>CM052539.1:174558803-174856249 GCA_028533065.1 Trachops cirrhosus | reverse complement strand
CCTAGGTATGTGCTCTGATGGGGGATAGAACTGGCAACCCTGGGGTGCATGGACTGACAGTCCAACAAACTGAGCCAAGTGGCCCCTGGGCTCCTTTCTCTTCTTAAATATTCAAAAGTGTAGCTATTGTTTTGGAAGGCAGATATTAAAACGCAGTCCTCAGGGGCTAATTGCTAGTAGGGAGCCCAATGTGTTGGGTGGTGGGGATGGGATTTGGGGGGGTAGCTTCTCAGGAAAGGTCGGAGGGTCAGTGGGAGAGGAACCTCAGGAAAGGGAAGAGAAATGTCTCTGGTGGTTTATCTTTCCTCTTTCTTTTCCCTTCGCTCTCACAACAACTAATTCTGAGACCACAAATGGGAAGAGAAGAAGTAGAGGGGATCCCAGTATGAGAGTTCCCATGGCCAGAGGCCACCAGACTGGGGCAGCTGTCTCTGGCTCATCATTGGTCAGTTGGGAAACCCCTGTATTTCAATCCGAGGTTGCAGTTTTAGGCTTAGCATTCTTTTGCAGGTATCTTGACTTACTTAACAATATTTATACATATTTTAAGTTTTGGTAATGTTAGGTTGAGACTTATTGATTATTGATATCCAACACCCTGTGTTCTCAAGACCTATATGATGCAAGACATCTTCAGTTAGAGTTTATCTCTTTGCATAAAATTCAGACTTGGTGTGTAGGCTTCTGGATTTCAGATCACTTATGCTTAAGCTCGGGCTGTTCTCAAATAAGGCAGGAAGCATCTGTGTTAATAGTTGACAGTAAATTACACAAAGCAAAACATGGAAAATTAAAGTGAGAAAAGCTGGGAAGCTTTTCTATCATTTTCAATTTTCTGCACAAGCATGGACATAATCAGTGTTTAGGATGTGCTTGTGATGGATAAATTACATCTGTAATTCATTCTTTCCATGTTACTGCATTCAGACGATAATTTGCTTTCAGATCTTTGTTCATCTAATATTCTAAAATCGTTCTTAGACTGAAAATAAGTCTAGTAACATCTCCCAGTCCCAGGAAGCTTTTATAATTGAGCAGTGTTAGTTTACCAAATGGGCCAAATTAAAAAAAAAAAGGTTTTAGAGAAAAACAAAGCCAAATTTATCATCCCAAAATAGGATTCCTCTCTGTTAGATGATATTGCTCCTCATAGAACAGTTCCCCTTTAAGGGAGGCAACCTGGAAATGAACCGTGAAGGAAGAAATAACTAAAGAATTCATTATTTATATAAAGAATCCTGTTAAGAAAGATCTGTGTTCTGAATGACCTATCTTTCTTCACATTATCTCATATCTGTTCATGGCTAAGTGGAAACTAATGAAATCTAAATCTAGCCATGAGAAAAGATTATCATCATGATTTTATTTATTGAATTTTTTTCCACTATTATGAACTTTTACTCCCAGACATTGCCTTCCATGAATCATAGTGGAGTAATAAATTGAAAACAAATGTCCACATAAGAAAACCCAATACATTTTAAAAGAAACCCAAAAAACTTAAACTCAGATGAACGAAGTCGTTATCCACATTGAAGGAGAGTCATTTCCATAGCAGGTTTTTGCATGGTGGAGTCAGTTTGAGTAGCTTTCCCAAAGCCTTTAAACTATGATTAACATAAAGTAGTCTACCATGTAACATATGCATAATGGATTAAGTGTGCATCCTGAGAAGTGCAAAGTTAGTTGATTTTTTTTTTAGAGTTCCTATTAAGTACTTTTGTCTTTAGGGATGAATAAGAGGAGAGAAGAGATTTTCACCAAAAACACATTTTTACACTGAAAGTTTAAGAATTTAAAGAAATTGCAGACCAAAATGTATGCCACTTTGCATCTCAGTTAAAGGGAGGTAATCCATTTCCCTCCCCTTTTCAGCATGTGTTACCTGCTATATACCGGATACCGTGATGTGCAGTCTTGTGAGGACGGTTAACCCAGAGCCCCTGCCATTTCGGGTGTTGATAGACTGCACAATAGATAAACCTTCAAGCTTCTGAGGAGTACAGTGAAGATTATAATGATCATAGAATGATAAAATGTTGCTCTAATTCTTCTAGTCTTTACTTTTAAAATGTCCCAGTATAGCACAAATTTGCCCATGTAAAAAAAAAACACAAGTAGGTACCGCATGTCATCATATATGTCTGAGAGATTTGTTTTGGAAAACTTGGGAATCCATTGGAGAGCAGGTGGACTTCAGCTGCAGTTATGCGTGTTGCCGGAGAGGCTGTGTTTGCATGACTTGCAGTGGGTTTACCACTAATTTTGACGTGGTAAGAGATTTATACCAGACCCATTATCATATTCCATACTTTAGCTGGAGGAACCTGAAGTCAGATTAAAACTTAAAAATATTGTAAATTTAAAAATGTCAATTAAAATTTAAAAAGTTTTTCCGTTACAGTGACATTCAGTATTATATTAGTTTCAGGTGGACAGCATAGTGGTTGGACATATGTGTAACTTACGAAGTGATGACCTCGATAAGTCTTGCGTCCACCTTCCCCATGCACAGTCAGTACATGTTGAGTACATTCCCTACACTGTATTGTACGTCTCCATGACTATTCTGTGACTGCCAATTTGTACTTCTGAATCCCTTCACCTATTGTACCATCCCCCAGCCTCCCTCCTACCTAGCAACCACTCGTTTGTTCTCTGTGTCTATGACTTTGTTCATTTGGTTTTTAGATTCCACATGTAAGTGAAATCATACGGTCAGATTGATTTTTGGGCAACACACGTAGAAGTGGTTAATCTTACTTCCTCGATTTGATGGACATCTACCGAATATATAAAATGATGAGGCCCAAAATGATTAAATAATCTATACAAGGTCGCACAGCCTCCAAGTAGTTGAACTGGGATTCAGCACAGACAGCATGTCTTCAGAGCCTCTGCTTTCAGCCTTGACTCTCAGTTTAACTTGTTTAAAGTGTCAGTGTTAGTGACCTTATGCACAGAGCAATACAGTCATTGTTACTGGTGAGATGATGCAGTAGAGTGGTGAACGCACTTAGGCAAGGCTGTGTGGAATCACTGTGATGCCCTGAATTTAAGACCACTGTTTTAAAAAATGCTCACTTACACTTATTTTAATTCTGTAAACCATTCCTGAATAATTGCTGATATGGGACATTTATACTACATTTTAAACTAGAAGTCTGATGATCTAGAGAGTCTTAAGTTTAGGTCAAGAAAAATTTTAATAGTCATGCCAGACTGGAAACAGTATAGCAAATCAGAATACTAGTCTGCTCTGGGAAAAAGAGATAGAAACAGAGAGACGGAAGGAGAGAGAGAGTTTTTCAGGCCTCCAAGACAAAGCTGGGAAGTGATAAGGAGGTTTTCACTTCATAAATATCCTTATTTCTTTTTAGAGAATATCTTTTCTAATTCAAGGAAGTGATATAATTGATGTTCTTCCAGTGCATAGAGCCATGAGACATGATTTCGTGAGAGGCTGAGATTTTGTTCTTTTTCTTTCATGAGTTTTACTGGGTACTTACAATGATATTGGAAACAAACAAAAATGTGCTTAAAAACCTTTGTACATTATACTATATGAAATTAAATCTATAGATGAAACCATTCACCTACCTCTTTGACAGCAATTCATATTATGTTCCTCTATCCAATGTCACACATATATTTATGACAAATTTTAATATTACATTAAAAAATTAGGAATAAAATTTTAGAAATTAATTTAATTTTTGTATATTTGTTTAGTACTTAATATATTAATGCTAAAATATCTAGATCAAGTAAGAGAAAAATTTTTCATGGAAAATTAAGGAATAATTTTCTTTAATTTTAATGATGTATTTTAAAATAGCTCACATAATTCTTTTAAAAACTTCTGCATTATAAGTAACTGAAATAAAAACCAAGTATATAAATATAAGAAACACTGATTGCATTTTGTTCCTGATGTGGCAGAAAGAGCACATTTGCTTTCAGAAAAATGTGATTTCAAGATTGTAAAATTTCTGGACTTACTGGGGATTTAGTAAATATTAGTTTAAATTGTGATCCTGGAATGTTAAGAGATGCACCTCAAATATTAGTGTTCATTGTATGACTTAAAATGTTCTGTGAGAAATATGTAATTATTCTCACAGAGCAATTCATTTGAATGAATAATAGCTTGGACAAAAGAAAAAGAAAACCTTTAACATCAGTAGTCAGTGTTACAAATTCCTTTCCTTAAATGATTAGAAACTCAATGCCTTTTAGCTGTTTTCTTGAATGTATCAGTTTAATCAAATAGCCAGATAGGAATGTTTTTAACAAAATTGATCGTCTTTGACATATAAATTCAAACTTGGTTTATAAGTCAAGCTTATATTGTGTCCAAAACCAGTACCACAAGGAAGAGTAAGCAGTATTTCCTGTCCTTTGATTTCATTTCTTTGGACACTTTGTCATTATTTTACTTTAGTTTTAGCTTTACTTGTGTGTGTGTGTGTGTGTGTGTGTGTGTGTGTGTGTGTTTTCTGAGTGTCTAGATGGGCCTCTGTGCTTTTTTTCATTGGGAAGAAATTTACAATGGATATTATTTTATAACAAATAAATATTGGCACCAGGAATAATGAGAATGCACCATTGATGGTTTTCACTCGACCCAGTGCTGCCTTGCAATTTTCAATCAAAGTAGGATCTTTAGAATAATTGAAAAAGCCGTATACAAAAATGTGTAAGTAAACAACTTTTTGTGACATCAAGTAAGACCTGGTTAGGAGCCCAAACCAAGAATTGAGTGGATCTAGGTTTGATTCCATCAGTCACTCCCAGGTAACTGTGCTGCTTGCTCCCCAAGTCTCTTGGTCTCCTCCTGTACAAAAGGAGATGGATACCACTGCTTTGAGGTTTGTGAGGATTCTGTGAGATCAGTTGTATAGCACAGGCACTTCATGCAGTGTCGTGCTCAGTGTAAATGCCCCGTAAATGGCAGCTGTTAGTGTCCTTGTCGGAATGGTGGAATTCAGTCAGAGTTATCTTTCCCTTCATCAGAAGAACGTTGCCTTTTGTCAGAGTAAATGTCATGTTAATTTTAATATTGTACTACAGGCACTTATGTGTTACTTTATTAAAAGTAATTAAAAGTGACTTTAATCTGGAATGTGTATAAATGTGCACTATCACATACTAGCTTATTTAATTACCTGTTACCAAGGGAAAATTCTCCTTAACCTCTTAACATGTGTACCACTTCACTTTAAGCTCACTGGGGCAGTACTAATAAAATAATTCCATGTATGTATCATTGTTTGTGCCTGAAGACCTGTTTCAAAAATGCGGTTACCCATGAATGAAAAATGGGTAGTAACCATCTGCTCTAACTTTAGTTTCACTTAAAATGAATGCTCTCTGTGGGTCTCAAATAATTCATATTTGATGTTTCAAATGCTATATGATTGCACAATAATGTAATATGTAAATATATTACTTATATAAATTTCTTCCTAAAAGGCTCACCTGAGACGTTTTGCAAAAATAAAATTGACATTTATTTAGTAAAGTGCCTGCACAGAGTGAAAGGTTAAATCTCATTTTTTTTTCAAGATATGACTGTCCCTACTTTGTTTTTTATACCTATATTAACTTACTTGGTGAAATACCTACCAGTTCCTCAAAGCTGTAAAGAAGTGTCCAAGTGTGTGATACTCTCTTTACCACATCCTCCTTTTTTTCTCCCTGTCACTATTACTCAGCATTGATAGGGGTGCAGTTGTAGCCCAGCAAAGTGGCCAATTGCCCTAAGAAATATAAAGGTGCTGGCCTAATCCACAAGTTTGAGACTTTTGACTTTGCTTAGAAATATGAGAGAATAATGCCTTTTTTCCACAAGTGGGGTAAAAAATCTCGATTCCTGATTTTACTGGTAGTTTCTATTATAAGCCTGAATATGAGTTGTGCATTTACTGTTTGATATACTGAGCCGTACCACTGCCTTCTCGTTAGGACTATTGATTATGGCCCATTCTGCTCTGTGTATTGATTTAGTATGTGGCAGTGAGTTCATTGTGCTCCTCGATGTTGAGGGAGCATCAAATATACGTTCAAAGGAAATGCTTGTAGTCTGTTTGAGTTGGCTGTTTAGGCCTTTAACATGTTGAGAAATAATTAGGAGAAAGAACAGGAGAACCTTTGAGAGCAGAGAACATAAAATTTGTTTTCAGCATTTTGGAAGATGCCAAATATTATGCAGTCAGGTCTTATTGGTATTAAATAGTCAATTGATATTAGTTACCAGATGTACAAAGCCTGGGGTTCCCTCCTCCCTTTGTCCCCTTCCATATTTTTCTTTTAAGGATCAGGGTAGGTAGCACCTTCAGATGCTCATATTTGATTGAGAATAATTTACTTCTCTTTAAGAATGGTTTCATACAGAACCTACTTATTATTGGACAAAAGTAGAAGTAGCAGCAGGGTGAATATGTGTCAGTGGGCACTCACATATTGGGAGCATTACTGAGGTAGAAAATTGAGCTAAATGATTAAGCTAGGAATCAAACGAGTTCTTTCTATCTACTACCGATTTGTTTCATATTCCATAGTGAAAATTGTTTTTCCTTGTAAATTATAACATTTAAGTAAGGCTGATATTTACTTATATTCTCTGACATTAATTGTTTGAATTTCCCAAACTTCAGACAATTCCTACTTGAAGTAAAAACATTAACCTTCAGAATGAGATCATGGTCCCATGATCCTCCAATGAATGTTACCTTTTGTTTTAGCAGCTCAGTTGGCCCTCAGCCATGGAAAAGTTTTTATTTCCCATCAGCTCCAAGGTGGGAGCCAAACCAAAGTTAAAGAAACATTTTCCAGCAGACAAGTTTCTGCAGATAATATCAACAGGCCCAGAGCCTGCGCTTGACTCACTCTTTCTCACTCGTGCGCACACAGGCACATCCACTCTTACGGAACTGTGATCGGGAGAAAAAGTGCAATACTGATAATGAAAGTAACTTTCACAAGCTCCTTATTAATGCTTCCCAGTCACATTATGGCCTCCAAGTTTGTTTACTTTTTCAAAATGTATTTGCTTCAGGATGATTGAAGGAGGATCACTCTCTCCTTATGTTAATACCTTCCAGGCTTTTTGCCACCTCTGGTGTGCTTGGCTAGCGTGTGATTTTTGAAGAAAGAGGGAACATAAACAATTATGACTGGCTTTTTTTTTTTTGAAAATCCTATTAAAACCCTGGCCTCAAAAGCCTTCCATTTCAGAAATTTAACAGTAGAAATGTGGAAATGTGAAAGTTCAGCATTGACATAGAGTGTGTGGGAGAGATGGTGCCAGTTGGACCACTTTGCTACAAATACCTACTTGACCCAAACCTTTCCCTTGCCCAGGGATCAGCTGTAGTAACAGTGGGCTCAGCTTCATGCCAGGTGAGTTCACAGCTTATGTGTCATGCCCACTGTGTGCCAAGCAGCATCTCAGGTACTTTTCCAGGCTGTCTATGCGAAGCCAAAAGCCATGAAGAAGTGTATTTCCCCTACCACTTGTCCCACCACCTAAATCTACTCAGTTGGAATCTCTAAACCATGAGTCATGCCCAGATATATTTTGTAAAAGCTATGTGCTTCTGGATAGCAACCACTTTTTAATGCTGCTGAGACATTCAAGGGAACATAGTATTTTTGCCATGACTTCTCTATCTATAAAGAAGGTGTATTTTTCTCCTATGGATAAAGCCATCTGGAAATCTTTGCATCCTCCAGACTCTCATATACAGCTGGCTTTGCTTTCTGATTAGCACTATGGATAAATTTTAAAACATGATTTTAAAAACAAAATAACCTTCTCACCCACTTACTGTTTCTTATTCACAGTTAGAAGGTGGAGTTGCTGTTTCATTAACGCCCCCATTAAGTTTCTGATTTAAAAATAATTATTTCACTCTAAATAACATTCCCTATGACTTCTGTTCTGTAGAAAAAAAAAACTACTTGATGTGCCTTGATCATAATTAGCTTGTTTCCATTGACTATATATCTTCCATTTTGTTGTATCTCCTCTTAATTGTAATGCAATAGCCAGTTGGTAGAAGAATGAATGTTATTTTTAGAAGATTCTTATAATACGTATCAATAAATGGGGAGTTCCAGCGATGGCCTGTTAAACCTCATAACTATTTTATTTTTCATGAAGAATTTTATATATTGTCACACAATTTATTTTATTATCTCCAAATAACTCCACATAGAGTACTCTCCAAATAACTCTAATATCTTCTCATTACATTTCTAATTGATCCTTATTTGTAGCACAGAAGTTAGACAAGATGAGTCTGTGCCCTGGCTGGTGTGACTCAGTGGATTGAGCACCACCCTAAGGACCCAAAGATCACCTGTTCAGTTCCTGGTCAGGGCGCGTGCCGGGGTGGTAGACCAGGTCTCTAGCTGGGGGTGTGCGAGAGGCTACCAATTGCTGTTTCTCTTGCCCATTGTTGTTTCTCCCCTCTTTCTCTCTCCTTTCCCCCCTCTCTAAAAATAAATAAATAAAAGATTTTTTAAAAATGAGTCTATTATAAAGAAAGACCTTACTTTGTACATTTGGGTTTTTTTAGGTGTATTGAATTTAACTGTATAAAAGTTTTCTTGCATCAATGGTAGTTCTCAAGCATAGGAAATGGATAGACTAGCCTGCGTGAGTATAGTTTCATAAGCTATCAGCATGAAAGTGGTCCTAAAACCCCAAATTCTGTTACTTTAGAACCTCGTGCATAAATTGCCTGTGTTGTTCTAGGAAACAGGGAAAATCAGTGGTCAGCCTTAGTCTGTAGTATATTTTGACAGCGTGAATGAGTCAAGCGAGCGATTTTCCAGGCTGTTTAATAGTACAAAGGAAAGGGCTTCTAAGGAAGTCATTCTGATGACTGGCTGAAAATATTTTTCTTAGTAACTGTTACAGAGTAAAACAGGTCACCATTGGAAGAAAAATGAAATCTCCAGTTACATGCATTCTGAAAGTGATTTGACTATAAAATGTGTTTATCTTATGATAAAACTCCTTAAAAGGACACACTTCCAAATATTTAATGAATGTTGACTTCAAACTCAGCAGAATCTATGTCACACCATTACATGAATCACTTCAATCACCATGGTGGAAATTGGGTCATCTTACTTTTTGAACTGTTTTTTTTCTTATTTGCACAAATAAAATTATGTATCATAACGTTAACGGTACAATGCTTTAGGTTTATACAATTACTGCATATTTAATTACCACTGTGTGGTACTAAACCATGTTTGAATGAAAGTAAGACTTGATTGATGGGGAAATCACTTGTTTGTGGGTTTACAGATTCTATTCTAGGTGGTTTGTCCAGCGACAACTCTTCACCTGGTGACATAATACTCAATGTGAGCTTGATGGATTCCAACCACTGGCATTATTATTACTGCATAGATCTTTGTAAGGACAGGCTGCAAATCTTGCTTCTAAGCCATACTAGCTATTAAGTCAATTGCAAGAACAGAAGTAAAATCAGTCTACATTAAAAAAAAAACACATAGTCTACAGTCATTCATAAATTGCAGCCAACTTTCAACTTGTAATATCTTGGCTCATTAAGTACCATAATGATTATGATTTTTCAATATCTGCTTAATTTTTAAGTTTGGGGTCTCACCAACTAACTTCATGTTTATTTGTACCACTGGAGGTTTCTCTAGCATTTTTGAAGTGACTTAAAAGAAAATTGAGATTCAGCTGTGATTCCACTTAGACTAAGTTTTTACCAGAGCACCTTTTATAAAGGCAAATCACTGAGTAGCCAAGACTCCACTATTGTTAAAACTTATTTAAAAATTTTAAGAATGAAAACTTCAGGTGCTAGGTTTTTTTTTCCATGAAAAACCTGACTTTTTCTTCCTGCCTAAATTTAAGATTTGTTTACTTTGTGTTTTAAATGATTGTGTAGTGTTCAGTGGTTTAGCTTGATATTTCGAGATAATTTTTTTCTTTGTCACTTTGCAAACTCCAGTGACTCATACATTCTCAGGAATACAGTTAGAAGAGTCTTTAGAAATAATGCCATCACGTCCATTCATTTTTCACATTAAGAAATACTCGTGAGGTTTCACTAAGCCACTGGTGAGGGTAAGGGCTTAATCATAGTTATAAAGACCCTGAGATCGCCCGGAACCTTTAATTATGACTAGTCAGTTGGTCACAGCAAAAACTGGGATGTGTTGTCCTCATTTCATCAAAAAGGCATTATTGATACACTACTATTAAGGTCTAGTCACTGCTGTCTTCTGCTAGGAATGGGAACACCGTTCTTGACTGCTCTGATGGGTTGATTACTGGCCACATTAAAGGTTTACAGAGTTTTGCTGTTTAAAGTATGCTCTTCCCCCCAAAAAGTATGCATGTGTATACCTCAGTTTAAATGTACTAATAATATAAAGCATGTATAGGACACAATTTAAAATTATAATAAAATATATAATATTCTGTATTTTAAATTCTATTTAGCCATTTATTCTTACAGAATACTTTTTTTTTGTGCTAAACTTTTGCATCTGTAACTGGCCTTTGGCTGCTGGTGAGAGATGAATTTAGCTCTGTTCATCTGATGAACAGAAACAGAACTAAATTCATCAGAGGATCTCATTATACAATGGTTATCAAATAAGACATACTTCCTGAAATGAATAGCTTTTTTTCTTTACATTTCCCTAACATTTTATATATCACAGAAAAAATCACATTGTCCCTGATTTTACAGTTCGTTTATGCATGTTTCTTTTTTCCCATTACTTTATAAACTCCTTCAGAAAGGGAAGTTTACTTTATCACCTCTGGGTGCACGGTGTTTTAAATGTACTTGGCATTCATTAAGTGTTTAGTGAATGAATTGAAAGCCATGTTTCTTCCTGACCATGACCAATAATTGTGAACAGATTTCATGTGCTTTTAAATTAAACTTTAGAGAACTTTTTTAATGTAATGGGACACTTGTTGGATAGCCACATATAATTATTCATAAACTATTTCTCTAAGCACTCCAACACCCTTCATTTATGGTGGGACTCATCTAGTTAAATTGACCTGGCATTGTAATGGACTGTTTATGTTCTGTTGATGTAAGTTTCTGGAACAAGCCTTTATTTGGACTCATGCCATCTTCTGTGTGTTATCTTGTGCAAGCAGCACATAGGGGTCTGGTCGGGCTTCCTGGTGCGATAGCTGTATATATAGCCCACGTCTCAGAGGGGGATGAGGAATTCACCCATGCCCTGGCACAGCACACAGTTATTTTGACAAAAGCATTTACTTCCGTTAGTAAGAGTGCTTGGTTGGAAAAGTATCATGCTTTTGTAGAATATTTACCTTTTGAAGGTTGCATAGGGAAAAGTGATGGTACCAGGACAGTCCAGACTGCAACTATAATTACTGTGTCTTTGTTACAGAACTAGTAACAGTAACAGAGACATGATATTATAGGGGTATCCATGCATCTGTGTTACATTGAAACTTCTTTGTATGCTAATTTTAGAAACAAAAATTTGTTTTTTCTTCCCAGTGCAAAATCTTTACAGTGTTGCAGATCTTCAACCCAAAACAGAAAAGGGAATCCAAACTTGGGAAAAGTAGGAATGCCTGGGCCCCTGCCACTTGTTAACTTGCTAAAATTTCCCCTCCAACAGTTATTTTAGGAGCTGTATGATATAAGCTATTTTAAAAAGAACAGAAAAGTTCTAGAGACTCAAAAGTGGTCCAGATTATGTGTTGATGCCAGTAGTCCTAGCAAATTAAGAAATTTACATTAATCCACTTTGAAGAGGATCATCAGGAGGCATTAAAAATTTAGTACTTCAGGCTCATTAAGTGTTAGAGTGGAGTAATTATGTAGCTAGTAACAAATGTTATAATCACCACTTGAACATTAAGGCACGTTACTCATTGAGACTTACTGGTCCTCTTCAAGGAGTTTCACAATTGGTAAATGTCACTTGCTTAGAGAGTAAGTTCTGCTGATCCATTCGTTTGGACTTGGCATGTGGTTTTCCAAACAGAGTGTGTTTTCAGAGAAAGTAAGGCCTTGATAATGATTTTAAAAAGATACAGACTCTGTGGAGTATCTCCCCTTGACATGAAGCAGTGCTTCCTGTCTTGAATAGTGAGCCTCTTCTTCACACAGCGCTCAGAAGAGATTAGACCTTCTTATTTGTTTATTTTGTTTGTTGATAATGATTATGCTAGTCTAATTTTCTAAACTTGCAAGTGGGAAAATAAAATGCTCAATAGACAACAGATTAAGCCTGAGCTGCTCTTCTTCATCATGAACATTTTAAGGAGTTTTATTATAACTGCATTTTTGTATTTCAAGTCTTGCTTCCTGATTTTGTTGTTGTTTTAATCTGGGCCTATCAGTTATCACATCAGACTATCTCGAAAGGCCTAATCTGAAACATATTCATTGCTGTTTTAGCTATGATTCTAATAAGGCAGGTAATATTACCTGACTATAGAAATATGAAAACTCATACATTACTTACTAGGTTATTTTACTGCTACTGGAGGGAAACAGTGGACCTGCCTTTTCCTAATACAGACCAAAGGTTTTTACCTTTATGTGCTGTGTCTGGAAGCTTTTCATAAGCAGAGACAGTGGCTTAGTCATCTGTGAATCTCTGATGCCTGCCCACGGGCCTGACATGTAAGCTTCCAATAGATATTTATTAATTTACTAGAATTGAATTTAAAATGGGGTGAAATGTTGAATACCAGCTAAACTAGTAGCTCCTGTTCCATAGCCTTCCTTACCCCCACACATAAGATTTTTTAAAAATCTATTAAACTAATTATAGTTATTACAGTTAAATTAAACCATACATTTCATTAAAAATTGACAGTCACCTCTTTGAAAGGCCTCTCATTCAAGAAAATGAAAACTAGCATTGTATATAGAAAATAAAATTATTTGACTTGAGTTTCAACTTCTCAGCTAATTGACATATCACAAAAATAATGATTACACACCTGTAGTCTCATCTCAGCCTGATAACTGGGCTGAAAAACATGTCAATTTAGTTAATAAAATTAATTGTTTGACTTAGGTACAAAGAAGTGTTGTTGATTGATTAAAAAATGTATTTATGTATTCTGTGAATTTTTCTCCCCTAAGGCAGTACACTAAAAAAGCGGTATTTTTCTGCCATTTATAAACATTGTGAGTAAAAATCAATGGTTAAATTGACCCAATAAAAGATGTCTGGGATCTACTATCGAGACGAGGAGATCAGAAAGCAACACACATGGACGAACTCGAACAACACTCAAAAAAATCTTTTGCATATGCATTAAATAGCAGGGCTGATAAACCACATATGCTCAGCGGAGTCCATTTACTCCAGGATTCTCTTAACCGATAGGTAGGCTGCAGGTGCTTGAGAGGCAGATTCAATCACAGGTCAGCAATACACTTGCTACATTCCAAACGAGGGGACATACTGGTTTCAGGTTACTAGACATCTAAATAAATTTGTGTAGAATTTACGTTTTTTGCTTCACTGATCATCAGTTGCTTCTCTAATATTATATTTGCATTCTATATGTAAAATAAATTTTATATTCCATTTAAATTTTATTGAGATATATTTATTCATTAGACACTATTGTTAAATGATTTAGGAACTTTATGAGGAGATAGGATAAATATATTTTTAAAAGATTTTATTTATTTATTTTAGACAGGGGGCAGGGGAGGGAAACATCAGTGTGTGGTTGCCTCTCTCACGCCCCCTACTGGGGACCTGGCCCCCAACCCAGACATGTGCCCTGACTGGGTATCGAACCCTTTGGTTTGCAGGTGGGTGCTCAATCCCATAAGCCACACCAGCCAGGGCAAGATCAATATATTAATATTCATAATTCTAACTCTCCTTTATACACATAATAAAATTCATCTAACTATGATGATTCATTCAACACAATTATTAAATCAACAACCTAAAGGAATGTTTTTAAAGCAGTAATATAAATATACTAATATTAGTAATTTGAATTCTCTTATATACATATATCTGTATATTCTTAATGTACAAATAAGATATATGTATCTAGTTTTACAGTTGGCTTTTTTGCTCTCTCTTCCTGATCAATATCTATCAACACCTTTTATATGACAGGTAATTTGTACAGAACAGGGTATGTAAAAGTCTCCCCCTCCCCTTTTTGTTTGTAATGCCTGTTGCTGACCCCAGATAGTTTTCCTTCAACTTCTCTAGATGGAAATAAAACCTCTTGTGTGCTCCCAGAGGGAGGAATAGTTCAGCAGGAAATCATTTTCTAATAACAGTTCATTAATAACATGGAAAAAATACTTTTAAAATGCCAACTCTGTCATTCATAGAAAATGTATGTTTCCTTGAGGAATCCCTGTGAATTACTTGTTTATCCTCATTGCCTTTCATACATTACACTGTACTCCTTAGCACTTCATTCATTTCTAATATAAATGAACTGTTAGTTGAATACAGAGTTCTATAAAAAATAGAGATAGCAGTTGCGCTTTTTCTTTGATTTACTTTTACCTTCCTGGTCATATAATTAGTCTATTAATTTTACTGTCTACCTTATAACTTGTTGAAGGCATGCAGGCACTGGAGCTGGCTCACATAAGATCTCCCAGTTCACCTTCAGTGACATCATGTTGGGAGCTTGAAATTCGCAGCAGTAGGAGTATTTACACCAGGGAAATTGGCAAATGCTGAAACTTAGGATCCTCCCCTCCCCAGAGAGCCTCTTAAACACTTAGCAGTGTCATTTCTCTATCACTTTAAAAATCATTTGACAGTGTGAAATAGCCATGTAGAATTTTGTTTCCAAATACTTGCTTTCCACATTGTTTGAAACACACAGAACATCTCTCAATATACCATTTGCCAACTGAATGGCCAAATTACTTTGCCCTTCTGTGCCCCATCTTCCTTTTCTGGGAGGTAGAGATAATAATAGTTCCTACCTCAAGATTGATATGAGGTTGAGTAAGAACTGCATTTATCTCGGTGTACTACCAAAATGATTGGTACACAATGAGTACTCAAATGGTGCTATGTCTTATCTCTTTGGATCTAAATTAATAGATATTTATTGATCTCTTACTAAGTCCTAAGCATTTTGCTGCATCCAGTGGGTCATTGATTGACACCTGCTGCCTGTAACACTGAGTATTAATCACAGCCCTCAGTTGCTGTTCCAACCTAACGTCCTTTGCTCTTTCTGTCTTTTTACTTAGAGAATTTTTTCTCCCTTTAGGAGTGTTGCAAAGTTTTTAAATATTTATCTTTAGTTTAGACATTATGGCCCACAGGAAACCTCTCACCTCGGGGCTGGCCATGCTCTTTTGCTGCCTCTTTGTTTCTGTCATATGCCAAATTCCTGGCTTTGTAACCATTTTGGCACGTGAATCACAATTTTGCATCTCCCTCCCTCTCTGGATTTGAGAGCACGGCCTGGGATGTGCTACCTTTATGTTCTTACCACTGAGGGAAATACTTGACAGCCCTTATACCCACAAGATGTACCTGTTGACTGGCCATTGGTTGAAGGAACTAGACATGCACTTTACTCACAGAGGCCTGTTACGCAGCTGAAGACATAATACATCCACATGTGACATGGAAATGTACATACACAAAGCACGTTACTAATGAAAGTTAGGTTTTTAGGTTTTTAAGTGTTTATAATTTATTTTCACATATATGTGATGTTTTGAATTAGGTGGTACCGTTATTTCCTGATTACAGATACAGACATTTATGTTCACAGTTATAACTGAATTTGGTCGGGCCAGCCAATCAGATCAAAGCTGCAAAGCCCACCTTGTCCATCACGTTTTGTGATCCTGGGTCAGAAATACAAGGGCAAGTTTCTAGTATTTTCTTTTTCTTTATATTTTTTTTGGTATTTTTTACAATTAGAGAAAACATTGTAACAACCTCTGTGTATGGATCTGTCCACATTTTATATGCATCTGTCCATGTCCATACACATCAGTCAACATTTTGCCCATCTTGCTTCATTTCTTACCCATATGTATTTTAAAACAAAACTCAGACATCTTATCATTTTACCTATAAATTCTTTAGTATGTATCTTTAACACGTAAGAACTTGTTTTAAATAGAACTTTACTTTCAAGTCTATCCAAGTTGGCAATAATTTCATTATATAACTTAATACCTACCTTGTTTAGTTTTTCACAGTTCACACACCTATATTTTTTTATAGGGAGATTGCTCAAATGAGCATCTAAGCAAGGTTTACACATCACTTTATTTGTATGTTAAGTCTTTTAAGGTTCTTTTAATCCATGATAATACCTCCCCACCCATGTCTTTATTTGTAGAAAAATTCACATCATTGTCCTAGAGCAGATCTGAGATCCTGAGCTTAGCTACTTGCTTCCCTGCTGTGTCATTTAACTTGCTCCCGTGTCACTTGTATTTTCTGTGGACTAGAAAGTAAAGCTAGAACTGAGTTTATTTAACATCATTATTTGGCAGGAATACTTGCTAGATGGTGCTGTGATCTTCTGATCTCATCATATCAGGAGGGCATAATTTCATTAGTCCCCACTCTTTTTTTTAATGAATAACTTTTGACTTACTTGTTTTTACATGTTTACATTGTTTTTCAAAACAATTATTGAATTTATTGGGGTGACCTTGGTCAATTTATGTTAATTATACAGAAATCTATCTATGAGTTCAGGTGAGCCAGGGCCAACCCTGATGAAGTTCTTCATCAGAATTGGAACCAATAGTTTTACCGCATTGTTGATTATTTCATCATTCCATGGTTTTTAAAGGGATTTTCATCATATCATTCCTGCTGTATTTATTACCTGTAATTTTTCTATAAAGAACTTTTCCTTGGTAACAATTGGCAACTCCACAATGCGGTTTATGTCAGGAAGGTGGAGAAAATGCATGATTCTATCAATTTTCAGAACCAGACATTATCTTCTAGTATAAGATACAGATATTATTATAGACATGTTTAAAGTACTCTAGCAGATTTTTACAAAGGTTTCCTTGGGGAAATTCTTTGACTTCTCCAATTTTTTTTCGATTAATGCATTTTGATAACATTACTTTCCATGGTGCCAAGTAATCCCCCTTTTTATTTTTTACTATATATACATCTCTATATAATGGAATTTATGCACTCAGAGGTTATTTATTGAGCATGGTTTTCCTCAGCAAGCACTGTGCTGGCTGCTGAGGATGTGGCTGTGTGCTCTGCTCTTTCATGGACTATGTAGTTTGGATTTGCTTTCTGCTCATAATGTGATGTGATTAAAAAGCAAACAGGTTTTGAATCTGTTTTCCTTATTATAGTTCTTCGTGTTCTATACTACATGTTTTAACTACAGTATTTTTAGCTGCTTTTAGTGTCTCTGGCCCTAGTGTCTGAAACAGGACAAAAAGGGGGTTGGAAAGTTAAGTTGTTCCTGCTGAGCCAAAGTGAAATATTTCCATATGTCACTGCATGTGACAGACAAGGACATTTTTACTATTTGGGAAAATAAGAAGATGGAATAATGGGGATTCCCCCAAAATGAAAAGTAAGTGACAGGATCCTGTGCTATTTTAACATTATCAGGTGTTTGGACTTAATTTGACTTCTGTTGTAGGGAAGAGAGACTGACATTTTATGGTTGTCTTTATCTCCTCTAATTAAAGTGTTTTCTTAGGAGTTTTAAAGGTGTTTTTATATTTTAAAGAATGTACAATTTCTAAAGCTTTTGGGTCATCATAGCCTGTGTGAAGGGGACTAGTAAGATGCTCCTTTCTCTAGGGGGTTCTGTGACTATACTCTGAGATAGTGACCATGATATGATATTGAGTTCATCAAAAGATGTACTATGTAAATCTGAGGTTATGCTTTATATTGTTTTGGTAGGTGTGTGATACTATGTTGTAAATTTTAGATAATATTATTTAAGTAGTCATTATAGTTCTAAAACTCTTTTTAATGTCTTTTCTAGAATAGAAACTCTTTTACTAATGCTAAAATGGTATTATATAGCTGTTCTGATGATTTCAGATGAAGGCAGAATGCAAATTTTTGACATATATTTAGAAATATTTTCTTGCCACTGAAAATCAGGAAGATGAAAAAACTTTACATTCTGCTTGTAAGTCTCTGCTAACATGTTTTACGATGTTATGGATAAAAGTGCTGGGAAGTAAGAGATGTTTAGAGTTGGTATTATGTTTGCTTTGCTAGCATCTTATTAAGATTTTTAAAAGAGATGAAAAACATAGCCCTTCAGTTGTGCTATCTGGTAGCTCAGAGGATTAGACTGAATTTCCCTTTGGAGATCAATGAATGGACATTTATGTTATATCATTTGAAAGAACAGTTGCATTTTTGACTTGAGGAAAAAACCTTGATCTTCATAGCACAAAAGTTGTCAAAAAATTTCCTAACACATAGATATTGACAATTTTAATTAGTTGAAACAGAAAGCTAGCATCAAGGATACAGTCATAAAATTCTAAAAGAAGTTGGTAAAAAGTAATTGTTATGCAACATGAAAAGAATACCAGGGGAAAAACTGACAGAGTAGAATAACAGGAAGATTAGTCACTTCTGGAAGGAAAAAAAACGTGGAGAGTTAGGGGAAGAAATATTTTAAACAGGAATGCAGAGTTGTAAGTGACATGCTAAAAGAACAAAAGTGGGCTTTTGGAAAAAAGGAATAGTACTACTGGTCACATTTAATTAAAAAATACAACATTTGTATTAACAACAAACAAGAACAAATGGGGAAAATTTTCTATTAGGGATCAAGAGAACCCTGTACAAATAAAAGAATGAATTTTTCCCCTCAGCTGAGGTGACCTCTTCGGCCAGCTAGCAATGTTGAATGTGCACAAAGAAAATTTCTTCCTTTTAAAACAAAGGTTCTACTATGTTCAGGTGTTAGGTAAAATAAAAGCATCTTGGGCATCTTAAAACATGTATGCTACTTGGTTTGAAATAATTTTCACCTGTACATTACTTATGTGACAACTAAAGGAGTAGTAATCTCCAAATATTTTAAGAATTATTTATGTAAATTCTTAAAAACGTAAATTGTAACTTTATATTTCATATAAATAGTAGTCCTTATAAAGAGAAAATGGAATAGTAAACATCACATGTGTGTGTGTTGATTGGTGGAATCCCATTAGTGCCTTGTTTCTACCCAAAATATTTGGGCTTTTGTGGGACAGATCTTGCTGGACACTTTTTCCCAAGATCTCCAAGCATTCTCATCTGTCAAATGGGAATAATAATATACCTGACTCAAGGTTGTGTCATGAGAATTTGTCAAATAGATATCAAATAGGTAAAAGGATATCAAATTTATCTAATTTAGAGACTCAAGACTTCTATTATTTTATGTAACCATGTGGAATATATCGTTGTGTATCGCTGAATTCATAAAAATGTGATAGCCATCAGGTAAGCGTTTCCTGTTGATTAGTGATAAATTGCAGCACTTTCATGGATCACTTGCACATAACTTGCTGAGATCAATTCTAACCCCAGCCCAAAATAAGCAGTTTACATGAACACCAAATTACTACTAAACACAATCTATCTCTCCCTCCCTCCCTTCCGCCCCGCTTCTTTCTCTTTCCCCCTCTCCACCCTGACCCACAAAAACACAGACATTCTTTCAGGCTTTCCCTACACATACTCTCTGTCCCCTGGGAACAACTGCATAGGAAATGTTTGTTTTCCAAACTACCAAAAACAAACGTTATCTCAGACATTGAAAGCTCTTCCTGCTCCTGGTTTGGAAACACTAAGTCCTATTGAGTTGCTTGTAGATTTTTTTTAGCCAGTATTTAGGTTTATTTAAAGCATAAAGTTGTGAGGACAAATGACTCAGGAAATTGTAATGCATAATTAGAGCTTTTCACTTTTAGGTCACCAGTTTATATTTGGCTGGCTTAGTATTAGTTAAGGATTGGTTGTAGTTGGTTTGGTTTCTAGGAGAAGCTGGGGAGCTCACTGCAACTTCACCTGTTTTGACCTGAGTACCGCATGGAGTAATATCTTTCCAGATAAAACCAAGTTGAAGGGATTAAAGAGAAGGTAGTATACCCAGTTAGAGTTGAAGTAAAGATGTTAATTTATTCATTTAACTTCTGTTGATTGATTTTTCTAAAAGTAGTATGTGATCACGCACTTATGTTTCTGTTTTTAATTGCACTGTCATTAACATCAGCAAGAAATAAGAATTGTAACTGCACTAGATAAGTTTAGCAGTCAGAAAAATTCAAATGTATATATTTGTATGACTGCATAAGTGAGTCATGATCTTCCCAGCGTATCACTTTGTATTGCCAAGGTCATAAAAAATCACGTGTTATGATGTGTCTTATGTAAAAGTCTATGGGGGTCACTTTGTTTTGCTCACCCAACAGATTCAAATGCATTTAGAACTTTTGATTAACTTTTGCATTCATTCAGTGTTAACATTGAAGACAGATAAATCTTGTTTTCAGCTAAAGAGAAAACCAGGGTTATGTGGATACAGTGTATAATACCACTGCTCAAGAATTTTGCAACCAAGATAGTTGTCTAGAAAGAGGCCAAGAATTGACATCTTCCTTCTATGGAAGTTTTTGATTATAAAAAGGATTGATTGTAAATAGACTCTAATGCATCACTTCAAACTGTGCCACATGGACCCCTAAATTTCTTCTTGCGAAATGTCACCGAATGGCTGCAATTTCTTACAGCTTTTGTGGCTAATTTCTAACAAAGGGTAGATGCCTTCACCATGACTGTATTATCTTTCTGAAGTTTTCTGGTTTCTTGTGCTAATTTATACTTAGTTAAAGCTGAAACAGTCGAAGCTAACCAAAATTAGTCCAGAGAGGTAGCCTTGGTGCCAAATTAAAGAGATAGGTTGGTTTCAGTATTCTTCATTGGTTTAAATCTTACATTTGGGACCCTAGGTTCTTGATCTGGGCTGTCTGAGGTGACCCAGATGGCTTTGTGTCCCCAAGAGCAAATTCAGGGAAGGCCATTTCAGCTGCTGAATATTCAAGCTGGTCTGTCTACCCAGGGTTGGTTTTTCCCCATCACAAGGGATGATCCCTGGGTGTTTTTGTTTTTTTTTTATTAAAGAGTCCTCTGTCATGCTCTTTTGATCCCTGGATTTCTAAATCTTCCTCTAAGCTCCCAATTATTGTCTTGGTCCTGCACAAAATTACATTTATTTGCCAACGATGGGAGTAAAATATACAAATGACTGCCAGCAATGATAATCCCTCAAAACAGAATGACTGTCACTGTGATGATAATAAGGTTATTGTTAGTGCCTCTGAAGATAATGACACACTTGAAAAAAGGCTAAAACTGCATTTGTCCTTGACTTTTTTAAAGTCTGAGAATCACATAAAGCATTTGTTAATTCCGTAAATTAGTAAGCATCATGAAGAGGAATGGATGTGGAATTGTATATTATATAAGCTTATGTACTTTATACATGCTAAGTTTTTGAAAAGAGACAGGGATATGGAACCACCCTCCTCCCTCTAGGGTTCTTGCCAAACTCGACATTCCTTACTCTCTTTCTTTAGGTGTTGAACATGCCATCAGCTTTCAAGAGAAAGTAGAGGGTTGGTGTAGGCTTAAAACCATAACTCAGGAGCTGCATTGCTTGGATCTGAGACTTACATTTGCTACTTAGTAGTTATTTCTTGATAGTTGTTTGATCTTTGGCAGTTTACCAAACACTCTATGCTTTGTGTCCCTTAGATATGCACCAAACTGGGGGTCTGTCTACCTTGTTGTGAATCTGAAATAAATTAACCCATGTAAAGGACTGATGCAACTTCAGGGCACACATTAAATACCACGTATATTACCTATTATGAAATCTTAATTTTATGTAAATGTTTTCTAATGTCTGTTTATTAAAGGCAAACTTACAATACACAAATAAATGCAAACCAAAACTAATGTTGCAATTTTAGTGAAATGCTTTAAGAGCTTCAGTTCTGGAGCTGTACAACCTGGCTTTGGATCACATGGGAGCTCTGTGACCTTAAACCTGTGATGTAACCTGACTGAGCCTCAGTTTTCTCATTTGCAAAATGGGGCAGTAATAATATCTGGTCTGTAGTTGCTGTGAGGATTATTAAATGGGTAACACATGTGAAACACTGAGAACAGTGCTGGACCCTTCATGACTGTTCAGTGTGTTAGCTATTATTCTTGTTACTTTGATGATGAAGAGAACATGTGAAGTTTCTTACTGCTTTGCTAATGAAGTGAACATCGATACACGAGAAGCATATTATGCTCAGGATCTGCGTATGTAGAGTTTCAGTGTTGCTAATTAGAATAGTTATTCTCTACTGTGCAGAGAACAGATATCTTGGAGTTTGCAGTTTTTCTCTAATAAGTAAATGCTTATTAAGAAAATAATCTATTTTTTACTTATCCTTTGTAGAGCTACTGCAAATTTTAAAAATCTCTAGATACTTTTTATATCTATAGGATTTTAGCTCTGAATAAATTAGTTATGTAAAGTAAATGCTTTGTTGATGATGTTATCTGCCTGATTCTATTGTTCAGCCATAGTCTAGCCATTGATTAGGTTGAATACCACTGGAAAGAAGACAAATTCATCAATACCATCAAAATGGAAGTAAAAGATAGAAGCAAAAAAGTCATTATTCCTTCTGTAACATAAGGATCATAAGACCTGATATTTCCCCATCTGTTGGCAGTGTTGTAAAGATTATGAAAACATTCACATTGGCAAAAAAAAAAAAAGATTCTATGCCAGGAAGACAGATAGAATATTAGGAAAGAAATGACCAAAATTGCATGATGCCATTTATTTTATATGGTAACATCCTCTTCTTCATTAACAGGAAATTTTAGGGCAATCACTTGCGTATTAAGACCGGAAAGGGTGAATGAAATTTTAAGAAGAATTCATTAAGCCTTTTTACTAATAAAGTATACCTTTAAGAACATGTTTTCCATAGAATTAAAACCTTAGAGTTTCACAGTTGCTGTATACTTATCACCTTGTTTCGGAGATTTTAAGCATGATCCCAGGAAAACACTGTTTTGACACTGTCGGCAAGGTGCAAACAGAGGGGTAAACTCTGTCGAGGTGTAGCGTAAACCGAGTGCTTGGCTACCATCCCGCAAGGAGCTGGGTCTAAATGGTCTGCTCCAGCTTCTGCTGCCGCTGCTGCTGCTAATATTGCTGGGAAGGAAACGTGGCTGACCTGGCATATACTTTACTCTTGGTGCTGCAGCAGTTTCAGGAAATGTTGTTTAAGGGAACCTTCTGGATCCTTTTCACGGCACCACGGCAAGAAGAAGCCGTATCTTATCTATTGAAGATAAAGCATGGAGTTGGCTAATGGATGCTGGTGAGTGACTAAGGCAAACGGGGCGCCAGTGAACTGACACCTTTCGAGTAGGCTTTGCTGTCAAGGACGAAGACGGCATCCATGGGGAAATGGCCTCTGCCCATCCGGACAGCGGCACGTGGTCTTAGAGAGGAACCATAGTTTTATCACCAGTGACCTGATCCTGTGATCCTGCATCAGTTCCATAAGTAAAGTTGGTATATGTATATATATTTTTCCTGGCTTCACTACTTGAAGATACTAATCCTGAAGTTTGTTAGATACCTCAGTCTAGAGGGCACAGTTTCTCATGGAATTTCTGCCAGTATTTGTCTTTACTTTTGTTTTTCACTTGGCCCAGAGTGATTTAAAAAAAATGAGTTTCTAGGATAGAAAAGCAATTATTCTTCAATTCTAAATGAGCACCTCCTTTTTTCACAACATTATAGAATTTTAATTTAAGAAATTATCGAATTTGCATAATTTAACACTTTCCAGGAACGTTCTTTTCAATTCAAGATAATTATGTAAGCCAATTTGTAAGATACTGGTCGTATTAGATAGTTGCGCAGGATGGGTCTGGGACATCAGTGATAAAGAAACTTCACTGTGAATGTATTTATGTACCAATGCACGTTACTTTCCTTAAGCAGGTTTCTTTATCGATAAGATGAATAATTTGAATGAGCTGTTTCAGTTTTTCTCACTCTAAAATTTTCTCAGTCTCAAATTTTCTTTGCCTGAAGCAGAGGCTATTTTTTTAAAATGATTTTATTTATTTATTTTTAGAGAGAGGGGAAGGGAGGGAGAAAGAAACACCAATGTGTGGTTGCCTCTCATGCACCTCCTACTGGGGACCTGGCCTGCAACCCAGGCATATGCCCTGACTGGGAATCAAACCTGCGACCCTTTGGTTCACAGGCCCATACTCAGTCCTCTGAGATACACCAGCCAGGGCCAGAGGCCATTTTTTTGACTAAGTCTACTATGCGATTTGAAGTACCTATATATTTCTTCTACCTTATAATTTTTAACAGACATGACTATGTTCCAATAAATAGTTTACCTATGTCTTTATTAACAAGATTGGAGGATATAGAAATATTAAGCTTGCCATAGAGGTATAAATCATATTTTTTATTATAATTAATCTATGATGAACAGTCATTTCATAAAAAGGGTAGACTTAAGGTTAGTTTAGGAATTTATAGTAACATAATAAAGGCTCTGACAAGTCATGAAGGAAGAATTTACCTGTTTAACTTTATTTTAATTTTTAAGAAATTTATTTGATCATAACCCCTCTCCCAACCCCAAGACACAATCTTTTTGAGGAGTGCCTTTGAACATTTGGTGCCACCATTTAGTCAGCTAAGTATTTATTGGGCACCTACTGTGTTGCCAGACTAGGTGTGGGGGTGCAATTGAGCACATTTATGAAAAATGTGCCCTCTTTTGATGCTTAGCAAAAGGGAAATGCTGGTTTAGATGATCTGGTCTTATTATTTTAGTAAGATACTTTAGTTAGTAGCAATATAATATTTACTTTTAAAAAGCCATTACCGGTTTTTCTATTTCCACTGACAATAATCCTGACACACCATCTAATCTGAAGAGCTTTATAAATGGACTCTACCATTTCACATTGGCAGTATTTATTCATTTCCTTGTCTTTTCTTGAACATATTTTTTTTAGTTTTTATCATTTAGATTGCTGAAACAGATTTTCATGAGTGGGATTAAGAACATGTCATTGATTTTTGACATTTAAAAAAACCGCTTCCATTTGGTTTTAGTGAACCATAGGGGTTCATTAGGGGTCAGTGCCAGAAGTATTTTCTTCTGCAGACCTAACATATTGACAAGATATGTTTTAAAAAGTTAAGCTTTAGTTTAAATCAACATCTAAACTTAGGCACTGTTTATACAACGGAAGTATTTTTAGAAGGAAATTTGGATTCCTCATCCCGTTCCCTTATAAAATCTCAATTCTCTCAAATTTAAAATACTAGCTGCCTAGGCAATACTGACTGTTTTGTAGAATAAGGGTCCTTTTATAATAATGTCTGACTTAATGGACATCAGTGAGTTTGCCCAAGCAAGAGCTACTTGTTCACCAAATTGTACATGTAGTAACATTATATACATCAGAACATATATATTTATATATATTTACATATATATGAATCAGGTGAGGGATGGAAACCAACCTTTCTCAACACAAGATTATTTGAACTAATTGACACCAAGTAAAGTAAACCCCTGAGGTAGTAGAGTTTCTTCTTATTTAGTTCTAAAATAAGTACACAGTATTAACTTGCTTCTGGTCTTGAAAAACTGCCAGTTCCTAAATGAGTCTGATTGTTTTTATTTTGATACATATTAGGGATTACTAAAGTTTTGTCAGAGTTTATATTTAGTCTCTGACTTGATTTTATCCAGCTCATTAAAGCAAGATTGTCTTAGGGTCTGTCTCTTGTAGCTGTTTAATATTTAATACTCGGTGGGCTCCTAAAATAAGGCTTTTGAGCAGTTGGAGAGCTGTGAAGAGTGGTTAACAGGCTATAAGCATCTCCATGGAAAATATACCATTATGCAGTGCCAGGTTCAGGAGAATCTAGTGAGTAGTTCATGTGACAAGGCATTGGAAACCTACTAAGTTAATCCCATTGTCCTTTCTTCCTCCTCTTTTCTTCTTCCCTTTTCTTCTACCTCTCCACTTTTCATCTCTGAACACTCTTTGTCCACTTGCTGCTTCTTCTTCATCTCCTCTTATCTCATTGGATTCCTTCAGTATCCCTCATCTGTTCATGATAGAAAGTGATGTATTTGATGAAACATGTTGTACTTATTTAAAAAGCAGTTTTAATTCTTTTTCAATTTAACCTTCTCTCTGTCTTTTCATTTTCTCCTTTAATAAAGGACAACTTTGCCTTTTAACCTGTTACCTTGTAGCTTGCACCCTGTGATGTTTTATATTTGTAAATTTGCTTAACATAAATGTTATAGTGGCAGGATTTAGAAATTTTATGAAACGGTAGATTTTTAACCTTGAATGCAGTAGGCATACTATAATGTGTCTTCCTTACTTTTCTTTCTAGAACTAGAGCTCCATTTCCTGTCCCCTGTGTTTTTGGCTGTCTTACGGGATGCTAGAATGGCCTACCTCCATGTATTATGTTGCATTTTGCCATTGCTTCTTGTGTTCTGTCGGGGAATTTTGGTGATTCTTTTCAAGCGCTACCTGAGCTCTGTGCTAGTTGTTCCCCTTCCCCCAGGGTCCCCTGCTGTGTGGCCCTGTCCCCACTTCCCTAGCCCTGTCCATTGACAGAGCCTTGGGTTCCCTGATGGCTGCCTCTAAACCCTTGTGAGGGCCGGAATATTCCTCCCCCTGCTGCTACAATTGAGCCCAGTGCTGGGTACCACGTTGCCTTCTACACTTGCTTTCAGTTGTTAAGGCTTCCCAAGCTTTGGCTGTGGCTCAGTGATCCTGCTGGCAAAACCCTGGAGCTTTCCTAGCCTCGACGCTCAGTGGTAGCAGCAGGTGTTGGGATTTCTCCAAGCCCCTAAGACCCTGGGAGCAAGAGAATGGCCGTTTGACATAGACCTCAGGAATTTTCAAAGCACCATGAAACCTCTCCAGAAGATATGTAAAGGTAAGATTCTGATTTCTCTAGGAAGCTGTTTAGAAGCTAAAACGTGGGTTTAATGTAGACTGAAAAGCATTGGAATCTATGAAACACTTTTTTTTGTCCTTCACAATCTGCATTGTATATCCAGAAAGAGGAATCGAATTGAGAATTAAAACATTTAAAAATAAAACAGAAAAGATTTATTTTTCCAAAGCCTGTTTTCTGTATACCTGCTTTTTAATGTTTAAAACCAAAAATGTTAAATGATTATATCCTCAAATTCTTCCACCCAAATTCCTAAACCCATCATTAAATCCAAAGGAGTAGGAAGAACAGCTCAGGTATTGGTAGTGCTAGAGTGCATTGTTGTTCTTTGTCAAAAATTACTGCTTAGCATTCCAAGTGTAGCAGTTCTCTCTCTTTTTTAGGGCTTTGCTTTCAGTTTATTATTTTTTAAAAGGGGGTTATTCCCCTGCTTCTAGTTTTTTTGGGGGGAAAAATGACTCCATATGGGTGTAAATAACCTGAATGGAGGACATATGTGGGGCCTTCTTGTGTGTGATGAGAGGTGGGAGAGAGATCAGTAGCATCTGAGAGTGAACAACACAAATTATTTCTTCAGCATTTTAGCTTTTGTGGCAATGCGCATTTATTTATAACACTTTGTTCCTCGCCCTGCCTCCATTCATGGGCATGAATCTGTGAAATGATATTAAGACACTTCCGCTAATGTGAGCTCTTTGGCGGCCTTACTGTCAGATCACGTCTTCCTTTCCCCCTTGTTTTCAATGGACTTAATCTCATAATTGATTCCCTATAGTTGGAATCAAGGCTGTTAGCTGCTGTCACACTGAAGCTCTTTCACTTCAGTAACTGAAAATGTAATGGCATTTTAAAGATGAAAAAGAAGAGCATTTACTAATAGCTTTACAAAGGGAAAAATAAGATTTATTTTTGATAGTGCTTACTTGCGATGCTTGTTTTTAAAACTAAAACATGTTCAGCAACATTGTACTTGCACTTGAAAATACCTAAGTTTTATTTCCTCTAGACGGAAAGTTTTTAAGTCTTTCTGCTATAGTAAATTGGGTAATAGATTTCAAATGTAAAACTGAAAAGGGGAAATTTTAATGCTTTCATTCTTAATATTGATAATGAGTTTGCAGTTTTTGAAAATGTATTACACAGTCCTAAGTAGGAGTTTGCTTTATTCTCAAGTGGGTCTATTGAGTGCCTTTTCTCTCTCTTTTTAAATATTTATCTGGAATTCTTATATTTCCCTGAGACGAGATTAAATGGAATATATATGTATACACACACATATATAATTTTAAGTGATTTAATTAAATATTAAGATAAAGTGATAGATTGAACTTATGGATATTTATAAAATTAAAACTTTAAAATAACTTCAAAATATTTTTAATGGAACATAGTGAATTAGTGGTATTTTCTGTATTTAATATTTTATCGATAAAGTAACTTCACAAAAGCAGGACACAATACAGTAATATTTAGAGTTTAGTGATTACTTTGGGGGCTTGCAGAAAAGGTACGTGATTTCAAAAAATAGTGGTGCCATAAAGGTCTTAGAAATAGAGGACCAATAACTCAAAATATCTGAAGCCCGGGGCCAAGGCTGGAACCCACATCACTGAATCCTAATCCAGTGCCCATGCCCCTATGCAATGCTGTTTATGGAAGTTGCAGTACATTTGAGGGGCCACCTTACCAATGTCTGCAGAGTAACGAGTGGATTCTAGGAGCTGAAGAGATTTTCTTCAGCACCAAGTGTGTCTAAGCCTGGCTGACAAACACGGGCTTCTTGTGCATTGGAGCCTGGTTGAGGCCTTTAGAATTCCTTTTTTATATCTGCCTTGTTTAGTGTGGATTTTATTGTTGTAGGACTTTGAAAAGTACTGTTGAAGAACCATTGAAATATTTTCTGTTTGAAGGGAGTATAGAACTTCTGGCATGCTGTTTATTTCCATTTATGACCCTGTAAATTGGGCAATTATCTGAAATATTAAATTGTTAGAACTGAAAAATTAGAACAATGTGCAAATTATAGGCAGTCTGTTTTCTGTTTGTGCAAATAAAGGCAGTTTATTTTCTCTTTCTAAGCTAAAATTTTTAATTGACTTCCACTGTTTCCAAACTTGAAAAATTCCTTAGCTTGCATCTTTAAAGATAGCTGTTTATTTGTGATATCCTAAAAGTGGAATGAATGTACATTACATTTGTATGAAAATTATTTGCTATATTTATTAATTAAATGCTTTCTGGTCCCTGAATTAGAAATGTCACTTCAAACTCCGTTGTTTCCTGACTTTATTGGGTACCTGCCACCATTTACACAGGCCGTGCTCAGGCCCTTCTGTGCGGCTCCTTGGGAGACACAGCTGTCACCCAGACCCCTTGCATGATGTCCAGGATGGACTCAAGGCCCGAAATGGACCTGAGAAAAAAGCTGTGCACAAAATTAAGAATGTAAACTACGAATTCTCTTTTCAGGAAGTTTAATTTGAAAAATAGTTGGAGTGTTTTGGGCACAGGAATTTATGGCACTGATTTAAGAAAAAAATATGAAGCACTTATTCATGGAGAATCATAAAAGTCTTACCCTGTTTTTCAAAGTGAGGTCTTGACCCCATCGTTCTTGTCCCTGAGTGTCCCTGCCATCACGCAACACGTAAGACTCGAGCCTCTGAATTCCTAGTTACTGTTCGTCCCTTCTTGGGGAGTGTGAGAGCTGTCCTGGCTGGTGGGCTGTGAGCAAAATATTTACAGTAGATACTGAGAAATGTCAAATGTAAGCCTTTGATGATACCATAAATTTCCTTTGTTGTAATGAATAAGCCAAAGTCACCGGTCTGGTTAGACGCGTCCACGCAGGAAGGAAAGCGGAGGGCAGATCTGCACGTCATCTGAGCAGCTGAGGGAGAGGACGGACCTCAGGATGGGCCCGGACACTGGCATTCGTGATGCGTCAGAGGAGTTTTACACATCAAAAATAAAATATTCCCATGGGTTATTTATTTTGTTATATGGAAATAAAAGTTGGCTGGTCAGAATTATTCAAAATTAAAGTTATCTCTGTAGTTAATAATAAGTTATTGATGACCTACCACCTCCAGTTCCATTATAATAATCATCTCATTTATTCTTCACAACAACATCTTGAGGTAGGTAGTGTTATTATTTTACGTTTGCCAAATGAAGACACTGAAGCCCAGAGAAGTTAAATACCCTGCCGAGATGTCGTAGCTGGACACGAGGATTCGAACCCAGGGTGTGGCTCCAGTGTTCATCCTCAGAGCCCCTTTTCAGTGGAAGCCCTGGCAGTGAGTGCTGGTCCCCAGATTCAGTCCTCACCCTCCCATGGCAGAGGGCCAGCCACATGCATCTGCCTAAACCTCGTCTGACTCCGTATGGGCCACTGCTGTTCACTCACTGGCTGTTTGACCTTGGAAAGGTTATCACTTAATATCCTCTCTCAGAATAGTCCCATCTGCTCTAAAATACCAATAATATTATCTCTTGTGAGGGCTTTTATGAATATTTAATTTAATGTAATGAGACGGTGTACGCCAAGCACTTAGCACAATGGCTAACATATAGAAAAGAGCCAATAAATTGTTGATGTCATCATGTCATTTCCCCAAGGTCACACAACTAGAAAGCAGTCGAGTCCAAATTCAGACCCAAGTGTGTGCGATTGGAAAACTTAAGTAAAATAGAAACGCATATACACATATGCTCTTTCTATAAGCAGCAGCGACAGGAGCCACAAAGCAAAAGTCATGCTTTCTCTGGACTCTGACACTGCCTTCCGTCCCCACCCATACGTTCATGATGAATAAATTACAATGTCGTGTCTGCTGACAAGAAAAGGAGTGTAGTTTAGTAGTTAAAGGAAAACTCTAGAGCTGAGGCTTCCAAGGGTTGGAAGTTCAGCCCTGCACAAACTGTGTGATATGAACGAAGCAAGCTATGTCACCCCTCTAGGGTTCTTTACCTGTGTATGGAGCTCATAACAGTACCAGTGCTATTGGGTTATTGTGGGTAGTAGATGATAAGTTCCAGAAATGGGACAGAATAACTCCTTTAAGGATGTCATTGTCACCAGAGGGCTCAGTTGCCTTGTAGGAAGTGTGGGGTGCCTGGGGCTCCCTTGGGGACACAGGAAGGGTTAAGGCAGACCCCAGTGGGTAGACCAGGGAGCCGAGTGTCCAGAATCTTTGTAGTGACTGCTTTTGGGACCTGGCAGAATGGAGACTGTGTAGCCTGATTAATGAATGTATGAAAGAAGTATTTAAAATCATTTTAAAAATTGCAAGCAGAGAGTATATTTCAAGAATTAAAAGCTACTGGGGTCCATTTACACTTGCTTTTTCATACAGTTATAAATAGTATGCTGGCATTAAAAACTCAGTTTTGGTGCCAGAGACCTGAGGAAAATGAATCTGTAAATATGTCATTAATGTGTATACTCATATAAAGGAATTATAAAAAATATGTTTTTAAATATGTAATATTGTAAAATTATAATTGGTAATATAAGAATACAAAATTAAGAGCTTATGTGGATGATGTGGGAAGTCAGAGTAATTCTTAAAGCTGAAATATTTGTGGGGGATAATTGGTAAAATGTTGAGCTTTCTTCATTGTAAATTTTACACTCTTTTGATGTATATTCCCCCAAATAACAAGATTAAATCATCTTTTAATCAAATGCTATATTAAAAGCATAAAACATCCTAAAAAGAACAAGGAAAATTAACTATGCCTAGTGTTAAACCCAATAATTATGTTGATACTTAAGTTGCCATAAAGGTGTTTTTTGGTATCTGATCGGGTATTCTAATTATTCGGCATGGTAGGTCCAGGCCAGACACATCAGCTCCTCATATGCAAACCCAGGATATGTGTGCTGGCACCTGAACGTCAGTTGTTTAGCAAACTTCAACTAAGAGTTAGAGTCAAACCAAATGCTTCCACGAACATTTGTGTCTCCTTCGTTTGAAAAAGACCATATGTCCCGGCAGAGCTTCTATAATATTAAGATAGCATGGCTCTTTTCAGAGTATCTCAAGATCAAACTCCTAAATCCAGTGCTAAGTTATTACACATGTTAAGAATCTGGCTTTGAAAAGCACACACTGATATGAAAATCAACAAAAAATTGAGTCCAACAATGGAAAAGTTGTCACTAACACATGTACTTTATTTTATAGAAAGGTAGGGTTCTTCCATGCATTTATTTTCCAGTGTGCCTGCAAACTCTTCCTCTCTTCTCACTCAGTCTGGATATACAAACATGCATACAGATGGAAATGACTCACACGCGTGCACGCTCTCACATGCTTTGAGCAGGAAGTGCAAGATACTAACGCCCTGCAGGTCTCTTTAACTGCCTCTGTGGCGCTGCACCCCTGAGTTATGTGGGCATCCTGTATACCATTTGTGATTTGGAGATAGAAACACCTGGCGGTACTTTTCCTTTTTTTCCTTGTTTCTTCTTTCCTAACGCCTGCTTTTAGTTTATCTTGGCAACCCATTCTGTGAGTTTTAATTAGGTACTAAGTTTGAGAAATTCAGGAAGCACTATGTACTAACTTAGAGAAGGTAAACGCATCGTAAAATCCTTTGCACATGAAATAACTTAGGTAACTGAGTACTGGTTTCTCTTCTCCCATCCCTTGCTCTGGACCTGTGCTTCGCTGTTTAATCTGGTCTGCTTTACCCTTTTAAAAACATACGAGGCAGTGGTACAGATAAAATCAGAGGGATCTCTCCTGTAGGAGAATTTTGTCATTGGAAATAAAAGTGTCAACGCTGAGAAAAAAAATGTTATAAACAATGTGAGTGGTGTGTGGGAATCATCAGCTTCTTGACTGCTTATCTGGCACTCAGTCATTGATGTATAAATTTCTTAAAGAATCTTGCAATTAAAAAAATTAAATTTGCCATGTGGAACAAGCCAAACAAATATTTAAGAATACTATTTTTATTTACATGGTCAGTGGTACAGTTAAACCACTGTACATGTGTTTATATGCATGTGTGTTTATAATACATTAGACATAATTGGCAGAAACTGACTCTCTCCATCTCTAAGTAGAAATGCAAAGACAGCGGTGTAGCTTTCCAGCTAAGAACGTTGTCCCTGCAGCCAGGTGACAGGGGCTCAAGCCCCAGCTCCACTTTCTTACTGTTAGTGTTTCCTCCGATAGGTTATCAGACTTCTCTCAGCCTCAGATATCTAATCTTTATCGCGGGGATAATAAGAAACTATAGGATTATTTTGTGAATTAAATAAATGAATACGCTTAAACCATGCAGAACAGTAGTAGCCATACCCTAGGTTTTTGATAAGTTATGATTTTTTTGCTGTTGTTTTTATTTTATGCCTAGTTTCTAACAGAAGTGGTTATTTTGCCTCCTGTCATAGAAGATAGGGCTGACGGGAACTGACACTCATAAAAAGGTAAAACTGAGAGTCAGTGCGAGTTTCAGTCCTTTTTCCTTTTTGCTCGATCCCTCCACATCCGACCCTCCCTGCCCAACCCCCATAGTTGTCAACCTGCTCTCTATCTAGGAGTCTGTCTCTGTTTTGCTTGTTAGTTCGATTTGTTCATTAGATTCCACATTTGAGTGATTTCATGTGGTATTTGTCTTTCTCTGACTGGCTTATTTCACTAAGCTGTCCAGGTCCATCCATGATATTGCAAAGGGTAAAATTTTCAAAGTCCAGGATTGAGGGATCGAGCTTAATCTTTCTTTTATGTAATATTAGTTCCAGAACTGTATTGACATATTTGCAAACAAACATTTAATAAATTCTCATGTAACAAAGGAGTACCTAACTGTATTATATTAAGATTACCATATGGAAATGGACCCCTTTAAAAAGGGACATCATAGCTCAGAGCAAAATTTGATTTTTAAGTTCATTATAGGACAGAAAATATTTTAAAATATCTTTACTGGGTTGAAAAGTAACAGGTTAAAAAATAAAGTTAATTATTTTTGAAAAACTAATTGTTATTTCTTAAAATAACAGAACCGCAAATGGAATTAAAATGATCCCTTAATTATTTTGTTACAATTTTACATTTCAAAGGTATTTTAATTATGTTTGTCTCCAGATTTCATGTTAAAGTCTTCAGATGTTATGCTTAAGTCTTCAAATAGGCTATTTGCTACTTGTAACTCAAATACACTAATTCTTACGGAATCAGGTCAGTTTCTACTTAGGGTTCCTAATGTTCTTGGTATTTTGATAGCAGTCAGGATCTTTACAGCAGAGAAGACTGAAAATCACGTACAGCCACAGTGGCATCACTGAACTTCGACTCCGTAACTTAGTCTCTTGTGACAGGTCTCCGCTTAATCAGCGTGTCACTACGTGTGTACCTTGTGCCCTTGGCAGCGTAGCCTCCGTTGTGCCCCCTGGACTGAATAAAATCTAATAGAGATAATACACAGCACGGCCCCTTGGGGATTCCACTTCATCTTGTTTAGGAAGGGGTGCATTTATCTAAAAGGCAGTATATATGCAAGTTTAAAATTGCACTGTAAAACGTAGTTTTTCCTCTGAAACGTGCCCACTAATGACACAATTGTATGTTGCTGTGGTGAGCACTAAAACTGAAAGTGTAATTATTGTTTTTATAATATAATTGGTAGCATGAATTTTAATCATTTAGAAGAATAGTAGGGCGGGAGGAAAGAGTCCAAGCTCTTTCTTTTGATCAAGATAAGTCATAAATTGTAGAAATCAAGATCATCTTTAAAATTTATTCTACAGTTTTGAGACTGGTTTCTGTTGTCCAAAAGAGTTTAATAAACACTAGAAAAGATAGAATTCACTATGTCAACAAAGTATATTATTTCCTCAATAGCAAGATAAGTCAATGCATGTTTATTGAATAAATAAATATGTTCTGGCTAAAGTCAATGAGTGAATGAGTAGATGAATGGTTGGATAAACTTATTGGTAACACAGTCCACTTCCTGTTTATTATTTTTAGGAAACAGTGCTTATTTTAAAGTACTCTAAAAATTCATTGAAAATAATGCCTTATTTTCTCTTGTAACAGCGGTGAGGACTATAGTGGGATGAGGACTTTGTAGGTTATAAGGTATTGTTTATGTAGGTTGAGGTTATGTAGGTTATGAGGTTAAGGTATTTACAGAGCTTGTGGAAATCATTAGATGAGAATACACAAATTATAAGCAAAAGGGCAGTTAGTACTAGTCTAAAAATAAACATCGGTCCATGTAATTGCATCCTAAATAAATAGAATATGGATTTTAAATGGAAATGGATTAAGAAAAGTGCAGTGGTTTAGAATAATTTAGTATTTTTTGATCCCTATTTTCATTTGATTTTGATGGTACTTGTTATCTAAGGAACACCATGCACTACATATTTTTAAACATTTAACCAGCAGCAGCAACACCCAAAAGTATATTAGGCGTTCTGGCTGGTGACAGAAAGCACTGGATTTGACACTATCATGGCAGGCTTTTAACTATGGGAGGAAAAGTTTGAAGAAACAAGTTAAATATCCGTATGAACGTAAGGCTTGGAAATCTTAGGGCATTATGGAACCATAGTAAACCTCACTAAGCCAGGGAACAGAAAGAGAAATAAACTGGGGTGGAAGATGCAGAGAAGAAGAGCTTTTGCGGACAGAGAAGCAAGTTCTCATTAATGTACGTTCCGGCAATCATGCCCTCTCCTGGGGCTCATTCCCCAGGAATGTATCCCTCGTGCTAAATAGAGTGCTTGTGTAAACACACTCTGTAGACATTCGAAAATACTCATACTCGAACAACAATTCTTCAGGGGTTACTATGTAATTATTTCTAGCTGTTGCATTTATTTATCTTGGTACCAATTTATGGGGCTAGTTTTTGACTTGTGTTACCTACAGTGTCTTATTTCATAGCTTGAAAAAGTACATAAACAACATTTAAGAAAAATGCAAACATTGGTGGCTTTATTCAGTAAGTAGAACAACTGGAAACTTATTTCATATTATATTGTAAATGAATAGCTGAATGTAACATTATATCCATGGCATGTTAAAAACAACAACAACAAAAAAAAGAGTGGAAACTTGGACTTCTGAATAAATATCTTATCAAAACACTAGCTTTTGATTTTATCTGCGCTTTACTGTAGAAAGTTTTTTACTGTTTCTACAAAGCCTAGAGGAAATTACTGAACTAGAAAAGCTGAATGTTATTTTGGACTAATCTTTTAGTCATCCTAATAATAGGAAATTATTTAATCCTTATTTTTCATAAGTAGTCCATCTTGAACAATAAAATCACATAGCCCACTCAAGGATATTTCAGGAATATTGATGTGATGCTTTAAAAAAATGATACTTAAAAAGTGAGCATGTAAATGTTTCACGTTATGCTGCTGTTTTATCACTCAACGTTCTCAGCATTAGGAGAGTTAGCTGAAAGTGGCCTGGAGGTGTCTAGTTTGGATGATTGGGTATGGGGCACTGCCAACGAAATACATGTGTGTTCTCTTTCTTTTTATATTGATGTCATAGTAAATATATACATATATGTACAATGTATAACAGTGATGAAAATATGATAGTCATGTGTTTTTTACTGTTTAGGTAAAATGACCAGGGAGCAGGTAACTGATTTGGTTGGGGATGGTGGAATTTACAGAACAAGCATGTGAAGGTCATTCACACAGAATCTGATAGGGTTGTACATTACAGGATAGGGCTGTGCTTCAGTCTGAAGGAGGGATATAAATGAGATCTTTGTGATCTCCAGGTAATCAGCAGTCAGAAGGGAGAAAAATCAGAGAAGATGACAGAGAACATGCAGATTAATAAGTAGTAGAAAAGGAAGATGGTACATTGTCAAGAAAAAGGGGAAATAGGGTGGTTCCTTCTGCCAGATGCCACAGACAGGATGAGAACTGAGAAAAGGACACTTAGCCTGGAGAGTAATCTTTAAAAAAGCAATCTGAGTAGAACTGGGAGGGAGGAGATAAATCCCACTGGCGAACCAGATTCCAAGATGAGTCACTAGTAAATTGGAAGGTAGGTAGTAGGACTCAAATTTAGACAACTCTGTAAAGAAATTCAGTAATAAAAAGAAGGAAGACGTGGATGGCAGCGGAAGAACTCAGCAGGAAAAAGATTGTCATAGAAGAGTGGAGGTTTGTTCGCCAACGGAGGCATTTTTTTCCAGTAAAGGGAGGCGCAGGAGTCATTGAAGAGGAAAAGAGTGAAGATTCATGAAAGTAGTGTTAGGGGAGGGTACTGTGTCTTGGAGAAGTTGAGAAGAGGTCAAAAAGTGGCTAGAGAGGTTGACCTTAGAAAGGTAGATGAACCCAGCCCTTCCTGGGAGGGAGGCAGGTGGAAGGAGACGGTGCTCAGCCAGGGGGATTTCTCTCCTGAGCATCGCCTCCCCCGTGCCTTGTTTGCTGTCTGGGGACTCACTGCCTTGTGTTCACACTCCTTTGTGTGTTGCTTTTTAAATCCTGCAGTTTCGCTTTGCTTTGTTTACTGTCCCATCCTGACTGTAAATGTTGTGCGGGCAGAGGACATGTTTTGCCCACGTACACATTAACGAGCTCCCTTTTCATGTGATCCCCTAACATATTTCACTAGCATCAAAGCCCCTGCTGTCAGGGGAAAGGCCTTGCAGCCCAGCCTGTTCATGAGAGTACAATACGGAAGGCTGATTAGCTACTCAGTGTGACCCTCAGAAGGTGTTTCTAAAACAAATCCTTAATTTCAAATGACTGGGACAGGTTATGAAATCAGACTCTTTTTTTTTTCCTGGTTAAAAAGAAATTTATGACACAACAAAACTCAACTTAGAGCTCAGAAGTGGATACTTCCAAACCCAGATAAAGATTTTAATCATAATTCATTGTGGAAAGTGGAAGCATTTTAGTGAAAAGAAAATAATTACAAAAAGACAGTTGCAAATGTTTGCTAAATCCTGTGGTTTATACCACTGTTTGTATCAGCCAAATAAAATTAGGTGATGTCTTTTAGCTTTTGTCTGATCTATACTCAAAACACAGATCCCTTGGTTAGAATAGTTAAATTATGTTTTCTGTTTCTTTCTTAGCAAAAGTAATTCTAAGCAAAAGTTAAACTGAAAGGATGTCTTGACCTTTGATTTAGAAAACTTAGTAAATATGTTTCTATTTGTTTATAGAAAATCCATTACTATTTGTTTTATGGCTGCTACTAATCCACTCTCTTTACTTTTTATATAAATGATCATCTTTGAAAAAAAGTAGAGCTCCGTAGACACAAAACGCTTATAGCTACTGTTTTCATGGTTTTAGACCCAATATTATATTGAAACTGAAATTTTATATGTTTGAATTTCTGAATTATGTAAAGCTATAAAGTTTATAATGTATGCCACTTGATTTCATTCCTCAAAATATTTGGTTTTATTTCAATTAACAAACAAGTAGGGAAGGGAAAAATTGAGGGGCAAGGCAAGATATTTAAATAAGTAAAATGTGGCAAATGACAACTTTTCATATTTTTTCATATTTTTATCACTACTATCCAAAAGTAATTTAAAACGCTGATTGATTATGACTGTTGTGCAGTCGCACAAACATCTTATTTTCTTCTGAAAGTGGCCAGGAAAACATGAGAAGGTCCTTTAATTTCATTGGGGTTATAACTGAAGCATGACTTTTCCCTGATCCACCCCCTCAAACGACTCTTCAGTCTACACTCTCGCTCCAGCTTCCCTGGAGTTTTTTACACACATCTCACCGTCTCACACTTGCACTTCTCATCACTCTGCCTTCTCATGAAAGCCTTCCCACCCCTGTTTGCTTAATTAATGACTACCTGTTCTTCTGGACTCAGTACCAGTGACAGGTCCTCTGCAGAGCCTCCCTCGGTCTTTCCATTCCCCAGACTAGGAGAGATGGCCCCATAGAACCCTACTGCACTGGTTTCTGTTACGATTGTTACCTAGGTTTCAGGCCTCTGGGATGCAGCCGGGACTGGGAACCTTAGCTCTGTACCTGTAGTGGCTAACACCATGGGGAAAATGCTCACCTGGTATTGCTCAAATGCCTGCATTCACAAATAGCTGGGTGTTATAATGATTCTCCTCAAGTTTTTGCTCCCATAGAAATTTTTATCTGTTTTTCAGGCACAAATTTCGTATTATATATTATTATTCCTCTAGCACGCAGAACTTATTTGGATGCTCAAGACGTGTTTATTGAGGGAAGGAATGAGCAAATAACTAAATGAAAGTATTAAGAAGAAAAGAATGGCACTAATTCCTGCCCAAATGTCTGAGAGGAAAGCTAGTGTCATGAGTTGGTACTGGGACATCCGAGCCAGAATTCCTCTGTTCACATACCAGGTCGGCCTCATACTACAGCCTGGAACTTGGCAATGACATGACCTATCCTACAGTGTGAACAAATACAAGGTTTAAATGAGTTTGAGTGTGCACCCGCATAGGGTGGTGCCTACGTCCAGTTTAAGTTTGCTTTACACATTTAAATGCCAAGGATTATGTGCTTAGGATATAAATGTTTAAATTTTTTACTAAACTAAGAATTAGAGAGTGATTATAATTTGATGTTGATTGATTAAAAGGAAGCAAAATATTTTAAACTTTGGGCTTTTACTATGCGTGTGATAATCCTGGAAACTGAGACAAAATTCACATTTTAGTTCTAGCATAAAAATATTTGCACATGATTTAAGGTATCATGAAGTTTAAAAACAATTAAGTTGGATAAGGTTGTAGAATTGACCTTTCCCTCCGATGTTATTTTCTTTCATTGTCAAATAAGCATTCCATTAGAAAAATGCAGTCATTAATTAGTGAGCAGATGACAGGATAGTGCTAGGCTAGCTGTGTTATTAGGTGCAGTCCACAATTTAGACTAATATACTGACTATAAGTATTCGCCTATTCTTTTAAAAAGTATGACTTTCAAAACCAATTTAATATGAAAATTTTCCAGTCAATGTACTTTGTTTCCAAGAATCATTTAATCTGCTTCCAGCTGATTTCAGTATTCAAATAGATTTAATCCAAAGCACAGAGTGAAAAAGCAGCACGAGATATCACACATTGCTGCCACGTGTTGGCTGGATTCCCTCAGGACACCAGGGAGTCACCATGGAGCTTGTTCTTGAGCGTAGTACCTGCTGCCCAGGTGAGCTGATGAACAGTAATAGCAGGAGTGGCCATCGTGGCTCTGGGGCCTACTGACCTCAGTACATACATACAAACACATGCAAAATTGCATCTGACCTCATTTCATGACACCGTGTTGTCATGGGAGGAAGCAAGAGTCCCACAGAGGTGTGAAGTGGAGACTGTGCTTTCATTTGAGTCACGTACCTGGTGATCTAGTGCAGCAGCACATCGGAGGCTGGGGATCATCATGAGGCAAGCATCCGTTTTCATGTGTTTCATTTTTTTTAACTGCTTTCTGATTCATTGAAATGTGTGCTGAAGCAACAGTCTCCTGGCTTATATTTTATTATACTCAGATGCAATTTTTATAGTCTCAAACTAAAATAAACAAATATCCCAGCACATGTTTTACATATAAAGACTGTCCAGAGAATTCATTACTTTATTCTGTTCTGAGACTTAATGTCTTTCTCAGTTTTTATGTGCCACCAACAGCATTAAACTTTTGTGAGTTAAGCATGTTACTCCTTTATATAATATCTCGATCAGTATCTGCTCCTTAAAAGAAACAACTGAGTCCTAGAATGTAATATATATGGAGGCGAGAACACTATGTAGTTACCCAGGTTTGCCTAACAAAGGACCCCCTTAAAAAGTGTCCTGGTTTTAAATGGTATACAGATACTTCTTCCCTTTTTTTCTGTAATTCATAAGAGTTGGATGTTTAGCTATTAATGATATCTGTTCTAGGACAAGTAGAGTCCCTAAAAGGGCGTATATCCACCTTGAAAATGGAAGTTAATTATGCGGAATAGAGTAATATTACTATATTTCTCAGGACATTAACTTTATAATAGTGATTGTTTTAGTTTTTAAAATTATGTCAGGATAATTATTTTTGTTCCCTATCCCAAAGGAGGTGTGTATATGTATGTATGTATTGCATGTATGTGTCTGTGCATGTGTGTGTTCCTACAGTGCTCCAAATACATTTTAATTCAAAGTCATACATCTGCCCTGTGATGTTACCATGCTTTAGAATCCCAAATGTAGTAAGTCCTATGGTCCCAGGAATGAGAAGACTGAGTTCTTTCTCCAGATTCACCGTTTACTATTGATGTGAGTTTGGGGCTCCCCATCCTCATTTGCTAAGCAGAGATCCCACAGTCCTGAATTACAGAGTATGCCGTACCTGTCCCCACTAAGCTGCTGGGAGGATATAATTGTGGAGGCCCTCAGGATTGGTTGCTGTGGTTAGTGATCTTATCTACCATCAGTAAAGGTGACTCAGGGAAGACGGCCAGCCAGTTGTCAGAAGCCCTGATTGTAGTCAGGACCACTGCTGTTCACTAGTTCCATGATCCTCGGCCAGCATTTCACATCTCAAAGCTTACCTCTGAATTAAGGTAGTAGACATCTGCCTTGATGACTTCCGATGACTGTTGTGAAGGTTTTAGAACATAGCGACGTGTAATGTAAACAAAAACAGTGGTGGTTTTCCCGTACTGTCTTTGGTCCTAGGTCCCATCCCTGGGAAGCGGTCTGGGAGGAGGAGCAGGAAGGCCACCCAGAAAGCTAAGGCAGGAGGGATGCTTAGAGGTTCCTTTTGTTCCAGTCATGTGATAACTAGGGTTGTGTGTGCGTGCGTGTGTGTGTGTGTGTTCTGGGGCGGAGGGACAGAAGAAAGAATATGTAGAAAAGTGTCAGAGAAATGAAATCTCCCAAGGTGTTTCCCATCTTCCCACTTTATTCTTGTTTCTTTATCTTGCCACTCCCACAGTTTCTCCTGGTCATGGACCGACATGTGAATGAGCACTGTAACTGATCAGGAAAGTTGCCGCCTCAACGAGAAAACACGAAATGATCAAAGCAGTGAGATACAAAGAGTCAGAAATAGGTTGGCCCGTGTCTTGTATTGTCAGCATGTCAGGGTATGGATGGCAGCAGAGGAACAAGAACTGACATTGAAATTAGAAATATGTGGCTCCCTAGGGTGTGTGGAACAGAAGACACTGGAGAAGTTAAAGTGAAGATGGAGGTGTGAGAATGTGTGTGTGCATAAAGTAAGAAATGAGTATTTTCATGGGTGGTATTTAAGAAAAAAATGGATTTGTTAGCTTTAGTATATTAGATTTCATACCACATCAGTGAGGACAGCTTCTGGCATCCCATGAAGAGTCAAAGTGTGTATAAAAGAAGAATTATTAAAATTAAAAAACAGATTTTGATTCAAGGAACTTTAAAATCATATACAAGTTTATTCACTACTTATAAATGTAATTTTCTTTGATTCCTGATATTTTATTTAGAGATTCTTTCAATGTATTAATATTTAAACATAGATGTATTGATGAAGGTAGTAAGTGTAATGTTTAATTACTGCCTTCTTAAGAATTCTATAGCCTGATGTATGAAAAAAAAGACAAATGAATAAAGAGGAGAAAAGTAGAGTTGAAAATTACCTTTTGGGATTTAAGTGACTTGTTAGAATAAAGAATTGAAAAGACGACAAAAGCTATTGAAAAAAAATGTAGCTCATTCACTTTTAAATATCCAAGTTGAATTACTTTTTTTTCCTAAATAGGTATCTTTCCTTTGCTCATAGGAATGAAGAGAAAGACTTCAGATGTCTAAGTGATGGCATTAAATTTTCTCTTTTATTCATACTAATAGAACATATTTTGCCTCTTTTCTGGTTATGGAATGCATAAGAAAGGACTGGTTCAGCTGACCTTTCCATCAAAGAATACAGTGACCCATGTGGGCTGACTGCTGAATTGTAAAAAATATCATCTGGATTTTAAATGAGTGCGATAGAAAGATATCAGTTGCTTACAAGTACCTTAACAGATATCTTGTATTAGTTAATTTCCCCCAAAGGGAAAACAGCTTGACCCATTAAAAACTACATTTAGTATTTATGAACAAAGACTAATTACTCCCCTGGAGAGTAAAGCCTTATATTCGCAGGATAACACAATTTAAACTTGCCCACCTGTGCTACCGTTTGACATCATCTGCATGTATAGGCAAGAAATGGCTTTGCTTCCTTCTTAGTTGACACTGCCAGGAACTGTGCATATTTTGACCTAGTCACTGGGGTAGGACAGATGACATTGAAAGTTCCAAATACTTGATTTACCAGGAGAATCCAGCCTGATTTCTTGCTAAGAGATTGCTGAACAAATTTCAAAATTTCTCTTCATGTCTCATGCACTTTTTTATTTAAAATACCATTCAGTTGAAATTTTCAGTTAATATTTATCATGAGATGTGTCGTTGATTTCTGATTGTGTTGTAAAGGTTAAACAAACAGCTCCCTCTCGGGGAGGGGGAAAAATAATCGCCTTTATTTATTATGTCTGCTGGTTTCTGTGGTAGAAATACTAACAGCATGACTGTTTCAATGGGAGGTCACCGAGTGTGGAGGTGAGGAGCGACACACACAGTCAGCTAATGCCAGCCAGTGCAAGCCGGCTTCAGCACGCCCCTGGAGGGTCCGCATTACAGAATCCCAAAGTGTCCCTTCTAGGATTTGAGGGAGGCATGAAGTGAAAGGTGCAGGATGGCTCTGGACAACCTCTGCCAGCACTAGTGAATGTGACTGCTGCCTGTGAGCCTGCCTGTGGGCTCCAGGCCCCTTCTTCTGTTCCAACACAAATTCCTCCGCGATTCTTCCTGAATTAAAAAGCTAGAAGAGGGTTCAGACAGTTAGTAAATCATCCCTGTTTTACAATACCCACCTTTGCTTCATCTGCAGTCACTGGACTCGTGCTATAAAGCTCAAAGAAGAATAATACTGAGAGTACATTCCTAAGAGAGATTTAGAAAATTATAATCTTACTGCCTCTTGAAAATACTGGCTTTTTCCTCCTTGTTCAGCTTCTCCCTGGATACCTGCCTGTCAAGTTTTCAGTAGATTCTTTGGGCTTTGTCATGGCAACCAAGCACCTTGGCCAGCGTTCTGATGATTTCCAAATGGTTAATTATCTCTTGTTTTTAATATGCTTATCCTGTCACTTTTTTTAGGATGCTTACCCTACTACTTCTTGAATAGGTCCTTGTCCTGCACTTATAATCAGATTAGTGTTCAATTACTTCTCCCCTCCTCCAATATTTTTTGCATTTATTTGAAGCAAAGGCAGCACCCATGTTATACCCTAATATCACAGAACTGTAACAAGAACCCTACACCCAAACCCTGGTGATTACAGTAAGTGATAACCAAAAATAGTGTACCCATCCAGTAATTTATCTGTGGTAATATTAATACAAGTTAAAAAAATTTTTTAATGGATAGAATCCAATATAATCCAATGGTTTATTCCATGTAGGTCATTCAGTCATCCTGGGGCCTCCTCCTCTTCCTCCTTCCCGATCCCTATCTGTTCTTCAAGACATCTCAGGAATCTCCCTTTCTGTGAGGTCTTCTTTAATTAGCCTCCTCTGCTCCCAGACCTAATTACAGGGTCTGCTCTGATTCTGCTTGGGGCTTCCTTAGCCATCAGTTGACCCTTCTTGGACATCTATTACAATTGCTGGTATTTTCCTTCCAAAATTTTACTGAAGAAATTTCAAACCCAGCAGAATTGCAATGCCAGTGTCATAAATACCCATAGGCCTTTTAAGTAGATTTGCCAAGTAGATTTATGCTTTCATACACATTTCCTTTTCTGAATTCACTCCTCTTATTAGACAGCCTTTCCTAGCAAAAGAGCTTGCTGCCTTCAGATTAAGTATACTCAATCATTTTTGGAGGTTTATGTCTTGATTTGTTCAGCAAATGTTTGTTAAACTAGCTACTATTGTAACAGACTCTGAAGCTGAGCCTTGAAGGTTTCAATGAGTAGATAGCTTGACTATAGAATATGTATATAATTGAGGGTGGTTGGATTACAAGGAGAGGATAAAATGTACCATTGTTAAGTGGAGAAAAGAACCCAGGAAAGTACCATCATTCATCCATTCATTGATTCAGGCTTTCAGTCACCGTGTTCATTGTCTGTTCTACACCAGGCACTGCCAGGAGCTCTCAGCGTTCACAGATGAGGCCTTTTACCTTTAACATTTCAGTCGCACATGTGAGAGAGTCATCAGAGATTGCAGTGGAATATGCTCATTAATGGAGTTCCCTAGGGTGCTGTGGAAACAGGAGAGGAGAGCAGGCCAGGCCAGGCTTCCTGAGCAGTTTCAGTTGATGCTTGGGTAGTAATTTGAAGGATAGGGATAAGGAGTAAACTAGGCAAGTAAAAAGAGAGAAAGCACATTTGAGACTGAAGCATCAGTACATTTCAAGTCAAAGAAGCATGGGGAAAAAAAAAGGGGATATTCCAGGAACTGCTAGCAGTTTGGTGTAACTGGAGTGGCAGTTGCCAAGGGGCATTTGTGAGAAAAGGAAGCACTGGGGGCTGCAGGCTAAGGCCCCACTGAGGAGGGACTTTCTGAGTTCATCTGAAAAGTTGACTCTTTCCCCTAAAGCTATGGGAAACCATCGAATGGTTCCTGTGGGCTAGTGATGAACAGCAGGTTTGTGTTAAAGTAAACTTATCCGAAAAAAGATTGTAAAAAGGACAGGTCTTAATATTTTTAATTTGGGCAGACTAAATATTGCTCTAATAGGGGCTAACTGAAAGAATAAAAGCGATTCAATGGCAGGGTTAGGTAATTGGTGTGCATTTAATAAATTAATCAAATTATTGTTACCTCAACTAATATATCTTACCCAAGAACCAATTTTATTTTATTTCAGATATTTTCTCCTAAGATAACTGACATATAATCTTTTAAAAAAAATTGTATTGCTCACAGCAAGGAGTTAGTAGTCCCTGCAGCTGGTACTGCAGAGCAAGAGAGAGACAGAGGGAAGGGGAAGGGAGGGGAGGGGAGGGGAGGGGGACAGAGAAAGACACAAACTGAAAAGGAGAAGGAGCAGCTATAATTAGACAGTTCTTCAGGGTGCTGGTTATCGTTTAAATTATTTTATTTCTTGCTGCAAAACTCTGTTGAGTAAGTGAGTAGGAATTAATCAATGAAAACTTAACAGTGATTCTGGAGATTCTGTAATTGATGCAGTGTTTTTGTTTGTGGGACCAGTTAGGCCTGATTGACTTGCAGATTGCAGCAGCTCTGACAAAGCAGCCTGTGCTCACATTTCAGTGCCCTGCTCGCCGGTGCTGAGGCGCTGGCAGGACCAAAGGGCTTCCGCCTGCGTCTGAGATAGCACTAATGGGGTCACCGGTGCAGACGGTGCAAGTCTGTGATAGGGATTCCAGAAACTTACCTAGCTGTGTTCAAAATATCCCATTGTGTTGCTTTAAACTCCTGCAGACAAGCAAAAGTTAATGCTACAAATGGGGAAATAAACTTGCTTTCTGAAGGCCATGTTATTAAATAGGCTTTCATGTAGACCAGGGTTTCTTATCTACACTATTGACATTTTGGACCTGATAAATATTTGTCGTGGAGGACGTCCTGTGTACTGTGTGTAGGATGCTTAGCAGCACCCCTGGCCTCTACCCACCGGCAGCTCCCCTTCAGCCTTTAGTTCTGACAGCCAAACATGTCTCCAGATATTGCCAAATGGCCCCTAGTGAGCAAACAAACAAACAAACAAACAAAAATAGTTAACCACCTTGTGGGCTAATTGCATTTATTCTTTTCTCAAATATATGTGTCTATATTTATATAAACATAGACAAAGATGTAGATATGTTTTGGCACTTTGCTTGAGTGCTCCAATTTAGAGAATATTTCATAGCATGAGTAAATCTGAACTATCTGTGGAACTGCCTAATTTAATATATGTGAGATTTTAATATTTAAAAAATTAATGAACAGAGAAAGAAAGCTGAATTACAGAAGTGTGTAGCAAATAAAATAGATGAGATCCCTTAACAAATTATATATTTTTACATCATAATAGCAGAATTAGGATTAAAGCTGTTAAGAACATAACCAAAAGATAGTGGGTCCATTTTACTCTGGTTTACAATATGGAAGTTACACATAAGTTTAGAATTTCAACTTTATCTGCAAATTTAATATGTTTCCACTTTTGAAATGTTATTACTAGTATCTGAAAATAGTATTGGGATATAAATTTAAATCATTATGGGAATGTATATGTACCTTACATACTAAAGCCTAATATTTATTCTAAAATGTTACCCACTCAGTGTTAAGTTTATAGGCTGAGCCACAAGACACCACGGTAAAGGGTGTAGAAGTAAGCATTTAGAAGGGACATGTAACTATTATTACATTGAATAGAGGTATTAGAATTTTTCTAGCTAAATTCATGGAAGAGCAGTAAGTTTCCAAGAGGAAGAAGATGAAGGTGGTAGATAACTAATCCAGTGAAATTAATTTGTCTTAGCCCAGCATTAAACTATTTCTATCTTTTTCCCACTAAGTTTTTATTGAGCACTGACTATCTACGAGGCATTGTGGTGCCACGTTAGGAGCTTACATGATTTTATTCATTCTCTAAAATAGTCCAGAGTCAAGTATTGATAGTTCTGTTTTAGAGATAAGAAAGCTAAGGATTAAATGCTTAAATACAGGCCATATAGTTGGTCAATATCGTAACCAGAGATTGAGCCTAAATGCCACAGTCCTTTCTTTACTGGATATATTCAACAAGTACCTGCAGTGTACCAGGGACTTGGCAATGAAGAAAACATGGCACTTCTCAGATGTCAGTTCCTGCCCTAGTGCAGATAACAGCCTTCATCAGATCGTCCTCACATCTCCTTTTTTTTCATACTTTGTTTCAATCATAATGAAGAATGAGATTTATGCATCATGTAGTCGATGGACCCAGGGAACATAACCTGTGAGTTGATACAGTAGCCATGTTCCATCATAACCTTTCCATAAAGAGAATATCTGTTAGGTGAACTTTCTGTTCCCACAATATGTTATAAAGTCAAGATGTCCTTATTCTTCATGTCCAACTCCTGGAATAGAGTTTCTTCTTTCTCTAATTCGATCACTTCAGTTATATGATTGATAGAGACTAGAATATCATCTTTGTTTTGCAGTGCCTGCATCTTTTACATTTAAAATTCCTTAAGATGAGTGACATCTGTGTACAATGTAGCTATAGTGTGACTTACAATAACTTTGTGTTTCTGTTATCTCAGCAAGAGATCACTTGCAAGGGGACAACGTATCCTTTGTGATTTCTAGGGAAACACTGCATGCTTTTCCATGGCTAGCATGTGTGCGGCGTGGCAGAGGTCAGGGCGGATAAATCCGTTGCATGACCGCCACCACTCCAGAAACCTGCCGCCAGTTGGAACTGATGTGGAAATGGAAGCCTGCCTGACGCCCTAAGTGGTATATTAATCAGATATGTTCTCTGAATTGTAAAACAAATGCTTGGACTACCCTATATATTTATGGCCCAAACTGACCTATTATTAGTGAACAGATTTAACTTGAAAGTAAAAATGTGTCTTCAAAACATTTTATGTGGAACGTATTTATAACTTTAGATTATTTTACAAATCTAGTCCTGTCAATAGAATTGATCTTCTCATAAAATATTTTAAGCTAGTAAGCCTCCAACCTGGGGAAAAAAGTCAGTTACAGTGAGAGAGATTATAGCAGAGAGATTTGTTATTACAACAGTGAAGAGGACTCCGATTTATTTTGTGACTTGTTCTGCCTTTTTTCTTTCTTTCTTTCTTTTTTTTTTCTTTTGGCATAACCACTTTTGAGGGTTTAAGTGGAGATCCAGGGTGGTCCATGTGAGGACCTTGGTTACCAATGTGCTAGGAGCTCCTCGGAAAGAGACTGCTTTGCCTGAATGCTGAATTGTCTTCCATCACCATGAGCTCAGCTGTTTATAACCGGCCTTTCTTTGGGGAAGCTCTTCAGATGACCCCAGCCACTGAATCTGCACACCACCAAACGCAGGGAGTTTGCAGGTGGCTTCGTTAGAGAGCATTGAACTATGTTAGAGTTTGAAGTATACACAGGCCATATCTTTAGAAGATCTACCACCTGTAAATATATTTTGAGGTGAATTCCCTAAAGAGTAATTCAAAACTCACTTGTTTAGCAGTTTGTAAATTTTGAAAGTAAAATAGATATGCAGCCAAACACATTTTTTGACAATTTTTATAATTTTTAGTCTCTTTTATTACTTAGTTAGCTAAGTGAAAATATTGTGTGACTTAACTTCTCTCTTTAGCTTCCAGCAAACAGATAAAATGGTTGAGTGTACCATTTCCACATTGCTGCACTACAAGGCAAAACAGCTCATGTATTAATACCGTCATCCATTCTCTGTCTGAAGTCTCACAGCCTTTCATTTTCAAATTGTGATATCTCAGATTGGATGAATGTAACTGAGACTTTAAGCACAGTTTATCTTCCCTAATAGAGAACTTGCTAAAAAAGATGCAATGGAAGTTAAGTTGGTGATGTTAAGCAGTTTTTTTCCCCAAAAAATCTGGCTTCCGAAAATAGAGTTAAGGAATGTTTGATTAATTCTACTTTGTCTTAAGAACAGTTTGGGAACAACTGATAGAGCCTTGAGGTTAGTATAACAGAACTACATTATTTTAAATACACAATTCTGTTAAACATCTTTCAAAAGACTGAAAGTTTATGCAGTTTTGTTTCCCCCCCAGAGTTCCAAGATAGTTTCCAGGGACCTTGTCTCATTTGAGATTTTCTATTAGCTTACAAAGGGGAAGATACTTCTGTAATATATATATATATATATATATATGTATGATTTATGTGTGTGTATATGGGGGGTGAAGGGGGAGATAAATTTTTGGACTCAGAGATATAAAGGAATCTTTCAAAAGCATAAACAAGGCAGCCTGAGTCAAGGCCAAATGTCAAAGGTTGCTGAACTTGCAGCAACCTAGGAGGAAGGCAAGACTGACAACCCATGAACCTTCATTGTTTTATCTACCGAATTAGGTGTTGATGTGACACTATTTCTAAATTCTATTCTAAGATTCCACAATTTGGTAGCTGCAAAATGAAAGCTGCAAGAAAAAGAATAGTCTCAGTGATCCCAGTGGCACTGAAAAGCTGTTAACTAGACTTGTAATCCAAGCCAGAGGGTTCATTGCTATTTGAATATTGAGTAACAGCCTTTCAACCTTGTATTTAATTATAATCAGAAATGTCTCACTTTGGTCTTAAAGGCCAAAATATATCTCATTTCAAGACATAATTTTTAGAGAAAGTACATGTTTTTTATCAGGTGTAATTTTTTACCAGTTGATTTTTATAGCACTTAATTTTGTTCCATTTCCATCTATTTTTCTTTTTATTTTGCTGTGTGAGTCATCTTGCTGCACTCTGCAGAGTATAATGTAATATCCTCAGCACCTAATAAGCTGGCAGATACCATTTCCATTTGAATGTGGCTGCTATGGAAAATTTAACTGAATTAAGCTATAATGCTTCACTTACTTTTAAGTGGTCCATGTTGGAAGATTCATGAAGGAATCTTTCAGTTTATTGTTATGTTTTGAAAATGTAGCAATCCGATGCTTTGAGAGGATAGGTTATGACAGGTGCAAGACTGAAATCTAAATACGTAGACAGAATGAAAAAACAAATATCACAACCAATTAGGAAGGTAAGCAAGTTCTTGAACGTCATAGTCATCCTTTGTTGTTTTATTATTCATTATGTAAATGAGGGACATCAAAATCATTGCTTGCTAATTAGTTATTAGGGATGGTAAATTAAGACAGATTTTCTTTAGATACCACTTCATTCGCCCTTAATTAACAGTCAAGTAATAGTTGTTAGAATATTAGACATTACTAGTTTGATGTAGCAAAGATTAAAATGATACAGTGTTCATATTTTTATAGTAAGCTTGAAGATGTGTTAAATATTTACTTAAAGTAATTGATGCTTCAAGTCTACCAGGAAAATATATTAGACATAGTTTATATTTGCCTCTAGTGATTTGGTTGACTTAGGGAAAGTAATCATTTAATGCAAAATTCAATGTTTATATATTTCTAAATAATTTTTAAAGGAAGATTTCAAACATACACAGACGTGGAAAAAGAATAATATAATGTAGCATAATCTCAAAATTTTGCTTGGGGGTGTGTGGATGATGGGTTCATATTTTAAAGCAAATCCTAAATGATGTATAACTTCTTGTGAAAATGCTTTAATGTGCATCTTTTACATACGAAGACTTTTTTTTAAATGAGTAGTCTTATCTTTTCTTCTTTAGAAACATTTAAGTTTAAATGCAATTATAAATGAGAAGAGAAGAACAGCCCAGTTACAGAAAGAGCACTTATAAAACCACCTCTTATTTTTAAATTACTATGTACAATGATTTCTTCTTTGAAAGTTATCCAATTTGTAGAATTCTAAGGAAAGACAGTTTTCTGTGTGTTTTCTTTATTGTTCAAGAGGCGGTGGCTGGGTAGAGAAAGGCCACTTTCGTTTTCATTGCTGGATAGTGGGCGTGTGCAGTGACCTGATCAGAAGGAAGTGCTCCGGGGCATCTAGGTCTGGGAGTCGTCTGTCCCACTTTGTGCAGTCCGTGTCAGCCACCAGTGTCTCCCAGCAGCTCTGCACGTGGTCTCTCCCCAGCTTAATATATAAGTCATTAAGTAGCCACACTGCAGTGGCTGAACCCGTGGAGCTGACAGATACGCTCTGGCATTTCCCGAACATGCCATGACCATTCAAACTAGGGTGTGAACTGGGAGTCACAGGAAGCAGGCTGGAAATGGGCAGATGTGATTGCTGGGAGAGTGAAATTGATGTATTACTCATGGAATGATCTAGATAAAATTTACCAAATAAGAATAAAGTATTCAGTGTGCCCCTGAACGTGGAAAAATAATTGGAGAGGTACAGGAGGGCTTCAGGGATGCTGGAACTGCGGACTGGGCAGCTTGCCACCCCCGTGCGCCCACCACCCACAGCCTCTTTGTGTTCTCCTGGGTCACAGGAGGACTTGTAAAGTGGGAGTAACTGTTTTTCTCATGGACAAAGACGAACTGACTTCATCATGTTATTTCTCAGAATGTGTCCATTATTATGTCTTGTTTATATGAGAAAGAAGATATCTTTTCACACATGTGCATTATAAGGAGTGGAGGTTTTTAGCTCCTTTTGAGAGTAGTTGTATTCAGCGGGGAATACAGATGGGTTTGGTCCAAATTTTTTTTTTCTTCCTCAACTAAAGCATGGATGCCACGAGTCTCCTTTTGGCAACTTGTTTCTAGCTCTTCTCACAATGAAGTGTAGAGAATTGAAGGTTAATTTCATTGAAATCATGAATGCACGGCTGTCTGTAGATGATCAGTTAGTCAAGATAAACACCACTGATTACTGTTGAATTATGCATACAAGTATTTACAACATTCTGGGTAATGAATTCATGAAAGCAAATAGTAATTATTTAATAATAGAAACCTATTACTTAAATTTCCATACATTTCTTGAATCCTGAAAGGATTTTTTTCCCAACTGGTTGGTACTGTTGTATAATTGAAGTATTAGCAGTGCTCTCTGAGCCCCATTTATTTTCCTTTAGACTTCAGAAGATCCAGGTTTAGATATTGGCCCTTTGTTTACAGGATAAGTTTTTGCATATTTTTATATTCCTGCTGCAGGACACATCAATGTACTCGTAAGTTAATAGTTTGAAGTATAATATGAGATCATGTTTTTAAAAGGAAACTAAAATTTTTAGGAACACTTTTTAAATTGATGAAAATATTTAAAATTTAAAAATGTAGGTTTTTTCGTACATCTGTTTTCTGTTGAATTGTTCAGATATGTACAAATATTTGACCCAGGTGTTGTAGAAAATATTCTCACATATTGTTTGGAAGGAATATGAATGGAAGGGCACTTCAATTGTTTATCTCTACTGTTTCAGTCTTTGAGTAATGTTGTGAAATCGTTCCGGCTTTCTAGTTGGAATTTCTTAAATAGGGATTCTTTGAAAGTGCTGTTGTTATTCATGGTTCGTACCTGAGACGCGAAGTTGTTGCAGAAGCAGAATGAAGTGCTTGTGGTGGCTAAGCCTTGCTGACTATCAGTTGTTGGAAACTTTCCATTTGTCAAATTGTCATGTAGATGATCATATATTAGATCGAGCTGAGAGGTGAGCCAGTGCCCAAGGAACTGAAATAACATTTTGTTGGCAAATAGTGTATTTTTAGGAACAAGGGCTTGTTGTGAAAGATGTAGAAGCATCACGTTATTTGTCCAAGCGCATCTCTTAGCAGATGATCTGAGGAACCATGATTCTGCCTCTGCACCTGGAGGTCCACATGCTGACTCGGTTCCCCATCTTCTCCTAGTGTGTTTCCCTTTTCCTCACTTCTTCTTTTCTTGTGTCTTCCCTTTTCCTCTTTTTTCCTCAACTCAAAATGTGATACAGAGCAGGGGTTGTGGTTGGTGATTCACATGCCAACGTCCTATTACTTTAATTAGAAAACTCCCAAACCGTGGTGGTCAGGAAAACACAGCTATAACAAGGAGGTTTTTCCAAGTAGTTGAGGGATTTTTGTTGGTAGTAAGAAGCTATTCATAATGGTTATAGTTGTGCCTTTCTCCAAAGGTGTCTTCCTTTTTAACAAGATGAGATTTTACTATGCTTAATAAATTATGCTTGAGTATGATGTTTTTCCCACTAAATTGGCTGGGGGTCCTTGTTATGTGGGACTTTGACTCTGGGTTGATTCAAAAACTGCATTCCTACTGTTCTCCCCCTAGGCCATCTGCAGAGACCTGCACTTCTAGGTGGTGGAGAAGAGGCAGTGTAGCTGGGTTTTAAGTGGTTATAGAGCCCAAGTTAAGAAGTTCAAACGTGACACGTGAACTTACCAGCCATATAACGGTTAGCTAATTGCTTAACCTGCTTCGGTTTCAGTTTTATATCGTTTGTGGGTAATAACAGGCCAAACAAAAGGATTGTAAGGGTTTAAACAAGTAAATATATGCAGCACCTTAGAACAGTGCTTATCACACATTATATGACAAGAAATGTTACTTGTCATTAGGTGTCTAGTGACAAATGATTGATGGAATTAAACCTGTGCTGTGACATACCTCAATGTATTTGGAGGTCACATTCATGATTCAGAATCTTTGACACTTATTTGTTTAAAATTCTTTAACATTGAGTAAGTTATCTCCTACAGTGCCCTGATTTCTTTTACAATGAGAACTATTATTACATTAATTTATTGTTTGATAAGATGTACAGCTGTCATATTCTGGGCACAAGGACAGGTAATTAAGAATATTTCACCTATTCTCTCTAAGCAAATGAGATGCAGTGGTACACTTGTTTGTATAATATTTATCAATTTTAACTGTTTTGGTCTATGATAGCTAAACTCACATTTTACTACTGTGAAATAGGTATAGAAGGCAAACATGTTTTTAATCCTGTTACCTCTCCGAATTTATTTAAATGTTTAATAGTGTAAGCTTTCCTGCTATTTATATAATAGCTAATCAGCTTTTTGCAAATCCCTTTTAAATGTACCTACATATCATTGCTTCTTACTCTAAAAGATTTCCTCTTTGAAGATTTTCAAAACTTTTACATTCCCAATATTATCAAGAAACCCTTCCTAGTATATATTATTGATGTAAGTTTGTGGTAGACCTAATACTGTATCAATTATGTTTTGATTTATAATATTATCCTGCATATTTAACATATACTGAATAACTTAAAACTAGGTTGGAAACATACCAATTAGATATAAAGACGTGTTTTATAGGAATTTACCACTAACATTTCTGACAATTACCCTTGAGTTCTTCGGTTGAAGACTGTGTAGTAGATTAACAGGACGTACACTGAAGCAGGAATTCCTATACAGGTCGCTCTCCACTAAGCTGTGAGCATGGTTATTTATGAAAAATGTTTATCAAAGTGTCTGATCTATTGCCAACCAAGGGTCATAATATTGGGTAATTACAGTATTCTCCTGTGTGATAGAAACCACCTGTGGGTGCGTAGTAACTTTTCTTGGAGGCTCAAATGTTAAAATTATTTCAGATTTTCTTTGAAGATATTGTTTTGATTGTACTTTATATTTTTGGCAAGATGTAGTTTCCTTCTCTGGGACCATTCCAAATCGCTCAGACTTGTCTTTATTACATTTATTGGAACACAGATTTTCTAACTGACATTTTAATAATTGCTACAACAGGCAGTGAAGAAACAGGAGATTGTGGTAGGATTGTTGAGGTTTTTGTTGTTTGGTTTTTGATTGTTTTGCATTTTTAGCTTGACTTTTTTTTTGTCAAAGATTTAGATGAAGATGGGTTAAAGATTAAAGTACCCTATCTCTGCTTCATCTGAATTGGTGAAGGACTCTAATTTCATTGAGATAAATTGAGGCTAATAATGCAGGATGCCTACCCTGTAAGGCAATTAAAGACCTTCTAAATCATATAGTTTCTAAAAGTTAAACATAGCTTAAAACCACAGACTACTATTCCCAGCCTGGATGAGTTAATATTAATGCTAAGTCACAAAGATCTCTTCTTAAAGATTTCTAGGTATGAAGATTTTTATACCATTGTTCAATAATACATTTCAGGTTGCATAACCTTTAGATAAAAATTTTCCTTCACTGTTCATCACTTACTATGTTCTCTGTGTTTGAGAAGTCTCCTTTTGTTACAGATTTGAAGTTTAAAAGATGCGTCATAAAATATAAAAATAGGAAGTACCCACCAAATCCAACATTAACAGTTATAGAACATATTGGTCCTTGAATGCCTAAAATACAGTGCCTGAAATAATTAAAGGAAAAAACAAAGTGGGATAATTTGAGAATTTGTCACTGCCTTTATCTTCCAGACTGTTCCTATTGGACTCTTTCCTTGCATTTAAACTCTTAAGTTTATTTTCAGGTCTAACCGAGGCTGATCCCCAAATAGAAAGGAGAAAATGTGAAGATAAGGAGCATGGGGAGGCGAACAGGAGTAGGGATGGGAGATCATTCAGAGTCTTAATTGATTACTAGGTCTAAGCCCCCAAAAAGGTTTCAAAATAGGTTTTATAGCTTTTGCCTCATCATTCTGTCCGCCCCCACCCTCCGGGCTTGCTAAATATATCCAGAGTATGGTGAACTTGAATAAATAATATTTCTGATATCTTAAAACATTATATTAAACCCTTCATATGGGAGTTACTGCATTTTTAATGCCTGATTTTAATACAGTTTTTACACATTCTCCTGTATTAGGGTCATTTTTTTTAAAGCACTTACGAGTATTTATGTACTTCAAATGTGTATATATTCTACTGCACATTTTCCTAGCATGAGTTATTCTGTCCCTCTAAATATGTGTGTGTTTTGGTGTGGCATTACATAGAAAGACTCTGAGTAATCCAAATAGTCATAAGCCAACTCCAAGTTAAGTTTCCCCCTTACATTAGCAAGTCCTTACAGCATTTGCGAAGGACACAGCGAACAAAACAGAGGAGGAGGCGAGATGGGTGAGCTGGTTTGTGGAAGAAAGTGCGTCCTTGTTTTTAGACAAATGCAAAATGCAGAAATCATACATGTTTTCCCAAACTAGTTCTTTATAATAGATGTTTTTATAACCAGTTTTATTTTTACATTGCATTTACATAAAAGGCAGCTCTAAACTCTGTCTGTGCTCAGACTTACTTGTAACAAAGTCTGGATTGGAAACACCTGGGCTGAGGTGAGTGGGCCTGTGGGTCTATGTGAAGGGCACAGCAGTTTATAGGTTTTCTTGATAGAGTATGTCTGTATTCTTTGGGCAGAGTGTAGAAAAAGCCCAGGGCATACTGAATTAGTATATATTCTCACATGCTGAACAATCAAAATAGCAGCAAACTCTGCCCATTTTTTGTTTACAGTTGGAATATTTTAAATTTTGATACATTAAACAGGTGAATAATGATGTTTGGTTAGTTGTTGAATTATTATAGTAGAATAAGAAAATATGTTCTGTGTTGTTTATTGAAAAATGCATCACAAAATTCATTTTGGTGATGATTCAGTATAGTGAATAGTTAGCAAAATTTAATTTCATTTCACTTTTCTACATTCATATTCCTGTGAAAATCAGTCTTACTTTAATATATAAGTAAGTAGTCTTTTCATTCACACATGTTAATTCCCACATGTGTTTCTCTGAAGGTGTGTGTTTTATCTCTCTGATTACAAAATGCTCTCTAGTTTAGATTTGTAGCAGCTGGGTGAGAAAAGACTAAAGTCTGTGTTTCTCTAGAATGCTTAACTTTGTTGCAAAATAATCAAAGACAAAGAGTTGGAAGGTTTCAGTGATTTGATGACAAATAATCGTTTGATTGACTTATTACTTTGTTTTTCAGTGGTTCTTTTGACAACCTAACCTTGAGTACAGGGGTCATGTTTTTTGAGGCTAGGGACATATTAGATGCTTGCTGTACTTCTCAGTTGATTTACAAACAACCTTAGTATAACCACGTAGTCATAACACACTCCTTAGTTACCCCATGGACAGTATATTTAGACTTGTTTAGTAAGCAGAGGTGGTAATGTTTAATCAAGTAAGCAAATATAGGTATGAAATAGTTTGCCTTTAAACCCACTTGGCATGGAAAGAGCCGAATGCAAAACTCGCTGACCACTCTTACCCTGTTTGTCTTACACAGCGTTAGCTGAATGCCACACTGGCAATGATTTATTAAAGAAATTGCCCTAAAATTGTACCATTATAACTATAAGAGTATGTTAGAAGTTCATAACAGAATCTTTGCCCCTTGCCACGATACATTAGGCCATACAGCATTTTTAAAAAGGGGCAAAAGCTGAGGCCATGCATTGTGTTAGTAAGAGCTAGAGGGACAATGGAAATAAGACTTTCCTGCCCACTCCCTAACACTTCAAGTAGTTTGAAGTATGAACGACAAAATAAAACTTAGAAAATACAAAACAAATGGGAAAACTGTGTTTTTCTAGAGACTCTTTTTTATTTTTACAATACTTCTTTTATAATACTATTTTTATAGCACTTCTGTCCACGAATGCTACTAGATATGAATCCCAGGCAGTTGTGCAGAGTGCAGCATATCCGTAATCTTTTTCAGTTTGAAGACATTTGTCCTCAATGGCAGAATATAAGGAGGAGTTGGGTGGGCCATGTTATATCTCTTATTACATCGACCAGCGGCTGTTTCCTGGTTTTCTTATCTTTTGAATTCAGTTTTTGTTACTCTGACATTTCTGTAACTTCATTTTGCTTTTGGTCTTGTTGTTTTCCTTATCCTTCTTAGTTCTGTAATGCTGGTTTATTTTGTATATCGTTCCATACTCACCCACACTACGTTTCCACGTAGTGTTGAGTCTCCCAGTAAATCTCTCTGGTCCTCAGCTGGGAGGTTCTCAGTCTCACAGCCAGAGAAGGGACAACCGGATTCATCCCATATCTGGACTCCAGTGCCCATGAGACATGGCTAGTGTCAGAGTTTTGTTTCAATACAAGTTTCTACCAACATTTCTCTGAAATCTCTTGCTGTTACCCACTCAAAGCCTCTCTGTCAGACAGCTTGCAGAGAATGATTCTGTGCGAGCTGACTTGCCTTTGGGTGCTGAGACGAGTGTCACTTTCTGTGGTCAGTAACAGCCACTACCACGGCGGAACCTGGAATTGCACCTTACACTGGGGGTGCTTATGGAGTGCGTGGAACTCCCAAAGGAGCACACAGTGTCACTGGGGCGCTTCGGGCCCTGCTCTTTGATCTTCATTCCACATGGGCGGGTCCTGCAGAGTGGGTCCATGGCACACACAGGTGTCCCTGACCTTGCACAGCCTAAGAGCTGTTTATATGCCCAGGCAGAGCCGGGCAGTATTCTGAAAACAGCAGAGATCTGAAGACTTTGGTTATAGAGAAATGCTGTCTCATGAATAGAGAATACATTAGACTAGATTAGATGAGCTGGTGTAAAGGGTCCATTGTAAGGAGATCAACAAAGGTCTGTTATCCCTGTGGAATGGCCACCACGGAGCCAACTCCCAAGCGATGGCTTGCATGTTGGTTTTGGAGAGACCCTCTGGGCAGTTCTGCATGGTATGGGTGCTGAGGCTGAGAGCTGAACACTTTTTAGGATGGAGCTGTGTGGTGATATATTCAGGGTCCTTTTACCCTGAAAACTGTGTCCGTCATGTTGGAACAAACACCTAACAAAAACGATGATTGGGAGAGTGTGCCTTTAATCTGTGACGGAGATAATTGGAGATTTCACGTTCGCTCACTTCAGGTTCCCTTTGTATGTAATGGACATTTGAGGAGATCAATAGCACCGAAGTAAATCTGTACCATTAAAGGGGGTTTCAGATTTCCTATAATTAGATTTTTTATTTATTTAGACTAAATGAGAATTTGACATAGCAACCTATGTTAGTTATGTGAGTAACAAAGTGACATTTTCCTGTTACTTTTCAAAATGTAAAATTTCAATAATTTGTATTTGAATTATTACAGACCCCCGTATGCTTAGTGTACAGCAGAATTTATAATGTTTTATTTTAAGAAAAGTTACACTGAGGGGTGTTGGTAGGTGGAGCTAGGCTATGGGAAACTCTGCCTAGGAGAAATGCTTCTTAGGAGAGTAGCTATCACTCATTATACATTTTATCCATGTACCAGGGTATATTTAAAACTTTGTAAAAGTCCTTTCCATATATGAAGTGATCTTTTACTCCCAAAGAGTGTTGCTCCGGGGTTTTTGCCGGGCTAGAGAGTCATGGAAAAATAATGGAAATGAAATGTATAGTCTGAAAAGAATGCAAGCTAAGTTTAAATTGATTTTTAGAAGTTACATTTTTTAAAGAAATCACATTTTATTGTCAATGTAAAATCCATGAAATGTCATGACGGTGCTCTATGACCAACCTATCAGAGAAGAAGAAACTAAACAACACATAGATTACAGCCGCAGTGTTTAACATCCTTTCAGGAGCCCTGACGGAGGGTAGCTGTTCGTCCAATCAGAGGGGCCCTGAAGCAGGTCATTTTCAGCCTTCACTGGCAGGTGTGGAGTGTGTATGAGGTTGGCTTTCCAGCCTTGGATTTTAAAACCTGGAGTCTAAATCTGTAGAGGACATTTCTTGCTTGAGATAGCAGACATTCCTCTGTGTTGCTTTGGAAATGCCTAATCTTATAAACCAACGTTGTCCGGAGTTTGCATTTCCAGACTTTGTACCGTTTGATTCCAGGCTGTGGTCCTAAGTTGGCTGGTTGTTTACCCGAGTACGGCCCAGAGATCTGATTCTCTAGTGGGTATGTTCTCGCTTAAGTAGTTATTCACACTTCAGGCCTGGAAAGATGATCAAGTAATAATGGTATCATTTTCAGAATTATTTGCACTTTTTATGTAACGCAAGAGAGGTTCCATATCTCTAGTAGAAATCTCAGAAAGAGAATTCTTTCCATGTGGTGTCAACACTTAGGTTTGAAGTACGATTTGCATCTTTTTTTCATTTTGAAAAACAAATAGGGTGAGGTTTTAAAAAATGAATGTATAAGGTATTTTTAAAAATATACTTTCTTCCAAGAATATTTCTTCCTGTTTTTAGCTCTTTCAAGAGCTGTTGTTGCCTTAAATAAATAACATATTCCCTAGTCCTCTTTGAGGGCAGAAAGAGGGGAATTTATAGGACAGGTCCTTTTATATGCTTTTTAATGTTTTAGCTCAGGTGATCGATTTCCTGTGATTGAAAAAAAATCCTCCTCTTTCCTAACAGCTACTTTCTTTCGTCTAAAGTATAAAACTTCGAAAAAGTATATTCAATTAAAATCTTCATGGCTTTCAATTATATCAAATAATATTTTTTCTGGGTAGTCAATAGTATATATATTAATGCATACTTAAGTATTTCATTCAGCACCTTTTCCACATGGCAGATAATTCTATCCTCAACTGATGAAGGCATAAATCATTTTAAATTTTTATCAGTCAAAGGATGACTTTGTTATATATGTAATCAATCAAGTCACATCATAATAGATGGGTCCTTTAAAAAACAAATTTTAAATGCGTCACTTGGTTTTTGGAGTGATGTTGAAATGAGTATATTCTGGGAACCAACTGCATGATAGAATTTCTACAAAACATTAATATTTATCTGTGGGTCACCACCTGAAGACTAATAGCACTATGCCCAGAATTCTTGTCATGGACTATGTTAGTAAAACAGTAATAAAAATGATAAAGTAGTTCACTATTTCATATCCTGTGGCTGGTTATGGTTATCTGGCTAGAGTCTCACCCATATTAATCCCTTGAGTCAACAGTCAGGAACATTCAATGATGTACTTAAAATACTTTTTAACATGTGGTATTTAGAGTGTTTAGAATGTCAAAGGATCCTTTGTAATGATCTTCCCCTTGAGTGGTTCAAAAGATGTTTTTAAAGTTATTTTTCAAAGAGCACAGTGTTTGAAGACTTTCAGAAAATATAAATCTTGTAGAGTACTTTGGGGGGGGGGAAGCTTAGTTTTAGAAAAAGAAATCACACCCTCCACTGAAGTGATATATTAGTCAAATAATCTATGAAAATTTCAAGAAAACAGAGTATGTGATCATTTTTGGTTGAGAAAAGAACTTTATGTTTTCACGAACAGGAGAATGCGTTTGATGCTCCCTTAGGGAGCTACACCCTTCTCTGTAATTGTGTTTTTCACATTTATGTTCAAATGTAAATGACAGAAGAGAAAGCATAATGTGTTCATATTTTTCTTAAAACATATTAAAGCCTGTTTCTATGGCAACAACTTTTAATTGGCAAATCCCATTCTGTCAGTATTCTCAGGCTTATTTTTCTTGGGTACATCGAATTGTTAGAAATACTTCACAAAGTAAAAGTTATATTTGGCATTGTTCTTTGCCATGAAAGATGTTCACGGTCAAGGACTTGCTTTATGGAGGAACGTAGCTAGAATGTGTTTATGTAGTTGGTTGCTGTAGAGATGACACTTACATCCCAACACAGTGCTGTGTGTGGGGAAACCTGCTGAGGATTAGTACCGACACTCAGACTTGCAGGTGATAGTCGCAACTTGTGTTATTTCATACAGGTATAGTGGACAACTGCCTTACCTGGCAGAATAAAGAGTTCGAAAAAATTAAAATCCTTTTGGCCTGTGTCTCAGTGTATGTGTGGTTCCCTACGGCCTTGACATTAATAGCGTAGAGTAGACTGATTTATTAGAAACAAACGTAGTTTGCAGCGTGCTTCTCATGAATTTTCTCTCTTGAATCAATGTGGCGCAGAGTGTTGAAGCAGGTATTTGGTAAGTTGGGTTTGGCTACTGCAGTGTTATAAAAATAGATTAAGTAAACAGACACAGCAGGCCAGTGCGGCTTGGATTTTGAACTCTTCTGAGACCCAGTAGAACTTTAATAGTTTATAGGTCTGGGGAGAAAAAAATATGAATCCTTGAGATAATTTTAATATTATATAATAACGGAAGAACTATTTTACAGCAAAGAATCAGGTGTTGTATCTATTGTAATTATTTCAGAGAGCTTTATCCGAAAGCTTCAATTTTTAGGCTATTCTCGTCTGCTGAGAATTTTTTTTGCCTTTGCTATTTTTATATTACTGCAGCAGCATAACCCTGCACCAAGCGCAAGACAGCACTGCAGTTGGTGTTGAGTGTAAAACTGTTATTAAACGAAAGCTAACAAAGTAAATCCTTGGAAAGAAAGACATTGTCTGCATTCAAGCCTGGCAATATTAAAAGTAAATTTGTCTTCTAAAAATTAAAATGTGAAAGGCGTAAATGACACTCTATAGTTCCTCCTTCAAAAGCCACAATTTCATATAGTCAAGAACTAAAATATGTTTAGTCACTCCTTTTAATTATTCTCTACTGTTGCAGATTTTTTTTGAAAAGAGTGTTCCTTTCTCATATATCATCTTTGTCTCTTAAAACTGTACTGCTTGCATTTTTGGTTAACAAATGACTTTGTTCCTCTCATCAGAAGTCACAGCAAGCATTTATGGGTGGCGAGTTCCACTTTCCCTTACTAAAATGCCATTGTACCCTTCTAATCTATGTGTTTTGATTCCCATAATGTTATGATTACTTATATATGTAGAAAAATTGTACGTGCTATTTGCTATCTATATGAATGGTGTATATATCTACACACACACACACAGATACACACATACACGGCTTTATGGGTGGGTTTGACTGTATCTCATATGTGTCCAGTAGCCTAAGAAAAGTGATAAAAAGGGTATTTTTCCTTTTTATTGAATTTATGGGGATGACACTGGCTAACAAAATTATATAGGTTTCAGGTGCACAATTCCACAGCACATCATCTGTGCACTGTTATTAATTCATATAAAGAGTGGTAAGTTAGCTTACTAAGGTCATTTTAAAAAAGAAAGGGAAAAGTGCAATTAGAAATTATAGCCTATAGCTCTCTGTCCAGTGCTTTATTCTCCAAGTCACAGGCCCTGCACACAGTTTTATGGGCCAAGAGGACAACAGCTAGACCCTACCTATTCATGTTTGTGAATATTCGGAAGCAATCCCAAAGACTGGTGACATGTAATTGATGGTGTTGGTGTTTGGGAGGAAACTGAAATCACGTGCCTGAGTCGGCTCCATGACTCAGCTGGAGAGGGCACCGAGTTGGCCACCCACCTCAGTGTGTCCTTGTCGACTGTTCCCAGGGTCAGCAGGCCTGACAAAGTGGAGCATTCTGCATTTGGGAATGTACAGAGGTCTGGGGCCATAAAGCTTTAAGATATCAAGGCTCTCTCCAAAGCAGCACTATAAAAACAGGGTCTGAAAACGGAAAAAAAATCTAACAAAGATTAGTTATAATTTTTAGATCTTCAGCTTTTCTAACCCCAGTCATCCCAGTCTCATAATTGAATGGAACAGTGTTATTCTCTACCCTCAGTGTCTGTTCTAAGAGTGTCTGTCTCTGCCTTGGAAGCTTCAGGTCCCCAGTTCAGTTCTTACATCTCCTCATCTAACATCCAGTCTGGGCTGTTTGACTTTGAGGATGACAACTAGAAAGGCTGTAGGAAGAGGGTAGGGGACATAGAACTTTCTGGGAAATGGCCAGCGAGTCTAGTGCAGAGAACTAGCAGCTAAAACTTGGAGCTGTAAATGGGGAAACTTTGTTGATGGAATTTAGTAGGTGGTCTCCATGTACATTATTTATACAGGTATACAAGTCAATGAACTGACCAATTGAAGGAACAGATGTCACTATTCCATGAATCATGCTCTAAAATGTGGGCAAAGAAACTGAGGTGTTGGTGGCATAGTTTCTGAGTTACCAGAAAATACGAATGTGGGTATTATTGATTAAGATCAGTAAAAAAATCCTTTTCTGGTTTAGAGCTGCCTAATTTTCACTTTCATTTAGTCTTGCCAAGTTCAGATACTTGTTTTAGGGCAAGGGTCACAGGACACAGGCACCCATGTCCTTGTCCTCCCAGAGTCTCTGGAGGGGCTGAGCAAGAGCTGGTACTTTGTGGAAAGGCCCAGATGACCAGAACAATAAAATAAACCACAGCCTCCAAAGAATGCATTTATATGAGAGAAAGATGGGAAAATTGCACTTCACAAATCCATGTACACTTCTAATGAGAACAATAACTGCACTTCACCAGTGTTTTCTAGGTGCTAGGTACTGACTGGTTTTACACACATTTGCTTTGTAAATCACATGTTATTCCCACTGTATTGATGATGGAACTGAGGCCCAGAGGGTAACGTGGTGTGCACGTTGGTCATAGGGTTGTAAGTGGCAGAACCGGGTTGTGACCATGAATGGTATCTTTTTGCTTTTTAGTTTTCACTGTTAAGTGCTGTCTCCTTTATCATTTCTAAAGGAACTTCACAGCCTAATATTACACATAAAAAAGCTCTTTCTTAGAGAAATTAAAACATGTTCTAGAATGGATCATGATGGTCCCCAGGTTGAAATATGACATCTTCCCGGCTAGGGGAAGATGTGACTGCTTAAGCTTCTGTTCACAGATGTCTGAACTCACCCTTCAGATCTTGACCTTCGTCCCATATTTCCATATCTTCTTCCAGCCCCTATAAAGCTTTTCCTTGACCTTGCCATTTTCACTTGAAAACTTCATTCATACAGCTTGTCTTAGAGTCACATGGGGACAGAAATACTTATTACAGCTCTAGAAGACTTTTGGGAAGAAGGCCGACTGTATTGGGGGCTGACATTTCGCATGCTTCCTAATTCTCTGGGCATTTAGCTCCTGCCTAACATGGTTTTATTTGTGTATCATTTAGCTAAACATTTGCCAGACATGGTGCAGTGATATTTTCTATATGAAACACCTTGGCATAAGTCAAGATGAAAACCAGAGGGTACGTAAGAGATGAGAAATCAGATTTGATCAGCCGAGGGCTGACATCCTAATTGGAAGCAGGGAGAAGTAGCAAGCCATCGCCTCAGACAGGCTGAATCTGTTTGTCTCTCCCCTGCCCACCCCAAACTCGCAGGGAAGCACATTTTTAAAATTCTGATGAGTGCTTTCCAACTCTCTTTTGGTGGGAAAGGCTGAGTTTGCAGGGAATCGGTAATAAAGTATTGGCACTCTCTTAGCTCCTATCATCCGAATGAGTTGCAAACTGCTTTTAAGCGTTTGTTTTACCTGGCATGGGCTACAAATATGGGGAGCATCGTTAAGTCCTGTCCTGTTGGGGAGGAAAACATGTTTACATTATGGAGAGGCAGTTACGATTTTATAAATAGCAGGTAGTTGTATAAGGACTGCTTTTTTCTTTACATCATGCAATATAAACAGAAATATCATTAAAAGGTCCTCAGAGATGAGCCTTTTATTAATGCAATCCTTCATTATGTAATATTGTAGCTATATTAATATGTAGTTCACTTCTTATTACTATATTACTTCTGTGAAAAATTTCAGAACATCATTTTGAGACAAAAATTGAGAACTGACTTTGACCCGAGACCCATGTCAGTGGTGTTCAGGGGGCAGAACTCAAGAACTTGAGGCTTTTGTACATACTTACATTTCATGTGCTATTTCAAAACTCCGAAAATGAATGGAATGCTTTTGAAAATCAACATACTTACCCTACTTCTGCTTCTTTGCATAAACAACTGCCCTAGAATTTCTGTTTGTCATGAGAATTTTGTCTTTTGAGGCTTTTAAAATTAGCCTGATTATTTTATTTGCTAATTGAGCTTAGGATTTAGTATATTAAAAATAATTTTTTTTTTCATTTTCTACAGAAATTTTTTTCAAAGAGTAGAAATCTTGTACTAACCTTTATGACTTTTGAAGCTATATTTTTCCCCCAGTTGGTTATTTTGTCAAGCAAGTATTTATAATTTCAGGCATATATTAAGTTTTATTGATTATTGTAATAATTTTAATATTCAAAGAGTTTTATAAAATTCTTTAACATGAGTATATCAAAACTCGTAAGTCTAGCTTTTTGTATGGCAGATGATTGTAAACATTTAATACTTGTATTATTTAATTTAAAAAACTCATAGATACGTAATTTAAAAGATTTAGTTTATAAAGCTATTTCTAGATGCAATAAAATCTTATTTATCTGGATTTCCAGTAATCCTGAAAGGTGAGGATTCCTGGGAGCTGACTGACAATCATTTGAATACTGGATTTTAAATGTTTAGGTGTATTTGCTAAAATATTTTTGAAAATATATTCTTAATTTTTTAAATGGGCTTGTTAATTTTTAAGACTTTTGTTTCTGATGATCTAGCTGTATCATCATGAACATCTGTTACAGTTATATAATGTAATGTAGCTGTTGATATACACATTTGATCTCAATATATCCTGATCCCAGGGGTGTTACTAGAACTTGCATTATTGAAAAAAACCCCGTGAATTTCTGCTTTTCTTAAGCAGCGAGATGTACAAAACCTTCAAAGTGTTAATTTTTATTTTTGAATAATATATGTCTCCTTTAACATTTCTTCTTCACTAACCCTTTTCTATTTTTGGCAACATTATGTAACAGCTTTAATTGGGTGAGCCATAATCTCAGGGTGGGAAAGACACAGGAAGAAGGCACATACATCACAAAGCAGCCTTTCAGAAGCTCTCAGCGCTCTGCGAGTGCCAGCACGTTCTTCTGAAAGGTAGCTACTCCCACTTTAGCATTAGTGTAAGGGAAGCTTCATGTAAGATGCAAAAATATTCCTGAGGATTCATCCAAGTAGAAAATCTGAAAGCCTCTTTATCTGTTTTTAACATGCAGATGATCTGTTGAATTTTTTAGCATTTTAGTGCCATGTACACTTTGTTGCCTTAGCTTCTAAATTTCTAGAGTGGTGTTATCTTCTGTCTTCAAGGTACCTCCTGGAATCTCTTACCTGGATGCCATTGGAAGGTAACAGAACTCCTAGACATGAGAGCATCTCTACCATTCCCACCTGACCCTTAGTGGTCTGTCTTCCTGTCTCCTGTCATTTCTCCTCAATTCCCTTCTGCACGTGTGCCTGTTTTGCTCTGAGATCCTAGAGAGCAGTGACACTATTACCAATAGAGTTTATATGGAAGGGGCTGATGACCACTGGATGGCTTTTAGGTCTGTAATGAAGATTGAAACCACAAATTTTCTTGACACTAGAATCTATCCTGGAGGATTTTTTGATACCAAAACTGATTTAAATGGGCATGACCCTCCTAGCCTCTTCACTTTCAGAGATTTGAACCCCCATACATTGGCAGCAAAGAGCTAAACGTCTCTGGAGACACACTGACTTGCCTTCTCAAGAGAATGAATGGGGTGCAGTCAGAATCCTCTGAGGTCTGAGAGGGTATCCTCAGATCATTTCAGACCACCTTTATTCCTAACTCTTACTGAGGATGTATTTCATGAAATCCACTTCCATGGACATCTTCTGCATCTGACTCCCTTTACCAATCGGAATTACACTCTGCATTTCTTTTTCGGTTCTGTGTCACCCAACATAATGATAAGCTAGTAGACATCCAAAATATATTTAGTAATAAATCAATGTAAATAAGTGTGTTAGCAAAGTTATAGCTATATGTTCCTTATTCATACATACAAACAATAGTTGGTGCAGCGAATTTGAATATTATATGTAATTCACCAGTTCTTTGTAGGGCGTGCTTTCTTAAAAGAGTCATGTCTTTCTCAGGGTCCTCATAGATATTATCACTTTCAATAGCAAGTATTATATAAACATTTTGAGTAATTTCTGAGAATCTTTCTGAATAATGTCTAATTTATAGAGCCTTTTTAACAGTTACTGTGAGTAACCAATTTATTATGAATCTATTTTTATCGCTAACACTCAGTTCATCCTTCATGGTTTTCCAAGATGAACCTACAGCTTTCAAAACCAAGATAATCAGATAGCTTTTCTTCACAATTTCATGCAAAGTGAGAAACACTGAGACCTCCTATTATCATTGCAATATCAACACTAATACTTTGAGGAGAAGCTGAGATTTTCCCAAGGGGCGACCTACACAACTTTGTTTATGAATTACAAAATGTCATGGTCCATTCGTGTGAAATCCTAGTGCAGCTAAATGTGTACTGTGGTGATGCGAGAAGTCTTATAGCTATAGAAAGTCTGTCTGACCATATATATATAATGAATATATAATGAAAAGAGTGATGTAGAGGTTTTCTTAATTGCTGCATTTTATACACCACTATTTGAATTTCAACTTGATACTGTTTTCATTCTAAATATAGCCTGAAAATTTGTTTATACAGTAAATATGAATCAGGCAGATGAGTCTCCATCACTTTAATTGTTCTGTGACTTTGCACAAATTCCTTAATTTCAGAGGACCTCTGAATCTTCATCAGCAAAGTGGGATTGGGGTGAGGGTAACAAGACTGTCATCACAGAATTGTGCAGAGGACTCTATGAGATCCATTCTTTCCCTTATTCCTTGTCTGCTATTTTGGTATATAATAAATTTCACAGAGGACATTCATGTGCTAGCTTACCTTGTTAACCCACTTTTGAACAGTTTAGGGCACAGGTGGCAAACACAAGGCCCACGGGCCGAATCCGGCCCTCCACCTGTTTTATCTGGCCCGGCACCTTGTTTCTACCCGGCGGCGGCACTGAGCTCCTTGCCACTAGTTAAGGAATAGTTACATTTATACAGTTCTAAAATTACATTTGGCCCTTTGAAGGCAATCGCAAGGCTGATGTGGCCCCCTGTGAAAATGAGTTTGACACCCCTGGTTTAGGGCAATTGTTTGGTCTTGGGCTATTAGGTTTCATAACCAGCTGAACAGTCTTTATTCCTGAGTTTATTGAATGAGTGCTATCTTTCTATTGCCTTGTGACTTAGGCCTTCTGCACTGTTGAGTGTCTTCCTGACATGCAAGTAGGCCTCAGCAAAAACATTCAATGAATGGATTAGTTTTGCTTGTAGATTTCTTGACCCAGCATTTATGTCACCTCCATTTTCTTTGCTTTAACTCTCTGAACTTACCTTCCCTGGGCGAAGTCTTTACCCCAGTCAAGTTGGTATAGCCCCTGTCTGTTGATTCCTGAATATTCCCAGAGGTGTGGTTTTACTTACTGCCATTTTATGTATTGGGACCACCTGGCTGTTGGGATTCCTGGAAAGCCAGCTGTGCTGTAGAGGACATGGTCTTCAGACTTGGCATCAGACCTGGGCTTGAGATTTAAGCTGTATTTGCTACTTCTGTGATCCTGCACAAGTCATTTAACTTCTGTGGGCCTTAACTTCCCCAGCAGCATAATGTAGTTAATACCTCTTACTCATACGGTTACTGTGCAATTAATTGAAAAGGATTGTGAAAGTGCTTCATTTCAAATCTTTTTCTCTGTACTTTGTCCAGCTCAGTGTCACAAGACATACAGCCTAGTGTTGATTATCCATTTTCACAGATATACCCTGTGTTATGCTTTATGGTCTGCCCCACCCCACCTTTTTATTTTTGGTGCTAACAATGAAACGAAACAAAACAAAGCATAACTTTAGAAATTGCTAAAAGTACTTCCTCGTGGAGACTTAAACCTATTTTGCATCATTTGGAACTTAATCACATAATTATGATCCAATGAAATTGTTTTGAAAGAGTGGTTTAGAAGTAAGCAGATATTCTGACTTTTTTATGTTAATGCATTTTCTATACCAATTTAGCACAATTTCTTTTAATTTAAAAAGGGCCTTTGATGTTTGATTTTTATGGTATGGTGGAATTTTCTTTGAGGGGGTAATAAATTGTTATTTTCAAATATTATAGGTGAATATGTCACAATCAGAAAATATACATTAAAATTATCAATATAAACTAGTAAAATGAAATGAGGCAAAACAAACTTTGTGTTTTATTGTTTTTGGTTTCCGTGAAGTAAGGAAACAAAGTGGTGATTGTAAACAGGAATATTACACAGTGAAAAATTAGTTCATTTTATTGGTACATCCTGTGATGAAGTGCATCAGAATTTGTACTAAGGTATTGATCATCTTGACATTTCTAAGTAATATTTTTCAATCTAAGTAATCTAGGTTATAGTTAGCATTTCTTTCTTTCTCATGTGAATATAGTATGGAGAACAGGTTTTATCTTGGTATGAAGAAATCAGTGAAACATCAAATAATGGACTGATTATTGAACCAGAAATTTGCTACTAAGCTGCAAGAAATTGGAAAATAATAAAGCTTAATTTGGCAGTTAATTAATGTGCATTTTCAGACATTACTAGGTTTTGCAAAAGTACTGTTCTCTAGAGGTGGTGTGTGGGAAGTTAGACAGATAGTCAATGTATATTATATATGTTTATGTATATGTGTATATTATATGATGCACATTCTGCTATATAAGCCTCCTTTATTTATTCATTCAATGAGTTAACACCTTTTCGGAGCCTAACACTATTGTAGGTATTGTTGTTTGGGGACTGTAACTGGAAAGTAAATATGTGGTTCTTACTTTCATTGACCCTGGTCTAGTGAAGGAAACAGACAACGAATAAACCATTGTGATAAAATGTAGTGAATGCTCTGAAACCAACTAGAAGAACATTAAACAAAGACTTGAAGTTGGTGACATTTAACTCTGACTAGAAGTTAGCCGGGCCAAAAAAGAAAAAAAAAAAGAGGGCAGAGTATCTTCATAGGTGAATCTACGTGGACAAAGTTATGTCCTGTGCAAAGAATCAACATTGTATGACTGGGGGCCCGGCGAGGGGAGAGGAGAGAAAGAGAATGAATGCATGCATTTATTTGTGTTTGTGTGCACTGGAAGTGGGGCAGCAGATTGTGAGAAAGCTGGGTCTGGGATGATTATCTGGAGAGTGGTCAGGTCTGTGTTGTTCTTGCCTGGACTATTAAAAGGATTACCTTAATTGGGCTCCCTTCCCCAGGCACTTTGTCACTTCCACCCTCTGTGCGCCTGTCTGATGAATTCGGGAAGTGCACCTTTGCTAATGTCATCCCTGGCCCCATCCAGTGGCTCTCCCTGGCCTGCAGAAGGAAGTAGATAATCTTTAACTCAGTTTTTAAAATTAGACTAAGTTAGACTCAGGCTACTTTTCAACCTAGTTTCCCACTTCGCTTATTACAGATTTATTGCTTGTCATTGATGCCTCAAATTATGCTCTTTTCTCCACCTGGAGATATTTTATAACTCCTCATCTATAAATACCACTCTTTTTCAAAGCTCTTATTTGATTTTTCTAAATTGGAAACATTCTTTTTTTCCTTCAGAGTATAAGGTCTTTATCCGAATGTCCCTTATGACACTTTTTCCTTCTAGCCTTATATTTTAGCTATGTGTGTGTCTTATTTCCCTTCATAGACTGTGTGTCTGATTCAATTTGTGTCTCCACTGCCTCACAGCAGTGAGCACATGAGTGGTCTCACCAAGTGGTTGGTGAATAAATGTATAAATGAATTATTCTAGAAGATAATGAGATTTAGTGTAAAATATTTTCAAGGCAAGACCACTTCAACACTTATTTTATTTTACTCATTGGCCTCATCCCTTCATTTCCTATCTCCTAACTTACTTTTTGGGTGGCATTGGGAGACAGTGAGTTATTGGTCCCATTCTGCTTTCCCTTTCCCCTGTGTGTGCGCATGCACGTGTGTGCATGCCCACCACACTTCTGACACAGGCATAGATCTAGCTCTTCTAGAGCAAGTTCATAGATCATTGCAAGAAGCACAAACGTTATTTTATTTTTGGTGATTTATAATGGGGGCAGCTCATATCATCAATTTTCAGTTTCTGTCCCTGAACTGTAGTGAGATCGGGTGTTATATCTAAAAACCAAGAACAACAGCAAATTAAAGTTGCCCTCCATCCCTAGTCCGTGTAGGCTGCCTTTATCCTGCCCACCCACTGGTGGGAGCCATGCTGGCTCTGATGTGGCTCCTTCGTAACTTCACCTCTTAACACTGGTAGGGGTTTATGTGGGATATGGAACTTCTGGAAGCCTCCCCTTCCTCCCTGGTGACAGAAGGCTCATAAGAATCAGTTCTTGGGATTGCCCTGAGGATGAATGAATGATAGCTCTTGTTGTGGTAGTTAACGAGCGCCATTGTGATTGCATCTGAAGAAGGAGGGCTTCTTGAGAGAAGGAACTCTGCCCATCAAGACAGCTCTCTAAAGCAAATGCCATTGAATTGGTGGGGAACTCTTACATTCTTGCTTAGAAGTCTATAACATGCCAGTTTTCCTTACTGCAGCTATGAACTTGAGCACAGTCCACTTATTCTTGAGTTGTAAAAGCAATACTGTCAGGTGAACATCGAAACCACCTAAGACCTCTAACCCACAAGGAGGAAAATGAAGCTAAATTGTATAAGATCCGTCATTACTTATCTAAAATAAAGGTCGTTGGTAGCCTCTTTATCTAGTGTATCACCTATGTTGAGTAACTAGAAAAAGAATACTCAGGGCCTCGCATGGGTACGTCGATGACATGGATCCCTTGATCCTCTTTTTTCCCATGGGGTCTTTCGCTTCTAATGAGCAAGGTGTTTAGAAACAACTTTTTTTTTTTGGCCAGAGGTGTTGCTGGTCTGGAGGCTTCATTCTGGGAGATTGTGCCTAAGGAAACAAAAGGCGGTGGGTGTTTTTGTTCAGCCCCTTGCCCCTGGGTGCCCATGCACCATGGGACAGGAGCAGTGAAGAACACGACAGCTTAGATGCAGAGGAGTCAGGCAGCTGATGGATGACACTAGCAGGTATCTTGAAGTCACCGGCAAACACGCTGGGTTTAAGTGACTGTGAAGGGATTGTGATGGTGATTGACGTGTGAATGAGAATGTGTATTGGTGTATGTGGACTCACCAGTGGTCCTCAGAGTAGCAGTTATTAGAATCATCTGAGAGCTTGCCTGGGACCCAGCCAAGATCAATTAAATCAGAATTTCTGGGGGTGGAGGCTGAGTGTAGAATTCTTTTATTTATAATGTGCGGCATGATTGAGGACCCAGGGTGGTGTGGGCACTCGAGTGCCATCTCAGTGGTGCGAGAGCTGGAGCACTGGGAAGTGCCCTCTGGGATCCCAGATTGCTTATTCATTCAACAAACATTTACTAAAAATGCTTAAGTTGCTCAATTAAATTTAGTCCTTTCTTTAGCAAGTTCTTAATCTAGAGGGGTAGACAGACTTGTAGAAATTATCTGTAATACAATTTGACAGGTGCTGAATTCACCTGTGAGTTTATTCTTCCTGGCAAGAAAGGAATGAGGAGGAAGGAAGGGGAAGTGAAAGACACAGTGTCCACAGAAAGTGACATTTGAAATGGGTCCCCTCTCGTAAAATCAAATGTAACCTTTGAAAATAATTCCCTTTTGTTATTGACCCCCTTTAAAACACAGATGCCGTTTCTTAATCCTGACTTTGGGCACTGGGAAGGCTTTCTCCAGCCCCCAGGAGTTGTAATGGACACAGCTTCACACAGGAGGGCACTGTTTGGGTAGGAGGGTGAATCTGTGTGAGGTCACAGAGCTGGTGAGTGAGACAGCCACAGTGAATCCAGGGTCCTCGAGAGCTGTTCTTTCCACTGGACTCTACCTTTGCCACTCTTGGCCACCTAAGGCTTAGCGTGGGCTCTTTCATCAAAAGAGATTCCAACTTACTAGTGAGCTGAAGGACTATGCCCCAGGGGAGCTTGAAGGAAGAGGAGCAAAGGAGGCTTCGGAGCATATCTGCAGAGGTGGCCTGGGTGACAGGAAGCAGGGGTTGCCAGGATCCAGGGATGGGAAGAAAGTGCAAGGAGAGTGAGAGGGGCCCAGTGATTTCAGTTTACTGAGTACCAACCCATGATCGAAGCCCGTGTATTCATTCCTTCATTTAATACATTGTTCTCGAGGATGGTTGGCTTCTCTTCCATTTCATAGAAGAGGAAGTTGCAGTTCAGTGAGGTTGATTAGTTCACCTAAAGTCTCACTGCTAATGAATAGCAGAGCTGGCATGATGAACCACTCTCCAATTCTGGTCCATGTGACCATTCAGCTGGGGCTATGATGCCTCTTCATGTTGAGTCCTTGAGCATTTCAGTGTGTAGATTTCTGAGGTTTGAGTGTACGAGAAGCTTACATGCTGAGGACATGGATACGGCCAACAAGTGACTGTATTTTCTATCTGGGTAGCAGTGGAGTACGGAGTTGTGGTTAGATAGCAGTACTAAGAAGTCCCTGGAAATAGGAGCCCATGGGAGGAGACTGGCGGCAAAGAGAAATATAACTGAATGGAGAGAAATGGGTACAGCGGGTGTAGGCACTCAGGAGGTCCTGGAGAAGGTGCAGAAGGCATGTTTGAGAAGTACATCACTGGACAGAACATCTTATACTCTGAAACGTAGTCAGGGCTCATTCACTTGGCAAACAGGTAATGAGCGTGTTGGCCTGGCCAAGGCTGTGGGCACCAGGCCGAGGCTCGAGCCCCAACCTGGAGGCATTATCCAGGGGTGAAGACCTGTAAACCATGCACAGTGAAGCCAGGTGACCCTATTAGGACAGAGGCAAGGACAAAGTGCCAAGGAAGCTAAAACAACTATTCCCCCTAGCATCCACCTGCTAGCCAGAGGTAGAGTGTAAAATTTATAGGCACGGTGCTTGATGCACCCGAGCCCGGTGTTTAGCAGATCTGGGCTTTCAGCCTAAATGTTGTTGATATGATAGCAGGAGAAAAACATCGTGTGACAGCCTTCTGTGCTGATCCCTGATACGTCCTCATTCTGGCTTATTAGAAAACAGTGTTGCCATGGCTGACGTTCCTGTGAGGCCCACATCCCCACACTTTATATCTTTTTTCTTTTGTTTTTCTTTTTATTGAATTTACTGGGGTGACACTGTTTAACAAAATTATGCAGGTTTCAGGTGCACAGTTCTACAACACGTCATCTGTACGCTGTATTGCGTGTTCACTACCCCAAGTCAGGTCTCCTTCCATCACCAGCTGTCCCGCCCTCTACCCTCTTCTGCCTCCCACTGCCCACCCCCCAGCCCCGCTCCTAGCCCATCACCACACTGTTGTCCTTGTCCATGCGTATTTTCCCCTTTTTTTCTTTTTTTGCTCAATCCCTCCACCCCCAGCCCCCCACCCCATACTGTATATTTTAAATAATCACTTAAGAAGACCCTCTGCAGCTCCTGACTGCTGTTTAGAACAGAGCACTTTTGCACTGATTAAGCTTTTCCAAGTGCCTAGGCTTAAGTGATGGCTTCAATACCTTTCTGCCTTAGAAACTCATCTTGCAGGTGTTTTGTGAGAGTCCTGTAGCTTATAGGCATCTGTTTTTATTTATGTGTTTGTTTATTGTTAATATGGATCCTTTCCCTAAAAAGCTATTCAAGGCTATTAGAAACATATGAAGTCTTTCTAAAAATTCTGAGACTTTCCTCTTTTAGTCCCAGTGACGATTTTTAAGTAACTTTTGTTTGAGTGTCACTCCTTTGATGTTTTTGGACCTGTGTTAGAAAGCCATTGGAAGTCTCTGGGGGAGGGGGTGGGGTGCAGAGGAGGAGACAGGCTCAGATAACCTGTATTGTGATACTGGTTTTTAACATCAGATTTTTCCCCCCACCCTTCCTGCCTCTGCTGCTGCAGTCAGCATCCAATAGTGTGCTCTGGACTCATGAGCCAATTGTCTTTCTCCTCCCTGCAGCCTGAAGTCTGAGACAGAGCTGATGGCTGTGCGCAATTTTAGCCAATTGTCATGGGGCTGGTGGAGGGGGGCAGGGGAGTGCTTTCCCCACAGGGACAGAGCCCGTGTCATTGAGCACATTGTGTTCAAGTACAAAGTTGGTGTGTCTGAAGGAGACAGTGGTCAGTGGTGGTGAGGACCTTTGTCACCTCACCTTTTCTTCGTGTTCTGTCCTTGTTGTTTGTATGAAGCAGTAGCACTTAATGGCTGGACTGGAGGCAGGATCTGTGAGGTCAGAAAGCGACAACATTTGTTTTCAGTTAGAGCTCCAAAAGGTTTATGGAGGAGTCCGAATGAAAAATTAGGGAAAAGAATTGATTTTTGGCAAAAGCAGTGTTCTTTCTAAAAGACTGGAGAGCAGTATAATGCAATGATTTCTGTTCAGAACTGACAGCCACATTTTGGACATCTGTTACAGTTTAGAGAATTACTTAAGCACTAATCAGATACATAATATCCACGGCCCCATCTAGTAGACTTTGATGGAAGATTTACAATGGGAAATATCAAATGTTTCATTGAACTTGAAACATTTCGTAATACTTATAAATGTATTGTAACTAGTACTGTATTATCCTTCTAGGTCTGTAAACACAGGGTGTCTTTTCCTATATTTATAGGCACCTGTAGGATCTAACACACAGATAGCAAACACAAGGCCCATGGGCCGAATCCAGTCCTCCACCTTGTTTAACCGGCCCAGCACCTTGCTTCTACCTGGGGGCAGCACTGAGTTCCTTGCCCCTAGTTAAGGAGTAGTTACATGTATATGGTCCTAAAATACATTCAGCCCTTTGAAGGCAACTGAGAGGCTGATGTGGCCCCCAGTGAACATGAGTTTGACACCCCTGATTAGCAGGTGCAAATACCTGAGCTGACTTCACCAAAGTATTTCACGAACCCTTTGATTTTCTTGTTCCTTTCATATTGTTAAATAAAATACTTGCCCCTTAAAACCTACCATTCTCTCCATATTACTAACTTTATATTTTAAGTGTTATACATTTTTCTATACAAAAACACCATATATGTGTGTGCATGTGTATATTTGTGCTATATTCAAATCCCAGAGGCCAGGCCCGTGGAATCCACAGATAATCCAAGAAACCTCTTGTCTGTCTCACTCAGGCTCTTGTTCCAATGAATAATGTGAAGCAGAATTTTAACTTGTTTGGAGTTCAAACTGTTACTATTTTTTTTCGGTAGACAAGATCAGTTGATCCTGTAACACTGGTACCGCTGAGAGAAAAATAAAAGAATTGACAGATAAAATGAAATTTATAAGAGAATACATTTTTTCACCATTACATTTTAGAAATACTATGTAGATCAGTCTTTTCCAAAATTAGGTGCTTATCCTGGGAAACATCTTTTTATTTGCAGAACTCAGAGGGAGTTGAAACATCCAGTGGTTAGGACTGATTCTGCTTTTAGTGGGAGCAGTGATTAGGAAAACGTTGCCCGCTGACTGAATGACCATCAGTGGGAAGGCCTGCCTCTGGCGTGCAGTGGAGAGTGTCAGCCCTGTAGTTTGACTGCCTGGGCTAAGTCGTGTGCCCCTGGGCAAGGACCCTCCACACACGCTGAAGGGGCATTGAACCCTGGAGAGCTTTTGCTTTGTTGGTGCACCAGGAGCTGGAGTAGGTCTGTGGAGCACTGATTAAACAAACCTTGCAAGAAATTCTTAAGGAAAAAATTACGTGCATTTAACTTACAAAGTTTACCTCTTTTTTTAAATTCTCAGGAAAGTTCTAGAAATATAATAGAGACAGTCACGCTGTAATCCACCTAATAATGGTGCGATGATGAATTGGGTACAATTTGTAAAACATTTTGTATTTCTCAATTCAAAGGTATGCGCCACAAATAGAGCACTGAATTTTATTATGTAAACCTTAGGGCTTTTCATTATTAGCCAAGACTGAAAAGTGTCGGATTTGAATGCTATAAAACTTCATAAGTGTTTCTGCTACAAACAGTTTTGAAGTCTGACAGTTGCTGTACTGAAAAAAAATGAAGCAATTGAAAAAAAAAGAAAAGAAACATAGTGATCTGGCATTTCCAATTTTATGACGCTATAAAAAAGCAGCCAACAAATGTTGGACTGTTTAATGACGCTGGCACCTACCAAATGTCACTGGGCTTTCACAAGGTCATGGAGACTCTGGTTTGGCTCAGGGATGCTGGCCAGACCCATCTTTGGAGCCCAGAAGACTGTGGAATGAGGGGGAGGGGTGAGCCATAGGTGCCAGTTAAACCCTTCATGGCACATCCCAGACGGCTACGCCCTTTTGTAGGATTCTGTGGGAGTGGAGCAGGCCATGGGCAGAAGGAAAAAGTGAGACCTTTTCTTCTTCCAGCATCTCGTAACAAGCCACTCTAAATATATGATTCTGTGGGCCCTCCCCGAGGAGGCTAAGATTTCTTCAGATGACTATCAGCTAAAATTGTATGCTGATATAACTGTTGCTGTCACAGTTGTGTGTATATCTAATCTGTCACAGACAAAAGCTGCTGAAGAAAGGGGTGGTATTTCTGTAACCAGAATGTGTGTGTGATTTGTTGCCTTTTTCTCTTTTTCCACCTCCTCAGCAGCAGCTAACCCGACTCTCATGCATTACATAATACTTATCTAGATGTGTAGAGTTTCTGTTTTGCCATTTTCAAGATGATTAATGGGAGTTGTGCAATGAAAGCTTCTAAGTTCTCTGGGAAAAAAAGTCATAGTATCCCGATGGTTGAGTTAGAGTGCATTGATATTGCATCAGCATTGAGTTTATTTTGGGTCATTGTAAATGTCACTGTTGGCTTTAATGTTCAAGAATCTTCCTCATCAAACTTAGGAAATGTTCTTTAAAACAGTGCCCAGAACACCCATTGATTACTAGAGAGGGCTCTTTAAACAGGTAGAAAAGCCGAACCTAAAATCACTTGCTAGGGATCAAATTGGATATCGATGACAAAATGTTTAAGGCCCATGAAACCATCTGTTCCTTTTTTTTTTTTTTACATTCTTGAAGGCCAGAGTAAAAATCACAAATTTCAGCCTAATATTTTGTGTGAATGTGAGGGTGTGTTTGTATTTTCGTTTCTTTCTTCTACCGGCCCTCTCAGTAATTGTTACTCCACAGCGTATTTGTGAATATGAACTTTTTTCTGGGATCACGAAAGGAAAAAACCCTAAATTTACCATTTATTGTATTTCACTTGAAAACACATTTTATGTGTGTCATAAGTAATTGAAAGAAATTAGGACTATTTCAGTGGAAACACGTTCATAAATTTCTGCTTCTTTTTTCTTACCGGTAGGAGAAAACGCTCCCAGGTCTTGTGGCGAACTGAGGTTCAGGTATCTGATGTTACGTTGATTGAGGAAATAGCAATTTGCGCCGAGAAATTTAAGTTTTAAATGTTGATCCATGTTGTTATATTTCTTCACATTAAGGTTAGAAGACTCTAGAGTAATTGCCCAGCAAGATAAAAGCAGGACTAGCTCTTTCCTTCACGTTCTGTAGGGAGGCCGAGCATTTGTTCTGCAGGTCACCTGAAAATCCAGTGAGGAAATTAAAACAGAAGGAGTGTTCGATTTAAAGATGATCTTAAAGATTTTCTAGCCTTTCCAAATGAGAAAACTCTAAAATAAGTACAAGGGTGCCATGATATTAAAAATAGAAAATGATTCAAGAGAAAAAATTCCCATATATCTGAGTTAAAAGGTCTTAATATTTGAGAAAAATTGAATAGGAAAATTACTGTTAATATGTCAATGATATAGTGTACCATACTATTTAAATATAGTAAATATATATCATTGATTTATTAGCAGTATATATACTATATACTTTTATGATATTGTATAGTGTACTATTTGTAAAATAAAACAGGTCAAGCAATGGCATCAAATTGATGAAATCACCGTGGAGGCTTCCTAAGGGGAAGAAAATACCTGGTTTGACTACTTGAGCAATTTCTACCAAATGATAGATATCTGTGAATATTTTTCTGAGTTCTCTGGCCACGTACATTTCTCAGTAACTTCTCTTTCAAAGGAGGGTGTATATAGCTGACTTTTTTTTTTAATCCTGCAAAAAACTTTCTTTAGGAAAGTAAAGGCAGGAAAATGTTGCTTGCCCTTAAAAAAAAGTCAGCATCTTTAGTATTTTAGTTAATAAGTGAAAGGAGCTAATGATATGATTTTGGAATTTATTTACTCTTTGATATTCTACAGTCTTTATTTGTTTTTATTTTTAATAAAAGAAAGATGATCCAACACTGACACACACATGCTCATGCCTGGGAAGATTTTATAGGCTGTAGCTATTATTTGGCAAAATTAGAGCAAATAAATTGCCAGCTACTACTCCTTTTGAGTCAAGTTTTATAGTGTGAATCTATTATCTTATGTTTGAGGAAATTCCCAGAGTAAAATATCTTAGTATTTAAATGTGAGTGTGAAAGTATTGACAGCCACTGACAAATAATTTTGGGCTAGCGTTTTTTATTTATGTGTACCCCTTTTATGGATTGAACGTTTGCGTCCTCCTAAAACTCCTCTGTTGAAGCCCTATGGTCAGTGTGGCTATGTGTGGAGGTAGGGTTGGAAGGAAGTAATTAAGGTTAAAATCAGAAGTGTGGGCCCCTGATCCGATAGGATTAGTGCCCTTCCAAGAGGTAACCGAGAGCTTGCCCTCTCTCCCTGGGCATGCGCATGGAAAGGCCACGTGAGGAAGGATCCAGAAGCTGGCTGTCTGTAAGGCAGGAGGAGAGTCTTAGCAGAAACCAATCAGCCAGAACCTTGATCTCGGACTTCCATCTCCCAGAACTGTGAGAAAAGTCATTTATGTTTGAAGCACCCAGTCTTTGGCATTTTGTTTTGGCAGCTCTAGCAGACTAACGCAGTCCCCACTAAGTTCCATTAGTTATAAAGCAGTGGCTGACTCTCACCTGGAGATGAGTTTGCCTCACTATCGCCCCCAGGGACATTTGGCAATATCTGGAGACAGTCCGAATTGTCAAAACGAAGAGCAGGAGTGCTACATGCGTCCCGTAGGCCAGGGGTGCTGCTAACCATCCTACAACGCACAAAACAGCCCTTGTAACCAAGACTTACTGGCTCAAAAGGTCAATGAGAAACCTTGAACTTCTTTTTGGGATGCATGTAGTTTTGTAAACTGGCACAAGGCTTTCGTGGAAACGAGATTGTAAGGAAATAACACATTCAAGAGGTACTATATACTGTTTGTCAGAAGCAATTAATTTATTTTCAAGATTTGCAAAAGCTACTAAACTGCAATTCCTAGAGTTAATCAAACTTATATTCACCTAAACGAAAACAGAACACTGAGTGTGTATGTGTGCATGTTTGCGTACCCATAAGGTGTATTTTTCTTAGAGCTAATTACCTTTAAAACTGTCATTGATTTCCTACCACTAGGCACTTGTGATTTTAAAATAAGTATCATTTACAGAAATTTATTCACCTTTTTATTGAATTGATGCAGGAATTGATTTAAAAGCATGACGGAATCGTCAAAAACACTTTGGGAAATGCACGAAACAATACTTCTTGACTGCCAATGTTTTTTGCCGCCCCCACCATCCACTTTGACAAGCTTTTTCTGAGATATTTGCATCATCTTAATTGAAAAAAAAAGTAAGAATTTTCAGTAGGAAGCTACCAAATTCTTTTGCCAGAGCTTTTGGCCCGTATCTGAGCAACGCATATCTCCAGACAGTGTTTCAAAACCCCCTGCATATCCCAACTGTCCTCCCGAAAATCCTGGTTTTTGTTTTAACTGTTGAAATAAATGGTTGCAGTTTGAATGGTCCTACCAGAAAACCAGCATCTCCAAGGAAAGTTGGAAAAGACTTATATGAGTATACGCCTATACCCCTGCAATTTTTTCATTGCCCTTTTATTTCCAGAGTCTACCCAAATATGACTCAGTAATTATTGCAATATAATCCTACCACATAGTTACCGTTGGCAACTTAATAAGATGTCTTCTTATACTCTGACCTCATACATCACAATATTCCTTTTATTTTAGATGGAGGAAATATAATTAAAAATGGAAAATTAGTCTTTCCAGTTTTAAAATAGAATTTTAACTTTTTTTTGGTTTATTAAGTTTGGCAAACTTCTAAGTAAGATGTTTTATTTTTGATTGTTAACTTGTTCTTAATTAAATATTAAAATAGCTAAGAAATAGGGGTTGTTTTCATATCTTTAAATTGCCATCTTTAGTTTCATTCAGTTTTATGTTTATTCTACAATTTTTATCTCATTATATATAACACATACACATCATTTTTACATATGTACTATATAGCAAGTGTACTTTATTAAACTATAATGTTTAAGAATTAACAAGGCATTTATTTTTAAGCTCAAATAGTTAATCTCAAGCTACATCTTCCCTTGTTAGAGTCACAAGCTTCGTGCCAATTTCAAAGACTAATAAAAAAAATTCTGAAATTCACAGTTGAGTAGTTTATAAACTCAGAAACTGGGGACTTGCTCAGTTGATCTCTCAGATGACCATTATGGGCCATATATAAGCTTTTAAGACTACAAGAGGAAAATGTTGACTTTTTTGCCCAGGTTATTTCTAATTTATAGATGCAGAAAACTTATTAGAGAAAAATGGACTCAGTCTGGATCAATATTATTGAACTTTCTCCATTCCCTTAAAGCATATAGTTCATGCATTACAGTGATGTCTTTGGAATCTGCGTTGAGTTAACCTATAAAAAGCCTTCTTGAATGGAGTCTAGGTGTTTGTGGCTCTTCGCAGTGGCCTGCTAGTCATCTGCGCAGCTCACTAGAAGGGCTTCAGTGCACTCAACGAAGACAAACCACAGAAACCTAACACTGTAAGAATGGCCTTTTTCTTTAGTGTGTGTGGCAAGCACAGAATGATGATTAAGGGCCAGTAGCTCTTGTGTTATATTGCTGATGACTGATGACGGACATGCATTGTCTCTGTGTTTTGCTACTTATATTAATTTTTAGCACTTTGAATAAGTAATGGTGCTAAATTAAGCAGTTGCTGCTCATTATTTGCCTGAGAACCTAAGGAAAGTGAGCCTAATAAAAAAATAATATTTATTGAGGGCCTGTTATACCAGGAGCCACATATGAGCTTGACCCACTATCTTGCTCAATCCTCATATGTCACCAATAAGACCAATGATGTTGTTAGTATTCTCCAGAAAAGGTTTGGCCACTCAGAGAATTTAAGTAACTTCCACAGGGTCACACAGCAAGTAGGTATGAAAGCTGCTATTTGAGCCAAGTTACATTTGATAAAATGTACAATTAAATGACACTAGTTGGAACTACACATAGCAATCAAAACTGAATAAGAGCTTCTTTATATTTATATTTTTGCATTAATCCTAACAGCCCAATTTAATATATCTTGAGATGAAATCTCTGGATGATTTAGAGTAAGTAAGCTTCTGTACAAAAATATGCATAAGTAAGTGCTAGATACTGTTTGAATTTCTGGTTTTAGATTTTAGAATGTATTATCACTGTATAGATTTTTAGGATGCTGATCTCAACACAGATCTGCTTTTTTTCCCTGGTGAAACTTGCAAACCTGTCACCGTTTTCTTCTATCACTGCAAGCTTTATTACTGGTCTCTAAATAAATGTGCCCTTTGGTTAGTGCAACTCAAAATCAAAGTTTGGTATTACTTAGTTTTTTTTCTTCTTTTATCTTTATTGTCTCCAGAATAGAGTTAGAATAGAATTCATCTCATTCATTCATTCTGCAAATGATTATTGAGGAGCGGGTACTGCGAACTCAGATAGATGAACCTGGAGAAGTACCAATGTCGTATTTACCTTAAATCTCACTGGAAGGCAGGCTGCCTGTGGTTTTCCCTGGGGCTTTAGGCAGTCCTCTAGAAAAGGATGTTTATTCTAAGTTATCCTTGACCTTTTTATTTGTCAAACCACAATTATTCAGCGACACAGTTACCATTAAACAAGTTTTGAATTTCCCAAGAAGCAAAGTTTATCTAATATTAATTGCAGTGGCTACTCTGTTATTTTTTCCACACATGGCAATGAAAAATTCATGTGGGTTTACAGAGTTTGTTGTGTAGTGTTTTATGCTCTATTAGAATAGCCCGAGATCTATTGCCACAAACTCTCTGTCGGAGAGGCTTTGTAGTCTGTATACTTTTTCACAAATACACTCAGTTGATTCTTCGAGGTGCAGCTTTTTCAAAGTGAGGCTCCAATGCAATCAGGTCAAGCTTGGCATAGAAGGGTAACATGTGAGAAATGTAGTAGAATGGCATTTTTTCCTGACTAGAGGTAGCAAATGCAAGAAGAAAACCAAAGGTCTGAACTTCTATTCAAAATTTTGAGATGCATTGACAGAGGATGGATGAGGGCCAAATATGATTCCTGTCCTTCATTGTTTCAGTCTGGGCTGTGTTCGTGGGAAGGAGGGCCAGGTGGTTTGTGTTAAGGGAGGCACTCGAATAAAGTCCCTAGGAAAGCTGCTGTTAGTGTTGGCGAGGCCTGGTTCCCGACTAGGGCTACCTCTGTGCTGTTTATGGAGCTATGGAAACTGGGCCGAGTGAATGACAGTCACTGAATCCTCAGGGTGAACATAACCCTGGTAATCTGCACTTAAGTCCCATCTTAGTAAGAAATATGATGTGGAGATATTGAGAACAAACATTTCTCTTAGGGCCAGATTGTTCTTTGTATAGAAAAAGCAGGCTTTCTCTGGGAGGCTTCAACTGAATGACCTTGAAATCAGACTGTCACCCCTGAGCTTATTTACATCAGCCAGTCGTTCTCTGTGAGTCTAAATGCTGTTCGTGAAATAGGTGCTTTGCATCTGGATGCTTTGCTAATGACATGTTCACAATCTCTACAGATATCAAGGCATGGTGGTTTTGTATGGAATAAGTTATAGATGCCTAAATTTTACTTCATTTGTGAATAGGTCAGTAGCAGTAATAATACCTGCATGCCACAATGTTGTTTTTCTTTGGTTGGACACACCTGGACAATTTAAAACGTGGCGGGGGTGGGGGGCGGTGCTAACGGCAGCTCTGGCCCTTCACCTCACTCAGAGAGCGGCGCTCTGAGAGTGGCACCGGCGGGGCTTACCCGTTACCCTCTTCAGTCTTCCTAATAAACTTCTGGTGTGGGTTATAGAGCAATTCTGAGATGGACAAAATGCCCGAGGCTTAAAGCAGTTAGTATTTTATTCGATTCATACAGCTGATGAGTGAGAGAGCTAGACCCACGCCAGGTCTCGAGGCCTGCGGGGTCCTTGCTGTCAACTACTGTCCTCTCCTCCCTCCTGATTGAAAGCATTGTGTTATTAGTGATGCTTAGTTACATAAAGCTTGTTAAATATCAGGCAGTATCCTAAGATATTCGCTCTGTGTAGAAACTTATTCTTTAAAAACCGTAATCAAAACAAGCTAGAAATTGGTCACTGAAATTAGAATCTTCGGATTTTATCACAAACATAAGCTCAATTTTCTGCGTCAATTTACAGTAGAAGGTCACACTATGAGAAATAGATTTTTAAGCTCAAGAAGGTGGTTGATGCCTTCAATTAAATCTTTCTTTTACCCTCACAAACAGTTCTAATTAGAATTATTGGTAAAAGAAATGATCAAGGTAGTCATTGATGAGATCTGTTACTATCAATATAACTTGACATCATATTGAAATAATATGAGTACAATCCCTTGTGCATTATTGCATATGACAGACTTTAATATGTGTTTTTTGATCAAAAGAATCCTCCCAAAAGGAAAGTATCTTCACATTTCTTATTTTATAGTAACTTATTTTACGTTGTAATTTTTTTTTGGTGGGTAAATGTGTTTATTTCTGATTGATTTGTGGTATGTGGGCAATGGAGACTACTTTTACTTTTGAAAGGTTCAAGGCTACATTTTTTCACCAAAAATGTACTACATTGTAAGTACAGTGAAACTACATTGTACTTACAACTACATTGTTTCATTGTACTTCCTGATCTCTATATATGGTGGGAGCATGTGGGGATTTTCTTTTCATCTGTAAATATCTTTTAATTAGTAGTAACTTAAATTTTATTTGTAACGAGATACTTGTGAAGGCGCATTACTGAAGATACTGTGTGCGGTGAGCCCTCTAAGTACGTTTCTTTAGAACTCAATACAAGTAAAAATAGATGGTAAAACTTCATGATTCTTTTGGGTTCATTAAACTTTGCCAGAGGATATTGTGGAAGGAGACTAATATTCTTTATTTGGTGTATTGTATGTTTTAGTATTATGCTGGCAATTTGTAGATTTTTCAGCTTGGATCTTAATGTAATAGTGCTAATGTTAAAATAAAAGAACTTTTTTAAGCTTTAAAACGTTCCCAATGATTTAATACCTCATTTTGGTAATGCATTGGGGTGAATCCATGACTTACTTTACACGTATTATAAAGTGATATGGACAATAAATAACATTGTATAAAAATTCCAAGGAGGATTCAAGTGGTAAGGTTTCCATTATTATTATTTTTTAAGATATGCTTATCTTATTCCCTTTTAAGATATTTTCTGCTTTTGTTTTTCAGGGCCGTTGCTCCAGGGAGAACTGCAAATACCTTCATCCACCCCCACACTTAAAAACCCAGCTGGAGATAAATGGGCGCAATAACTTGATTCAGCAGAAGAACATGGCCATGCTGGCCCAGCAGATGCAACTAGCCAACGCCATGATGCCCGGTGCCCCGTTACAACCCGTGGTGAGCTTGTTTGCGGTCCTTGTTTGTTGAGTGTGTAACTCCGAGTGCTCAGTCTCCGTGCGAACGTGATGGTGGTGCTAGTTCAGGGGACACAGGGAACAGTGTTAGTTGCCTAGCACTTTCTTGCGAAATTATGAGTCACACCCTGAAACAGCTTTCAAACTGTGATTTATTCATCTTCTGAGTAAATCGTGTGGAAATTTGCATTATAGAATTCCCCCCCCTAAATTTTTCTTGAAATGAGATCCTATGACTTTCAAATGTAATTTTTTTTTTGTTTTTGTTGTTAAAAGGGTCCTCAAAACTCATCAGTCTAGTCAGTGTGCGTTTTCAGGCTGCTCTAATGGTAATAGTAATAACTGGCCAGTGTCATCTTTAATTCCGAAAACATGTTCTCCTTTCTTCCCTCCTTTTTCTTAAAATGGAGACTTTGCTATTCTTTGAAACATAAACTGAAATTATTTTGTTGTTCCTGATACTGAAGGAATCATGACAGTAGTGAGTCAGTGTCATGGAGTTGGAGGTCAGATAGAAGGAGGAATAATCAGGAGAGGCAGAAACATCAAGGACTTTCAGAAGAGACCTAAATTTCATAAGCTGTAGGTGGTCATAGCAACGTAAGGATCACTGAGCAGCGTATGTCAGTAACTTTTGAGTCGAAGTGCACATGCTTATTTATTTATTTGGATTTTTGGAGGGTGTTTATGATAAATGACTTTGTAATAACCTTTACTCACATTTATTCAAAGAAGTGTAAGAGATTAATATCAATTTTAGGTTGCAAAAGATATTCTGATGTTAATTGTAATATGGTAATTCTGTACTTAAATGTATGTTGAAATGTGCAATGATAAAAATATATCTGTCAGTAATTTGTCGCTGCCTTGTATGTAGTCGTAGGGGGTCATGTAGCATGTGTGCTAATTTTTTTGCCTAATATATTTTAACACCTGGACTCAATGTAATTGTTATTCTCTCTTAGAACTTCATGCACCAATCGTTGCAAGAAGGAGGGATGGATTGCATTTGGAGGTGGGAGGGATTTCCATATCACACTGGCAGTGATACCAATTATCAATACTATACAATTGTAAGAGACTATTGTAATTCTTTGTCTGTTTTAACAGGATATATATGCATATATGTGTGAATATATATGCATATATATTCATATTCCATTATTGGGCTCAGTTTAAAATATGATATCTTAAATTTATTTTTATATTATCTGCTGCTTTTTACATGTCTCCATTGGGATAGCACAAACTCTTCCATTTGGTTTAAAAAAAAGTTTAGGTAGAATCATTCTCTCTAGCATAAAATATTGGACGAGAATCCTCTGTTACACGTGGCCCTCATAAAAACAAAGATCGGATATATCCTTGGGGTAGCTGCTACCTAAGTTGATGTAAGATCTCCCCTCAATGTGAGGTACATTGTTTCACTTAAACACTTAGAAGCGCACTCTGCTTCCCAGTGACCGAGAGCACCTCAGATCAGCACAAGTCCCAGACTGCAGAGAATAGTGTTGGTCATGGCAGCTTCTCTACTGAGTTAGTCCTTGAGTTTTACTCCCAAGGCCATGTCCCGGGTCATCTCATGCCAAATCCTGGAACAAACTGTAAGCAACATCTATGCTCTTGGCTCTGAAATACTAGTAACAAATACGCTTTGTTTAGGAAATCTCTAAATCACAGGTTTCCGAAACAATTAGAAAAATCACCACATTTTCTGGTGTTTTAGTTGGAAAATTCTCCGCTTAGACAAAGCATTAATTTTCATTAGCTGTGAGCACATTCAGGCTTTATGTTCATTTTCTCTGATATGACTGGACTTGAATGTAGAATTACCCTTTTGCCAGAGGCATCATGAGATCATACTCTAAAAATATACTCTGTGCAGAATGATGATTTTGTAATAAGTATAAAAGTCATTTTAAATACTCAATTTTACAGCATTTGGGGGTTTAATAGCTATCGAGAAGGCTTTTGAGCTGGGAAATTTACCTTTGAAACCTCACCTGGAACTTTCTGGTCCCCTCTGTAGTCAGCTCTGTTTGGGTGAGGGTAATGATACGGAGATTCAGAAATAAACAAGATGGTCATCACCAGCTGCCTACTGGACCTTTAATGCAGGGCACACAAATAGGGAATAATATCACGGGGCTAGAAGCAGCCAGGTGACTGATGTGGAAAAGGGTTGTCGCTCAAAGAGGGTGTCCCTGGGTACGGATGGCAGTGCTTGAAAACGCAGCGTAAGCTGGGATCCACCCCAGGTAGTGGTGCCATCAAAGGAGACTATGCTGTGAGCAGACCTGTCGTGTCCGGAGTGTCAGCGGTGTCTGAGCAGTGACGGGGCTGGTGGTCACCCAGGTGAAACATCTTCATTTTTTTCTAAAGGCAGCCAGCTTGGCCCCCACACTGAAGCTAGAGGAACACGAACAGGACAAGGGGTTAGCCAGGTCTCATGGGATGCACAAGTATCTAGTGCTGATCCTGGCATGCAGCAGAGATAAGGAGTTGCTTCACAAATGAAAGAATGAATGAGGGCGTTTCCCGAACATGAGAAAAGCAGGCAGAGGTTCACAGTGGTTTACCTTCCCCAGGAACCTGAGCCCAAGCCCAGCTGCAGAGACAGCAGGAAGAATGGGGGCGAGAGGTGGATGCGTTTCGTCAGACTGTTAGTACAGGCAGCCAGGGGCTGCGTGAGGGTACTTTGGGGACCAGGAAATTGCTATTATGTCACTCGATTTGGGTTCTCATTTTCTCATAAATTTTGAGAGCCTGGGCTATAAATCTAAGATCTTTGGAATATGACACCAGGCTGACTTGGGGAATGCAGGGATTTATAGGAGAGTTTCCTGTTTTTATGGACTTTATTAAATTGTAATGAAATGCACCAAGCCAAGAATCAGAAAGAAGAATTAACATTTGGGGGACAAATACAATACTATACAGGCATTTACTGAACTCAGTATTTTTTGTACCATAAACTCTCACAACCACCCTATAACATAGGTAATATTACACCAGCTTTGTAGATGAAGACGCAGAGGTTTGGAGAGTTTAATGAACATGACTGCCAGCCCTGCTGCTGACTAGCTGTGTAACTTGGAGGTAAATAGAAGACCTGTAGTATTTAATTATCCAGATTTAAAAAAAAATAAAACTTTTGGATTTATTTCCTAAGTGCTATTTAAATTCTTTATTTTTTTTTATTTTTTTTTTTTACTTTGTCATGTACCGTCTGATGCAGAGGTAATCTAACAAGAAATTACTAAACAAACTAACCAAAGATAGACCGCATCTTGTGGCTTCCAACTTGGAGGCATCTGGTACATTTCTTTGGTCCATTCCTGAAGGATATCTTTCAGAAATTCTGTTCATTTCAGGCTCTTGTCATTGCCCTCCAAGAGCGAGCATGCGCCTTTTTCCTGTGCTCGCAAAGGTTAGCCTCGGTCATCCATATTTCCCGATGGCAGCTGTCCTTAAGGCACACACACCTAGCTGTCTGGAGTTTCCTAACTCATGTCAAGCACCCTGTGCTTTTCATGCGTTGGAAGTAGTCTAAGGCAAAGGAATTCAGAGTTACTGGATTTGGCCTAAGTCTTGGGAGCGTCTCCACTGCTTCTGTCATCTCGTGTCTGCTCTCGCCTTGTGTCCCAAGGACTGGTTGGCAGTTGGATCTTGAAAGTTTTGAACTCATCATTTGTCACACTTCTGGGGACCCCTAGGAGTCTTAAATTATGTGTTAGTGCTTTACCTTCCAGTTTATTCAATGCGCGGTTGAGATAAGGCCGCTGCATCCCAAAGTGTTTCTGGTGAAATGTGTCCCAGTCAGCCACCCGGATCATGTTTCGTCCATCTGCCTTTCTTACCTGCCACCCATTTCAGTCAAGGAGCCAGCGCTTCCTTGAGCAGCTTGAGACTGGGCCCCAAATCTCAGGGATGGGCATAGTTGTTGATACTTTTCTACCTGGAGAGCTAGAAGTGAGTCTTCTGTATTTAAATGTTCAGTCAAACTGGACTGCAAGATAAAGTGAAATTAAGAATAAGGCAAATAGTCATTTGACTTGCCCAGGCAGCAAGGCAGTCTGCAAAGACTTTAAAACAGCATTTCTTTGATGATGTAGTTATGTGCTGTCTTCTTAGAAAAAAATGCATTGTAATGTGAATTTGTTGATAACTCTCATTAGCTTTTGGCTTTATGTTTGTATTCAAAATAATTGTTTCAAGAGACTGTTTATAGCTCCTGTACAGGGTTGTGCAAGAAATCTAGTTGTAGTCAGAAATCTGGTTTTATACATCTTGATTGTTCTGTCAAATTTTTTAAAAAGATTTATTTTTTTACCGTGTGCAGCTTTGACCTTGACAGACACACACACATAAAATCTTGACAGATCTGACTTAAAATTTGTGTTCTGTAATCCCAGTAGATACTAATTATCTATTATTTATTGTATATACTCCTTCCATTTTATTAAAACTTGCCAAGATTGTTTGCAAAACAAGTACTATTTCACATAGCATTTTAAAATTAATTAGGGCCCCTATGATATTTGCAGTATTACAACATGGTAACATGACAAGTTAGAAAATTCAGTATTAAAAATTGCAAAAGGAAAAGAAAGCAAATTAATATCTAACAAGCATATTAGGTACATTGATTAAATTTTGAGGTAAAAAGAGGAAGTAACATCAGATCTCTTTTTTTAATGTTTAAGCATGTGTTTCTTGAAACTGTTTAATGCCCCTGCTAGTTCCTGTGGCAGAGAAACCCAGCACACCTACCCCCCGTGTGTGTTAAGTGCTGTCCGTTGAAGACCTGAGTAGATGCCAGTTGCAGGATACGTACAAAACAAACAAAATGCATGTAAGCCTGCCTTCTGAGAGCTGGCGGTCTGGTGCGGGCAGGAGAGATGGGCAACGACACACATGGGGTGATGGGGTGATAGATGCTAGACTTGAGTGATGAGGAATTCTAGGAGAGCCGAGGGCAGGAAAACCCTGTTTATAGTTGGAGGTGTGGGTGGATCAGGGGAAAGAAACTTCAGCAGGGAGAGTCCTGGTTCTTGAAGCAAGTTTAGGAGTTCACCTAAACTGGGCTGGCAGGAGCAGCCTTGAACATGGAGGAAAACTGGGTCCAGGAGAAGAAAGCCTGAAGCAAACATGTATCCTTAGGGACCTCACACAGAATCAGAACACCGCGCCTGTTTTTGTTTGTAAATAGTAGTAGAAGGCCATATAGTGTAGGGAAATGGAATCACCCGGGAGCCTTCAAAAATTGCTGCTTACTACTTACCTCTCCCGGAGATTCTGATGCGGAGGGGTGTAGCAGGGTGTTCAGGATGTGAAGTTCTCGAGGTGATTCCGATGGACCACCAGCACTGAGACCCACTGTTTTCAGAGCCCCCTGGAATCAGACACCCTTGTGTCCATGTCCTAGGGCTTCCATGCATTGGTTTGTGACTGTGGGCCCATAATCTCTGTGAGACCCTTTCTTTATCTGCAGAATGGGACCAATAATACCCGCCCAGCAGGTTGTAACTCATTCACACATTCATCCACTCACTCACTCAGGCACTCGTTCACAGTGTATTTATGGAGTCCCTACTGTGTGCCAGACATTGCTCTAGGTCTGGGACTTTGGCATACTGAACAGGTATCTCCCCTCCAACCCCTTCTTAAAACAAAAGCAATGGAGTTTTTGTGTTTCTTTGTCCTCTGAAGTTTGTACTCCAGTGTTACGAGGATTAAGTACAAAAACATAGGTAAAGCACTTAGCACAGTGCCTGGCACACAATAAATAGAGGGAATTATGCTAATAATCATATTTGCACACACTTAACGAGGGTCATATTGTAACATTTTATAATTAAATTAGCATTTAAATAACATTTTCATTTATAATAAAGCCTGATTACCTTAATGGAATCAGGGTGTCTCATTTAAAACAAACAAATGATTAGCTCATAAAAGTACCAGCATTAGTGAACTTGCTATTTTTCTCTGTTCAGGGTAAAAAGACGATAATAAGCCAACCTTCCTTACGCCTTCCGGGAACCAAGATACATAAATAATTATTACAAGGAAGCAGTTAGTATCAAATGCACCAATTATGTAGTTATACATTATCCTGTGGGATACTTCAGAGAAAATAGGATGCTACTTGATAACACCATTGCGTTAATATCCGTCCTTGTGATTCTGCTGAAGCCTCTGCACACAGGGTCGCTTTCGGAATTGGAGCATTGCCAGTGCAGCAGTTCAAGTTCTTTACTAATCCGATTAGGGCACTGATGGGTCCAGCAGTGACCTACCTCCAGCAAGGTGCTCTGAAAACGGGATGTAACAAATTTACAAAAACCTCAAAAGAAATAAAGTAATGTTGTACTTTTTTTGAGCAGCTTTTGGGAATCAAGTTTCAAAGCATAGAGCTATTATTATTGATTGCCTGCTTGTTTAGCAAATAGCTCTACTTATCTGGAGAGGGAACAATTTGAGATAATGCTTGCTGAATAGTTGATGTTTCAGATTTTTAAAAGCTGCTGCAGGTTTTACTCGAGGAAAATGTCCTAAAATTCATCAGATCGGAATTTGTTTTGCTGAATTAAGTTGGGAAATCAATTCACGTGACAACTCTATAGAAACAATCCAGGGGAAAATTGTTGCCAGTTAATAAGATCCATATTTTTATCTAATGAAAATATTCTTTTCTCTGTATGCAATTAATATGCAATTGCTGTATTATATGCATTGTGGATTATGTTTATTTTATTCAGTGAACTTTAACAAAGCTGAATTTTATTGGCCACTGGTCTAATTTTTAAAATCAGATGTTTTTCTTCCCTCCAAATAAGTTGGTAACTTTGACCTCTGATTCCGCACAATTACAGTAGATTGTGTAGTGACACAAACATCTCAGTACCTTTCTGAATTATACATTAAAAATGTACCCTCTGGAAATACATGTTAATTCATAGCAACAAATGGTATTACCTGGTGTCTGTTCTCCATATTCTAAACTAGTCTTTTAGCCTTCAATGCAAAATTTCCTCTAATTCTTAACTATCTAATAGAAAAAATAGATTTGCCAGCCTGGCTGAAATTTCACATATTGTATCTGAGAGCATGTAATAGGGTAAGTTTCACCTGAATATTTCTGAGTAGAAATCCAAGTTCAACACACATCCACTGTGCAGGTCCATCCTTGTCTTGCTGCCACCTAGGCAGCCAGTAGACAGCGAAGCAGCATAAAATCAGCTACTATTCAAGTGCCTGTTGTTGGGCAGAGATTGCCCTGGGCCCCGGCTTCTGACAGGTTATGGATTGTGACTCTCTGGAACACTGGGAATGTTTCTGGTTGTCAGTGCGTAGCTGCTTTGAGCGGGGATGGCCTGGGGATGGGAGGTGTCACTTAAGGCCACTTCATCACAGCCAGAGCCATCAACCTGGCAGGGCAGTTAACTGTGGCATTTAAACCAACACATTTGCACGCGTAAAAATTTTAACTTAAAAGTATCAGAGGAAATATGGTGTATTGTTTCTTCTCCCAAGTAAATCAAATTATATATTATATATTCTATTTTTCATGGTCTTCTTAGTGAAATTGTGTATGCGAACTGCAGAGACTTTGTCCTAAACACAATTTGTGAGGTTGAGAGAAGAGTGCCTTTTTAGAACAGGGATTTTCTACCTCAGCCCGGTTGCCATTTGAAGTGGGATAAATCTTTGCTGTAAGGGGCTCTCTGTGTGTCGCAGGGCACCTAACAGCATCCTTGCACTCTATGCATTCAATGCAATGGTGCCCCCAGCCCCCGGCTCTGATAACCAAAAGTGCCTTTAGGTTTTGCCAAATATCACCAGCGAGGCAAAATCACCTGCAGGTGAGAACCACTGCCCTGAGGAAAAGGCAGTACCTGAATTCCGCTTTACCCTTAACAGATGCAGGATTCACTGGGCTGGACTAGATAAAAGAAATGTATATTTTTTAACGTGCTTCCTTTGAGCTGTAAGATTCACTTTTGTAATATACATCTTAATTGTGTTACCGCTTACTTCAGTTTTCTCTTGAATACTGTATAAGCTCGGGATCATCTAACTTCTTATTCCTATCAGAAGGAAGAATTAGCTACATTGTAATGTGCCTTTTATTCTATAAAAATTTCTATGATTCTTTTCCTTGCCACAGGGTAAAAGAAAACAAATTGTTAAAAATTTCCTTCAAGAGCAGACCTATTTTGTCCATTAGTTTTTGTGTTTGGGTTACAAACATTATTACATAAAGCATTAAATTTTAAGGATTGAAACTCCGTTGAATTAAGAAGTTGAAAATACATTTTATCAATAAGATGAGCAGTTGTGCTAGATTATGCTTTTAAAACTGGAAAAGTGCTACAGTAGATTTCAGGTAAATGATTTAGTCTATCAAGAACAGATAGAGTTCCTGATATGCCAATTTTTACATCAACAAATAGAAACCATTCTCATATGTCCATGAAAACATTTCTGGCAGAAATCCGATCTTGGCGCATTTTCTTTCGTGCTGCTATAGGTGTTCCCTCGAACAATCTTGTAACACTTAGTCAGAAGCGTTCTCTTTCAGACTTCACAATTCCGAATGGTTCCCCCCAGTATGGTGTATTTGTTGTTAAATAGCTCACAAGGGTGTGATAGGCTGGTGGAATATTTATATTTTCCCCAGAAAACCTGCAACAAGTGAATATGCCAAACACTTTATCCTGTGTGCTCAAAAGGAACGGTGTCATCATCTCCTTTCACTTATCCCATGAGATTTATTCACAGTTTACATTGACTGTGAAACTCAGTTATCCGCCGAGAGCTCTGCTTTATTTATTCCAGGTAATAGGACACTTGCAACCTATTAACAGTTGTAAACAGATCCTTCAAGTACATCTGACAGAGCAATTATTAAATATATTTCTTAGACAAGTTTCCAGGGTTAAATCAGGACAAAGATGGAGATTGGGTAACCACAGGGAGTTTCCCTATTGAATAGTTGATCTGTTGTTCATAAAGAAATTGAAGTATTATAGACCCCAGGCTTTAAAATTTCAGTGGGAAATTTCATGGTATGTTACCTGTTATATTTCAGGAAAAAAAACACATTGATTTGATCAGTGCTTATGTAAGAAACTTCGTTATCCTGAATGAAAGTAAATAAACACAGAATCAAATGGAGAGAGGGCAGGAGGGAGGAAAGGAAAAATAGATTGGGGATAGGTGGATGGGTGGGCAGATGGAATAATGTAGATTATCAACTTTCAACCAAGACCTTCATATTAAACTTCACTTCCCCCTTTATTTTTCAGCCAATGTTTTCAGTTGCACCAAGCTTAGCCACCAATGCATCAGCAGCCTTTAATCCTTACCTGGGACCTGTTTCTCCGAGCCTGGTTCCAGCAGAGATCTTGCCGACTGCACCAATGCTGGTTACAGGGAATCCTGGGGTCCCTGTTCCTGCAGCTGCTGCAGCTGCTGCACAGAAATTAATGCGAACAGACAGACTTGAGGTAGGAATAATTGGTTGGCTTCTTTATCTGTACTCTATTCTAACTTGCAAAGTGTGCTATTTATTTATTTATGAAAAAATTTTATATAAAATTTTTTAAAAATTCAAAGTAGAGGTTTTGGTTTAACGTTTGGAGCATTTTATTGGAGTATAGGTATGCTATATTTGATGAGTATAATGTTCATAAAAACCACAACATCCTTATGTAATATAATGAATAAGAACTTGGACTCTGGGGTCAGATGGCCTGTTATCTTGTGCCTCAGTGTCCTCGTTTTTTGAAACGGAGATAATAATGGCACCTCCAAGAGCCAGAAGAATGTCTGGCACCCAGCAAATGCTTCTTAAATATTTATTGTTGTTGTCGTTGTTACTATTAAGAACAACAAATTTTATCAGTCCCCTCATACTTGTTCTCAAAAAGATGTTACTTAGTTACTATCTCTAAAGCACGTCAAAATTTATATCGTTGGAAATTGCCTCATATGCTTCACTATATTTTGTTGGAATAGCAAGGCAGCTTTGTTTATGATGTGAGCTCTTGTAAACACTTTTAATTGCAATTGGTGATGCCCTAAGTCACAGAGTCAAGAATGATCAGATGTATTTGCTTTGCTATTGCTACATGAAAAAGATTAAAGAGATAAATCTTACGCTGAAGTTGTTGTTCTGAGTTTCAGCATGGCTATAAATTAATGGATTTGGCAAAGTATAGATGGAAGGGAATTGGCAACATCACTGTACATGAAGCTCTAAAAACTGGCATTGATGTCCAACTAAAGAACAGAATGACCTTTCCTCCTCCCTGGTTGGGGTGAGGCAATACCGAACAATCCTAAGTTTTGCATGTATTAGTTACTGAGAAAGCAGAAGAATGAGGCTTTTGTGTGAACATAATTGACACTAATAATGTATCAGTTTAGCAACAATTTATTTAATAAGCACCAATTTCTTGTTTATCAAGTTTCATCGCATGCTACACAAAGGATCTCAGATTTCAGCATAGTTATAACTGCTGCCACCTTATTGATGGTAATAATACTAGTTGATACTTAATGGATATTTATTATCTACCAAATACAGAGTCAACCCTTTATATGCATCACACATTTAATCCTCAAAACAATCTTTTGAGGAAGGTTCCATCATTAACTCCATTTTAGAGGGCAATAAATTTATGGGGAGAGATGTGACATAATTTATTCAAGGTCACAAAGGTAGGATATTCCAGTGGGGTATGAACCCAGAATTCCACTTTTAAACACTGTGTTATTCTCCCATCCCATATAGGTGATAGCAGAAAGAGGAGGCAGCAGATTTTGGCTCCTGTATACTCTTTAAAGTTTTGTTTGTTTTAGGCTTATTTCTTACCTTTCCTTCAACATTTTAGAGAAGACTGCTAGTTAAATGATTACTGTAAATAGGACCTAGGAAGGACTTTGAGATCTTACTGCATGCCCTTTGTGGACAAGGGACTCAGCTGTGTGCTAGAGAGATGCACCTGGACTTGTATGCGGTGTGTCTTTGCAGAGTTGCACTCATTCATTAATTAATTAATGCCGCTTGCAGATATATTAGGAGAAAATTTAGGAAAACATTTTTAAAGGATTTTATTTATTTACTTCTAGAGAGAGGGGAAGGGAGGGAGAAAGAGAGGGAGAGAAACATCGATGTGTGGTTGCCTCTCACATGCCCCCAACAGGGGACCTGGTCCACAACCCAGGCATGTGCCCTGACTGGGAATCAAACTGGTGACCCTTTGGTTTGCAGGCTGGTAGTCAACCCACTGAACCACACCAGCCAGGGCAAATTTAAGAAATTTTAAATATTTAAAAATTATCAAATGCTCAGCTTGTGAACCCCCCTGCCCCATCAACTTTTCTGAAGCAAACCTTGGGTTCATAATGCATAATTGTTGATTAATGGGAACCACATAAATAGTCTGAGATGAACTTTAGTGAATTGTTGATAAGAAATAGTATTATAAAAACTGATACCATATGATCTCACCTTTAACAGGAACCTAAACAACAAAACAAAGAAACAAGTAAAATATAACAAAGGTCACTGAAATAGTCAGTGACCAGAGGGGAGAGGGGAGGGAATTTCAGGGGAGAAGGGAAGAGAAAATAGGATTTGTTCATTTACAGGAACAAATATAGAGGACACATGGACAAAACTACGGGGCTTGGAAATGGAAGGGAGGTGGGGAGGGATGGGTGGGTGGGCTGGAATGGGATTAAAAGATAGAAACTGTACTGAATAATCTAAAATAAAAATAAAAATAAAAAAAACTGAGAAAATACCCACTTAACTCTTTTTAAAAGGCTGACCTGTGTGGTTAGAACTCTTTTAAACTAATCCTCTCACAATTTTAAGTAGTCTGTAAATGATTATATTTCATATAGTGTTGAATTAAAGTGAAAACTTCTGTTGTTTCATTTTCTTTTTTGGAGGGGAGAAGCTATTTTGTGTATTTTGTCTGTCTTACTTTGCTGTACTACTGGTGCATCAGCTGTCATTTCCTTTTTAACCTGGACACCACTTATCTCAGTGCCTGATGGCAGGACAGCTTCCTGTCTTACTCTTGTTTACTGGATCTGATCCAGTGTCCCAGTCACAACCTGTCAGGCTCTTGCAATGAGAAGCTAAGGGGCACGTCTTCCTCCTGGACAGTTGTGATTTTAGACACTCTTATCTTCAGGTTATTTCCTCTCTTGCTAATTGCTCTGCAGATTGAAGGACAAACGACATGGCAGTACATGCACACACTTACTTGCTAATAGGCCACATGTTTCGTTATTTGGGGTTTAAATCTATGCTCTGCTGTTTTCCTCAAGGAACTCTGCAGTACATTTTCAAACTTTTGAATTCCTATTGAGGTGAAAAACTTTAAATCAGTAAAATATTGGCCAGTGTTTCTTGCCACTATCTTCTTTGGGCTACAACTTGGTAGACAATAAAATAATGTAGCCCTGGCGAGTGTAGCTCAGTGGATTGAGTGCAGGCCTGCGAACCAAAGGTTCACCAGCTCAATTCCTGGTCAGGGCACATGCCTGGGTTGCAGGCCAGGTCCCCAGCAGGGGGTGCTTGAGAGGCAAGTACACACTAATGTTTCTCTCCCTTCTCCTTCCTTCCCCTCTCTCCAAAAATAAAAAAATAAGATCTTAAAAAAAAAAGAAATTTAAAAAGGGACTTATCAGCCTTCTGGTTCTTACTTGATTGCTTGCATGAACTGACATGTATTTACAGCACCCAAAGTGATACTACAAAAAAAATGGTAAATTGAAAAATAAGAATCTAAGGATTAGTGCTAGTGGTGTTGCTAATTAGTTAGGTGCGTAAGCTTGGATCAAGCTTCTCATGTTTTCTGAGCTTCATATTCCTCACATATAAAATTAGGGGATTGTACTAGATAAATCTCTAAGATCACTTCCTGTTAAAACATTCTAGGTATATTTAGGTCATTTTCTTCATTGTAATGCCAGCCACAAGCTTTTGAGAGTTTATGTGTATATGTAAAACACATATAAGCTTTATATCAATATTCGTATTATCCATTCTTTGTTGGACTTTAAAAGACTTTGTAGCCACATACTTTCTGTATTATAAAAGTCAGTTTTCATCATTTTCTCTAATTAGCAAATGTCTTAAATATCAGTTATAATGGCTTTTAAAATTCCATTTTTTGACCTTGGGATACTTTTCTATAATTTCTAAGCAGCAGTTTATTTTGACTGATTATTTTAAGAAATTTTTAAAATCCACAGGTACTGGAAAGGACTAAAGGTATTAGTCATTGTCCTGCTTCATTGTGAAGAATAATTCAGGAAATCATTGTTTGACTTACTGCTAAGAAATGTAATAATTTTTTATGGTACGAAAAGGACCCCTGAACGAATCCACTCTCTCATTTATTCAACAATATCCAATGGAGAACTGTTGACTAGCTTTCAAGTAAAAAGTACTGTGCAGGATATCTCTGAAATCTCTCAGCTGCTCTAGTATCAACCACGAGACAAGGTCCACATCAGAACAGGGCCAGCCTCCTGAGTGGTGCCCAATAGCGCGTTAAATGAATGAACGAACAGATCAAACAGTTGATTAGTTCATCAGTTAAGCACGGAAAGACACGTGCTCTCATGCAGAGTTTAGAGTGATCCAACAGAGCAGGTGAAACGTGACACATTAAATCTCGCTTTTGTTAGCATTGTCCTTGGCAGCCAACATGTTTAAACATTGAGCATTCCGAGTACAAAATATGATGTCTTGTTTCTGCCCAAGTCCTTGGGATGATGGTTACAAATGCAGGGCTTCATTCCCAGAGGCTGATTCAGATGGCCCTCTGTGGGGCTCGGGAGCCTTTTTCTCAGATCTGCAAGGCAAGTCTAAGGACAGAGAGTTCAGAGAACACTTCCTCTGCTGGATGCCAGCGTTTCTTCTTCACGTCCCAACTTTTCGCCATTTACCGCATGTACAGTTATTTGTGACTCTGAATTAAAAATCAGCCTCCTCCAATTCACTCGACATCCTACCATTTAAGTTGCTAAGACCATAATGAACAGCATAGTAAAATGTTTTAGGTAAACAACAATGATTATTAAGGCAATTTATACCACATAATAGCATTAGCATCAGACAAAAGCAAAGCAAGGGCCACTAATTTCAGGTGCTGACGAAGGTAAAAGATTTCCATTTGGTTAACTGTATTGTTTTTATGTCAACAGTCTATATGAGAAAAAACACACAAAGTAATTCAGGAAAGGTGGACAAACAGCTTGGCTTTTGATATCTTCAGCTAGAGTTTGTTTTAAAATAAATTATTCTTGTGCTGAAAGTTTTATTCTGCTGAGCTAATCGCGGCATGGATTCCTAATTCAGGTCACTGGATATTGGATGCTACTACTAAATATTGACAAAGAAGACTCTAGTGACTATCATATATTTTTTATTGATTGATTTTTGAGAGGGGGAGGGGGAGGGGCTGAGAGCGAAAGAGAGAGAGGCATTAATTATGTGCCCTGACCCTGACCAGGGATCAAACCTCCCACCTTGGTGTATCGGGTCATGTTCAAACCAACTGAGCTAGCTACCCAGCCAGGGCTCACTGATTTTTTATATAACAAAAAATATGAGATGTGTTGACTAATCAATAAGCAGCATGTGAAGCTAAATGAGGATTAAAGTGACAGTAAAAGCATGCCTAGATTGGGGTTTTTATAGGAGTTTAATGGATTTGGCATGATCTGTTAAATATAAAAGACATTCAGTTTGAAAAATAAGATTAGAAAAAGCAGATGCTTTTAATAAAAGAAAAGCTTATTGATAGGATTATTGGAATTTTGTGTTTTTGCAGGAAATGCTTGGGTGCTGCTTATATGATACTTTAGTTTTTCTAGAAAATTATTAAAAAACCTTAAGAATTTTTTGCACACAGGTTTATATACAGGGTCCAGCAGAAGTAAGGCCTGCTTGAGTGTGGTTGGTAGAGTAATAATATGGTGTAATAGTGTATAGTTTTAATTTGAACATTTCACCTAAAATATTATATGGTGTGCTTGACCATGATATTGTTATGTTACAGAATTATGTGCTTATGATTTTGTAATAAAAGATTCTGTAATAAAAAGGGTCATTATTTGTGCCAGACACTGTAGTTTAAAATTATTTTTAAAATCTCTAATAAAGCTTCGAATGGTTCTTAAAAGTGTACTTCCACCCTCATTTAAAATATCCAATGTGATATGTCTCTGCCTTTATCTTGTGAGTAGTTTCACTTTGTTTTAGAGATGACAGAGTTGTAAATTGTTTCTAATAAGGTGATGGCTAATCTTGGTGTGGTCACTCATTTTTGCTGTTCTTCCACTAATTTCCTCATGGAAATTAAAGCTAAACTTGCTCCATCTTTGTAATTGTTTAGAAAGAGTAATTAAAGTAACTACAGGTTTGAGCATTTTGACATACTAATAAGCTTCTTTCATAGTTGTTTATTTCCCTGCACATTCTTTCATACGAATGAATAAATTATAACTTAACAGTGGATTTAATGGGAGGTTTTCTTTAGTTAGTCATTGCTGTATATTCAGATTTGATTTTTTTGTCGCATGAAGTCAAGTTACAAAATCTTAGCTGTATCATCTATAGAAATACACTTATGTTCTCTGACCTGCAGATAATTATGGGCTCTGCCTTGTAGGTTCCAAAAAGGTGCTCATTTGATCTTAGCAGAAATCCTGTGAGATAGTCAAAATGGGTGCTTTTTCCTTCATCTTTTAAAAGAGAAAAATGAGGTTCAGGTGGACCAAATTTGTATAATTTTTAGGTAATAGAAACTAGATACCATATCATCAGATTATGTTGAATACAGTTACCTAAGCTCACTTCCCCTAATTACCAGAATTTTAAAATGTGGAGATTTGAATCCTTTTTAATTGAACATACAGATAATTTCTTTGCATTAAATTGTATATTCTTGACCAGTAAAGCTGTGGATACTTATAAAAATCATTGATTATCCAGCATTACCTTTTTAATGTGTTGTGTTAGCTCCAGCTAATAGAAAATAAAGTCCCTGATACTTATTGTTAAATAGCAGGTATGTGTATGTCTTTGAATAAACTCCTTATATATATTGGTCATTGGGTTCAAAGTGACTTCCCGAGTATTAAATGGACAGAGTCGCTGTCCTGTTGTGAGTAGCCTCCTGTTTCTGCTTGTGGATGCTGATCTCTGAAGATGAGTGAGTTAACTGTGATGAGCACACGTCATGTTACTGACAGGGATCTCTCCTCAAAGAACTCGCAGTTGACTGTCCAGTTTTGAATAAGTTCAAATGCTGACTTTCATTTCCTTAGAATCCCAGTGCCTTACCTTGCAGAGAACTGATGAGTTTAATACTACTTATGAAACCTATTATTTCAACCATTTAAAAATGTCTGTCATGTTTATATAAAATTAAAGATCATAGAACAGAACTGTCCATTTTAACCAAATGTGTGTGGTGTATTTTAAGCTGTCTACGTTTTCTTAGTGTTCGCGATTCCACAGCCAGGAAGTGTAGGGACTAGACCCCACAATTGCTGAGTGTAAACCTGTTTTCTCTTTTCCCTGTAGCACTGCTATGTAATTAACAGAAGAAGCTTTATATAGAATTAATTTGCATTTCTTTGGGAAATGTTTCTGATTAATTTCTCTTTTGATTTTTTTATTCCATAGATGTTTTTCTGGAAATAGAATGTAGCACTTAAGTGTTTTCAGTGAATATCTTCATTGAAATGATGGTTTTTACCTTGAAAGCAAACTCTTGCTCATTTTGTATGAAAATATATAAGACTTTCCTGATTTACGTAACAAATCCTGCTTTAATACTTAGAGAGTAAAAGACTCAACCAACATTCTTCTTGACTGAAGCATATTACACGTTTAGCTAAATGGATGGAATTATTGTAATCTAGGTTTGAAAAACCACTTACTGAACTATAAAAAGTACTTATATTTGTTGCTCCTCTAATGCCATTTCTGCACATTTATCCTTAGACACTGATCAAAAAGTGTCTAGAGTCATGAATATATTCTTTGCAATATTTATGGTATTTGGGAATGTTGGAAATGACTTAAATGGTCTCCAAAAGAGTTACCTGTATTATACATGTCTATTATATGTTGTTAGGATTTTCAAATTTAATTTTACCTTCTGCATTCCAAATTTTTGAATAGTACCATAAATTGTACAATTTAGCATCCCGATTTGAATTGCCAGGTGAAATTTTGCCTATCAATTACAATTTGCTACTAGACTTCTACATCTATAAGAGATTTCTGTTGAGGATAAGCATAGTGTAAAGTTTTCTGGAATCTGTGAGGGAAACCAGGCCCAGCCGGCCCCTCCAGCCCACAACTCCCACAAGCGCAGGTTTTCACAAGAGATATTTTTACTCCTTTACTTTTTCAAAGACGGGGATAATGGGAGAACAGCTATTTCAGTGCATTTCTTCTGTTCCATTTCCCATGTCAGGAGAAACCGTAAGCTGGAAAAAAAATGAAACAGTCAAACACATATCATGCAAAAAGCATTTGACTAAATTCTTTGAAGTTCAGAAAAGGCTGGCATTAGAGCTGGTTCTAAGCTAAGTGCCAGTTATCAACCCTCCTTAACTTGTTTTAGATTTCTCCCTAAAGGTGCCTTGCAAGTACAAAACTACAATAAACCTTTACCATAAACCTATATTACAAATAAACCAATACAATAAATAAATAGAGCTGTACAAACTGCACACACCCAAATAAAGCAAATGGAGAGGGATGAGACAGTATCTTAGAATGGCCATTTTCACGTAACCCAAATTTAAGTCCACATCGAGAAGAAAAGAAAGAACATCGAAATAGAGAAATAAAAAGTCAACATCAGCCCAGCCCTTAAGCTATGTTTTGGGAGAACGATGCTCAGATTTCTGGTACCAGCACTGCCATAACTGTTTTTAGAAAATAGCAGATCTTTGATTTTAATAGTTATTAAAGATCCTACAAATAGATTACCTCTGGATCTTCTTTCTTGTCAATTTGACAAAGAGCAAGATCAGTTGGGAAGCAGAGGGTCAGTTCCCCTGCTGACGGCTTCTCGGTGAGCCTGTCGGAGAAGCTCACGTGGTGGAAGCGCTCAGAGCAGTAGTGTGAGGACACGTGTCGTGTCCTGTTGGGTAAGGCTGCATCTACAGATTCGCTTACACCGAAAAATAGCTTTTTTGTTTATCATAGTGTCACTTTCACATGAATGCCATCTATATACGTGACAGATTTTTATTCTCATGTAAGTGTATCTGTCTTCTCAGCTATGTTGAATTTGGTAAATGTTGGTTAGGTCCTGGGGGGTTGTGGTTTAGACAGCTCCTAGCGGCTTCTGGTATTCAGCCTGAGTAGGGAACCATAGGTCTGTATAATGGCTTTACCATCTTTGCTTTTTGAATTACAACCTCCTGGTTATCCTTGACATTTTGTTGGTGGTGGTGGTGGTCAGAAGGACAAATGAAATGGATTAAAACAGGGTCATTTGTAACTTCCCAAGTCATTTTTGTAAGCTTGATATCTCTGAGTGACTGGCACATAATAGTAGTTATTCAATAAATATTTTTAAATTAAACAAATTGAATGAGATGGTGAATAGAGTTGGCCCATTGTTCTCATATGTGGAATACAAAGCTTTAGCTAGTTTGAGGTTTCCAAATAGTACAAGATGTCATTATAGTGTTCTTTTTTAAGAAGGAGCATGATGCAAATTACACAGTCCTTTTCAAAGGAAGTGCTTTCTTCAATAATGGGATATGAATATAATGGGGGAAAGATCTAGAATTAAATGTGATCATTTTATGTATGCAGATCCAAGGAAACCTTTGCTTTTTTAATAGTAAAAGTATTCCCAATTCTCTTTTTTACTGATAGATAAAGTGCTCGGGGTCTTCATTTGCCCAGTAGGTGAAAAGAGTGAAAAATAAAACTGTTTCCTTGTAGCCTGAAGTAGCAACAGGAAAAATATCAAAAGAACATTGCATGTTTTAGGTGGCCCTCTTGTGGTAGAAAGGTCAAACTATCCCAAATGAAGACAGGTTTGGAAACCTGATAGAAGCAGGCACCATGACAAACTTTAACAGTAAGAGTCAAAATTGAGCAAATTAATGCAAAATAACCCATTTTCACTTTACTCCATGGTCCCCATGACAAAATTAATAGCCATAAAACAAATTTACAATAAGAAAAACTAATCATTTTCCACAGGCTTTATATAACTACCAAGTAAATTTCTAATGATCAAAACAAAAAAAAAAAAACCAGCTCCTGGAAACATTTTACTAAAAAGCTATTAAATTTTACTTTTTATGCTTTTACTTAGAAATAATTTTAGATTAGCACAAAAATAGAACCAAAAGTTGCTGCATATTTCTCACCCAATTTACCTAAATGCTAACATCTTATATAACCAGAGTCATTTGCAAAACCAGAAAATTAGCATTGATATGCTGCTCTTAACCAATCGACAGGGCTTAATCAAATTTCATCATGTGTCTTATCAGCTTCCTTCCCTGACTCCAGAGCTGTCAAACCCGTGACAGTGAGTGCCTCAGCCTTTCGTGTCCTTCACGACCTTGCCCCTTCAGAAGAGTACTGATCAGTTAGTTTGGAAAACATCCTTCCGTTTCAGTTTGTCTGGTGTTTCCTCATGATTAAATTCAGGTTAAGCGTTCTCAGCAGCCATACCACCAAAGCAATGCCATGCCCTTTTTCCAGTGCATCATAAACATAGGTACAGGAATATCTTGTTACTGGTGACGTTAACCTTGATCACTTGTTTAAGGTGGTGTCTGCCAGATTTCTTTACTGTAATGCACTACTTTTTCCTTAGTAATTGACAAATGTATCCACCTATCTTATATTAGAAATTTAACACAGTATCATCAGGGCATTTTCTTGCTCATAGACACTTTACTGAAATTGATTATAACTTGTATATCAAAGTAGGAATTTTCTAAGACATTTTGTGCTTTGTTTGCAAAATATCTTTCCCTTTTCCTCTGTAGCCTTCTTTCACCAGTCTTGCACTTTTCTGAAGTGAAAATCTTCAGAAAGTTTGTACTTGTCCACTTTGAGTGACCCCCATGCACTTAATGACCTTGCAGGTATGTCGAGAGTACCAGCGTGGCAATTGCAACAGAGGAGAAAACGATTGTCGGTTTGCTCATCCTGCTGACAGCACAATGATTGACACCAATGACAACACAGTCACCGTGTGTATGGATTACATCAAAGGGAGATGCTCTCGGGAAAAGTGCAAATACTTCCATCCTCCCGCACATCTGCAAGCCAAGATCAAGGCTGCCCAATACCAGGTCAACCAGGCTGCAGCAGCACAGGCTGCAGCCACCGCAGCTGCCATGGTGAGTAGACACGTCAGCTTGCTCCTTGTGAGCAAAGTGAACAAGTATATCTGACTACAGGCTCTTCATTTATTAACTTGTTTTTTTTTTTTTTTGGCTGAATATATGTTTGTTCAGGTATCCCAGACTATGCATAATGAAGTTACTGTTCCCAAAAGTGAGGGTAACTCCTCAAATGGTTCACATTGCTTCTATACCTTTGGCCTAACTCTTAATACTCTGTCTTATTCTGGATGTAGGGTTTCTGAAACTTCTACTGTGTGAGGAACACCTGTCTCCCTTTCAGTTTAACCACATTGCCATTCTCAGTGCCCTTATTTCCGTGTGCCATCTCCTCAGCCGTGGTGTGCTCTTCCACACACTGAGACCCCTCTCTACATATATCTTGCTTTTTACAGTAACATGAGCTGACACTACGTAGGAGAATTGCTTCAACATAATTGTTTTTGGAATTAGCTACAAGATTTTGAACGGTACACTATCTAGATTGTTTTAAATACTATCGTGGCATAAACATGATTGTAAAGTGAGAAATGCCTGACTATGCCATTATCTAGAAAGGAGAAAGCAGTGCTCAGGGCGTTAGAAATGGGATCATTTGGAGTAGATCCTAAACTATAGTCTGAAGGTAAATTTTAATGTGATCTAGTAGCTGATCTGAATGAGCCCATTCTTGGTTCTTTGCTTAGCTCTTTTAATGTTGTGCCCTTTTTTACATAAATATATGACTATGACTTGACTGTTGAATTAGTCATAAAAAGCACTGTGTGGTATTTTGTAGCACAGTACAGTAATCACGAGAGAGGTCTTTTCTGTGTTTGTTTATGGATACTTGAGCAAAAATACAGAAGGCTGACTCTCTCCTCCTCTCTTCCTTTTCACTCTTTTTTTTCTGTTAGAGTATCTTGTTTGTAATTAACTACAAAGAGGAGTTATCCTCCCAATAACAACTCAGTAGTGCCTTTATTGTGCATGCTTAGTCTTGTTATTCGTTGTATATGGCATTCCGATGATTTGTTTTTTTATTTGTTTTTTCTCACCTACCCAAAAATGCACTGCTGCCCCCATGATGCACCTCTGCTTGCTGTTTATGTTAATGCGCTTGAACCCCACTGGCCCATTGCCATCATGTGCTCGCTGCCTGCTAATTAAGACTCAGTCGGCTGTCAAATCACTGAAGCGACCCCTCGAGGCAACCTTTGACCTGGTACTATGACCTTTCACCTTTTAGCTTGGCATGTAGCTTTGTTGTAGATACAAGTTTTTTTTTTAATCGATTTTAAAGTATATATTCCTTTTTCTGTTATAAAGTTGCAAAGTACAATGAAAAACTGAGTGTGGTTTCCTGACAAAATTAGTGGAAAGACTATAATTTAAGTACCTGGACGGATATCCTACAATGAAAGACTCTGAAAGCCCAGCAGCCCACATTCAGTTTAACGACATTGTAGAACGTTCTAATGAAATACTTCAAGGACATTAAAATGTATTTTGACTGTATATTTATGTACCTATTTGGTTAGCATGGCTTTAGTGATAGAATTATTTACTTTTTAATATTTATAGTTCAGTGTTCAAGAAAAAAAAAACTTGCATGCTCTGGGACATTTGCATGTCTAGGTAGAGCTGGGGGGAGGAGCCGAGTGGGATTAGTTTTTATTTTACCTGTTTCATTCACTCTGGACAATTAACTATTAACATTGCTTATACTTGTCAATCCTCATGGAGCTCACAGTGCAGCTTTTCTTCTTTTCCCAAGTCAGTGGCTTCTCAGAGAAAGCCTGAAGCATTATGGGACTTAAAACACTTTAACACATTATAACATGTGCTCATGTACTAGTGGGGTTGTTTTTTTTTTGGTCAAAAATAATGCTTCCTTTAAAGCTTTTATCTTGCCTTTGTTTTAAAATATTTTGCATATTGGATTTTTCCCTTCTTGGTAGTTAAGTGCTCTGCTGCCTGCTTGCTCATGCTTCCTAACAATTTTAGCCTTCAACTGATTTTTCTTTTTTCTTTTTCTCTTTTTACTGGTATTTGTTTTTTATACTCATTCACCAAACAGGGAATTCCTCAAGCTGTACTTCCCCCATTACCAAAGAGGCCTGCTCTTGAAAAAACCAACGGTGCCACCGCAGTCTTTAACACTGGTATCTTCCAGTACCAACAGGCTCTAGCCAACATGCAGTTACAACAGCATACAGCGTTTCTCCCACCAGGTAAGGGGGTCAAACAGTGCGCCCACAGTTCTCCCGGTAGAGTAGGTAACCAGCCGTGCCCCCAGTTTGTGGTTAGTCGTGAATAAGGAGGAAGGTAAGATGGTCAGCAGTGAAAATTTACCTGGGTGATCTCATGTGGATTTCCCTAAAAACTAAGGATTTTAGCTTAATGAAACATGGATTAAGATCAGTGATGTTGTATGTATGTATTTTTGTTTGTGTAATTTGGAGTCGAAATGTAGTTCTCTTTTTTCTTCTTTACTCAACACTGTTGTATGTCTGTCGAGCTACTTTATGACACTGTCCTGCTGTAAGACCCCATTGCCTTCATGATTGCAGGGAGTTAATTCCAATGATTTGAAATGACACCAATTTTGATTTTTATTTTTCAGCCTTTTTGTTTTCAAGGTGGAGAATAAAAAACTGACTGTGTTCTAGAGCTCTTAAAAGTGCTTTTAACAGCACCAATCAGTGCATTGCTTCAAGTCATCACGGCCCCTAAGCTGATATTGAAATAGCCCCAAGTGCCCAGTGGCCTTTCCATGTATTAATTGAGTTATACATTTGTGGTCTCAGTGGATTTCCACTTAGTCACATACACACTCCAGAACTGTCACAAGGATGTGAAATTTAAAACCATAAGCTATAATCAGTCACTTGATCACCTGGATTTATTTTAACTTGCTCTTCATTAACTTCAGAAAATATACATTAAACTCCTTAAAATCTGAAATTCAGCTAACCAGAGACTAAGACCATTTTCTTCTTTACCTTTTTACCTTTCTTTAAAAAATATTACTGTGATTTTGGAGACTTCTCTAATAAAATAATTTTTTTTTAGTCAGGTTAATAAATTTTTGACTAGGTGTTTCAAAGATGCAGACTCAGTATATTTGTATTATCGATAGTGCATTAGGTTCATAATGTTAGGGAATGTGATAATTTATTTTTGAATAATTAAAAAAGAATAAATCATATTCACATTAGTTTCACTGCTAAGCACAACTTTTTATGCAGTACATCCTTGGAAACTGGTCATCCATATATAGAATATGTAGTAATATTCAATGAGCTAAAATATTCCACTAATTGAAATATGCCTGATACACCGTGGTAAATGATGTATGTACTCATGAAATAGCATTTATCAAATTGAAGTTTGTTCATTTTCAAATGAAAATAAAATCATTTAGATCTGTACGATATTTTTTGCATTCTGAGATAAAAATCATATTTCTCTTATGTTTTATAATATTAAAACTTTTCCCTCAACATAGTTTTCCAGCCATTTTGAGAAATTAATTTTTTTTTTGCTTTTGTAAAAATTGCCATGCCCTAAATTTATGCTGTTCTAACAAATGATCCATCAATTTTTTTTTTCTATAGTCAGATCACTAGACAAAGTTTCAGGGAATTATAGGTAACTGCTATAATCTCTTTGAAGAAATTTAAAATTATGTGTCAGTTTATTTCATTGAATAAAACATTCCTGTTAGAAATGAAGTTTTCCCATTTGAAATCTAAAAATAAAACCAAATCTCACTTCTTCCATGTATTATTTAAAGAAACCTAAAATAATCTACATTATTAACTGGATTTTACATTTTCTCCAATGACATATTCAGATGACTAAGTAGTTTTCTAGATAAGTATAACCGTTAATTGCATGGTGACCCTTATTTATGACAATAGTCTTTTCCTAGAATGGCTTTTTATCTGGACAGGGGAGCAAAGGTGCTTGGTAAGGGGCAAGTCAGGGAAGAACAGTAAGCACATTCTTAAATTAGAACCATGCTTATCCCTCTATTCTAGAAACTTAGCATTATTAATTTAAATACAATCTGCCACAATGTATTGAAATATGCTGAAAATGTAAGATGCATTTGCATTTTATGAATTTTGAATCAGAGATATTCTTTCTTGATATTTATCATCAATATGATATGAAATGATTGCAATAGTAATGTAATAATAACACTATTTATAACCCCGTTTTAAAGGACTTAAGCTACTGGTTAACTTTTATTAGCGACACAATCAGAAATAGGTAGTGCCTACATCATTCTTTAAAAATACTTCTGTTATTTGTAATATGTGCCTGTGTGCACAAAAATTGGCCCTATGACATTGAAACATTAAATTGGATAGCCCATCTCTACTTCTAAACCTTCTTGTCAGATAGCCAGAAAGCAAACAGACCTCATGCAGAGGATAGAAACCCCGGGGCCAGGCAGGAAACATCAATAAGCCAAGCCAGAGAACAACTGGGGGCTTTGAGGCCTGAGGGGCACTGGAGGGCACAGGCCCAATCTAACGGAGAGGGTCAAAGTTCAGACTGAGGCTTTTGTTGCCCGGAGGAGTACCTGCCCGGCAGGTTGTACCTGCTGTGCACTGCACACCTGTGGCTCCCTTTACATCATAGTTTATGTGAACACAGGGTGGCTGTGCAAACCTGCACAACCTAATGTGGTGGCCCTGATGTCCCGTGCTGCCACATAATTATGATTTTTTTCTAGATACTGTGGACATTGGGGTATTTATATGTGAAATCTCTCAATTTGTAAATTTTTTCAACCAATTCAGTATTTTTGAAATACACTTTAAAAAGGAAAATCCATATGTAATCTCATATATGATACTGGAAGAAAAGCAAGTTTGTTTTCCAAAGTCTGGGTTGTTCTGCAGGCACACAGAAGAATTATATGATCAAAGCATCCCATCTGACCACAATATAATAATTTGGAAGGTATATTCTGAAGTCTTTATTGAAACCAAGGAGAAACAGAAATCATTTATTTTTTTGTGGCTTAGAGTTTTAGAGCTCTATAGTCTGTTGCTTCAGTAATAACTTAAAGGATATGAAGGCCTGTAACACTGAAGTTGTAGTGAAGCATGGTTGTCTAAATCCTTAGAGCAGGTGACTATGTATATAGAGTAGCTTGCTGGCAAAAGGTGATGGTTCGGTGGCAAGCCAGCCAGCTAGTTTAAGAAAATCTAGTATATACCATAATTTTTAAGAACAAAATTGGAGTTATAAGGCATCTACCCATCTCTATCCATCATCCATCCATCCATCCATCCATCCATCCATCCATCCATCCATCCATTCATTTTACCATCCATCTTTCTATCTGTCTGTCTGTCTATCTACCTACCTACCTACCTACCTACCTATCTATCTATCCTTCACTACCTCCCTTGTATTCCCTCCTCCTCTATTCTTCCTATTTTTCATCTACCCACCCATCCACAAACCTACCCATTTGTCCATCCATGTCCGTCTGTCATCCATCCATCCATCGTTCTATTCATTCAGTCAACAAACATTTATTGTATGCCACATCATGTACCAGTATTTACACTAGGGATTGCTAAGTTAAGATCAGCTAAATCTAGAATCCAGAAATATTGGTCTAAAAATGTATACATGAAAACAAAATGTAAATTCTTTAGAAAGTGTGCATGCTCTCTAGGTCCAAGTCCCACAATTCCCTATTGCCTAGGCTAAGTTGTTTCACACACTGTGTTCAAAAGAGCTCCCTCTTATTGAGTGTTTGCTTCATGCCATGCTGCAGTAGGTGTTTTCTATACAAATACCTTATTTTTTCTCACAACAATCCCAAAAGGTTGGCATTAGTATTACCATTTTACCAAAGAGTAATTTTGGGCCTAGAGAGGTCCAGTGATTTGCCGTAAATTACACGACGTGTGAGGTTTAGATAGAATTTGAACTCAGGTCAGGTGAACTTGGGTTAGTTCTCAAAATCTGTCAGCTTTTTTCATGAAGACCTAAATAAGAATTTGGCAGAATGGAATTAATGGCACTAGTCCTACTGGTGTTACATACCCTCCATCTCATTTGAAGATAAAAATGAGGATTAACTTAAGTTTGCATTGAAGTTTTTTTTTTTTAAATTTTAGATAGAAACTGAATTTTTGTCCCTTTTGTACCTCAAGACTAAATTTATTACTTGCACAGATTGAGCACAATCCAGAGCCTCCTTATGTTGTAGGTATGAATTGTACTCCCCAAAGCAAGGTGTATAAGAAATACCACTTTTACTTATATCAGATGTACTCCTATAGTTTATATTAAGTCCCACTCCACTCTAAAGGCTAATCCCATTGTGTTTGATAGAATGTTAGGTGTGACTGGGATTCCAGAGCCCCACCCACCTTCCAGTAATTTCAGGGGACCCATTCTTTCCTCTTCAGCCACCACCTGTCACTGCTCATGTAATCACTGTCCATACTTCCAAGATTTCTTGTAGGCAGGTACTCCAGGGGTTCTTTGTCTGCCTTGTGTCCCCCCACCCTTACCTAAGTGGCCTGGACTCAAAGCAGCCCATTCCCTTGAAAGCCTGCTGCCTGCGGGGCTGTTGTGAAAGAATAGGCTACAAGCCTGAATGCTCATGGACCCTGCAGACTGCCCTCCTCCCCAGAGTCTGGAGCAACTGTTCTCTCTGCTCTCCCTCGCCATTTTGGCCTACCTGCCACACTCAGAAGCCCACCTCTGTTCCCTTCTCCAAGCATATTGCCCTCAGTCAGTGTAGGTGTTTGCCCGCATTGCAACTCTGCCAGATAATATGTTCATTATTTTATAGGGTTATGTTTAAATGAGTTTTAAACATAATATGATAGCACATACTCTTAAAGCAGTTTTAGTGGCAGGTCTAAGTGTTTAGAATAATAGCTGAAACATAGTAAGCACTAAGTTTTATTTATTATTTCTTGAATTTAATAGCTCAGTAGAGTAGAATTCAATAGATTGACTAGAAACAGGAATAAATTATATGACACTGTGGCTCTTTGGATATAAATTTTGAAAATAGTTCGATTTATTATGAACTTTTAGTCCTAGATGATATAAATTATTTCTAGAAGACCTTAAATAAGCTTTATACTTTTTATCATAATATACCTAAATACACTTTAATTATCATATCTAAATTCAAACCTTCAACCAAATATGCATTATAATTCTTTTTCTATCTTCTATTTCTTTGTCTTCTCCTTGAAATAATTTTAACTATGGATACATCTCATTTGTAAAATTTCTTCCTAGTTGTTTTTTTTGTATATCTTCATACAGATTGATTAAAATTTTAATTTTAAGAGTCAAATGTAATTAAAATAATACATTCCTCAGAAACACATTTTTCTATGCAAATATCTTAATAGGGAAATCTGAAATTGAGAAATACATTCACTTAAATTTGGCCTTGTGCCGAAAACTGAGGAAAACAATTTAATTGGCTATTTGTACATCTATATTTATAAATCAAACAATTGGATGTTAAGATGGATGTTATGGTCATTTCAAAAGTGATTTTTGTTTTTGGTAAGTGGGTCCTACAGCATTATGTTTTCATATTTGTGAGTTATTGCACCCTAGCTAGTATTTTTATTGCTGCCTTATATTTATTTGCTGCAAATCCCTCTCAAAACTGTGTGCATTGGTTATAATGGTAATGAGGAAGGTAATTCAAACTAAAATTCAAATTATAAAATCCTCAGGGTTTAGAGAGATAGGGTAAGGTGAACTCATTTTCATCATGTGCAGGCTAATTATGCATGGGATGAAATATAATAGGCAAATTGCAGCATAATAATAAATAATAAATTTAAAACATACAACCCATACAATATTTGAACAGGCATTAATATTCTGAAAATACCACATTTTTCTTTTTCATTTGTCTTTTCATCCTCTTGCCCTCCCATCAGAGGATAATGATTTCACAGGATTAGACCCAGTATTGCAGTATTAAGTTTTGCTTGCTCTCCTGTTTCAGATCAGCGTCTTTGTTACCACCAGTTTGTTTTTGCTGTCTTTCACAAGTCTTCGACTCAGTAGTTGTAGCAAATGACAGGGATCTTCAAGTGTCTCAAGTAATGCCTATCACTGTTACAGTACTCCACCTGAGAGGGTGCCTCCTTAGCTTCATTACCAGGGTTAATCACTGCTCACGGTGCCCGCGGTCTCATTGGATGACAGACCAATGGCAGCTGTTCCAGGGTTGCCAGTGGAGTAATCCGTGGCTCTCAATGGCCGCTTTGTTTCGTAGGGCTATCTCTGACGAGGCTCAGTTGGCAGGCATTTTCTAACAAGTGTTCATCCCAGTTGCTGCTAGTATGTAAATAGGATGTGCCAAGTTTTAGACAGAAATAAAAATCATTGGAAATTTTAAAATCGAGAAGTCTGAAATAACTTTAGAGAAAGAACAATGGTTCTGTATGCAGGAAAGTGCCCTGTACTTGGTAAAATAAATTAGATTTTTCAATATTTATTTGTCAAAGAGAACAGGGAAAAAATATATATATATATAATTAACTTAACATCATGGTCAAACAATTGTGAGCATCAGTGCCAACACCACATATGTAATGTATGTATTTTCATTATTTCCCATTCAGGGTTTGTATTAAAGTCTAATTACCAATTTTTTGAGTGAAATTTTATATAATATTTGCCACTCTAGGAAGTCCTGAGGGTCCAAACCAGCAATGAAACTAATCTGTTTTCCCAGATACCTACTAAGTAAACCAATTCAAAATATATGAAACTATATGGTCTCTAAATATTCTTCCTACATTTAAATTCCAGGCTAAGGCAGTGCAGAAGTGTCACTTTCTCATTATGCATAATTTATTGCTTGGTGTCCCTCCAAATAAAATTGCTGTGTGGATCACAACCTCTTCCGTCTGTGTGGTTGCTGCTGTAGTGAACAGGAAAATCAGACCAAAAGAATGAAAAGTGAATGTTTTGTTTTTCTTAGATTACTAAGTCAGTTTTATGCATTGAATTGTTTAGCATTTTAATAATAAATAATATTTCTAGTTATTTAACTTGTGCTCAATATCAAAAAACGTTAAGGCATTCCTGTGTTCAAGTCAGAAATGGCAGTGCTGCAAGGTGGCTTAGTAAGCAGGTTAAAGCAAAATGGATTGCAGTATTATTTTTGGAAGAATTAAGTAGGTTGAAATTTTTTCCAAAGTGCTTTTATTTAGAGGCAACCATTAGGAGAAACACAGTGTACCAGCACACAGTTGAACTGGCTTTTATTCTTCACTCGAGACTAGTTCTAATTGATCACTGTGCTATTGTATGATTTGATTGTGCTGACAGTTACATGCCACTGTTCCCATAATAACAATTTTTCTTCTTTGTTCAAATGAATTTCCTAATTACACGTGTGATGGGATGTTTTAATTCTTTTCCCTTTTCAAATCCACCTTCCTGTTGCAATGCATGATGGGCAGGCTCAATATTGTGCATGACACCCGCTACAAGTGTTGGTAGGTGCCAGCTTTGTTTCTTGATTATCTTAAACCTATGGTGCACCTCACAGCCCCTCAAAATCCACTGCTAAGTTTAACTTACATCTATTGGGCAAGTCCATTTCCTTGTACTAACACCTGTCAATTAAATGCCATTTTCTATTTAATTGACATGGACGCACATAAATGTTTTCTTTACACACAACTTTTCCTTTAGTCACCTTTGGTGGATTTTGATTGGACTATGAGTTCTGGTGTGTAAAAAATCTATCTCATTAAAGTAATATATTGTATATTTTTATAATAGTAAATAAGAAAAATTACTTTCATGCAGTTAACTATTATATGAAGTAAATACCTGTGTTTTGACTTAGATTTTTAATGTCTGACTATAAACACTATATAAAATTCTTGTTTTTAACTTAGCAAATTAAGCCTGTTTGTGTCAATTTTCTTGATTTGATGGTAACAAGCTTTTTTTCCCCTTTTTTTTCTCTTTCGTCCCCCTTCCCCCTCTCTCCTTGGAATGTTGTCCTGCTTTGCGCTGTGATTGCATGTCACTCGCTGGTGATGATGTCCCGTCACATGGCTTATTGCTGTGATAAATACCATGCCCAATTATCTCCTCCATGTTGCCATGGTTTCCATATTGCTACACTCTTCTGTGTGTTTGCTTATATGATTTTCCCTCCGAAAGTTCCCATGGTGCACGGTGCTACGCCAGCCACTGTGTCCGCAGCAACAACATCTGCCACAAGTGTTCCCTTCGCTGCAACAGCCACAGCCAACCAGGTTTGCTAATTTACAGCTTTGTTTCTTAAAAATCAACTCTCATAGGGCTCAATCCGACAGCCCTTACGCACATGGCGTTCCCATTGAGGTCAGTGGGACTCGTGTGTACGTGAGGGCTGTGGTGGGTGCTTTAATAGCATGGGGTTTCAAAGATTCCTCTTGTTGGCCTACACATTCTCTCTATGACGAGCAGCAGAATGCTTTTTTGCCATTTATAAGTGCTCCGAAGTTATCGCAGCTCCATTTCTAAAGCTACTAAAATGATATTTACACAAGCAATTCTCATTTGATCTCAACCAATCATGCAGGTAATTTGACAGATCACAAATGTAGGTAATTTAAAGGTTTTTATATTATAAGTATCTGGTATATACAATTTCTCAGTTCTTGCCTAAATTCTTAATAAAAAACGCAATATTTAAATGTGTAACATATGCTACAAATGACCACTCTTGTAAATAGAGCTTGTTATAAATTTGTTATAGTTTTCTTTGCTAAGCCAATTACATATTCAAAATAGATTCAGTTTTGTTTAAGTTTTGATTCTTAGTGCTTTACGTGAAAAAAAATCCTTCATATATATATATATAAAATAGCCCAGCATAAATGTTAGGGAGTCATGAAGGAAAAAAAGACATAAATTCTGTGTTCCATACAAGTTTATAACATAACAATTACACAAGTTACTTTTAAGTAAAAGGAGTCTGATTCAGAAATTAAATTTTGTGATGTACGAGAATGACTATTTAAAAGAAAATAATTATTGAAATATTTAAAATTTAAAAATTGACATAGATTCAACGAGCATTTTCTGATCCTATTTAAAATTATGTTCTAAAGAATACTGGTTGAATTAAAGTCAAACTTATATAAAGTAGTTTTTTACCAGTACGTATGTTATAAAAGCAAAGTTCAGTAGGGTTAATAGAATATTAAAAAATTGAGAGCCAAATCAAATTTCAGATAACCCACAGACTAAGGTTAAACATAGCCAAGTGGATCTCAAAAGAATCAGATGGGAATCAGCCTGTTGCCCTTTGGGAAGAGAAGACCAACTATGTGCCATTTGAATTTGCAGTTATTGCTATAGGGAATAGCCGCCCTTGTTTCAGTAACACACTGTGTACTGTCGAAGACCTCTAAGCTGTTAGGATAGCCATTAAAAACTTTCAGAAACAATAAACCAAAATGGATATATCTTAAACATTACCTGACAAAGATCACTAGTTTTACTGAAGCTCGTCAGAATAGCTCTGGATTCATGCTAACCCATCAGACTCATTTACAAGAATGCTAGATTGTGCATATGTAGCATGTTAGTAAGTAATCTATGGCAGAAATTTCTTAATGGATTCAAGGCAATCCATTTATGGTGTAGACCAATGATGCTGAATTCTCCTGTGCGTACCATGTATGACTGTAGAATTGCTGGTGTAAGCAGAACTATAGCAAAGCAAATTTCGACATGCCCTTGGCCACCTGGGTTGTAGGGGACACTTTACTTTTTGCATTGTGCTGTGACCATTTCATGCATAATCTTGGGTCTTCATACTGTTTTACAACCAAAAGAAAGAAAAGGAAATGGATATATATATACACACATATATTATATCTACATATACATACATATGTATATGCCTACAGTACATTAGCGATGCTGGAAATAGCTGATGCCACAAAATGCAGCCTGCATGCATGCAGAAGTTTATAGCTGGCCCTTCATCTGCATCGATTGGTGTTGAAGGTCCTTGGTATGTTTCGACAGCCCCATCCTTGATGCTTCTACACTGTTGGGTGCCACATCCTGTCCTGCAGCAGCAGGAAAAATGGTATGAGAAGCTTCATTATGCTTGGAGCACATTTTCGTGCCATTTGCCAATGCTGTACAATTGTGTAAAGATGTCCGCTGAGAAATGGAAATAAAATAGAGACATATTAATTTACACCCCAGACTGTGGATTGTAATATGTTGCATTAGTCTAAGACATCTAAACTGAAACAACAACGACAACGACAAGGATTTCCTGTACGTGATCTCACTGTGCTCCCATCAAACTTGCCGAATGGGACGAGCGCCATTTTATAGATAAAGGGACTTCAGTAGAGGGTAATTAAGTGCTTTGCTCAAGGTCACACAGTAGGAAGGGGATCACCAGTGTGAGACCTGTGCTTTCAGCCCTCCGAGAGTGTCAGCCTACTGTGCTGCCTCTGCTGGGTTAGCAGCCGTATTCCAGTTTGGAGGACAGTCAGGCTACATGTTGGAAGTTCTTGGCTTTGGGAACTATTGAAATAAGTCACCTCTATATTGGTTTCTTACTCTGTTTTCTCTCAAGTTTTTTAAAATTCTCTTCCCCATTTAAAATAAAAAAAATGTACGATTGGGATGGAGAAATAGGTTTTGATTTAAATTTATGCTCTTACCCAGTTCTTTTGAAAGACTCCTCTGTGATTCCTCCCTGGTGTTTTAAATTGGAAAAGAAAAAGTTAGACACCATACGTCAAACAAAAGTTTGTTAGAAATTAGTCGCACAATAATAGGCAAGCCATTTCCTACTTTGATTCCTGGGTTACTGAGAACCTGAGACCACGGGGTCCCTGCGTGTGCGTGCGTGTGTAGGCCAACAAACAGGGCTTCTTTCAATGACTGCTCTGCATGAACTTTTGGTAGTTGTACTTCTCTTACTTCTTAAAGTCCAGTAACATTTATAGAATAGTATTTTTTTAACACAAAGTTTTAAAAAATGAGTTGCTACTTTGGCATTAAGTTTACATTAACTTACTGTTACATTGACCAGATAAGAACTATCACCTCACAGCTGAATTTCACTTTCCTTAAAAATTTTAATATTAAAATGTTTTCATCTCTTGTTGTTGGCTTGCTTGCATGGATCATTCATTAAATAATTTTTTATTTGCTAGATACCCATAATATCTGCCGAACATCTGACTAGCCACAAGTATGTTACCCAGATGTAGAATTTTCATCACTAAACAGTAAGTTTATTATATAATACGTAGTGTATATTTGTGGTAGTTTTTTAGATAACTGTGTAATGCATTTTAGACATTGTTTGCAAAGTTTTAGAGAAAATGCTTGTGTAGAATTCATATTTTTTTCTTAGGTTGTGAGGAATTTTATCATACAAATTTGTAATAAATATATTACTATCACCTAAATATACATAATGCTTAGGAAAAATAAATTTTGTCTTTATTTCATGTTAGAAATAAACACAAGTATGAAGAAAAAAATGACTTAAATCTAAACAGAAGGCGTAGATCAGGGGCTGGCAAACTTGTCCTTGAAAGACCCGGTCACGGATAGTTTTGGCCGTGCGTGCCCTACGGTTTCTGCCGCAGCCCCTCGGCTCTGCCACTGCCGCAGGGAAGCCCCCCGAAGCAGTGTGTAAGCTTAAGGGTGTGGCCGTGTCCCGCTAAAACTTTGTTTGCAAAAATAGACAGCAGGCTGGATTTGCCTCAGAGGCAGTAGTTTCCGGATTTTGTACATCCTCATTTATTTTATTTTTATTTCATTTTATTTTATTTTTTGCAAAATCTTAAATGAAGACATGTACCTACTTCCCTCCATGTTTCGCCACACAGGATCATTAGAATATAGAGTCTGACTTTAAATATGAACACACACTCACACATACGTATACATACACATGTACACATCTAAATGATCTTTGAAATACTACGTTGGAGGATCTTATACTTTTGAAAATGTCGCCATTGTTTAAAAATGGCTTGAAAATCTTGTGCTTTGCCTTCAGACACATTGACTTACACACTTGCAAAGGTGGCCATTTTTCACTTGCAGTGGGTGTATTTTATTCAGTATGCATGCATCTAAGTTATCTATATGCTCAGAAGTATGTCAGCAATTATCTTTATATTTAAAAAGAGCCACAACATTTAAACCTGCATCTGGTAAATAAGGTGGGTGATCATTCTCTGTTGCTTCCCCTCACTCACATCTCTTCATTAACACACTTGCAAAAGACTTGTGGGTGCTACCGTGTGTGAGTCATCATGCCAGTGAGACAAAGGCAAGTACACAATGCAACAGAGATGTAAATTTTGGCACACTATATTAAAATGAGAGGTTTGAGTAAGTTTTCCTTGGAACAAAGGTAAAGGAGCCACTCTCCAACAGAGTCAGAAAGTAAGGAAAGTTGGACGAAGAAGGTAGTTACAGAGAGAGGGTAGGAGTACAGGCTTCCCAGGAGAAGGGACACTGCTGAGTCAGGAGATGGTGGCAGGGAACCAGTTCAGGGGCCCTCGTGATAATCACCCACAGCGAGGGTAGCACCAAGGTCGAGCCCGTGAAGAGGAGGGCAGGCAGAGTTTGAGAGCCACTTAAGAAAGAAACGATAGGCTGTGTCTGAGCAGTACTACGGAAGGCGCACTGCAGCCGGGAGTTAAATGACCAAGCGTGACTTCTGTGTCTGCTTCAAAGCTCTGTCCGCGCAGTTCTGGTCGTGTGGTTCATTATTCTGAACAAGAGCCGCATTTTTGAATAAGCACGTTACTTTGTCCTGTGTAGGTTTGTAAGAAGAGTTCTTGTGACATGTTACAAAAATGTTTTAAGCATTTAAGTAATGTTTTAGTCAGTCGGGTAGGTGTGGATGTATACATGTGACTAGGTTCTATTTCTTAGCAATAACCCAAGTTGAAAGAAATGACAGCACATGGATGTACGTCCAACAGTTAGAAAACTAGTGAATTTGTCCGTATCGAAGCTTAGGCTCTTAACAGTCTGCGTATATAACAAATGATTGGTCATTTCATGAGCTGCAATATTTAGACTGGTTTTGGTGCAGCAAAGTGGTGGTTTCTTTCGTTCTCAAGGTTGTATTCTAAAGTATACTTTGATATGTAAAGATTCTCTGATGAGAACAAATTTCATGTAAATACCAGAACTACTTACAAGTACAATGTGATATCTGTTTAACCTTAACTCATCAGGAGCATAAGGGATAATATTTTTCTTGGCTTTTGGAAAAAATCACCCCAAACTTTCAATTATTCAAAACAGTTAAAGCACCAGTCTCCCTCCGCCCTGCAATGCATACTGTACTCATCAAGCATCGAAATACAGATGTTCCTCAGCTTGCAGGGTTAGGTCCCAATAAACCCATTAGAAGTTGAAAACATGGAAAAGTTGAAAATGCACTTAGTACACCTAACCCACCAGACATCACACCTTGGTCTGGCTGGTTTCTACTGAGTGCTTATCATTTCTGCACCATCACAAAGTTCAAAGAATTTAAGTCAAGCTTTTGTAAGTCAGTGACCATCTATATAGCGAATTGTGTTTAATAGGGCTTGTTGCATGGATTTTAATTTTGCAAACCAAATCGTTACTCTTAAAACCTCTCAGCTTTACTGCAGAAGTAACATTGATTTAAATCCTGCCCCGCAATGACAGTGGTGGAAAGGAGCTCAGCTATGTTATGCCCTGTGATCCTGCAGCAGATCTGTTTTGCACTTTTAGCTCAGTATTTGAGCAGCGGCTACAATGTTATTAGATCATTTTATTGTTACAGAGATGCCAGACAAATATAGATCCCTCTGTACTCGTGAGGTGTTTTTTCTTTGTTTTTATATGAAGATGTAACAACATACATGTATGTGTTCACACTTTTTAAATCAAGAAATAACAGTTGTCATATTAAATAGATACTGGAAACTGCTTTTAGATATTGTCTGTTGTAACAAAGATTATCTCTTTTTTTCCTTGTAGATTATACTAAAGAGGAAAGGACAGTGTGCTTGGTTAGAATAAAGGACGAGGTCATTAGCCATATTGTATATACCGTCAAGCAACTCACACAAAAACCCCTCAGCCACAAGATATCCACGTATTGCATGTTAACCAGAAGAAAAGACAACACGGAAATCCACTGCACACTGTTGCCTATACACTTTGTACATTTAATTGATATTTGTGCTGAGGTGATATACCTGTCTAAAAGAACAACATCGTCTTTCTTTTCTAGCACAGAGTTATGCATTAAAATATGCATACCTAATTAGTTTCCTATATATCCATGCCATCTTGAAAATACAGACTATGGTGTAACCATGATTCTATTATGTATTGGTACGTCTGTAGACCAAGATATAATTTTTTAAAAAATAAGTTTATTTCTTTCAAGGTTTACAAATAACAAAGGTGCACCTTGTATTTAAAATTGCCATTATAGATGAGAGCGTGCATGCACAGTCATTTTTGTTTAAGAGTAATATTTTTAATGTAATAGATTGTAAGATGTGGTGAGGGAGGGATCTGACAGAGATGAATGTGCCAAGCAAAACCACAACTGTGTATCTTTTAAAGCACATCATGGCTTTAAGTACCATGTTGTTAAGGATTCTCATGAAGTGCCATAGACTGTACATCAAATTAGAGTATTATTTCTTCAGTGTTATTGTTTTGAGAGCCACATTTTGTTGCTTATTTGCTAGTACTAATCAGTCAGAGGGCACCATTCTTTTTTGTTTTTGTTTTTGTTTTTTTTTTTGGAAACCAAAGCTGTCTCAGAAATGGCCAATTTAACTACAGTAACAATAGACAGCACAACACAAATTCTCTCAATACAGATAAACTCACACATACTGGAGATATATGTAATAGATATATATAAAATTATTTTAATGCATTGTAGTGTAATATTTATGCATATTATACTGTATAACATGTTATTCAAAAGGGATATGCCATTTCTGAGACACGATAACAAAAAAAAGTTTGAGGAAATTATTTTGCTTCTATTTATAGCTCTGTCAAAGTCAAAAGACTATAAATGCTTTGCAAAAATGGTTTCACGTTTGCTTAAATGCTTCATCACAGTCACGTTGAAAATAGTGACTCTAAACAAAGAAGAGAGCAGCACTGTCATCTGATGCATGATAAACCAAAATATGAAAATGGGAAATGTTTCATTTACCTAGTAATTGGGTGGGTTACGTACATGGGTGAATTTTATATGTGATTTGTTTTCGTTTTGTTCAGATTAACTGCTTATAGCCTTAGAAAGCCTTTTACAAAATTAAAAAAAAAATAGATGTGCATTCAGTTTTTAAGAATGGATTCATCCAAAGGAATTCCCTTTTTGTGGTTTGGATGTTGCAGCTAGTAAAGGATATTTTTGCTCTGTTCAGCAGTTCTAAAAATTGCTGAAGTATGGGCCAGGTCACTGGTAGTTATAGTGTGGAATGGGAGAAGTGAAAGTTCTGTTATAGAACTTTCCATACTTCCAAGTTTACTGCAAGTTTTTATGCTTGAGAGAGATGCTTTCTAATATAAGACTGATGTGTTGATTTTACTGATTGTACTGTACATCTATTAAAGCCTTAGATTATTACATTACGGGTTGGAACCCATACCAATGTAATTTCAATCGTGTTAAGAAAGTAATGGTGACTTCACATGTTATTGTAGTTAGTTACATTATAGAATATTACTTATTTTTCTTGTTAAAATGTAGTTTTTCATTTCCTACACTTAGTAGATTTCATTTTGTATTAACAATTGAATACCATTTCAGTTTATAGACTATTGTTTTATTAGATTTTACCGATGAATTTTTCAAAATACAAAAAAAATTAAAGTAGTTTTTCCTTCATAACATACTCAGTTTTGAATTACATGTAGTGTCATTTGAATATTCGTATTATTGTTAACTAAATGATTTATATTTTACTGATTTAATATTAAAGTGTAAGAATGTCAGTCATTGTTAGTTCTTGTCTAGTTTTCATTAAAAGAACAAAGATCTTTTATATGGATATCTTATAAATATATAATCATTGCTAAGTAAGAAGTTAAGTTGTTGCTATCGCAACAATCCTGGCAGACAATTGAGTAATATTTTGATGATTTATTTTGTTTGTAATTAGTTATTATAAGAAGATCTAGATCCTAGATATTAGAATAAAATTTATTTTCTACTGTATCCATTTCAAATGTTAAAGTATTGTTTAATATTTTTGAAATCCCTGAATATCAGGCCTTGTTATAAATAAGCTGCATAATCAATAAATAGAACAAGGGACTTTTTGTTGATAATCCAAATACTCAGAGTTTACGTAATGAGAATTCTAGCGAGTGTGCAAACTCTTGAGGGTTGATTATGCTGCAATTTAGCATGTTGGGACGTCTGGAAAGAAGGTTGACTTTTTGCACTTCTGTATATAGTCAAAAGAGAGAACCTGTATAATAGTAAGATCTTATTTTGAATAAAAACGTCTATAATTACAAGGAGTTTTGTTAAGGCTAATAAAATGACAGACTGAGCAAAATTGCTTGCAAAAGTGGCACCGAGTTAGCACTCCGTACCCCTTCAAACATGTTGCTTTGCTTTTTGTGGACAGCTTGTAGTTTGCCAGGATATTTTCAGCTGGAAAGATATGCCATCCTTCCGAGATCTCATGACTGACAAAAACTCCATCGGGCCAAATCTGCCTGAAGACCATTACCAAAAATAGCAGGTACTTCAACCATTAAGGTGAAATCATGGATTAAATACTCCTTACATTTTTCAAAATTACTGCATGTTTAAAACTTCAACAAAAAAAGGAAAGAAAGATCTATACTAAAGACATGTATTATTCAAATCAGTTTCTGCCAATTTCAGTGGTTTATTGTTCACACACACACACACACACAGATCTTCAAAACAAGTATTGACTTTCACAAAAGTTAAATCATAAACAGGCAAACCAGACAGCACACTGTAGCTATAGTTGTTATGTGATTGTTTTTTAATTGCTGTAGGAGCCTGTTCTTTCAGCAGGTGAAAAAATAAAACACAGTTTAAATTTCACGGTTCTAATTTTCAACTCAGAAGCACTCAAAAAAGCAAATGTGATCATAGGCACTTGTTTAATGAATTAGTGTAGCCAGCCCTCACTCCAGCTGGTTACAATGTTGCACTTACCCGCAACCCTCCGGCTTTCATCTGCTGACAGGACAGTTGTGCTTGGTTTTACTCTTATGTAATCACAACTTACTTTCTGCTTGTAGTTGCTTAAAATTATGTATTTTGTCTTGGGCTGCAATTTGTTTTATGCTTATTTTATTATTACCGCAGTAGTTGACTTTGCTGTATGGAAAAATAAAGTGAAATTGCCCTAATAAAACTTCTCTTTCTTAAGTATATTTGTGTATCTGAGATTGAAGAGTAAATTATTTTTTCGCCTTTCAAGTATGCATGTGCATCTGTCATTACGAACACATTGATATGAAAATTCATCAACCAGTTTTAACTGATTGCAAATAAGATCTTCACTGTCTTTGACACTGACTGTCCTTTGATACCGAGAATCAGCATGAGAATCTGAACCCTGATGTATAGCCACACGGTACCCATCGTTTCCTGAAAAGTCTCGCCTTTCCCTCCCCGACCTCTTAAGTTCTATTCGATAAGATTTTAGGTATAGAGGGAAAACTATAAGGGGAAAGAATTGTCTTACTCTAGAACATTTTCTATTAAAGAAATTTTATTTGCCCGACTTCCCCAGGAGACTAACACTGGAAATCAGGCAACCTAAGAGAATACTTCAATCAAGAAATAGTGATGACACTTTGATTCACAGAGAAGAGTTCACACACACACACACACACACACACACACACACACAGCTGAGCCAAGTATGTAACCTACTCTTGAGTGTATGTGTGTGTGTGTGTCTGTGTCTGTGGGAATTTTTTGAACAGTCAATTATAAATTTGGTTGAACTGAGGCCCTGTTTCCCATATGATTTGCCTCCGCAGTTCCCACAGATAGCCAGTGAAAGCCAGTTCCGTTGTGCTAATTTGATCACTCACTGCCCTTATGTGACTGTACCACTTGGTATTTGGTCAAGCCTGCGAAGTCTCCATGGCAGGTCAATGGTTGTGTTCTAAACTTCTTGCAATAAATGTAAGTGTGATATTTATAATTAACACAATTCTGTTGCTGGTTGAGTTCTATAGAACGCTCCTGTTATTCTGACTAGAACCAACTACCCAAGGTGCTGCTTATCAAAAGGAGAGTAGCTGCCCTACTGATAATTATCTGAAGCTGGAGTTTACAACTTTTTAAAGGAACATCAGTACATCTAACTCTCTCCAATTAGTGGTAGTACTTTGGGTATCTTTTTTTCATTGGAAAAGTTACAATGACATTGTAATATTTTTGTTGTCAGTGGAAATCAGGCTTTTTTCACAGGCTTGCAAGGAAAGCATTCCAAGGACCCACACATGGGAGATTGTGGTGTGGCATGGTGGTGGTTTGTTCAGATGGAAACAGGAGCTGCCCCCTGGGTTTCCAGTGCCCCATCTCTGTCTGTCCCACCATGGAAAAAGCCCAACCATGCCCTCAGCAAGGCCAAACAAAAGCCGTGGGCCAGAGTTTCTGCTTCATATTAAAGTCTTTTGGAGCTTACAGGTGGCTGCTAAGCAGCCCTAGTACCCATCCAGGTAGCTTAGTTTGTTCCTGGCTGCTCCCTGGTGGAGTCACGTGGCTGCCAGCGACTGAGCTGCTGAGGCCACATGGCTATGGAGAGAGAGCGCACAGGTTCATGGGGTAAGGGTGGGTCACAAGCAAGAGTCGGAGGGGGAGAGAGAGAGAGAGAGCTCTTTGTTCCCCTAGGATTATATTGGTTTGGGTTTGGAACAGAACGGGTGCTTTTTCAAAAGAACCAACTTCCCAAGCTTTCATGGATTTTTGATAGGTTTCCCCTCTAGTTAGGGTTTAGACTGACAGGCCTCTGTGGTCAAGCCCTCCCTCTGCACCTCCCAATAATCTGGTACTGGAGGGGGGAAGGGAGGAGAGTTAGTCCCCTTGGCAGAGCAATGCTGTGGTCCCTGGGATGTGAAGCTGTTGCTTCCTGGTGAAGTAAGCAGGCTCATGCTCCCCAGTTTATTAACTCGGTGTCCAATTCCCTTTGCCCCACTTTGTTAATAACTAGTTAACCACTGACAGTAACATTTTAGCACTTTAATTATTGTATTTTATTAATTACAGAAGCATATACATGCATTTGAAAAATGGTGGCTAAGATACTTACTCTCCAGATGCTTATTGTTCAGAAGGAGTTCTTACTACAGTGACCACTAGGGGTCCTCAATTCACAGGATGGGACTGTGTTTCAGAAGTCATTAGTTTCTTATTTGGGAAACAATATTTGCTAGAGCTATTATTTCATTACAGGTCCTTGACACTCATGGAGTTCACACTTTGGGATGACCCTGAACATCAGTGACATGTAGCAATCTGTAATTTTATTGAGGCACACTTTGAACACAATACCTTCCTTTTTACAGGAAATAGCCACTTACCTACCATGTGCCTGTTAAGCAGGACACTCAGCAACAAGATTTTGTTATTTTTCCACTTGTTATTACTCCACTCCCTGATGAATCTGAGGCAGTCACTTTAATATTGGAGGTGCTTTATGTGTTCTGGAGAAGATACAACCTTTTTCAAGAATTTGGGAACTTTGGAAAGCCTATAACATGTCCACTTGAAATGTTCAAAGTCCACTGTGCTAACGTCACGACAAGATCCAAAACTATGAAATACACAGACTCAAATGTCAAAAGACTGTTCTGAGCTTTCCTGATCTGTCAAAACAACGCTGTACCTCACTGAAATGACTTTCAAGTGGCCCTCTGCCTCCAGCACATCCCCCTTGCTGTGGTTGATCCTAGAAAGTGTCTTGGCACCAGCAGTACTTGGGGTGGGGGGTGCATCTGAGGCTACCCTCAGATTGTGGCTGTGTGCGTCCACGTAGGGCCATGGCCTGCCCCTCCACACTTCTTGGCAGTTGACCTTCAGCTGGACTCCCTGGGCCCTGTGTGTCCTGATCCCCTGAAGAGCAAAACCCAGATGCGTACTGGGGATGACCAAGACCTGGGCTCAGGAACTCTCCTTCTTTCACGCCCTCTGCCGATGTCCTCAACGTTGCCCTGGGCACCTGTCTTCCTTAGCGGCCCTGTCCTACCCCAAGCCCAGGGGCCTAGGCAACCGAGGGGACAGGGCTGACTTCTTTTTGGCTTCTGAGGACTCTGACCCCCAGTTCTCCCCCCTTTTGCTACATGAGCTTTTTCTTTATTCATGTAATTTTTTTCTTTTGCTAATTAACTGTGGAGAAATGGGAGGGTGTGGAGAAATAGTCTGCCCTTGAATATACCATTTTAATAAAAAATAGCAGTGGCAGTTAGGACACAGATGAAATCTGTTACTATTAATGGTCTGTTCAGGTCTTTTCAGAAATGATTTATTGAAGCAAGAATGAAAATGATCAGTTTCCTTCTCCCTTGGTTGGGTTTCATAATGACAAAACAGAGACTTGCTTTTTTGACAGATAAAGAATAAACCGGAAGGTTTATTCATAGTGGTTGGGAGCCACCGGGTGGTTATGAAAATTCTAACTGCCACTTTCCCTCACTTTGGCCTGTGGGTGGAGCCTGGGATGTTGAACACCTGAACTTGGAACTGAGAAGGGTGGGGTTAAATTGCAGCTTCGGTGGGCCTGTGTGATTTCACTGCACTGAACACAATGTGGCTGGAGAGAAATTTTAACTATTTCCACAAATGCCTGGGCCATGGTCCTGAATCAGACAAACAAAAAGCAGCCACTGAAGCAAACATGCTCTCCGTAGCAGGGTCCCACTTCTGTGTGACTCTTCAGGCCCAATGCCCAGCATATGAAATGTGCTCCTGAACTAGATAAACAGTTGCTCTGTGGGAATTAAAGGTTGGGTTATAATCCCCCCCACCCAGTTATAACTAAAGGGTGACCTCTTGGACTGGGATTGCTATGACCAAGATTATGGCAGACAAGATATTCAAGTTTATGATGGACTTAGAAACCCTTGGTTATGGTGGCTCTGAAGGCCTGGAAATCAGTGAACTGTCTGCAGAAGAAGCACATGCTGAACAGAAATTTAGAGCAATGAAGTGCCATGGAACCAAACATTCAGCCAAGCAGATCTCCAAAGTTCATTTAGAACGGCAGACAGTACATGGGTCTGGAAGAGAGTATATGCTTACTCTCACCACATTGTCCTACAGTAAAAGAGGGAAAGCTAAACAGGAAACCTAGACCCCTGAAGTCTCATAGTATAGCATGAATTTAGGTTTAAGATGAAAGTAGAAACACATATGAGGCACTAGGAGCCTGAGCAGAGACTGAACAAAAGAAGCCGTGGTAATTGACATCTAGCAGTCAAAACCTGGGCCCTGTGAATGGGGCCTCCCAGCAGGAACCTCTCTGCTTGGCTTCACCGCTGGGCCTCTTCCTCTTTCACAAGGACCACCACTTGTGTGTGGGCGCGGGTGGGCTCTCAGATAAACCAAACTAGTAACATCTGGGGAGGAGGGGCTGAGGAACTGGGGCAGAGAGACGGGCGATTTTGACAACCTCATGCATAGTAAAGACAGGTGCTGCTCAGGGAGACCCATACCACAGATGCTGGTAGGAACCACACTGCACAGGGATAGGTTAAACTTCCTAAAATAATTATTTTTAAGACGTGCATTGAAAGTTTCCTTAAACTCATAAAAATCAAGGTTTCTCATTAGAAGTGGCACTAAAGCACCAGGGGAGACACTGTCATGGTTCAGATCAGGGGCTCTGGAATCAGACCACCTGGATTTATGTCTCAACTTCTCAGCTCTTCATCCTTGGTAAGTTACTTTACCTCTCTGTGACTCGGTTTCCATCTTCACAACATGGAAATACAAGAATATTCACCTTGTAGGGTCATTGATTGGAATTATCTAGGGAATCTTTAAAAATTATTGATGCTTGGAGCCCGCCCACAGATACTCCTATTTAATTATCATGGAGACAAACACTGGATACACACATACACACACACACACACACACACACACACACGGCTAAGAACAGTGCCTGATACACATAGCAAGCAATCCATACACATTAACTATGATTGCTATTTCGTTATCATCCATTCTGCAAATTATTCCACTTAATGTTTAATTTTTCATCCTAGTTCTTGAGTGACACATCCCTTTCACAGCAGCCATGTGCACACTCCGTCTTTCCTGTTCAGGGGTGAAACTCTGCCTTCCTGTGAATCACCGCCATAACAGCCCCTGCACATTGCTGCACCATGGTGAGCACTTCAGAAATGGAACCGAGTCCTTTCTGACTCACTCTGAAAATTTCTGTTTCACGTTCCAGCGTGGTATGGTCACAGACCACAGCCTATGTCAAACTGAAAGTGGCTGTTTAGATGTAGCCACACTTAACTATCTGAATTCCCCTTTGATTCAAATTGTGCTCAAGAGCAAATGTTAGAATGGATGCATTCATCATCATGAAAAGTGTTCTGTTAAAGAAGGTATTTCAAGTACTTTATTATATTTATTGAAATAATACTTCTAATTACATTTGAGCAGCACCACTAGATTTCCATAGCATATATGTTCATAGGTGTTTTTTAGATGCTTTTATTAGCACTGGCTCAGTTTCATAAGCACACATTAAAAATCTCGTTTTAAGCCAAGCACCGTGCTGGAAGATCAAATGGCAGGAACTGCACAGAGTAGTGACTAAAACAAGACCTACCGGCTGCTGAAAGCACGCTGATCTCGTATTTCCAACCTCCCACTCCGGCCCCAAGCCCTGTAAACATACCACGAAACAATTCGGAATAAGATTGAATGAAAACTACCCGCTCTTCTTGAGTGAAGTAATTTGACTACTCTACTCATTATTCAACTCATTTTACCCTTAAAAAGTAATCTGAATATTGAAAAATTATTTCTGAATACATATGTTATTGCAGCATTTATATTAATAGCAAAACTAAGAACAATTTTTGTTTCAATCATTAGTAAATAACTAATAAAGAATTATAGAGTTTTGTGTACTTAAAAAGCATTTTAAAATGATTTAATTACATGGGAAAGTAATTTTAGTGGTAGAATTATTAGACACTTTTTAAATACTCTGAGTTTCCAAACTTTCTATTTGTTTTAGTAAATATTTATTGTTTTTCATTTAAATTATTTTATGTTATTTTCCCTTATTTTTTACTTTGAATTCATTTGCATTGTTTCTTAGACCATTCACCATTTAAATGAGTAAGTTTTCCAAATTCATAATATTAAAATGTGTTGTAAAACATGGTATCCTGCCAAGTTATGTGAATATATATATATTGTTTTATGGAAGAATAGTAAAAGGATATTAATAAAACTCCTCTTAGAATAATCTTTGGTCTTAATTCTAAAATTATAACTACTTTATGTGTGATTATACCATCCTCTATTTACATTTTATTTATACACAAATTTCTATTTTAAATTAACCAATCGGTTAATCTTTAGGAGGTTATCTTCTCACCCTCCCTTCTCTCCAAAAGATACCCTGATTCATCAAAATGGGTTAATATATATTTATTATAATTTTATTGAGAAAGACAACTAACTAAGTGTGTGCAACAGACCCTGGGAAAACATCGCCAGCAGGGTCACTGTATCAGCCAGGGAGCCGAGGGGCCAGGCGCTCTCCCCAAGGAGGTGGCATCTGATCTGACAGCTGAACGAAGGAAGGAGGTGTACCATCCCGGCGTACCCCTTCCAGCCATCCTTCTGTTGAACGTTGACTCGTCCTTTCTGCGAAGCTACATGCCACTGCCTCCAGAAGCATTCCAACTCCTCCCGACACTGTGAATGCGGCAATTGTTTCTTGCTCTGTTTCTCAGGGCCTGTTGCTTTTACCACTGTCTTAGTGCTTCTTTTATTCTTTCTGCTATTACAGGCTATTTGTTTACAAATCTGAATGCACCCAAAGAAAAGGGACTTTCTTACCAGGAAGAACCAGTCTTACTCATCTCTCTTCATGGCACTCGCTGCCTAGCACCGAGTTTTGTATTTAGGAGGCACTGGTTGAAATTGTGTTTACGTGAATTTTAATTCAGTCTGTCTCCTAACCTCAGTAGGTAATGCAGAGTGGGAACAGTTTATTGAACTCTACTGTTCAGGCTGTCAGAACAATGCAACCACTGATTATCTAGAAAGACTAATAGAACCTCAATATTTTCCATTGTTTGAAAAATAATCTGGAGAAATAACTAGTATTTCCCAACCCACAACCCACTCTGAACTCCCTTAACTGTACCACTAAATAGAGTAATTTAGAATGTGTCTAATTAAAACTTTCCTCCCTCCTTAAGTGCAAAAAAAAAAAAAAAAAGTGATTACCTAACTCATTATCTATAGAGAAAAGTATGTATGGAACAAATACTGTGGTTGGCGTGGCAACCTTATAAATATGTTCTTGTAAGGAGTCTCTGGTGAATGAGAGAGCACCCCTTCACAATCTTTCTACATTCTTTGAAATATACCTGTCAGAAATTCAGGAATTGTCACCTTGCATGCAGTCGCCTTCTCCTATAATCTGTTGAAATGTTTTTATTTATGGATTTGTTCCTTTGCCCAGGGAACCTAAAGCCTATGTATTCATTAGCATCAACAGTGGAGCACAAGAGGAACATAAGCCAATCACTTCTGAACAAATTATAACAACTGCAGTGGAAATTAATTTGTACAGAATACATACCTACAGTCTGCATGCTTTTTAATGTCTTTATCTTGTTTTAATTAGTTGGTTTCTTTTTCTTCCTCCCTGCTTCCTCTATATTATTTCACAAGGCTCTGAGCTCTAATAAGGATTTTTTAGCTTCCTCGGCTCCCAGAAGAACCCTCCTTATGGGAGAGGTATATGAAAAGATGTATTGAATAATTATTTTATCTGATGTGACTTAAAGGGGTCTGCGAGCCACTCTGTTCTTCTACAAACAGTTTTCCCACCTGTTCACTGCTAATTAACAACCCCTGGATAAGAGATAAAATTTTTCATTCTATAGTTAATGAGATTTAAATACTTTAAGAGACTTTATGGAAAAGTGATTTAAATTCATATTGCTTTATTTCTGTCCCCTGTCTCTCCATTCCTCTCTCCCATCCTTTCTTCATCTTTTTTTTCCTGTTCTTTCTTCTGTAAGAATTTAGAAGATGCTCATCTGTGCCTTGCACCATGGTCAACATTGAGGATAATAAGATTAACCTGAATCAGTTCAAAGAACCCAAAGAAGAGTTGGGAAAATACATATGCCAACAAACAGCTGCAGTACAAGCTCTCAATTGACACACTAAAGAACAATGCAGACCGCTGTGGGAAAGGGGAGAGGAAGGTCGCTGATTCCTAAAGAACAGTGGAGGAGAAAGGGTCCCAAAGGTGGGTCTGCAGGGTGCAAAATCCCCTAGCTTTGCAGTTTTCCCACTGGTTTTCAGTGTCATGTCACTTTCTAAAGCTCCATCATGCTCATAAGGGTACAACAGAATATTGCCATTCACCTTCTGTAACTGCATAATACCTACACTTTGTTAAGTCAGAAATATGATAATCACCTATGGCTTTAACCCACAAAATCTAACAACAATGTTTCTTTAACTTGAATTGACTTACATGTTGGCAAAATGTGGATATTTTTTTAAATCCTCTGGTTTGCCAATATCAAGTGCATAGTCACCACAAGCATGGGTAAATGGTTTACACTATTTCAGGACAGAGATAAGAGAAATTGTTAAAATGCTTATCTCAGTGTGTTTTACCCCAAAATTTCAAAAGATAAGACATAGCTTATTAATTAATCTTATTTCAAATATGAGTAGATGAGAGTGAATGAATAAACTAGGTCTCCACAGAATTCAAGTCTCAGATTCATCATTAGTATTACCATTGTCTTTATTTTTATCCAGCATTGTTTTTAATAGAAAATTGGTTGATTCTAATTGGATCTTATTTTCCTTTTCTGGCTCACCCTGTGGTGGAGGTTCTCATAACCCCGAAATGACGAAACCATGGGGCGGCCACTGCGTTGTCTATGTTACTCCCTGAAGTACAAATAACTTGTCCTTCAGTACTTTTGAAGTACTTGAACAAATTAATTGATTGTTTTGTAGTTTTAGACTTTCTAATGATAGTACATTAATGGATTACTAGGGTCGAACACTTTCAAATTAAAAAGAAATATTACTGAATGGTTACTTTGGGGTGAGCATGTGCTGGCAGTGAGCATATGGAGAAGCCATAAACAAGGATCTGCTCTTGATTCAGTGGGGCTGAAGACATAAAGGAAGTAACATAGAAACCTAGAAGTATTTAAGGGCTGGGGTCATTGGTGGGGCCAGGCACCAAATCTAGCTTGGGGTGAGGATATCAGGTCAAGGTGGTGGCATAGGCAGCCCTGGCTAGTGTGGCTCAGTGGATTGAGCACTGACCTGCAAAACAAAGGGTCACAGGTTCGATTCCCAGATCAGGGCACATGCCTGGGTTATGGGCCAGGTCCCCAGTAGGGGGCATGTGAGAGGCAACCACACACTGATGTTTCCCTTTCTCTTTCTCCCTCCCTTCCTCTCTGTCTAAAAATAAATAGAATAAAAAAAAAAGATGGTGGCATAGGCAGACATGGGTCCCCTCTTTGTACAGCCAAATCAAAATTACTACTAAACTATAGAACAACCATCACTCAGAACCATCAGCAATTGTGTTGAATGAAGTCTGAGAACTGTGGAATTAAAGAAATCACATCTGGCCAGACTGGTAGGAGGGGCACAGATGCTGAACTGGCAGGTCCAACGTCCACATGTAGTGGATAAAAATTCAGGAGTGGTGTCACGGGAGTGAGGAGTCCCAGGACCACAACAGGACCTCCAGCCCAGGGTTCCAGTGCCAGGATGACAAAGCCTCGTAACTTCTGGCTGTGAAAACCAGTGGGGATTCAGTCGGTGGAAGAAACTTCGAGTCCAAAGCAGCTCCTTTTAAAGAACCCACACATGGACTTACTCAGACTCATTTTTTCTGAGCTCCAGCACCGGGATAGTAGCTTGAAAGGCACCCGTGGTACACAGGAAGAAACTGAAGTGTCTGGCATCAAGGTAAGCAGAGGCCATTGTCCCTTTTCTAAACCCTCCCCCCACAGAACTGGAAAGCTAGTGCCATATCTGAGACTCCATCAACCTGGCTAACACTATTTGACCTGTCTTGGAGATACTCAGAGACTCTGCCTCACCCAATTTATGGGCCCATCCAAGCTAGTTTTCCACCTGAATGGTTAGTCTTGGCTAATGATTCACAACGTTTTAAATCCTCTCAAAGCAAGAAACAGCCAGCCTTAGTGAGCCCCAGTCCCAGCACTAGCAGTAGCCAGCCTAGATTCACAGCTTGGCTTCTTCTGGGAGTCTCTAAGCCTAGCACAAGTATCAGCCATCTGAAATTTCTTTATAGCTCAGGCAGTCAGGGTAGTCCCAGGGAAACCACACACAGGGGCTGATCTTGGCCTGCACCACCCAGGAAAGCCCAGGGCCAGGGCATCCCGTGGAGAGCTGCAAACTACACTGGAGCACCACTACCCCGTCCCTGCACAGCTGATCCCCAAAGGAGAGTGGAGGTTGGTGGTCAGTGGTCACAGCCAATTCTTGCAACTGACTGGTCTGAGTAAATCCCTCCTGTTGATCTGCCAACAGCAACCATGGTTCAGCTACAAGAAGAGGGTATACTCAGCCCACATACCTCGAGTACCCAGCTTGGGTGATAAGGGAGGCTGTGCCACTGGACCCTACAGGACACTTACTAGATTAGGCCACATTATCAAGACATGGAGTCAAAGCAGCTCTACCTAATACATAGAAACAAACACAGGGAGTATGCCAAAATGAGAAGACCAGAATCATGGCCCAAATGAAAGAACAGATCAAAACTCCAGAAAAAGAGCTAAATGAAATAGAGATAAGCAATCTATCAGATGCAGAGTTCAAAACATTGGTTATAAGGATGCTCAAGGAACTTAGTGAGGAACTCAAAAACATTAAAAAATAGAAAAAGATCCAGTCAGAAATGAAGGATACACTAATTGAAATAGAGAACATTTTATAAGGAAACAATGGTAGAATGGATGAAGCCAAGAATCAAATCAATGATATGGAACATAAGGAAGCAAAAAACCTATATAACAAGAAGAAATAAGAATCCAGAAAAATGAAGGTAGTATAAGGACCCTCTGGGACAACTTCAAGAGGTCCAACATTTGCATTATAGGGGTGCCAGATGAAGAGAAAGAACAAGAAATTGAAAACCTATTTGAAACAAATGATGAAAACTTTCCTAATTTTGTGAAGGAAATAGACATACAAGTCCAGGAAGCAGAGAGGGTCCCAAACAAGATGGATGCAAAGAGACCCACTCCAAGACACATCATAATTAAAATGCCAAAGGTAAAAGATAAAGAAAGAATCTTAAAAGAATCAAGAGAAAAGAAGATAGTTACCTACAGGGGAATTCCCATAAGACTGACAGCTGGTTTCTCAAAAGAAAGTTTGCAGGGTAGACGGGATTGGCAAGAAATATTCAGGGTCGACCTACAGCCAAGGTTGCTCTACCCAGCAAAGATATTTAGAATTGAAAGGCATATAAAGAGGTTTGCAGGCAAGGAAAAACTAAAGGAGTTCATCATCACCAAACCATTATTACATGAAATGTTAAAGGGAGTTTTTTAAGAAAAAGATCAAAATTATGAATAATAAAATGGCAAAAATTACAAGTCTACCAACAATTGAATCTAAAAAACAAATGAAGCAAGCAAGAAGAGTAGAGACAGAATCATGGATACACAGAGCATTTTGATGGTTGCCAGATGGGAGGGGGTTGTGAGGGGAATGGGTGAAGAGGTGAAGGGATTAAGAAGTATAAATAGGTAGTTACAGACCAGCCCTGGGAATGTAAACTACAATATAGCAAATGGAGTAACCAAAGAATTTATATGCATAACACATGGACATGAACAACGGGGAGTGAGGAATTACCTGAGGGAGTGGGAGGTGTTGGGTGGAGGGAGGTAAAGGGGGAAAAATCAGTACAACTGTAATAGTCTGATCAATAAAATGTAATTTAAAATAAAAAAAATAAATCTAGCTTGGGTTGATCTAGGAAGTTCTCCTGGAGAGGTACCAACCAGAAGAGCAGTTGTATCTAGTCAAAGAAGTGGGAAGAGCATCCCAGGAAGAAAAAGCCACCTTAGTGAAGATACAGAGAAAAAAGGTACAAGACATGAGTGGGAAGTTTCAACAAATTGAATGTCATTGCACACCCTATGTGTGGCAGAGAGGGGTAAATGGGGAAGTTGGAGGGACAGGCTGGGGTGGGATCTGGAGACCTCACGGGACTCAGTAAAGGGCTTATACTTTCAGAGGACATCTATGAACAGATGGAACCTCCTGGTTGCCACTGGCAGAGGATTTGCGAAGGAAAACTAGAAGCTGGAAAACCAGTGGTTAGTTATGGAGCATGATAGTCAGAACTAGGACAATGAGTATTTAGGGTCTTCTAAGAAGCAGATAGTAGGATGGATCAAAAATGCAAAAGACTTGCTGGGGAGGGAGTCCAAGAAAGTGGGAAGAGCCGTCAAAGTGTCCTGTTGAGCAGATCTGACACCTTTGAAGAAATGAGTGAATGAAGAATTACAGATGCAGCACAGTTTCAGAAAAGTTTCAGCCCAGCCAACAGGGAGACTTCCAGTCCAGTGGCCTGTTAAAGGAGTCTTGTGTCTTGCTATGATGTCTGTGGTGTTGTTACTGTTAGGTTTTGTTTTGTTTTGTTTTGTTTTGCATAGATGGAGGTTTACTTCACTGTTGGGGTTGGGGTGAGGGTCTGGATGGAAGACAGCAGGAAAGCCAGGAGATACTGGCACTTGGACCTGGCCTGGGCAGGGAAAGGGTTGCCCTTTGGGAAAAGAGAAACTGAGAAGAGCCCTTGTTGAGACCTAACTTGGGGGGTGGGAATTGGGTCTAGATGACTGAGGGCCCCCTCCCTCCAGGCTGGACATGAGTCCCTGGCCTTGTTTCACTTGTCTCCTATTGGTCCTTCATCCTTCTGCTCCCTGAGCCATGGGATCCCCTGTGGGGAGGCTCCGCCCATAGGGCCCAGGCCCCCCCCACCCCCGGCCTCCACGGATGAGAATAAGGCTACCAAGACATGATCTGCTTGGGGAGGAAAGGTGGCCAATCTCTCAGAGGAGAAGGACCAGGAGACCATTCCTCAATGGGCTTTTATTGGATTCATTTGCACAGGATTACAGATAAAGCTCATTAACCATTGTCAGGCAGTAAGGATCAAACAATAGATAACAAAGAACTCTGAGGGCCTATTGAGTCAGGGTCAGATAGCCAAAGAGCTGTAAAGCTTTGAGGAACAAACTCACTTCTTGCTTGGACCCTTATCATTTAATTGAGAGCATTCTAAACAAAGCAGATTTCACAGGACTGTACATATTCCTTCTTAGGCCTGATCGCTGGGGGAACCTGCCCTTTCCAGCACAGGGCTGGACCACCCTGTCGTTGTTTCAGGCTTAGATGGAGCAAGGGAAGTGAGGCAGCCAAGAGATTAGGAGACTTCTCCCAGACAGAATGAGGACTCAGGCTTTGTCAAAGCCGAGGGGCGAGGGTCCTTTGCCCTCTTTTGCTGTACCCCACAAAGTCCTTCCTTGGGGGATTCCCACATGATTGTGCCTGTCTTAGGTTGTTCCCCCCTTGGGGAATCTTACCCGTCATTGGCTAACCAACCAAGCATTGGGGGCCAGTTATGGAAAGAGGAGCAGAAGCAGAGCTCCTGCCAGGGAGATAAGTTTTTTGTCTCCTTGGTGGCTTATGGTCCAAGGTCACTCCCTCAGCCTTAGCCTTGGTGGGGGTTACAGCTTCTGAAACCAGGCAGAGCGGTTCCCAACAATCCCCCAAACTTTGCTGCCCCAAAGCAGAGGAAGGGGCTAGGCCAGAGGGGGCAGTGGGGGATTCTGAGGGAGGAGTTAGGGAGTGGGGTGGTGGGGGGTTGGGTTGTAATTGAGAAGGGGCAACTAGGATTTTGGTGGGCATGATTGCCAATGTTGTATTTCCTGATCTGAGTGATGGTTACATGAGAACTCGTTTTATTATAAGTATTACACTGTACATTTGTGGTTTATGTACTTTTTGTATACTCATTATATTTTACAAAAAAGATTTTAAAAAAGCAAAAAGGAACAAAGTAGATACCTGTTTCCCCAGAAAGAAAATGTATGAAGTAAATTTAAAAGAAAATATGAATATCTCTAAACATGGAAGACACATGCTAGGAAGCTATGAGTTAATTTTTACAGGTTACAATTATAAATACACTGGTTTGGGTTTTTTTTTAAAAATAAAACAAAATATTTTTTTTGCGTCACAGATTTTTTTTCCCTTACCAAAATAGTTTTAATCAGTAAAGAAAATAAGTATAAAAATAAATAGTTTACATTTAATCATACTTAAAATTCACAAATAAACAAGTGAAGAGAAAGTATATTTTTCTTCACTTCGACTATTCCCTAAATACTTAATTAGTATCACAAGTGAGACAGCAGAAAGGAAACTTAAGAGAACGGCTAATATAACATAAACCATAGCAACCAGCCACTTGTCAAAACTGTGTTCTCCACATCCATGAAGACTGAGGTCTCAAAATGAGTTAGTCTTTCATCTGGAGAGCACAAACTATGCTATTTATGAAAAGTAAAGTGGAAAGTAACTGAATCTTTCCCGTACAGAGACACGTATTTACCTTATTTTGCTTTTTAAAAAATCAAATATATTTTTGGGGCCAATTCAGAGTCATAAATCAGCAACCATGTTTATCTTCAAAATTTGTTTGCCAAGGTTCAAGTCCCAAGATTGTCCACGCTCACATTTCTTTGATATAGTAGTTCTCTGAGGCAGTGTTTCAGTAGTTTCATCTTGGGTCTGGGCCCTTTTTTTTCAAACCCACTGCAGAAATGTGGGCAGTGTGCACTTCCAGCAGGTGTCACTGTTGGTGTTCAATGTGACTAGGAAGCCCTCCAAACCCAGGGTTGTACCTTGAAGACGAGCAGAGTACTGTGCTGGTCTTTGATTCCTGTGAAGTGGGGAAAGGTATCTGGATGAATTCTGTTCTTTTGTGGGATATTACCTGCAGAAGTAATGTTGCTTTAGGGTAGAAAATAGACACAGTTTCATGAGAAGTCTTCCATCTCTTTGAGATTTAGCTTGTTCTAGTTATACATAAATTATATGCACTTATTCTTCCTCTTACTCCAGAAAGTATGTTCATTATCTATTCTTGAATTTCTTCCCAGGATGATTTTTTTTTTTTGGCTTGGGGGATTTCAATGTGTTTACCTCAAAAAAATATATTTAGCACCTACTAGGTACCAAAGATACAGAACAGTCAAAGCTGCTTTACACAAAATCTTGTAACTATGGGGTTAAGTTCTAGCACAAGGTATGGACAAGCTACTGAGTAAGCACAGACAGAAGGCAGCAAATACTGTCTGGGGGAGGAGAGGTAAGCTCCACTGAGGAAGGAGTTCAGGGACTTAAGGGATAAATGTGAGCTTTCTAGGGAAGGACTTTCAGAAAAGAAATGATATGAAAAAAATTAATGAATGTGGGTCATGCATATAGCTTCAATATAAGTGATGTTTAAATCATAGCCCTTTCAGAAACTCCTTGAAGTATATTCAAGTAGTTAAACATAGTTTGGAACTAGATAAAAGCCATTTACTAATAATTAAGAATACAGACTTAGGTGTTTAGGGTCTACCTAGATTCAAACTCTTGCTTTCTAGTCATTAGGTTGTGATCTAGGAAAAGTAATATTTTTGTGCATCAGTTTCTTCATCTGAAAAGGAGAGCAAATTCACACCAATATTTTAAAGTGTCATTAAGAAGATTACGTGAAATGAATACAAAATACTTAGTACAGGGTGGGGAACACAGTAAGTGCTCAAAATGTTCACTCTTATTAGTAGCTATTTTATCTCATTAGAAATAATGAAGAAGCACACAAGAAAGTTGAAATTGGGTAGAGGTACTCATATTTTAGTTAGGACAATAAGGAACCATTTTTTTTAACCAATAGCTCACCAATGTTTGGTATTAGCACAGGACTTCCTCTGTCCTTTCAAAGAGAACGTGTCAAAACAGACATTTAAAGCAGTTGTCCATTCTGCCTCTCTTGCTGTGTGGTTTTGGATCATATTCTGCATGTTATCAATGAAGGACCAACTCAGGTTGCAGAGCATACCGAGAGACGGCATGCTTAAAGAGCAGAATGTGAGGAATGTCTTCAATGCAACAAGTGTTCAAAGCAGAGAAAATCAGGGATATTGAGGACTTTGTTAATATGAGCCTGGAAGCCAACATCCATCCCACTTGAAAAGGCTGATCATCCAGAAGCCTAATTTCCCTCTCATCTTGTGAAGAATGGTGACTCCTTTCCTGAGTCACAAAATCCAAGAATGAAATGCATTGGTTGAAGGATAGAATGGTAATCACAGTCTTAGCTCCCAAGTTTATTGACTAGAGGATCTCTATCACCGTGAGGCAGGCGAAGGATGGACATTATCAAAATTGGGTTGACTATGTTATCCATTTTTATATTTATTGCATATAAGTAATATGATTTAGAAAATAAAATTGAACAAAAGAAAAACAAGAATTAGAGAAGAAAATCAAATTTTACAACCATTAGGATAAACAGAATTCCAGTGCCTGGGCAGATGTGCCTGAGCAGATATGCCTTACACTGATTTTCCAGACATCCAAAGTATAGAGATTGACTAGTTTGAATTACTCATGTGAAAGGACAAATGCATGTTGACAACCTGATTCTAAAGGTTATATGGAGAGGCAAAAGACCCAGAATAGCCAACACGGTATTAAAGAAGCAGAGCATAGTGGGGTGGGTGGGGGGGGATAGGGACTGGTGCTATCTGACTTCAAGACTTACTATAAAGATGCAGTAGTCGAAATAGGGTTATACTGGCAAAATAATAGACAAATAGAATAAAGGAACAGAATTGAAAGCCTAGAAATATAACCACATAAATACAGTCACCTGCTTTTTGACAAAGAAACAAAAGCAATGCGACAGAGTAAAGATAGTGTCTCCAAGTGGGGCCGAAACAACTGGACATCCACATGCCAAAAAATGCATCTAGACACCAGCCTTAACTTTTCACAAAGGTTAACTTAAAATGGGTTGTAGACCTAAGTATAACGTGCAAAACTACAAAACTCCCAGGAGGTAACACAGGAGAAGACCTAGATGACTTTGGGTATGGCGATGCCTTTTTAGATATAACATCCAAGACACAACCCATGAATGAAATAATTGATAAGCTGGACTTCACTAAAATTAAATACTTTAGTTTGGTGAAAGACAATGCAAAGAAATAGTAAACAAAACACATACTGGGAGAATATATTTGTAAATGACACATCTGATAAAGGACTGTTATGAAAAATATACAAAAAATTCTTAAAACTCATCAATAAGAAAATTAAATTAAACCCAATTAAAAATGGGGCAAAGATTTTAACAGACACCTCACTAAAGAAGATATATGGATGGCAAACAAGCATATGAAAAGATGCTCCACATCAGATGCTATCAGGAAAATTTAAATGACAGCAACAACGAGACACCACTACACACCTACTAAAATGCTCCAAATGAAAAAAAAAAAGTGGCAATGCCAAGTGTTGTTGAGGATGTGGAGAAACAGAAACTCTCATTCGTTGCTAATGGGAATGCAAAATGGTACAGCACTTTGGAAGACAGGGTGGTGGTTCCTTACAAAATTAACCATATTCTTAACATATGATTCAACAACCGTGCTCAAATAAGCGAAAACCTAAGTCAATGCAAAAACCTTCACATTAATGTTTATTGGAAAAATACATAATTTTCCAAATTTGAAAGCAACCAAATGTCCCTCCATACATGATTGGGTGAATAAACTGTGATACATCGAGACAATGAAATATTTTTCAACACTAAAAAGAAATAACTATCCAGACATGAAAAGACAAGGGGAAACTACATGCACACCACTAAGTGTGAGAAGCCAATATGAACTGGCTACATACTGTCCGATTCCAACTATATGACATTATGAAAAAGGCAAAAGTAGAGAATATAAAAATGACACTGTTCGCCAGAGGTGGAGGATAGAGAAGGTTGGATTGGGAGAAAACACAGAATTTTTAGGGCAGTGAAAATACTCTGTATTGTTTTATAACGATGGATACACGTCATTATACATTTGTCCAAACCCAAAGATTGTACAGCATCAAGAGTGCACCCTCAAATAAACCACAGACTTCGGGTGAGTAGGATGTGTCCACGAAGGTTCATCCTTGGTAACACATGGACCACTCTGGTGGGGGATGTTAATAGTGCGGGAGGCTATGCATGTGCGGGAGAAGAAGGTATATGGGAAAGCTCTGTGCTTTCCTCTCAGTACAATTCTGTTGTAAACATAATACTTCTCTCAAAAAAATCTTTAAAAAAGGAAAAGAAACATATCAGTCTCTCATCGACCTAGAAGGATTCAATCAGCTCAAGCTGATGAGAGAAACACTGGAAATTAGCTACATATCCCTTGTTTAAAAATTGAAAATATGAATTAATTATTACTCAACACATAGAACTTGCTCAATAGTTGAAATTCAACATGGAAAATATAGAATAAATAAAGGAGTTAAATTATAGAGACTTTCAGTCCTGAAAATTGATATAATTGTGGGGTGGGAAATTTGGGATTACCTTGACTTTCTTGCCCTTGGTCCTGGGACATAAGGTCTCAGTAAGAATCGTGGCTTCTCTCTCTCTGGCACCAACCACCTCCTTGGGAAAGCATGCGTGCAAAATATGCCTTTAGTTTTCCTACAAATGAATGTTCTTCCTACAAAAGTTCTCATTACTCTTGATTTAAAAAACAAACAAACAGAAATCCACCTGATTCTAATCACTCCCAGGTAAACACAATTTACTGATTGAGTTTTTGCTGCCCGGTCCACACTGGCATTCTTCCATGCTAATTGCATTCTCAACCGCTCCCTGGCGAAAACAGCTTGGCACAGATCCACTGCAACAGAACCCCTCACCTTGGCTGAAGGAACTAACTCTCTCGTCCAACTCTGCACCCTTTCTCTTGGACACAGAAAAGTCTTGGCTGCTCTTGTGTGCTTCTCACTGACTTTTTGATTCTACCTTTCACACCATTTGGTGGGAAGACATCAGCACAGCTGGTCGTTACTAGAACGCAGGAGAGACAGGTGATTCATAGGTCTTCTCACCTCCTGAATGGTCCTCAAACAGTTGTAAGAAATTCTATTGCTGCTCCAAAGTCCGTCCAGATACATCCCGCCCGAGGTTAAGTTCGGAAGCGTGGCAGAGAGAACACCCAATATTAAAATAATCTCAATTCTCCTTCTTGCTTTAGAGAAATTTTATCTTATCTGGATCTGATGGAAGTAGGAAAAACTAGCTCTGGGCTGATAACTGGTTACCTCCTAAATTATTGTCTTAAACTCTGATGGTAGGCTGAGTCAGAAAGCTAAGAAGTTTCCTTATTAATCTCTTCTTGTTTTCCGATGACTCTTTGCTGAGTAAGGTAGCTCGTACCTCTTAGCCAGCCCCCTTCCCCAATCTCATATTATTTTCCCACCACTAAGTTTATTAAAATTGGCCTGGAAATTGGTGAGGTTGTAAGAATAAGCTCAGTCACATTAGTAAGTTAAACATTTGCAGAGGCTTTTGCATGAGGGAAACTTTCTTATACTCAATTGTATTTAGCATATACTTTGGGGTAAAAGTTCAATAAGTTACATGCAACGTAAATTTTCATAAAATATTGCATTTTCTCAAAGAAACATTCTCAGAAAAAAAGAGGAGATATTTATTTATTTATTTACTTTGTGACAGCTTCTTTGTATCATGTGCACCTGAGCATTAACAAAAAAAAAAAAAAAATAGAGAGAGAGAGAAAATAGTCTACGTATAAAAGATGCACTTGGGATGTATACAAACCAAACAGGCTTAAAACTCATCTTGCTATTGAGATGACACATTAGTTCAGAAGAGTATGTATTTTTAGAAGTGGAGAAAAATATATTATGTAGTTTTAGTATCAGCCAGAAAATGTAATTGTACCATAGTGATAATGGCTGCTAGGTGTTAGGCACCACGAAGAACTAGGCATAGTGCTCTGCTTTTTTTCTGAAAATTATTCCATTTAAATTAATTCTCACAAGTAAGTATTTTTATCTCCAATTGGGAGATAAGAAGAGGAAGGCCCAGAGAAGACAAGTGCCTTGCCAGATACAACATTAATAATTAACCAAGAATTCAAATGAGATCTGTTCGAGCCCAGAGATCTTGAGGAAACCTTGGGATTCTCAAGATAAATGTCACTGGCTTTTTCCATTTCAAATCGAGGTTAGCCTGATTTGTAACTGTTTTATTATTTCTTAATATAAATTTGTTTGCAATTATTTAAACCCACAATGCATTTATGGAAGTTATGCAGCTGGTTTACTCAGTCAGCATTAGTTCAGGTTAAAGGATAGAATATATCAAGATGTGTCATTTATTTTAATAGTACTTTCTCTTTTTTATGGAGAGAGCAGATGAAATACCTAGTTACAAAGATTCATTGATTCCTTTGGATCCTTGAGCACATTTTACAAGAAACTACTTTTAGTCATTTGAATTGAATCAATTGAAAAAGTTACTTACAAAGAATAATTAATGAAAGAGGAAAGAGGTCTGTCATGAATCATAGATTTACAATGCTTTAAACTCAAGGTAATATTTTTTATTTTTATATTTAACATGCAAAACCAGTGTTTGTAACTTTGTTTCTATAAAATCAGCTCTTAATATTTTAGCAAATTTGGGTGAGGCAGGTTTGGGCTAATATTGAATATTTTCTAGTATTGGCACTCCTTCATGGTGCAAAATACTTACTTGCTTCCGTACAAGATGGGCAAGCTCTTTGTAAAACCATGTGTCCTAAAATTTGGGAAAATAAACCTTGAAATTTATATTTGAATCATCCACATTATTTATATTCTAAAACCAAGTTCAAGCAAGTACATGTATCAGACTGCCCTCTTCAGTGGGATCTTGTCAGGAGGTAGATTAAGGAAGGAAGGGGCACAGTCTGTGGCCCCTAGGCCTGCCGCTCTTGGTGAGCGCTCAGCAATGACATTGAACATGGGCGTCATAAGAGGCTTACTGTTTACAAACAAAATTCATCTCACGGTGCCAAGCTCATGTAGTTAAAGTAATTTGCTTCTCAGTCCCACATTTCATTAGGGAAAATGAAATGTGAATATATATCTTACAAGTAAACAAAAATGGTTCTAATTTTTTTGAGATATAGTTTCAGTGGGAAAAAAAGGTTAGAGGAAAAGAGAATTTGGATACTTTCTGTAAGAGCTCCCCTTTACAAATTTTATAGAAATAATACAAGTTAATTTAAAGAAATCTTTTGTGCCATTCAGTTTCATTTCCCAGGGGGACTATCAGAATTTCTGAGTCTCCTGAATCTAAGACAAGTTGATAGAGGACTCGAAGAGCTGGAGAATTTTAGTTTAACGTAAATAGTTATAGACCTAGTAAGTAATGCACACATTAAAGCTATTGTTTCAGGAACTGCAGATAAGGCCCATCAGTCCTGGGAGAGACAGCAGACCTCCTGGGGCACTGCTAAAGATTACCGCTGGGGACGAGTGGAGGCCTCCAGGCCATGGTGTTCCAGGGAGAGACAGACAAACACCCGCCCCTGGGAAAGACTAACTGCCCAGGGCAAGAACACTGTGGGTTTTTTGTCTAATTTTCCCTGAATTTCAAAACCTCTCACCATACTTTGTTTTTTGTTATAAAAAGGCTGGCTTGGAAAGAAAATGTAAGACGGTCCATTTGGGTATGAATCTGCCATCTTCTCAGCTTGCCAGCCATCTGAATAAAGCACCTGTAAAGATTCAATGCCTGTCTCTGCTTACTAGGTTTGGTACGTGACAGGCAGCCCGAGCACCCATGTCTTTTCGGGTTTCATATTTTCCTCATGTTGCATTAAGGAAACCAGCAAGATGGACACACCTTGTGTCAGCACTTGTCTGCATGTGTTGAGGGCTGTGCGTGTGTGCACACATGTGCAGTTACTAGACTACTTAGATTTATAATCTCATATAATCAAAGGGGACAGCCTCTTTCTTATATCATAGAGAAAAAAGGAACTCCTAGTTATTTAAAGCCCATTTACATGGGCACTTCTGCTTTCTAAGGGGTATGGCAATGGGGAGAGTAATCTCCCTGTTGTTCTCTTCCCTTGAGTTATCAAACTTTTAGAACAATATATACAAATGCAAATGCCATGTGTGTGGGGCATTATTGTTGTAGCTGTTTTAATCATGTAGAAAAACTGAATTCTGCATCTTGATCAAGCCAAGGACAAAGCCACAAGCAGCCTTGGGGGATGAGAGGCATGCCATTATCATGAGGGAGCCGGAATCCTGAGCCAGGGATGACTATAGGAAGTTAAATCCTGCAGCGCATGGAAATCTTATGGGAAGGTGTGATCAAGGAGGCAGCATGTGTAGGTAGGTAAGTAGAGCCAAATCTGTGCCATATGTTTATACAGTGTAACATTGTGTAAGAATCTGACTTCATTTTCTGATGTTTGCCTACTGACAGCTTTGAAGTCTCTCCCCTCCTTTTTCTCCTTCTGCCCCACATCTGAGCACACTGATGAGAAAGCCTGGCACTGCCTCTTCTGGCTCCTGCAGAAGTTTAAGCCACATACAGAAATTCTCCCTGCAGCCTCCCACTCCACACCTATTCCCAAGCACCAGGAAAACCCCAAGCTACTTCCCTTTTCCTGCTCTCTCAAATCACTTGGGACCTGCCTGAGACACACCCTGCTGTCCCTCCCCGCAGAGCCTCTGTATGTAACAAATCTCTTCCTGCTCTCTTGATGTGTGTGTGCCGTCCTCCGTCTCCACATTCAACCCAAACACCGTGTGTGGGTCTTAGAAATGCCTCTGAGGTTGAGGTCTCGGGCTAGGATATCCAATTTAAATCCTGGACTCTCAGAGAAATCGTTGTTCCTTTTAAAGCATAATAAAACCCAGCCAATTCTCTTAGGAGTTATTAACATTTCATTGCTATGTAAATGTTCAGCAGAAGCAGAAGGAAGAACTGTATTCAGGGAATAATTCTGACAGATTACAGTTTGAGGTCTTGTTAAAGGTTATTAAAGGTTATGTCCTCCAAATGATTTATCCATTACAATAAGAATAGAAATACCAAATAGCCTGAATAAGAATTAGCACTGCCATTTTAATTGGGTGAGCACTGGATTGCTAAAATGCAAACAAAAAAATAATCATAATAGAGGAGGCATTGCAAAACATTTTTAAATAAAATTGTTGTGTCATTCAAAAATAGCCAGCCTTGAATATTTCTAGTTAACCCACTCATTCTCTACATACCCATGTATTCTTTCCACCACCTCTTAGATAGACAGTCTAGCTCTTAAGTGTGGAACATTTAGAAATTATACTGTTCTTGAAGGTAATAAATATGGTAACTTAAGTTTAAGAGAAAGTGAAAGATTGTGATTATGTGAGTAAAATCAGAGGCTCGTAATCCACCTGCAGAAAACAACGGAATATTCACAAACAGAACAGTAACATAGAAATGTACTTCATTCATATCTCCTTATAATAAACATGAAATTATGAACAGTTAGATTACCAAGAACCCTACAAAACAAACTGCTTCCAACGAAGTATTGTACCTAAGCGGTGCTGGATTAAAAATGATAATTCACTGTTCATACCTACTTTGAAGACAGAACCTATAGGTAATGAGCAGAAATAAAAATCGAGGCTGTAGCTAATTGTTTTAAGAGGCAGCAGCCAAAGAGTACTGAAGAGCACTTTTCAGGGAGGTAATTAGGCTTGTGGGAATCAGGATGCAATCTTGTTAACGGTATGAGGTTCTTTATTCTTTTCCTCAATCAATTATTTAAGCCTATTTCAGGAATTTACACAATGAATATGGTCAAGGTACAGAGATTTTGGAGGACATGTAATCATCCAGAGATGCACTAAAAGTAATTTAGTCTAGGCTGGAAAGTTTCCAACGTGTAAGTACTTGTTAGAAGTTCTAAAATGGATTATTTTCTCCAATTAAAGTCTTGGCAAGAATTAAGTAGTTTAGTAACTCTCAGGAATGACAGAGCCTGAGCAAATCATTCGGAGGCTTTTAACACAGCACACATCCAAATCGAGCTCTGGAAACCAAACACAAAAATAACAACTCTCTGTTGAGCGCCTTTTATGTACCAAACACCCCGTCAGGCCCGTTACACGGGTAATCTCATTTAATCCAAGGAAAACTTTATAAATGCTGTTTTTAAAGATGAGGACATTGTCACTCTGAGAATTTAATAGTGTACTGTGGTCACTCATTGGTTAAAGAAAGACCGAGGGTTAATGGAAGGTCCAGCTCCTACTCTAACGCATTCCCCTTTGTCTATTCACACAGGCAGTGATGAAAACATAATTCCAGCTCCTCAATCATATTGAGAGGTAATCTTTGTACCATTCTTTGGGAGTTTTTTTTTCTTGTCACAAGGCTAAAGCTAAAGGTCAGAAATGCAACAGAATGAATCAGGTCATTCTCTGACAGCTTCCAGTGACAGGTTGTTCTCGTAAACACCCCCTGCGTTTGGTGGTTTATGGTGGTTACCGTGTGTGGCAGGTGAGGTCTTGTTTTAGCTTCAGCACTAACCAGCTCTATGACCTTTGGTATTATACCCACTCTAAACTCCTGTCACCTCTAAACTGGTAACCATAACAGTGCCTATGTCATAGGACTGACAAAAATAAGTGAGAATCCGAGTGTAAAGTGTTATCTCTACTATGTGCTCAATTCGTGTTCGATAATTAGACTGGTAAAAAGCCAGTTTCTATGAGCAAGAAGTAAGATTGCTGAAAATAAGACAACAGGGTTTTAGAAAGTTATTCACTTGGTTATTTAACAAATTGTGATAAATATTCCTTTGTTACTTAGCCTCAGAGAGATCTATAAAAAGCTCATTCCTGAGGACAAGGGACACAAAAAGACAATTTTCAGAAGATGATACAATTAGAAAATAGGAAAAAATTGAAGTTAATCAGTAATAAAGAAATGTATAATGTAATAATATTGAGATGCCATTTATTATTTATTAAATTAATCACCCTAATAAAGATACCTAAAAAAGATACATTCAATGATTTTAAAACCACAGTAAAGAAACTAACTTTATACATTGCTGATAAAAGGCAACATTTTGGAATAATAATTAAGTGATGTTTTAAAAGAAGTATTAAAAATGTTAATTTTTAAACATCAATTCCACAACTGAAAATTCCCACTAAGGAAATTATTTAAAAATGGGAAATCAGCATAGATACAAATTTTTATTGTAGTATCTCATTGAGCAAAAACTTGAAACAATCTAATTACCCAACAGGAAAAAATTGTTAGCAATAACTATGGTGTCACCTCTTTTTGGCATATTAGGTACCAATTAAAATTAAGGTTTTGGAAACAATGTTGCATCATGATACGGCATAGGAAAACAAAAGAAAAGTGTGATATAAATCATGTGTAGGCTGGTTAAAGCTAAATGAGAAGGCGTGCCCAGGAAAAAATGATTGTAGGAAAATTCAAAATGTTCATAGTGTGTTAGTATGATGGATTTTGGGATTATTAATCTCTTTTTAAAAAGTATTTATAATTTCAATATTAATTGTATAATATTAAAAAAGTGATTTCATTTAAATTGTGAATGATAGTGGTAAAATGATTATTCTCAGTTCTGCATAATATGGCAACTCTTACGACTACTTTAAGTTTCTGAGCTCAGAACATGATTTATTAATTACTGTGTTCTTTATGTGCATAAAAATACCAAGAACCAAATAATAAAATTCATCTTTTCATAAATTTTTGTTCATTGCTTTTAGAATTATTTTCAATTAAATAAGTGATTTCTCAAAAGGAGTCATACATATGCTATAGGACTAATTACATGCATGTATCATTACATGCTTCATGCAATATGTTAAAATGTATACCAAATGACCAATATATTTAATTTTTATTTGCTATGTGCGTTAATAACTTGTGTTCTCAAAGTCTAGATATAACGTCTTATCTTTGGAAAGATTCTTTAGAAGGGTCAGTAACAATATAAGTACTGCTATTTTCTTTCTAAAAAGATTTTTAAAGCACATTTTGTATATCATTGACAGAATCAATTCTTAAAGCAACTGTTATTACTAAATATTTGGGGACTTTTGATTTCATCTCAGTTTCTCTTTTTCTAACTCAGTAGAGGATTTTGAATTAAATAGTGAGGGGTAGAGGTGGAAGAATGTAGAAAAACGTACATAGTAAACTATCGTAGCCAGAGAGGGCCTTACTTTGTGGACAGAGTCCCTTTCTAATAACACAAGAATCTCTGAGGCTATGATAACATCATATGAAACATTCGAACCCACTGCAGTGTAACATTTACTGTGGGTTATATGCAGTGCTAAGCATGGTGAACAGAAGCTAAGAAAAGTAAGCTACAGTTTCTGGCAACAAGCATGCTTTCTAACAAGGAGAGAATACACGTAAGCAACGAAAAACATCTACACATGTGAGAGCTCCATTTCTTTCCATTATGCTAAACACTTTTAGAAAATTTAAAGTATAGACTATTTTATTGTTTTATATGCATTCCTCAACCTATAAGTAATGTTCATGCTTACCATAGAAAATGTAGAAAAATGCACCGATGATGAACAAAATCACCCACAGATTCCTGGCCCTCATTAAAACGTAGTAAGCCCACGATAGTTCACCCTCCTCACTAATTACAACCAAACACTCTGGACAAGATGCCAACACAAACAACAATTGCTTGATAACTCTGAGGATTAACAACAGCAAATAAGCCGAGGAAAGAAGATGAAGCTAGAAAAAGAACCCTTAACAGAATGAGTTTCCTGATCATTTGCTTTACTTTGCGCCGTGACCAAGGGCGGCTTCAGGGTGAAGCTGTGCCCTTGGTAGAGGCAGTGGATTTCAGAGAGAAACTCTCTCTGGCTGGAGAAACAGGAAGGGGGTCCCCGTTTGCTTCCAGGGTAGCCCCAATTGTGCCTAACTGCAGCAGCGCAAGTAGCTAAAACTCTAAAAAAGAAAAACAAAATGAAAAACAAAACAAATCAATTTTCAAGCAAGAGAAATGGGAGAAATTGCCCGGGAGTCAGAGAACATGCAGAAAACGGGAGGAGGAGAAAGTGAGGATGGGAGGTGCTCTGATTCTGATGGGGGGCGAACAGACACACCTCCCGGCGCAGCCCTGGGCTGTGCACGTGTGCAACAGACCAAACCCAGTCTAGCAAAGGCTTGGTAAACTCAGATGACATCGGAACTCTACCCCATAGAGAACAAGATGGAACTTCAAGTTTCAACCTAAACCGGGTTCATTGCTTTGTTGAAACCACCACAACAAATCTGTATTCTCCAGTGGATTGTTTCAGGACACAGCCTCTCATAAAATACTATTCAAAATGTTCAGGATACATTTCCAAAATACTCAGCATACAAAGAAGAACCAAGACAGTGTGAGAAATCCTCTAAGAAAAAATAATCAGCAGATCAACAGTTGGAAACTGAGAGATGAACCAGGTGTTGGACTTAAAGCAACAATTATTCTCTCCTTTCCTCTCTTCCTCCCTCCCTCCCTCCCTCCCTTCCTTCCTTCCTTCCTTCCTTCCTTCCTTCCTTCCTTCCTTCCTTCCTTCCTTCCTTCTTTCCTTCCTTCTTCTTAATTTTGGTTTAACTTTTTCCTACTCCATATTCTCCTAAGGTGGACACTTAGATTTTGGGTTTTAGGCCTTTCTTCTTTTGTAATAGAAACATATAAAGCTGTCACTTTCTCTGTGTTAACTAAATTACACAGGTTTTTGTTTTGCTGTGCTTTCAGTATTATTCAGTTTGAATTAATTTCTAACTTCTCTTGTGATTTCTTCTTTGACCCATAGGTTGTGCAGGACTTATTTGTTTGATTGACAAATATTTGGGGCTTTCCTGGATGTTATACTTATTTGTATTTTATTCTCTTAGAGAACAACTCCTTTATCCTAAAGAATTTCCTTCAGCTTTTTTTTTTAGAATATATCATCTGGAGATGAATTTCCTCATGGTTAATTTATCTTAAAACATCTGTATTTTCCTTATCTTTAAAGATAATTTTTTCTGGAAAAAGATCCTTTCGCACTTTGAATATGGTTTTGGGCTTCCTTTTATTATGATTAAAAAGTCAGCTACTAATCGTATAATTGTTCCTCTATACATTTTCTTGTTAATTTTTTTGCCACTTTCAATCTTTTCCTCTTTATTTGTAGTTTTCAGCAGGTTGGGTCTGATGTTTTCTTTAGATTCACCTTGTATGTTCATGCATTTGTGTGCATGCATTTGAGATTCTTGGATCTGAAAGTTAATCTGTGAGGTGTTTAGTCATTACTGTTTCAAATGTGTTTTATACCCTCTTCTCTTTCCTCTCCTTCTGGAACTCTACTTACATGTGTATAATGCTGCTTTGTATTATTCCAAAAGACTCTGAGGGTCTATGTATTATTCTTCAGTAATTTTCCCCTCTGTTTTGAGGGTTGGGCAATTACTTTGATCTTCTTATAAGTTTCATCAATTATTTTTTTCTGTTACTTTTAATCTGCTATTGACCCTATCTAGCAATTTTTTAATGTCAACTTTTATATTTCAGAATTTTCACTTTGAATAGTTCCCACTTGTCTGAGATATCATTTCCATTTATTCTATTAGACCATTTTTTCTTTAATTCTTTGAAATATATATTATTAGTTGTTTGAATACATAATAGCAGTTTTAAAGTATCTGTTTGACAGACCTATCATCTGGCCAACTATGAATGGTTTCCCACTGATTTCTCATTTTATCCAGATTGTATAGAGTGGACGAAAAAGTTTGTTTAGTTTTTTTCTGTAAAGTAAAACACATTTCACTTTTACCAGTAACTACTGATTTGGATATTTTTGAGTATGTCAGCTATCTCTGGAGTGGTATAATGTCGATTGTTCTCAATTAATGTCTTGATTTGATCGCTATCAACTTCAAATGGCATACCCGACTGTGGAGCATCATCCAGCAAGAATTTCCAGCACAAAACTTTGCAAACCACTTTTGACATGTTTGATCAGTCACAGCACCGTCACCACACACCACACAAATCTTTTTTTGCATCTCAGTTGCATTTTTACCTTTCTTGAAATAATAATGCATAATACACAAAAATGTTGCATATTTTTTCCACCTTCAACATTTAAATGGCTACAAAAAATGCACCAATTTTGATAAGTTTTTTTAACTGCATGCTGATATGACAGCTATCACAACAGAATCTAACAAAATTATTTTGAATGAAGTTAAAGACAAATAAGCACTACTAGAACTATCTTATGGAAAAAGACAAACAAATATTTTGGCCAACTCAATAGATTACATTTTCCTCTTTTTTGCATGAACAGTAATTTTTGGTGAAAACTAGACATTGTAGATAATATAGTGTAGCAACTCTGGATTCTATTGTGTTCCTCTGGAGATTTTGTTACTGTTGTTATAGTAATCAGCTAATTTTCTTGGATTCAAATTGTGATTTCACTGTTTCCTGCAGAATGCTGCAGCTGATAACTCCGGTTATTTTTTCACAACATCCAACTACTGCTTTTTTAAGCCTAGTCCCCTGAGGGTTTCCATTGTGACTACATGGTGATAAGCTGAAAACTGAACAAAATGTGTTTTCCCATTTTTAATCTCATATATCATGACTACTCTGCTTCTGGAGAGTCTTCCTTAAATTTCCAGGTGCTCTGCCAGTGTCAGGCTTTTTCCCCTGATGTTTCAAATCAGCAAGTGCTTCCCTTGCCTGATGGACACGGCAGTCAGAGAGAGAGCGCTTGGTTAAACAGCAACAGACTCATAAATCTCGTCACCTGGTGAATCTGCTTTCAACAGTGTACTTGCCTTCGGTCTTTCCCTGCTCTGTTTGCCAGACACTCAGCACTTGGCTTTGCATATTTGTAGTTTAGTTATCAGTCAGGGATTCGGAGGAACTTCATAATGCAGATAATAGATCTTAACACTTCTGCACTTCTCTCTCAGGATCTGCCTTTTAAAGCCTCCTTTCCTACTGAGCTCTTATCTTTGCATCCTTGAGCTGGTTAGGCTGTTTTCTCTTCTGTATGGGCGGCCCCTTTGGGAGCACACTGGGGCATTTCTAGCCCTTTGTTAAGGACTCTTTTTCAAGAACACAGTTCCCCTTGGCTTTTGTTTGCACTTGGCACTTTTTAGTGCCTTTAAATAGTTGGTGTTTTAAAAAACGTATTGTGTCTAGGTTTTATAATTTTTATTGGTGGAGAGGTTCATATAAGATCATTTTGCCGTCATTATTAGAAATACACCTACATCCTTCCCAGCCCATCTATCGCACCTCCGTCTTGGGTATTTTCCATAGCTGTCTTTCCATTCCCTACTATAATGGTATTAAAGCCAGAAGTCTAAACACTCAGTTTTAAAGGATTTTACTGTCAAATAAATCTAAGAAAAGAGCATTTCACTAGATGTTAGGAGACATGGGTACTAGTTTCGCTTGATTTAGGCAAATAGCTTGCCTGCTGTGTGTCGTAGCTTTCATTTTAGAAACTGAAGAAAGTGAATGAAATATACAATATCTTCTGTCAGTATCTTCCAAAGTTCTATTTTCCCTTATGGTCAACTCAGTAAACAAGACTCCTCCTAATTTTTAGGCATACTTATCAGTTATGCTGAATTTTTTTTCCTGTTTCCCTTTTCCCAGATAAGAAGCCATTTGTCAACTGAGATGTTCTCAAGAATGGAATGAAACATTTTATCTGTTGTTTCTGACTTTCTATATCCTACTTTCAATTTCAGTGTCAAAACGGTCAAAAGGCGCATGACTCCCAAGGTGAATTTTGTAATGTTGTCTAGGTTTCCAATAAGAATGTCATTTTTCTTTCCTCAATTTGCTGTCAGTTGTCTCCCTTTCTTAGCTTCTCTGCTATCACTCAACTCTAATTTCCAATTCCTTCTTAGGATTTTTATATGCGGTTGCATTGTTCCTAAATAAAAGAAAAAAAATACCATTGCCTGTCTTGGCCCAGAATATTTTTACTCTCTGCACAATTTAAAAGATGGATGTTGAGCTGTATTTTCCCTGCTGAATGACAAAGTCGACAAAATAAGAAACATGTCAAGGAAATGTCAGGTTCTAGCAAGAGATCGAAAATAAAAAGGTGAGCAAAGTGTAGAAGAATTCTACTACAAATGAGCTCTTCATAAACTATGAATAATAGTTTTTGTTATTTTTATTTTCATGTCATATATTTGGATAACGTAATATTTATCTTGTTAAGTTAGTTGTGCATACTTACTACATCTATTATATTCTCATCCAACCTCACCAAAAATCATAGGACGATGAAAAACTTCGCTTAAAACTGACAATGATCTTTTAAATTCAGACTCAATAAGCTACAGCACAAGCTAGCAAAAGCAAGTAATTTAAGGATAAACATCTTTTGAAGGTAATATTATGAGAGATGAGATAGAAAAGGAAAGATTAATGTGAAATAATTTGTTTTGCTATTTTCTCACCAAATTACCCAAATTATTTCTTATTAAATTTATTAAAATCCTATTACATTATACAAGAAATACCTGCTCATTATGACAGTTCAACAAAATTTAGGTCTGAAATCACCATTTACACTTAATTAAGAAATCAATTGCTTTGCTGTTGTGTTACCAGGAAGTCAACACCATCATGCATTTTCCTTCTTCTTATGAAGTACACATTAGAATATAATAACAACATTAGTATAAACTTGATATACCAAATCTTTTACAACTGGCTTACCTGAATATATTTTTAATAAACATTCAGTTAATGTTTGCAAATTTTTATATACCACATATTGTATTGTGAAGTTATATCAGTCTGTTAAAATAATATTTACTTAGAAAGACTACTTTATGTTTCATAAAATAAATGATGTCTTTCCTATTAGCTTATTGGAAAATGAGTTGAAGTTGGTTTTCTGTAAGTACTTGCTCTGTGACAGTTTGATTTGAGGGTTACCATATTTCAGAAACTAGATCGAAAACACAAGAACTGTCACATAAAATTTTAGAGATGTGACTTCAATCATTAAATATTATATTTGATTTAATATGAAATATGAGAATGCTAGAATTTTTTTAAAGGATGGATTGCCTATTTGATAGCTTATGAGTATCAGGCTAGAAATAAGCAGCATCCAAGACTGTTTTTCAGAATGCCCTATCATTCAATCCTTTTTTCCCAGTGGTGGCAATGAAAAGGAGAGAGAAGAATTTCTACAGAGCAAAGTGAAATATTAAGAACAGACTTGTATTTTTGAGTAAGAAAATGTAGCCATTTTAATAATATCATTTGTATGTGTATTCTACATTTATGTAAAAGAGCTTCATTGTTCTCCTGGGATTATATTAGCTTGGATTTGGTATGAACCAGGTGCTTTTTCAAAATGATCAATGAAATTCCCAAGCACCTGTGGTTTTTGATAGGCTCACATCCCCTAGTTAGACTGGCCCCTGTGCCATTTTGACTTCTATTGCACATGTACCTACCTCCCCCTGCCCCTGGAATCTGGTACCCGATGGGGAGGAGTGGGGTGTTAACCCCCTTAGAGTGGAATGCTGTGGTCCCCTGGGGTGTGAAGCTGTAGCTGCCTAGTGAGGCAAATAGGCTTATGTTCCCCAGTTTATTCAGCTCAATGTCTAATTCCCTTTGCTTTCCTTCTTATTAATAATAAGCTGATTACCTATGGTAACAGTTTTACGTAGTTATTATTTCAAGTACCAATTTTTCTAATTTGTTAGTTTTAGTCATAATTTTGATTATTCTCTTATCTTTTCCCTTATGTTGAATTTGGCATTTTTTTAGTTCTTTCAACTTCTAACTCATTTCTTTGATCCTTTCCTTCTGATTTATATATGTATATAAAACAACAAAATTTCCTCTGAGTGCAGCTTTAGACAGTGCACTATAGTAATGAAAATATTCTAGATATTCTGTAATTAAAGATTTGATTAAAGGTTTGATATTCCAAGAATTTATGGGAGATGAAAGATTTATTTTTCATCCCTTCGACATTTCATAGTTAAAAGAGATAAAGCAAAACAATTCTATTGTTCATGATCAGTTTTCTCATTATTTTTTACAAATTTTGATGCTAAATCATGCATTGATTTGTGAAAAAATTAACAAAAACGTATTTAAAATATTATCTTACCTTTATTAAAATAATTATTGTTAATTTTAATAACTGTATCCAACCTTTATATCATATCAGTTCCATGTACAAGGTGCTATTCTAAGCTCAACATATATATTAATACATTCAATCATGCCCATTTTACAGATAAGATGTGAGAAAACTGAGTCTTAGGGAGGTTACAAGATTATGCTGAGTCATACAGCTAGTAAATAAGAATGTGTAGACTCTAACCTAGGTCTCTGACTGCAGAGCAAAAGCTCCTACATCACAATTACATGTAAGGGAAAGCATAGAGAAACAAGAGTCAGGTGACTTATTTTAGTCCAATCTCTGCTACGGTAAGATCTGGTATAGGTCAATCAAGCTCTATGGTGCTGAGATAGGGTGGTGGTGAATGTGTTCAAAAGTCTACTAAGTTAGCAATGATGCTATGTGATCCTCCATTTGCTATTTGAGGAGTGATGATAAAATTATGCACTCCAAATACTGCTGCTGGTGGTCAGTAACATCCTGGGATTTGACTAAGAGAACATTCTGGAGTCAAAAAAGAGAAACACAGCCTGGACATGTTATGATTGATTTCATTAAGGCTACAGTGTAACCAACTGCACTAAGAGTGACCTAAGATTCCATGCAGACCTAGAACCACTGCTAGAATCTCAGGAGTCCTGGGGGTCAACTGATGTCAAAACAGTCTTAATCCATGTGGTGATGGCAGTAGACATGGAGCTCAGATTTCATCATTACCAATTATGCTGGTTTTGACCGACCCACTGTTGGACCAGCTTCGGTCCTGTGTTAAGTGTAACTTGGAATACAAAAACCACTTCTGTTTACTTGAGCAAAAAAAGAAAGACAAGATCATACAGCTTCTCCTCCCCTAAAAGAAAGCAAAGATTATATATACACACACATATATATATAAGTATATATATATTTTTCCTTCAGTATAGCACTGAAGAAAATATAAACAATTAAGGCAGTAACAGTGTTCTCAGCATCTCATTGGCTAAAAACAAAGAACTATCTCTTTAGAATGATGGTAGAAGAAGCAGCTCCAAAAGCTTCATCTTTTTGTCACTCAAGGTTCATGATTACAGCCTATGGAACCCTATTGGTCAAGGCTCTTCAGGATCATTAGTGGGCCTACCTCTTGTCCGGGGATAAGGGCATCTCATTTCACGGTCTCACTAAAAGAACCCTTAGTGATGGGGAGATGGCTCCACAAACACTGAGATAATGTTGTAGGAGAGGAAAGGATGCTGGCAGGAAGTTATGACAAATAACAGATACTAACATACACACAGACTTTTTTCTCTGTGGTGCTCCAGAGAGTAAGTTCACTGGCCTTGCATCAGATTGTTATCGTACTTGGTTTGGCTGTGTGTATCTGAGAACTCAAAATGGTGGCTTAAGTAAGATTTAAATTTATTTCCCTCTCACATAAAAGGGAGGGCTGTCTAGAACCATTTCATAGTTAGCGGGATGCCTTCTCCAGAGTACCTTCAAGCTGCCTCCTGGAACTTCACCCACCAAATCCGACTTTCAGGAACTATGAAGGAAGACGTAGAAGGCAGAAGAACACTCCTCCCAGCCAAGTCAGCTCCTGATCAAACAGCCTCCTCAGAGGTTCCCCCCTAACACTTTAAATTATATCCCATTATCCAAACCTTTGTCATCTGACCATGAAGGTGACTGGCTGGGAATATAGTCCATTACTGAGTGCATTGTAGCACCCAATATAACCAGCGTTCCAAACTGAGAGTGAATACTACTGTCTCTACTATACTTAGAAATTTCTTCTCTAAACTGCCTAATGCAGGATTAATTCAGGGCAGCTAAAACAATCTGAAAGTTTTCAACAACTACATTTTTATAGTTCTCTTTTCTCCATCTTGCCAATCATTTGTACTTTTTTTCTTAATTGGCTGCTATTTTTAATTAAGTACAATTGCCCTACAGTAAAGTTAGAGTCACATTCCACTGATTAGAATTGTCTTCCAATGATTAATGAGTCAGTCTGAAATTCACACTATGCTTATTTACAACACGATAGCATCATTCAGTAATGAACTTTCAAGAGATTATTTTCCCATTGTCATGTTTCTAATCAAGTGCTCATATGCATAATGAATACTTCAAGAGAAATCTAGTTTTTGCCTTGTTTACTAGAAGAGTCATCTTAATGGCAAGTCACGAGCATGTTCAGATGGATTGTCTAGTCAGAGCTGAACATGAATTAAAATATTACAAGGAGTCATGAAACCATAAAACACAATGGTCTTTAAAATTCTGGTAATGTCACATGAACTCAGATTTGCAGGAAACCTTGAGATTCACTTAGTCAACCCCAATCCAATTCTATGAATACAACCATCAGTAGGTGACTCTTTTGTGTCTTGGAGAGGAACTGTGGATGTTGGACACTTGTGTCCATCCCTTTTAGATGGCATGTACCAGTCCCTTCTAGATGGCACTAATTATTGGAATTTTTTTTATTGAGCAAAACCACAAACTTTAATTTCCCCATTATCACCTTTAACTTTTCTCTTTTTCTGCCATGGTAGACATTTATGCGTTAGATATTTATTTTAGGTAAAATAAAGTGTCATCAATATTGACACCTCATTAGAACAAAGCTTAATTTCCGAACAGGATAGCAAACACGGTGAAAAGATCGCCAAAGATTACACAGGTCAGGGGAAGGGAGGAAGGGTGAAGGGCCAGCGAGGGCCGGGGAGGCCTAGTTTGGCAGGTGACATGTGAGCCGAGATGAGGGAAGCGAATGAAGCGTGCCTGCTCTGCCCAGAGTTCAAGGGAGAAAACGGAAAGTGAACAGGCTGTTGAGGCAGAGCTTGAATTTGGTGTGAATGTTCAGGAAGTAGCAAGACTAGTGTAGCCAGAGCAAAGTGAGAGAGGATAAATCACCAATAAACCCTGCCTGCATGCTAATAGGCTCGCCGATCTGTAATTCTTTACTGCATTGGAGAAAAGAACCACGTTTCTGGGAGTTTCTCCTGCAACAAATCTGCCCCCCTTCAAGTCAGGAAGGCTTTATGTGTATGTTTAAAATTGTTAATAATGAAGCAGCCAAGTCAGTTTCTTCCATTTTATTCCTCTTCGTGGGAGACAATTATTCACAGCTAGAGTCTACTGGCAAGTTTTCATTGTTTTTAAACTTTGAGTCCCTCAGAGTGTCTCCACAGTGACCTTCCTGGTTGCCCCATGGAGAAAGATCATTGGAGTACTTACCAAAATATTTCCAGCTGAGCCATCTGTGGTGGGCATAATATTGGCCCTGAAAAATGTCCGTGTTCTGATCTGTGGAACCTATGAAAATGTTACTTTCCACGGCAAAAAGAGACTTTCGCAGATGCGATAGTAAATTGCCTTGAGTAGCAGAGATATCCAGGTGGGCCCAATCTAATCACATGTATTTTTAAAAGCTGATTCTATTTCTCAACTACTGTCAGAGATGAGAGGACAGAAGAAAGGCTGGAGACATGTAATTTTGTCATCGTTGAAGATGGTGGAAGGGGCCATGAGCCAAGCAATGAGGTCTCCTCTAGAGTCTGGAAAAGAAAAGGAAATGGATTCTTCTCTAGAACCTTCAAAAAAGAAAGCAGCCTTGCCAACATCTTGATTTTAAGTCAGTGAGACCTGTATTCCGGGACTTCTGACTTTATAGAACTGTCAGGTTGGAAACTCGTGTGGTTTTACACTACTGTAACTGTGGTAATTTGTTACGGAGGCAATAGGATTCTAAGACAGCATCCCTGAAACCACGATTTCTCTGTAACAACTTGACCTCTGCCAAAACTGGCTGTGAGTAGGCCGTCAGTGTATGCAAACCTCAGAGTTCAGAAGAGCATTCTCCTGCAGAAAACATTGTCGAACTGCTCAGCTGACCTTCTGTTGTATAAATTTGAGTATCCCCAAACAACCAAAAGGCATATACAACAAGAGTAGTCATCGTAAATTTCAGGGTGGTTATTCTGGGATAGAGCAAGATCTGAAAAGGTGTTTTGAATCAACTTAAAACTATGATCTTCAACATTGTTCTGATTTAGTGTATATAGTATTGTTATTACATTTTTGTTATTTTCAATCTTTTAATTTATCAAGGCCCAGAACAAATTTTAGTAATCTGTTTCTGAGAAGCCAGATGTGACAGGCAGTGCCCCATGGAGCAGACCTATTTACACAGTAAAAATAAATAAACTTTTGATGCTTTCTCCTCTAGGCCATTTCACAGCCTAAGTTGGGGTTTAACGTTACATAAAGTTGACATCACTAAAATCATTCCATTCTTCACTCTCTTTCTTTCCCTAAAACCAAAGCAGCTAGTACCTCAAGTGCTTATCTCTAGCAGGTAGGAAACTGTCAGATTAAAGTAATTCACTCTAAGGATAAAGGTTTTAACCATGTATTGCAAGGTTTGATGGACTAAGTACAACTATAATCAGTGGACCAAGTAGAATATTTTGAAAGAGATGTGTTTACTGCAGGCCTTTAGCTCCACTATGCAATTTAATATATATATATAATTTATATATATAAAACACACACATATATACACACATATATGTAGATAGATACATATATTCTCAATTCTGTTTTTATTTATTCTTTATTTTTAGTTTTTCATTACAGTTTGCATTTAACACTATTTTGCACCAGTTTCAGGTGCACAGCATAGTGGTCAGACCATCGTGCACCTCACAAAGCGCTCCTGTTATCCCCAGCAGCTGCCTGGCACCACACATAGTCACCCCAACATCACTGCCTATACCCCCAGGCTGTACTTCACACCCTCGTGTCTACTCTATAACTACCCTTCCGTACTCCTTCATCCTGTCACCTGTTTCACTCAGTCCCCCAATGCTCCTCCCCACTGACAGTCATCAGTCTGTTCTCTCTATCTATGAGTCTGTTTCTCTTTTGTTTGTTTATTCTGTTCTTTAGATTCTATATGTAAGTGAAATCATATGGTATTTGTCTTTCTCTGGCCGACTTATTTCACTTAACATACTACTCTCTGGGACCATCCATGCTGTCATAAATGGTAAGATTTCATTCTTTTTTATGGCTGAGTAATATTCCATTGAATATACGTATCAAAGATTTTTTATCCACTCACCTGTTGACAGCCACTTGGATTGCTTTTGTATATTGGTATTATAAATAATGCCGCAATGAACACAGGAGTGCATACATTCTTTTGAATTATTTTTTTGGATTTCTTCAGAAAAATGCTCAAAAGTAGAATTGCTGGGTCATAAGGCATTTCCATTTTTAATTTTTTGAGGGAACTCTATACTGCCTTCCATCTTTACCATGCAGTTGTCACTCATGCAGTGAATATCAGCCAGTGTTCACAACACGGCACTGAAGTTTACGTTCAACGACCTGGAGACAGACAAAACTTATTGAGTTCAGGCTCTGTGATATGGGAGCCACGACTGAGCTTCTGTTTCCTCATCTGTGAAATAAAGACAATAACGATGGCTATTTCTTAAGTTTATTGTGAGGTCTAAATGAAATCACACATGGCAACTGCTTAACACCGTGCCTGGTGTAGAGTGAGCACTCCCTATGCCATATCTGTCTGTTATTCTCCAGTTCAGGGTCTGGATAAGGCATTTTGTGGAGCCCGGAAAAAGCTACAGCCTTATACACAGTGGAGCTTTCTCCCACCCTCTAAACATGCCCTGATGGTTTGACTGACAGACAACAGACAAGCAACAGCTCACTGTAAAAAGCAGTTAACTTACACACACCCAGGCTTTCCAAACACATTTTATCATCTAAAAGATGCATTATCTAAATTTTGTGTAAATATAGGTATTAACTTAATTCCTTAGCATACTCACAGTGCAATGGGGAAGAAATACAAAGGAGAAAATGTGTAACTAATTTGTGGATATCCTCCTCTTTAATCATAATACACTAAAGAAATAAATTGAAGTAATTTAGGAAAGATTATCTTGAAAAAACTTTTCACAGTAGTCCAAAGGAAGGAGTATAAATCTTGGAATATGTCTCTCCATCTTCTGCAGGAATTCTGGCTTTGTCCAGGATACTTTCATTACCACTATAAAGTTGAGAGATGGGGCTGTGAAGGTGAGGACATCGAGAGATTTTGATGAAGGTTGTTAGGTGCCAATAACTATTAATAGGTACATTCTGAAGACTTAACAAAACAAACCAACTTTCATTTTAGAATTAAAAAAAAGTTAAGACTATAACTCCAACTTAAGATAAGGTAAAATAATTTAAAAACAGCTCTCTTACTATTTCAGGAAAGAAGAATCAAAATGTTTTTCAAAAGTTAAACTTCAGGGGAAAAGCTTCTTACAATAAAAGTAGGTTTTCCCCTTAAGACATACTATTCCGAACTGATTACCTTCCTTCACAGGTTGCAACAATAGGTATGATTGACAAGCATGTCAAAGGCTTCATTCTTCTATCTGGGTTTTAACTGTTCCTTCCGGGAGCTGATTTCAATGAGTTGTTATATTTTGAGGTGCTGTCATAGACTTATTGGAAGGAACTAGAAATGTTAGCTCCTTGTATCTGGAATTCCAGCAGGGATTCTAGGTCTGAGCATTAGATCTAACTTAATAATATAATTTTTAGAAGTTTTTGAAACTGTATAGAGAAATAGAGTAGAATTACCTTAATTAAATATTTATGAGAAAGCTATAGGACATCAGAACAGTGCTTTCTGTATTCACTCTTACTTAACTTCCTGTCAGTGTGAATAGATATTTATTATTGTTAACAGTGAATTGAGTATTTGACTAGCATGTAAAACTTAAATGCAATACTATTATTTTTATTGTTAATACTTCTTTGAGCAGAAATTGAGTAAATACTCTAGAAGTATGACAGGATCAATCTAACTTGTAGAACATCAGTATCTGTTAAAGGGAAGGTGTGAACATTTATAAATTTGAAGTGAATCAATATTCCCTGGAATAAAGAGTCTACAAAAATCACAAACTAGGCATGTCTAATCTGTACAGGAAGGTATTATCTCTCTAGGAGTAACCCATAAATTACTTAGCATGGTGTCTAGCACAAGAGATGTAAATATTAACTGTATTACCATCTAGAGGGATATCTGATTTTTGAGTTACAAAGATCTAAAAATAAGTGGCTTAAAAATACATAACTTTTCTCTCATGTAGAATGGAGTTCAGAGGCAGGCTGTTCAGGGCTGGCATGTTGACTTCTTTATATGATGAATATGTTCGAATAGTTCTATTTTCTGCTTTGCTACTCGTAGCAGAGGCTTACAGCCTCAGAATCACCTCATGCTCACAATATGGCTGCCATGATCCTGCCTACTACATATAGGTAGAAGGAGGAAAAATTCTAGTTGTGCAAAATGGTGAAGGCCAGCTGAATCCATGTCATTAAAACAAACAAGCAAACACACAAAAACTTCTTCCAGAGTCCAAACCAACACAGCCCCATGCCTTCCCTTCTTTAAAGGTAAGATGAAAAATGTTTTTAACTAAATGCATTGCCAAACCTAACAAAAATGAAGGAAGAAGGGGAGATTGGATTTAGATAGGCAACTAGCTGTTTTCCCCACTGTTATGATTATGATTATAATTACTGGGAGACACACAAATAAATGACTCCTTTTCAGTGGTTTCCTTCTCTGTGTGACTATAATAACATTAGCCTTTCAGCAGTGTGTCGAAGAGAGCTCATATTGGCTTTCAAGAGCCAGCTGGTAAAATTTCAAGAATTTTGCATGTTGGTAATAAAACATAATTTTACATGTTGGTAATTTTTAATAATAGCTATTATTAAAAATTAAATAATATAAACATAATTAAATGCATTATATAAGAAACACAGATAACAAATATTTAAAACAGGTAAGTTCTTAATTATTTTACTATAAATTGCAATTGTTTGTTTCCGAGTTTAGCATATCCATTGCATCTGTATGGTGAAAATACTGTATAATGAAAACCTACAAAATAGTGTGCTACCACATCTGTCCCCAATTCTGCATTTAGTGATGTCACATTGGTAGCGTAAAACTGATCATGGAGATAAATATTTTACATCATGGAAGTTACCAAATGCTGATGTGTGGCTTCTTTTTCTAGAAGGTAGATTGTAAATATTTATTAGCACACTTCTGCCTTATATTAACAAAAATATTTTTAATAGTTTGCTATACTAATGCTTGTCATTATAGAGATCAGGGTAGGGGCAAATTTAATGTTTCACTAACATAATCTCATCCAGAAGGTTAACCAGTGAACACGTCAGGAGAGGGAAGGAATTGCTCTTCCTCTGTTCAAGCCTGGCAACAGCTCTCAGGGGACCACCAGCAAAGCCAGCCAGATATTTCAGCTCTGAGCTAGAGAAAAAGAATTTCTTTTGTAACTAATCTCTTGGAGAGATAGGTAAGGAAAGAAACTGTTACATGTTTTGCCCCAAAGACTAATAAATTTGTTTATGTCCTTTTGAGCTTGGAGCAATCATCAAAAAAAGAAAAGAAGTTCTGAAACTGTGCCTCACTGATTGTCACTCTAGAGGGCAACAAAAGGAGACATCCTGGGGAAATGAAGAGGCAGTGCAGCCCTGGTGCTGCACTCAGTTGGTCAGAGCGTCATCCCTTACACCGAGGTTGTGGGTTCAATCCCCGGTCAGGGTACACCCAATGAATGTGTAATTAAGTGGGACAAAGAACTGATGTTTCTCTCTCTCTCATCAATATTTTTTTTTAAATGTCAAAAGATGTGACGTTAAGCAGACAATCAATGACACAATGTAGTGGGAATAAGTGGAAAGGATGATGAACAATCCCTTTTCTACATCTAGTGTTTAAATTGACCCTGTTAAATGAAAGCTGATTTTGTTTTTTCATGTTAAGTGCTTTTTCTTGAGCTATTTACAATTGTGTGTAAACCTTCTGTCCCACTGTCTGGGCTGTAAGGTGGTGCCAGAGAGAACTGTAGGAGAAAGTGCTTTGGCTGCTTAGTCCTTTGGCAAGGCTCTTGGGAAGCAAGCACTCTTTATTCCTGAGGGGAGTGTGAATTACTGTGACCTTTATGAAGGACAATTTGGCAACTTTTGTCAAAATTGCAAATGCATACGACCTTTGATCCACTAATTCTACTTTTGTGAATGTGTTCTATATACTTGTCATATGCTAAATGTTATAGGTTCAAATTTATTCATTGTAACACTTTTGCATAAAGGAAATGGTTACAATCAACTCAAAATTTATCAATAGTGAGTGGTTACATAAATTATGACATTTTTTGTAGTGGATTTTTATATGTATGTTAAAAATAAAAAGTCTTAGGAACTATGTAGTGGGAAAAATGTGTCAGGATACATGTATATGTTTTGTGCAAAATAAAAGAAAATAAAAAACCAAGTTTTGTGTCTTTTTGAATATGCATAACTCTGGAAAGACCCATAGAATCTAAGAATAAGGATTTCTACATGGAAGGGAGGGAGGTTCTGGCTAAACAAGAAGCAAAGTTAAAAGGAAAGAAACATCTTTTGCTACTTTTTAACTTTTATAGTTACTCATTTTTCTGAGCCATGTGAACATATTACCTAATTTAAAATTCTTTAAAATATCTTAAACCCATATACATAGCCTACAATGAATGCTTAAAGAGAAAGCAACTTGCTGTCTGTCACACAGATCTTTAATCTGATGTGATGAGTCTTGCTGTGAGATGAAGGCACCACATGGAGAGATGTGCCTATTGCTATTGGAGGGACCCAACACAGGATGTATGAGGCCCTGAGGAACCAGCAGGAGCAGGATGGTCACCCAGGGCTAGGTCGGGCTGCAGGGGTGGAGGGCGTGGAGCTGTCATGCAGGCCCTGCAAGGACCAGAGTTCTCACTGCAGAATGCACCTTCTGCCAGACACAGTGGGGAACGAGGAGCAAAAAGGACCAAGATCCCAACCTTTCTCTTGTCCACACTTGATCTCCGAAGAGAAAGGTACTGCTACTTCCGAGAATTCTGCTGGATTTCGTGGCGGTAAGTTAATAAGTGTCCAAGTAAAAGATAAACCCAGATCTATTGTGCTAATAGGCGACAATCTCCAGACATATTAAGTGAAAAAAATCAAGATGCAGAAGAGTGTGTAAGAGTCCCATTTGTATTAAAATATTTATAACATATATTTATTTATACATGCATAGAATATTCATGCAGGACTAGCAAAAAAATTATAATATTTGAGGGAAGATGCAAGTGAATTTGGACCACCAGAGGATGAAATAGACCTTACTATTTTAAATCACATAAATGTGTGAGTTCAATTTTATAAACATGTTTAATTAAAAAATAGACAAATTCTCTCATTAGTCAATAGACACCATTTTAGTTATTGATTATACATTGTTTATCATAAACTTAAATAATATAATATCTAACAAATACTGCATTATGTAACTGGAATATATTTGCTTAGGTTCGATTCCTGGCTCCACAATTTTTCTAGCTTTATGAGTTTAGGCAAGTTATTTACTCTTTTATAGCTTGGTTTCTCCTTCACTTTAATGGCCAAAAATATAAAGTTGTTTTGAGGGTTAAATAAAATAGTTGATATAAAATAGTTTACACAGTACCTGACACATGGAAAAGACAGTAAATGATAGCTTATGTTAAGATTTAAACCTTGCTGATCATTTTTTTAGTTCTTATATTTCAAACACATTAATGTACTTTCATCCTAAAAACTAATCACTAATTAGAGAACAGAGTCTTAATATGTTATCATAGGACACTGCTATTTGACAATCATTATACATTCACTTTCAAAATATTTGTTTCATAGGCATATTTTTAAAGTAGTGCCCAAGCCACGCTGAAATATCAGAACAAGGTGATCAGTATTGCTGCTTTATGGAAATGCTTGGTCTGTAGACTACACACCATCCGATAAACACCTGCACGGAAAAATCACATTTTACTGTTTGTCAAATATTTTATATGAGTATTGGGGAGTGTATCCTCTGGACCTATATAAATAAATAATGCACTTTGTTTATGAAATCATATTGCTACTTAATTTAAAATGATAAGTTAATGAAATACTTTGGCAATAGCGAGAGAAGGCTTGGCTTCTAAAAAATTCTAATTTATTCTTTTACAATGAGAAATATGACTCATTATCAAAAAAAACCAAAACACCAGACTTCACTGATCACCATGATTTCTTCCTGGAGGACTGATTTACATTTGAAGCCAAATTCTAACAGAGTGTTCAGCTCGCAAAGGACATATTCTGAACTCAGGGAGTTCTGTGATTTTCAGCCACAAGTCTACCTTCTCCATAAAGAACATACTCTGACTTTCCTTGACTATCCATCAGAACTGGAGACCAATAGATCAGTTTTAATTGTTGGGTTTTTGTTATTGTTTTACCATTTGGTTTTATTTTTTAAAAATTATTTGTTTTGTACATGTTAGTGATATTTACTTTGTCCCAGGTCAGACATGCTAAAATCCTCAGATATTTCCTGTCATCACTCTGACCATCTAGATGGATGTTCCCATCATCTGACCATCTCTTAGATAGCTGTCCTAGTTTACTATGGCTGCACAACAAATCCCCATGTACTAAATGGCTCAAAACAACGTAAATGTACCATCTCACATCAGTTTCTGCGCTGCAGGAACCAGGTTAGTAAGGCCTTCTGCTCAGATTTTCACTAGGTTAAAATCAAGGTGTCTGATGGAGTTACGATCTCCTCCGAGGCTCCCGAGGCTCATTTTGCAAGCTGGCAGGCTGTTGGCAGAATCCAGTTCCTTACGATTGTAGGACCACGGCCCTCTGATTCTAAGGGCTGCCCAGCATTCCCTGCCATGTGGTCCTCTCCACAAGATGGCAATTTGTTTCTTCATGGTCAGCAGGAGCCCATCTCCTGTTGCTTGGAATAGCTCTCTCCGCTGTCACAACATAAGTTTGTAATCGAAGCAACAAACTGGCTACCTGTGTATGCGTTGGTTCTGCCCACACTCAGAGGGTGGGGATTATACAAAGAGGGTGTAGTATTGTATACAGACACACCAAGGGGTGGGAGTCGTGGAGTCATTTCAGAATTCTGCCTGCCACACTGTCTGTTTACTGATTATTATGAGGGTAAGAGGGGCAGGGCGATGTATTTGACTTGAGCTGTGAACTCCGTGAAGCACAGCTGTCAATCTAGATTCTGGTGTGTCCAGCTGTTATTGCCTCCAAGTTTCTTCCTACTGCAATTTGGTCTTTCCATAGATGTAAAAGATGGCTTTAAACTTGGATTTGAAGAATTGGATTTGAGGGATGCTACAAATTTACATGGGGGATCAAATAATGTGGAAAATTTCTGGTACGCTGCTTTTTGAGGAAAAAAATAGTTCATTTTCTACATAAATTTTTTGTATCAGGATTCAGAATAACAAATTATGGTAATTGTAAGAAATAATAAGAGTCACTAGCTGAATGCCTATTATATCAGGAGTTTTACATATATTATTTCTTCCAATCTTCCCTATGACAAAATTGAAGCTCAATTAATATTAATGATGAATAAATATTAAAATGGTAAAACTTAATTAATATTAATTTATTAATACCTGCAGATAGTAGATCTCAGGGCTGGGGTGTCAAATCTAGCTCCATTTGAGTTTTGAGACTATATTCTCTAAATTCTACACAGTTACTAATACTATGGCCCTGACAAAATCCCATCGAGTTTGTCCACAAACATTTATTGAGGGGCTACTATGTGCTGGCATTGTGCTACCCCACAAGGAATTAATAGTAAACAAGAGAGGTATAGTCTCTGCCTTCTACAATAAGAGCTTGAGCTTCCACCAGAGCTGAGATCATAAGTGTTCCTTATATCAGACAAAGAGCTTATCTATATTATTGGTATTACTAATATTACTAGTTAATATTACATATAATAAATTCTTTACATTACATATAATAAATATGCCTGGATTTCTAATATAATCACAGTGAATACACTTTTTAGAATTATAGTAGAATACTATAACAATTTTATTTGCAGTTTCTACTAGAAAAAGAGAAAGAAATTCTGTGTATGTGTGTCCGTGCGTGTACATGCCTGCTTTAGTTTAAGAAAAAGAAATCATTTGGTGAAAAATTTTTATTAACCATCTAAGAATGAAAGATTAGTAAACCTTGAATACACATTGGATGGTCCTTATGAAGTGTGCATCCTTGGGTGGGAGCAGGGTTACCCAGCTGCTGGACTGAGTGGTGCTCTGGCACGAACAAAGAGGGGCACAAACACACCAACCAGTCAATGGATAAACACGTGGCAGGGAGTGAGAGCAAGGGAAAAATGGAGAGAGAGAGAGTGACATTGATTTGGTTTCAAAGAATTTTTATAGAATTTTGAAAACAAAAAATCTAGAAAAAAATTAATATATATATATATGTAAGTTTTATTTAACTATTTTTAATTTGTGTTGTATAAGGGGAGAAAACCAAAGCACGTTTGTGGTGTCTTGGGGCTTCTAAAAATCCTAACATAGCCTTGGCTGGTGTGGCTCAGGGGACTGAGTGCCAGAATGTGAACCAAAGGGTTGCCAGTTTGATTCCCAGTCTAGAGCACATGCCTGGGCACATACAGGTGTCCAGTAGGGGGCGTGTGAGACACAACCACACATTGATGTTACCCTCTCTTCCTTCTCTTCTCTAGAAAAATAAATAAAATCTTTAAAAAAAAATCCTAATACAGTCTTATTTGGAATCAACTACTTGACACTTTCTCATTTCGTAGGTGCCTTCGAAACAGGACTGTTGAAGTGAACTAATGTATGACCTTTCTACACTACAGAAATCAAAATTTAAAGTTTTTGTCAATTACAAAGAAACAATGGTGCCACCTAATGGTAGCAATGCAAATTGCAGTAGGTTCTTATTTTCTTTAATAAGCATGTACAAATTTTATAGCCCATTGGACTATAAAAATGATGTCAGTTCAATATGCAAATAACATTAAAATAAAAATGGCAATGATAAATATAGAAACATCTATTAATATCACTGATGGAATATCATGTAATTATAGAGTTTGGAAAAACTTTATGCCTCCTATTAATACCAGACATTAATAACAATATCGATGAATGTTTTCATGATGTTACTTCTATTATAACAAAAGCAAAATGTAGCATGAGAAAATTATTTTTATAACTTCAGCTAGGTTATTCAAATACATTGGAAAAGTCTACTAAATATACAAGGTTAATTGTTTTGAGTTTACCACAAAATAAAATTTAAATATTTGATAGTGGTTATCTAATTATTATCTGTTCATGTGTTTAAGTGTTCTATGAATTTCATTTTCTCTTGGGAATATATTTGAAATGTTTACTTAACACTGATGTTCACTGTATAATTTAAGATGAATTACTATAACATCAAAGTTAGGTGATCAGTCAGTGTAATGATTTAGTGGGGATGTGATAATCATTAACACTCTGGATATATTTGCTAAAGAGACAGCCCAGATAGTTGCCGACCTCGTGGGATATGTAGGTTGCCCAAATCATTGCAATGTCATATTGCCGAATTCAACGATGCAAGAATGTCAAGTCATTTCTGAATTTCAGCAAAAACTGCTATTTAAGATGGCTCACTCTATTATGTTTTGTTTACGTGTGTGCATTTGTTGTGTCTTTTTGACATCCATACTTTTCTGAAAGAAGAACACGGGACAGGAAACATTGATGAGCATTCAGAAAAGAAAGGTATTCCTGATTGTGAGGCACTGAAGGGCACGTAGGGGAGGAAGTGTCCAGTGTGAGAGCACCCATCTCTGGGGGGCACTGAGCTCCTGGGGGAACCGAAGTGGAAGGGAAAAGCTGAGGGCAATGTGAAGAGGATAGAGAGGCTATTTACTGACTCTGCTAGGCTGATGGTAAAAGGTTAGGATTTGGAGTCAAAAGACCTCCACACTGTAAATGGAAAAGGGGCTCTGTAATAAATCTAATATGTCTAGTGACCAAAAGTTACCTCATAGAGTGACCTTATAAATTCCTAACTAGGCAGGTCACGGTGGGTAAGTCACACCCTTGGCCTATAATTTCTTTAGTAAAAGGTTTATCTCTGCCTTAAACAAGCTCTGTCCATTGTTCTGTGCATCTAGGTTAACAAACTTTTGAAATGCCAGTTATTCCCTTTTCAGACCCCGTGGAGGTGTAGCCACCTCAAGGGAACCCATAATCTTAACGACCCCATAAACCAATCATGCAGATTTCCCAGCCTAGCTTTCTCCCACCTTCATGTAACTCTCTCACATTCCCTGCTCAATTCCAAATGTACAAAGGGAGCTGCAAAATTGTTATTTGCCAAGCATTTGAAATCTTGCTTTCTGGCCTATTATCAGTTTGGCTCAGATAAACTCTTATAATAATTCTCTACAGGTCCAGACAGTCTTATGTTGACAATGTGTTGGCTCTGTAATTCTAAGGAGGTTGTTAATTAATCTTACATGCCTTGGTTTATTTATTTATGAAATGGATATAAAAATATTTGCATAAAGCATGTACCATTGATAGCTCACAGAGCCAACACTTTCCCTTAGTTGTTATGGGTTAATATCTAATTAGACTATATGTTGCTATAATTAACCTTAGCTAATTACATTCCACTGGCTTAAGTGGAGCAATAACTAGAAAATTATGAGGTCGTAGGGAGAGATTTTAATTTTTTTAAAGGTAGGAATTTGAGTATGTTTAAATGCTGATGACAAGAATGCTTATGAGAAGGAGATATTGCCATTAGCTAAGGCTAATTATAGCAACATATAGTCTAATTAGAGATTAACCCATAGGAACTGAGGGAAAGTATTGGCTGTTACATGAGCTATCAATTATACATGCTTTATACAAATATTTTTTATATCCATTTCATAAATAAATATGTCAACACTGATTTCTGAGAACAGCTTATCTGATATATAGCAAGCTGGGAAGTCTGTTCACATTTATAGTTTTATCCTTTAAACCAAGAGCATATCTGTAGAAGAGACTATTAGGCCATTAGCGTTCACTAAATAGCCATTATCTCCTCAACATTTGCTCTTTCCATGGGGGTGGATCCGTGTGATCAGGTCCTTAGTAAGTGCATTGTGAGAAGTGACATGCATTCCTCCAGACAAAACAAATTAAGAGCCAGTGCGATTACAGTATTTTTCTCTTCCCCTGTCCCAGGAGCTTTGTTTTCCCAATGGTACAGTAAGGCTAATATAGCATAATTTATATTATATGTAATTATATATTTTATATAGTTTCTAATAACACCTCCCCATTGAACAACAAGGGTTTGATCTGCATGGGTCCAACTATATGCAGATTTTTTTTTTTCAGTTCACCTGTGTAGTTCAATTGACCCATTTATTTCAAACCTGCCTGTTTCAAGGATCAGCTAGGACTTGGGAATCTGCCTGTGTGGAGGGCCAATTTAAGTGATACCCAGATTTTCTACTGTGGATTGCTAGGCAGTGGGGAGTTGGTGTTTAGGTCCCTTGTCTGCAATGTTGTTCAAGGGTCAACTGTGTATCTAATATGGATATATAATTTATATAATACATACTAATGTAATTCCATAATAAGGAGAAAGTCTACCTCATTCACATTGGACTGTGACTGTGACATAAAAGAAAAATAAATCTTTACCAAAAGTCCTTGAGATGTTAAATTTGGGGGGCACTAAGTGTTAATTATACTGATAGTGTAATGTTTTAGGGTCAGAAAAGAATTCAGCAAATATTTTATAACCTCTTGCCTGTAACCTGATGAATATAAGACATTTTAAAAATGGGAAAAGAACTTCTTATCAGGATAAATAAATAGGTAGTAGAGATCCCAGCCTTGATTAGAGAAAATGAAAACCTAATGATGCCCATGACAAAGATGTATTTGGAGCATTTGTTCAGGCAATCATGCGCTTTCCACGTCTGAAAGACCTCTGGGCTTACAACGTCTATTTTTCATTGATAGTAGTTTATCATTTCTTTCCTCTCCCAGGTCTAATGGGCAATATTTAGCAAATATAAAGGAGGGCTGGTGGACTGGCCTTCCAGAACTCTGCCGACAGGTCTGGGATACTTAAGGGGACGCTGTCAACAGGACTTTTGAGTTTTCTGGCCTCTGTGGTCAGGATCTTTTACTTCATTTCTGATTTCATTCCCCACCAGCTCGTCTTAGTCTGCCCAGGCTGCCATAACAAATTAGCATAGCCTGGGTGACCTAACCAAAAACATTATTTCTCACAATTCCAGAGGCTGGGGAGTTCAAGATCAAGATATCTGCATATTTAGCTCTTGATGAGGACCCTCCTCCTGGTTTTCAGATGGCTGTTGTCTCACTGTACCCACAAAAGGGAGAGAGAAAGCTCTGTCTTCTCTTTCCCTTTTTATACAGGTGATACTTCCATCATGGGAGCTCTGCCTGTAGGACCTTGCCTGAACCTGAGTACCTTTCTGGGCCCTAACTCAGAATGCCGTCACATTGGGGCTTAGATTTACTCATGTAAACTTTCAGGGGACACAAACATTCAGACTGTAACACAAGGTCAACTGGAGTTGTTTCTGCATTTATATTCCCTCTGCCAGGTTCATATCATCTCTTTGGATCTAGTTACATTTCGATAATTTAGATCATTTGTACTTGATATGCCAATGTTGTTAACTGTGCCTGGGCAGTTGAGCACCCCGATTTGTCATTTCAGATTGAGAGGTACTTGCTTTTCTGTTGCCACCTGTGTACACACAGGAGAGTGATGGATATGCTCATTTCTCATGACATATATATATGTATATATGTATTCCTATGAATATAGTCATAGGAGATACTTATTTCTCCATATCCTGTAGTTGTTTTCTTCAAAATGCATTAAATTTGCCAATTTTAAATATCTTGGATATTGTTATTTTTTCCTTTTTTGTGTAGCATGAATTATAGTAATAGATTTTTTACAAATGAATCATTTTTACTCCTAGAACAAATGTCATTTATGTAATGTGTATTATATTTAATAAGCTAACATATCACTTGATATATTTGATTTAGTATTTGAGATTGATTGATCGGCACCTTTCCATTTTTGGTACGAATTTTGTTGGGATTTGAAATAAATGTTTCAGTGGTTTTTAGTGAAGAATCTAAATGATTTTATTTCTTTTCTGTGCTTGGAAACAATTTTAGTGATATTAATGCAACTAAATTAATGTCATTCTTTTCTCATATGCAGATAATATTTAAGGCTATAAATTTTCCTCATCATTGTTTTAGGCTTTTCACACAGATTCATATTTTATTAAAATTTTGATTTATTTTTTATATTTTTAAATTATTTTTCTCTATATAGTTTTCTACCATAAACAGACAGATGTCAGATAGATATGTTAGAGAGATATTTCTATGATTTTAAAAGCTGTGAAACATCACTCACTGGAAGAGAAATTAGAAAGTTTAATCGCAAAATCACACATCTGTCTATGTATTAAGATGAACAAAAAATAGCTTCTGAACAAATAACACTTAGCTTTCTTTTATTGAGGAGTATATCCTGATTATTTTATTGAGGAGCATATCCTGTTTATTGCTATAACTCAAATTTTCCAATGCTATTTGCTTATCAACCTTGTAAACATGTCTTCAAAGTTTTTAAAATTAGAATCTTGAACTCTTCTCTTCAAATTTAGCAGAGACTCCATTATAACAACAATTGACCTATTCCTCTAAATCCTAACTTTATCTTGGTTCAAATCACATTAACATACATACCACACTAACTTGACCCAGGATAATCAAAGGGATAGCCCAGAGATTTTTATAGGGACGTTATTGATTGTAAAGTTTACCATGTCACATGGCAGTGGCTGTACGATTAGCTATAGGAAAATTTCTTCCAGGTATTAGTGACTGAAAAACTGTAATGTTTTTCTGAGCAACTAATGTTTTTATATACGGACATTCACATATATATTTAAAATAATCTTACTTTCCTATTTAACCCCTAGAAACACCAGAGATAAACTTTGAAATATCTCCAGGAATTGCATGTCATCCAAGTATTAATTTGTATAGATAGCTTGTCTCCAATTTCATTTTATTCTTGCTTTTATTTAGATTTTTACTGTCTGCTTTAGGTTATAAGTGAGAGAAACCTAATTTGGTTCCAACTGACATACATTCCACTTAAATTAACTTAATTAAAGGACAGAATTTATATTTTCCTTGCTTGTTTGATTTGCTGATTAGGTTCTACTTATAGGTGAGATCATATGGTATTTGTCTTTCACCACCTGGCTTATTTCACTTAGCATAATGCTCTCCAGTTCCATCCATGCTGTCGTGAAGGGTAGGAGCTCCTTTCTTTCTGCTGCATAGTATTCTATTGTGTAAAGGTGCAATAGTTTTTTTATCCATTCATTTACTCGTGGGCACTTAGGTTGCTTCCAGCACTTGGCTATTGTAAATTGTGCTGCTATGAACAGTGGGGTGCATAGATTCTTATGGATTGGTGTTTCAGGGTTCTTAGGGTATAATCCCAGCAGTGGAATTGTCGGGTCAAAAAACAATTCCATTTTCAGTTTTTTCAGGAAATTCCAAACTGTTTTCCACAGTTTCTGCACTAGTCTGACAGTAACCAGAGGGGAGGAGGGAGGGGCTAATGGGAGGAAAAGGGGGAGGAGTTTTCAGGAACAGTATAAAGGACACCTGGACAAAACCAAGGGGAGGTAGGATCGAGGGTGGGAAGTGGGGATGACTGGGGTGGGGGAAATGGTGGGGGGAAAATGGAGACAACTGTACTTAAACAATAAAAAAAGTTAAAATAGTTTTAAAAATAATAAAAATTAAAATTAAAAAAAAGACCAGAGTTTATTATGAGGTGCTGGTTGTTGTTTTTCTCTAATACAGCCCAAAGCAGAGAATCCCACTGGACCTCAGGAATTAACCAGGGCTGCAGACTGAAACACCAGCAGGAGTTTGTCTCCATTTTGTATCTCTGCCATTCTTTGTGTAATTTCTTCACTTCTTTCCTTTTTTTACTTAAAGCATTGACTCCACATGATGGTACATGATCAATAAGAACTACAGAAAAGGGTATAATCAGAATTAAGGTAATTCAAATAATACATATTGTTATTCAGTGGGTGTCTGAAATTATTGATTTAATTTAGAGCTTGTCAAGTATCCACATTTTTAAATATTTAAAGAATAAAAATAAAACTAAGGGCACTCATCAATCAAATAGAATCAAGGAATAAAGAAAAATAATTAGGAAAGGAATAATATCATTACAACATGCAAATTAATATGAGATTCATATATTACCATAAGGGACCACAATAAATGTAATAACAAGGTAGAAAAAATTTCTCAATTTGTTTACAATATTCAGCTATATCTTACTTACAAGAGACACTAATAACAGCATTACAAAAACAATTGTAAACAAATAGATCTTAAGTTAAATACACTTACAGAAAAGAGGGTGTTACATGGTAAGATGAAGATATTGTGGTTTTGATAATATATGGTCCTAAAAACACAAATTTAACATTATGAAGCAAAAATTATAAATAGAAATTTATAGATATACAATCATAAGGATTTGTAATTTTGCTTAATGTAATTTTTTTAAAAGTTACTTGAGGAAAGAAAAATTTAGTACCACTATAGAGGATTTGAGTAATATAATTTATAAGTTTGAAATAATAGCCATACACAAATGTTCATAAAACAATTAGAGAATACATTCTTTTCAAGAACATAGTATCTTTTTAAAAATGAGCACACACTGGCCACAAAGAAACTCTCCACAAAGAAACTCACCAAAATCAGAAGTAAATAGCAAGAAAATTAGAAATCAATAGCAAACACATAGTCATTTGGAAATTTGAAAGTGCATGTTAATATTATTTATTGGTTAAAGAAGAAATACTAGAAATAATCAGTTATCTATACATTAAAGTATATGTCTGATATAATATTAAAAATTGCAGATTCATAAAATAATAGCATTTATGTAAGTTTAAACCCATAAACCACAGGTGGCAAGCACAAGACCTGAGGGCCGAATCCAGCCCTCCACCTTGTCTTATCCGGCCCGGCACCTTGTTTCTGCCCGGTGGCAGCACCGAGCTCCTTGCCCCTAGTTAAGGAGTAGTTACATTTATACAGTCCTGAAATTACGTTCGGCCCTTTGAAGGCAACCACAATGGCTGATGTGGCCCCGGGTGAAAATGAGTTTGACACCCCTGCCATAAACCATTACTATGTGTATCAGTACATACTAATGTACATAGTACTGTATAAATTCATAGCACTGGTTACCATAACATGCATGAGAATAATGTAAAGCATGTTCAGAGCAGTGGATACTTCTTGGAAATCAGGAAGAGGAAGATAAGAGTTAGAGTGATAGCTGAATCTAAAACAATTAAAAAAATAAAAGATCTAAAGTAAAAGTGGTAAAGTGTTATATTAAATCTGGTTGTTGGATGCTGAGCTTTTTAAAATCTTTTTTAAATATAAAAGATATGTTGTAATTAAAATAAAAGAATGTCTTTTAAGAAATAAATCACCAAAGTAGAAAATGGTCTTCTTATAGTCTGGGGAAACTGTTTCCATCCTGGTCTTTCTACTTGGGAGTGAAGGCTTTGGATACATTACGTCATTACATTGGGCCCCAGCGTCCCACATCATAGAATTGCCCTGAGCATTGTATTGGGCTTCTATATTTTGTTCCCCTAAATTAGAATTGCCACATAATAGATACTCAACAAATATTTGTTCCCATTTGCTGACTAAATGAATGAATAAAGGAACAATCATGACCTGGAGGTCTAGAATCATAATGAGTGAGCAATGCACACCCTTCCTCAATTTAGAACCCAGGATCTTGTCTGACAGAATCAACAAGAAATAATCATTTCTGTGTTTGCCAAGAGGTGTGCAGTGATGCTTGTCATGTTCTGACCTTTACCTTTTGCTTACAGCAAATAAACATTACTTTCTGCCACATGAGGAAGCTGCACCTTTGGTCATTATGTCTATTATTTGTCCTGATGTAAAGATGTTTTTCTGCGTACACTTCAAAGAGTAATTCTTAGGTAGCCTTCTTGGCAACATCTATTTCCCTTAGGAATAAAATGGTGTTTAGATTTCAGATATGATTTTGCTTGTCAAAATGAACACCTTTATTTGGCAATATTTAACCTGATAGTCATTAAAAGCAAGGCTTCTTTCCACCACCCTGCATCTCCGGTGCCAAAGGCATGTTTCTGTTAAGTGTTTCCGTGCTAAACATTAAACTTGCATCATAGAACATGAAGTTTCTGAACTACCTGCTGCCAAAATAACCAGTTGAAAGGTGAATAATTCAGTCAAGTTGATTTTGTAAAATTCTTTAGAAGAAAATGTGCTTAGTTTAAAAAAATAATTAGCCGTTTCCCTGAACTCAGCTTCTTTTTCAAATGAACTTATCAAAACCATCTGTATGTCTAGACATGGCCCAAGATAAAGTATTCCCAACAGTATATTAAGTAATGAAAGTGAACAAGTTAGAAAATGAATAGTACTTTAGGGACTATTAGTAATCCTGGTAAGAGAATGTAAGGCATGGTTTAAGTTTGAAATCTACTTAAAGTCTACATGCTTAGTACTCCAAGGTGAATAATTTATTAAAATATTAACTTCAAAAACAGAGCTATTTTACCATCTGGAGGCAATATTTTGCAAGGTATAACTTAATTACCTAAGACCTTTCCAATGCTTCTCTGAAAAATACATGAGGATTTTTTTCTTTGTGGAACTAATAGGTGAGAATATTGATTTAAAAGATCTGATATATTTTACTCTGTATGTATTTTACAAACACTTGCTGTAAATCTTATGAAATAATTAAACAGTAACCATGTAGGCACTTTTGATTTGTATAATTAGTAGGCTATATATGCTTAGGCTTTTATTTCAGGCCTAATAACATTCTCAGTTAAAGCTCTTCTATTTTTTCACAAGATCTAGACAAATATTCCCAGTTAAAGTTTACTAGAAAAGCCACATTCTTGACTTCTCCTGTTTCATCATTGCCCTCTCACTATATGATAGAGAGAACTGAAGTGGAAGAGACCAATCAGTGAGAAAAGACTATGACTCAGCACCAACGTGGGAACTGTGAACCCACACGGAATGTGCCGCAGCGTCTGGATCACGATTCTGCTTTTAAAAAATTAGTTTCCTTTTCTACACTGTTTTATTGAGATGTAATTCATTTTTTTCTATTTTGTAGGTTGTCTTTTCACTTTCTTGATGTTGTCATCTGAAAGACAAATACTTTTAATTTTGGTGACATCCAATTTATTTTTCCTTTCATTGCTTACGATTTTGGTGGCATATTTAAGAAGGCTTTGCCTGATGAGATCGTGAAAATTGATCTGTGTTTTTTTCCTGTAAGTTCTATAGTTTTAGCTATTATATTTACATTTATTTTCATGGAATTACTTTTTGTGTATGGCATACGAGAAATAGTATAGCCTAATTCTGCATGTGGTTATCCAGTGTCCCAGCACCATATATGGAAGAGACTACTCTGTCTCCATTGGATTGCCTCAGCACCCTGTGGAAAAGCAATTGAATGCAAAGGTGAAGATGCATTTTTTGGACTCTCAGTTCTAGTCTGTTGATCTCTACGTCTACCGTCAGACCAGTCCCAGCCCCTCTTGATTACTGAACTAATTTTTGAAATTGGTCAGTATGGGTCCTGCGCCTTTGTTCTTTTATTTAAGGATGTTTTGGCTGTAGTGGGTCTCTTGAATTTCCATATATACTTCAGGATGAGTTTATTAATTTCTGAAGAAGCAGAATATAGAAGTTTGACAAATATTGGGTTGAATTTGTGCATCATTTTGGGAAGTTTTACTGTCTTGACCATATTAAGTCCCCTAAACCCATAATCATGAAATTGCTTTTCATTTATTTAGATACTCTAATTTCTTGTGACAATTTTTACAGCTATTAGTGTACAAGTATTACACCTCTTTCTTCAGATTGCACCTGAGTTTTATTGTTTTTGATTCTGTTGGAAAATAAATTCTCTTATTAATTTTAGTTTTGAAATATTCCATTGTTAGTATACAGAAATACAATGAATTTTTGTATACTATTCTGCACCCTTAATTGACTCATTTATTAATTCTAATATTCTAAAAGTTTTTAGTGGATTCTAGTTTTAACATATTGCTATAACAAGATAGTGTTTCTTGAAAATAGAAATAGTTTTGATTCTTTCTTTCCGGTGTGGATGCCTTTATTTTCTTGACTAAATACCTTAGGTAGAACCTCCAGTAAAACAAGTGGACATCTTTGCCTTGTTTCTCATCTTAGTAGAAAACATTTGGTCTCTTCATCAAGCGTGATGCTGGAGACAGTATGATGCTAGGTGTGGATGTGGCTTTTCTTTCATAGAAGCTGTCTTTCAGGTTGAGGAAGTTCTTCCTATTCCCAGTTTACTGAGTATTTTGTTTTTAACCACAAAGTTGTTTTTTCTGCATCTGAGATAATAATATAATTTTCATCCTTTAATCTATTCACATGGTATATTACATTAAATAATTTTTACATGTTAAAACAAACCTTGCATTCCTAAAATAAATTTCATTTAATTGTGGTGTATAACCCTTTTTATATATTATTGGATTTAATTTGCTATACCACGTTGAAGATCTTCGCATCTATATTCAAAAGAGATGTTGATCTGTATTTTTCTTTCTTTTATCTGTATTTTTCTTGTGTCATCTGGCCTCATAAAATGAGTTAAGAATCATTCTTTTCTCTCTGAATTTTTGAGAATTTATGAATAACTGGTGTTTATTCTTCTTTAAACATTTTGTAGAATTTACCAGTGAAGCCATCTGGTCTTAAACTCTTCTTTGCAGAAAGTTTTTAATTAGCTAATTTGATTTTTTTAACTTATTATATGCATATTTAAATCAATTTCTTCGCTTTTCAGTTTTTCCAGTTCTTTTCTTTCTGGGAATTTTTTTCATTTCACCTACATTATCTAATTTGTTTATATACAATTATTTATATTATTCCTTCAAAACCCTTCCTCTTTCCATAAGGTCAGTAGTGATGTTCCTTCCTTCATTCAAACCTTTGTTTTTTTTTTTCCCAGTTAGTCTTGCTAAAGATTTGTCAATTTTGTTGATCATTTCACCATTTTGTTCCATCGAGTGTCTCTATTGTTTTTCTATCTGCTGTTTCATTAATTTCCATTTTGACTTTTACCCTTCTCTTTCTTCTGTTCGCATCAGGGTTAGTGTGTTGTGGGAGGAACAGACAAATGTAATTAAACAGTGGCCCAGTTGCAGCTGCGTTGGTGGATGTGGTGTCTTTGCTGGAGCAGAACAGCACAGCCCGTGGCTGCTGTTGGGCAGTGCATCCGTCTTCACCCCTCGAGGAGGGAAGCACACAGGAGAGTTCACTTCCCATAGCAGGGCAGTATACATTCATTGTTTTGCTTCGGAATTTTCATACTAATTCTTTTTTGTGTTGTTGTCATTTACTTTGGAGGACTCCTGATTGTCTTGACTTTTCTGGGAATGTCCTATGGGTCCGCTATTTTAATATCATTATGCTAATTATGCTTGTTGAACAGGAATTAGCATTTCCTTTAGATACTCTAATCACATACAAATATACCAAAGGTGCTGAAATATTTGTAATTATTTAGTAAACCACTGATCTGGGACATGATAGAAATTCTCCTCTAATGTAAAGAAAACATTTTACATCTTGGACCTCCATTAGGAAAGAGGCATAGTGTTTTGTTGGGCTTATTTGATTTTTTGAGATGGTTTATGCCATACTTGAGAATACTGACTCCAATTCATTAACCAGATTATGGGAAAAGGTTACAATTTTGATTGGGGCTCAGATTGGCGATGACTCTGCAGCGCATTCAGGCTGTGGTGCAACCTTCTCTCTCACCTGGCTGTGTAATCCTGCAGATCTGATGGTGCTGGAGGTACAGGGGGTAGACACACAGGGTCTCTGGCAAGCTCCAACAGGAGAGCGGGAGTGAAGTTAGACCTCTAGGTTCTCAAGCTAATCCCTGCTTGAAAAACATCTTCTTGGAAACTAATGGACCTTGATAGAGATAGAGAGCCTGATTGGGGCAGTGGGGACGGGGGGCGGGTAAAAAGTGACAATGAAACTTGAGGTACTCATACTACATTAAATATGATCAAATCTGCAGTCATAAGGTGGCACAGGAGAATCATCAATTTATTTAATGTGTGATGGAAATAGTATATCTGATATTTGCAAAACAGGAACAGAAGTTATAAGAACATTACATAAATAGGTGCCTCACCCTACCACGTTAGCTACCTCCACAGCGATGAAGGAAAATTTTCACTGTGGTCAGAGCTACAAGCAGGACACAGAGCAGTTGTTCACTTGATGTGGAGGGAGAGGTAACCTGTTATATGAAAATACACAGAATTTTTGAGATGCTGGAAACATTTTATATCTGTGCTGCCCAATATCGTAGTCACTAGACACATGTGGCTGTCAAGTGCTTAAAATGTGACTAGTGCAACTGAGAGATGATATTTTGAATTTGAGTCAATTTTAATCAATTTAAATTTGAAGAGCTATATCAGGTTAATGGCTGTGTATTGGGCCTCACAGGTCTAGATCATATATATGTATATACATTGAAAAATAAATAAACAAGGAAAAGTCGTTGGTCAAATTATTCTAATAATTTCCAACTAAAGTTAGATGTAGCTCTGGTTAGCTACATGCTGTTTCTGTCTGAGCTATGTTTTGACTGTACCTCTTCCAATGATTCTTTTACTGAATTTATAATCAGTAGTTGCTTGGAATCCTGATAGGCACCTAAAACAATGAGTTTGCCTGCTGTCCTTCTTTCTACTTTCCTCACTGCCCTCCTGGCTGTGAACCATGCTGATGCTGCCCATACCACCCAGATACTGTTCATACACCAGGAGTTGGTGCTGGGAGTACTTGAACCAAAAGACAAGCAAGAGAGAAAGGCAGGGAGGCATAAGATAAGGGATGAGATGAGCTAGATTTGTCAGTATCTAGCCAGGACATGGTTTCACCCTACACAATGGCAAGGACACAGTTGATTCCAGTTCAGTTACTACATGGGACAGAGACAGAAGTGGCAAAAGTAGAAGGAAGATGATAAAGACAAAATACAAAGTGTGAAAGGTGACCTGGGATGGACCTATGGCTCAGTTGGCCCTGGCAAGTGGGAGAGCAGGAGCAGGAGGACAGGCAGCCTCAGGTGAGGTTCCGCTGCCCAGAGACCAATCATGAAGGTGAGTCTGAAGGGTTGCAGATACGAGGCTCACCTGCTGATGAGTCTGCTCTTCTCGACGTCAACTGGAGTTTCTGGGACATCCACACCTGCAGACCTTCCCCTCTCTACAAGGTTTATGCACCCCACCAGGGATTAAATTGTCCAGTAAAACAGACTCTCCAAACCCACTGGAAGGAAAGTGAACACACTGTTCATAAGTGTATCTCATTCAATCATCTGTTTAGGTCTTCGGTCACTGGCTGCCTTTCCAGTTGATGTCTGGAAGGAGCCTGGATTGCCCCTTGGGCAGTGAGGCAAAGTTTCAAGGGTAGAAAGAATAGAGTGTCCTCAGTTTAGCTCTGCCACCGCACCTGTGTTTGAAATAAACAACAGGAGGTTATATCTGGCCACTTTCCTCAACCTCAGCCTTCGTAACCAAAGGGGGCATGTGTCTTAGAATCACGGTGGCCATGCTGGTATGGATTGATTGATTGATTCCTCCTATTGCTTCTTAACTATCATGGGCTCTTAGACTATTATCAGCCAGTACAGAAGTTCTGAATTATTCTAACAACCCATAAATGTGTTAAGTTTGCCTTTCCCCTGGGAGTGTCAGTCCTGAAGGCACGTGATGGCTTTTTCCCATTATTAGTTTCTCATAACTTGTCTTTTCTCTCCCAGGAACACAATTTCTTTTCTCTCCCAAGGGCCGTGAATTGTTTCTAAATCTTCTTATCTTGCTTCTGTGTCAGTTGTATTCAGATGAGAATAATGATTTGGGTTTATCATTATCATTCATTATTTATGAAGCTCAAGCTTGATCAAGTAATTAATGCTTGAGTGCCTTGTAGTTATCACCAAGCTTTTTTTTAGTAAGGAAGCCAGTCTGCGAAAGAGTGATTTGACTAAGAACTGAGTGAAGCCTGGTGCTCTGGTCTCTGGAGCTGTGCATAAAACTTGTGCAATGCCCAGACTGGACTGTGCCCTGTGAGGGCAGCATCCAGCACTCCTGGATGCTGCCCCTACCTTCAGATTTAGAATGTTAACTATCATCACCAGGGAGATTAGAATTCTCACTCCAGGTAGCTGGGAGAAAGTGCTTGTTTATGTACCTAAATATGTATGTATGTGTGTATGTTAGTGATATCCACCGAAGGACTTACTGGGAATCACTGGTATGAGTGCCATTAGCCTCATTTAGTAAACTTTAGATAACCGCTTCCTGTGCCTGTCAGCCCAAGGTCTGGTATCAGCGCAGAGACTGAGTGATTGTGTCCACTCTGCCTGGAGCCCTTGTTTTACACTGTTTCGGGCCGGCGGATTCCTTTTCTCGTGGCCTGATGACATTCTGCACTGGGATGCAGCTTCTTTGTTTCTGCGCTTTCATGACTGTTTATAGAAAGCTCAGCCTTCCCATCTGTAAATACTCAAAGTTCACTCCAAGTGCAGGCTACGGATTCCTCTTCTCCCTCCGAGTGTACTTGGCATAGTGCCCACAACCAGCTGTTTTTTCATTGTTGACCCCGGGAATGGAGCTCCTTGTGGTGGCCTCCCGACAGTTCCCTTTGACCTGAGCATTCACTGGGGCACGGCCCTTCCCAGCCTGGGTTCCCGACCTCCTTCAGGTCTGCTCTCCCTGCTGGGTTTGCTTCCTAGCAGGCACGCCCCAGACAGGAGCGGGTAGCCAGTGACTTAGCTTATTCCGGTAGGGGGAGCTAGTTCCTAACCAAGGTCTGAGTTAAAGTAGCTAGTCCCCAATTGAGGGAGGCTCTGGCATTTAGCTCCATGAGTACATATTTCTTATGCATTAACAGCCTAGCAATGTTACTACGGAAAATGCAGAGAATAATAACTCACTGAATCGATTGTATTTTGACTCCAAATAACAGATGGAATGTGCTAGTGGTAGGGGACTTGACTCAGTATGTCCCTTAAGTAGATACCTGAAAATGAAGTTACTCCTGTGATATTCATCTACGCTCCCTCTCTCCATAGTATTTCTTCTTCTCCCCTTCCTTTCAAGTAGGAATTGTTGAATGTGCTCCCATTATCTCAACAGAAGTCTATGGAAGGGCCAAAGCCCCAGCTGCCTGAGAAAAAGGCATTTTCTTATTTGGGTTTTAAAAAGGCTGAACCCCAGAGGCTAAAAATGAGCTGTCTAGTCAAAGCAAAACAGCTTTAAAAAAATGGAGAGAGAAGGCTCCTCACAGACTAGCAAGAGATTAGCAGCAGCAGGGGAGAGGGAAACATGGGGGACAATGTTCAGTCTCCTGGGTGGGCCCCAGCAGGCAGGAGGGGCGTGGCCGCACCTTCCAGGTGCACCGGGCATCTCCAACCCCTAATGTGACAAAAGCAGGTCACATAAATGGTTGCAAATGGCCTGGTGTAAAAAAAATAAAACAAAACAAGAATCTTGGAACTACTATTAAATGTCAAGTGGTACTCTGCCTCTGTGGCGGGGAGATCGTTGAGGTTGGATGGGTCTTTAGCAAATAGGACAGATACAAGGACAGCCCCTTCTTAGCTCCTGTGATTGTTGCCATGTGAAGAGGTGACCCGTTATTGCTAGATTTTCTCACTTTCCAGAGAAGCCAGGAATTTTGACTTTTTAGTGAATTCTCCTGACTTTCAAAAGTTGGCTAACGTGATTTTAAAACACAGCATAGGCCAAACAAAGCACATCTGCAGGACAGATGTGCCTCCCTGTCACTGATTTGCAAGCTGTAGTCTCGGCAGGGCCGCAGTCCATCTCAGCAGAGAGTCCTGTGCCTGAGGCTGGCGCTGAAACAGCAGAGGGCTGCCGGAGGGGAGGGGTCATGAACCTAGGGGCTCCGGTAACAATCGCTCTGGTGACCAAGGGCCACAGGCCGCCTCCACCACCAGTGTTTTGGCCCGGTGGTCCAATTCAAAAGTGTGAGCAAGAAGTGGGAATTCCAATGGGCAATGAGGATAATTGTTTCACCAGCCAAGCGGGATGAAGATTGAAAATATGAATTGATTTAGGTTACAGAGAAAAGGTACCTGTTAATTTTTTTTAAAGATTTTATTTACTTATTTTAGGGAGGGGAAAGGAGGGAGAAGGAGAGGGAGAGAAACATCAATGTGTGGTTGCCTTTTGCATGCTCCCTACTGGAGACCTGACTTGGCCCACAACCCAGGCATGTGCCCTGAATGGGAATCGAACCGGGACCCTTTGGTTCACTGGCTGGTGCTCAGTCCACTGAGCCACACCAGTCAGAGCCCTGTTGAATTCTGCGCACAGATTTGGTGGGCTGATGTTTATACCTGCTCTGCCCAAGTATTGCTAGCAATTCCTGAGTGAGCACAAATGACCCCCAGTATTGGACCCCTTAGACATTCCCTCAGTCTTCAGGCCATCTGACGACCTGGCTCACGCGCTGCAAAGCCCGTTACTGGGGAGGGGGATCCTATTCCATAGAGAATCTAGAGAGACCACAGTCAGGCTTTTTTATTTTTAGCAGCTTTTGTGAGGTATAATTTACATAACATAAAACTCACCCACTATAATTATATATCTAACTCAGTGATTCTAGTAAATTTATAGAGTTGTGCAACCATCACCACAATCCAGTATTAGAAAATCTGCATCACTGCAGAAACTTCCCTTGTGCCCCTTTCCCATCAGTCCTCACTCCCACCCCTAGTCCTGGGCAACCACGGATCTGCTGTCTGTCTATAAATTTTCTTGTCTGGACATTTCATATAAATGGAATCATGAAACAGGTACTTTTCTGTATCTGACATCTTTCACTTAACATAATATTTTTAAGGTTCATTCATGATGAGGCATGTATCAGTAGATTTTTTTTTAAATAGAATAGTATTCCACTGTATGGATATGTCACATTTCAAAAAAATACATTCAGCTGTTGATGGATATTTGGATTGCTTCCTGTTTTCGGCTTTTCTGAATAATGCTGCCATTAGCATTCATGTGCATGTCTTTGTGTGGCGCTGTGATGCTTTCGAGAGGACTTGTTCCAACATCAGCCATTACGAGTAGAGGCTGAGGCGTGCTTGGGGAACCAGGGAAAGGAACCTGGTAAGTTCTGCCAGGCATCTGCTCTCCGCAGGGCTGTTCCGGTCTTCTACGGGCAACAAAGTTCGGATCAGGAGCACTGTGCCCGAGGCTGGGGGAGTGATGGGGAGAGCTGTCCGGACCTGGATGTAAGTAAATAAAAACAGGTGGCCCCTTCCTAGGGAGAAAGTTGGCTCTCCAGGCAGCGGGGAGTGGGGGCAGAGTTTACCATGAAATCAAGAGCCCTAATTATAGGCAGTCCAACCGAGGCTACCATGACTCAAAGTGAAGTGCAGCTGGCACCTGTGGGTGTCTGAGTGACCTCTGAGGTATGGATCAATGCTGGAAGAAGAGAGGTTTGAGTTGTGAATTCAACTTTTTGACGCTTCCCTGAACTACTTCTTGGGTAACATATTTAGGAATGCTGGCATAATTTACAGATGGTCATAGGTTATATTTCTGTCAATGCATTTTTGCAGAAATTCCTTAAGAATTTGGTTTCAATCAATAATGTCTTTGTGCCCTGGTTGGTGTGGCTCAGCGGACTGAGCACCAGCCTGCAAACAGAAAAGTTGCCGATTTGATTTCTGGTCAGGGCACAAGCCCGGGTGGTGGGCCAGGTGCCCAATTGCAGGAGTGCTAGAGGCAACGGATCGATGTATTTCTCCCACACTGAAGTTTCCTTCTCCTTCTCCCTCCCTTCCCCTCTCTCTAAAAGTAAATAAATAAAATCTTTTTAAAAAGTCTTTGCTAGTATATTCCACTCACACAAGTCCTAGAAGTATAAGACATTCATATTGGTATTATTAATACAAATTTATAAGAATAGGATTAAGTTCTTTTTAATCTAAAGGTATCTTTTTTCCTTTATTGCATAATAAAATATGTTTATTTTTAATAACTATATGACACCAAATTAAGTTACTATTTCAATGACTATCTTCCCAGAGGGAATACTCATGTGCACATAGTCTTATGTATCCCATGCATCCTTAAGGCTTCTGGCCTCCTGAGATCACTGTTTTCTTAACTATCTGAATGTCTGCTTTTTTAGCGTGGTGTTTTTTGGTGATCCTGGGGAGTGCATGCCCTCTCCTGGTTGTTGTCTATCACTCCACTTTGAATAGTTCTGGTTTCTCTTGTCGCAGTGACCATCTGTAGTAGTGGGAAACTGGAAAAGATTAAAAACTCATTCAGGGGAAACCAGACTCGCTACTCACAAATTGTGTGATACTTTCTCTGAGTTCTGACCCTAATCGTCCTGCCTTGCCATCTGGTCTATGCACTTCAGCAGAGTTCTAAGTCAGGGTGGATTCTATCACATAATGAATGAGTCATCAGTGGTCTTAAATTTATGACCATTCGAAAGACGGGCCAGAGGAAACTTTCGTCACTAGATGTAAAAACAGGAGAAAGATGTTTGTATTCCATAATTTGTGACTCTCAAACCATGAGTATCACTGGTCTTCTTCCTGCAAATTCAGACACCTTGAAGACATCTATCTGGAATCGCTGTATGAAAACTGGTCCCAGGTTGCTGTTCCTCAAATTGCCTAATACTTCACCACGAGACTGCAATGCCTTGCACAATGTCTACCCCGCGTATCAAGTTCTCCACTGATGTCTGCCATTGCCCTTCTCTGAGAGCCCTATGAGTGGTGCTGCGAGGTTAGCAGTAAACCTGTTTTCAGGAAGAGCTCCGATAGTCCCTATTTTCTTACGTGAATCATAGATATTTTGTTGAAGTGAAGGGAGCACATGGCTCTCCCAATCCCCAGTTCCAGTAATGCCTTCCATTCGTACAACGCTGTCCAGTTCTTTTTATTTTGTTTGTTTCAACCTGTTAGTGTCGACCTTTCCTTCATTTCCTTCATTAGATTCACACTGGCACTACGCTGTAGGGTTAAACCATCTTACTAAAAACTAGGGATTAAAAGCAAGATTAGAGCTATGATACGCGATTATCTCTAGGCTTAAATAAGCTAATATACAAAAGAGCTCAGAATAGTGACTGACCCATCGTAGATGGTCAACCAGTGTAAGTGATGAGGATGAAGATGATTATCTCAACACAGGGAAAAATCCCACTGAGCTTTTTGTTTTTATTATTATATTTTTAAAATGCAGTTGAATATCTGGTAGAGCATTTTTAACTGAATTTTCCTAAATATTTTTAGATTTTTTTCTTCCAGGTGAATTTCAGAGCCATTTATATCAAACACCAATGTGTGTCCTCTGCAAAAGCGAAATGATATATAATGTATGAATTTGGATAGAATTCACACGAGTGCAGTACTGGATTTCCTTCCCAGGCCAGTCCATGTCTCCATACAGTCACACACTGTCCTTAGTCTTTCAGCAGAGATTTATTGTCATATGCCTCACACATTTCTAGTCACATTTATTCATGGGTTTTATATGATTTGCTGCTATTGTGAGTTATCCACAATATTCTAAATGGTTGCTATTTATTTTACAAAAGCAATTGAATTTATTCATTTATTCTCTACTTTAGCCCTCTTACTGAATTCTCTCACAGTTTCTCAGTTAAATTTGATAACCTATAAAAATAAAATAGGAGAAAATGTGAGTCATAAATATTCTGAGGGATTATGCCACAACAGAGAATAATTACAGAAACAAATTTTTCCTGGGCAATTTAAGAAAGAGACCAGAAAACTCAAAAAAATAGGTAAATACAGATTGTAATGTTGGCTGTTTTTTTTTTCCTTGAAGGAGATACCATTTTAAAATATATACTCTGATTTAATAAAAGCGCACATAAGTGAAATTTTTACTGTTTTCATTAATCTTTTTTTTTTAAATAAGAATCCGATCTACTAACCTTAATTTTGGCAAAAAGTTACCCCTTGCAGAAATACTGTTTTAGCTAATTTTTTTTCAGAGAAATAGACTCTGAGGTAACTTGTTCTTATTTAATCCATTGTGGCTTCACTGATGGTCATTTCCTTTGCTAAGTAAATATGCAATTCACCCTACTACTTTCCCTAGGGCTGTTCTCAGATTCACTGGGCATATTTTGTGGTGTACATGTTTTCTACTGGTTTTGAAAACTGGAATAAAAATTGTCTGATTTTTCTTCATTTATTCAATAACTTGGTCTTGCTTCGTGGTGACTGGCAGCTGTTCAGCAATTTCATCTGCAAGTCCCTTCGTCCCCTGGGATGGAACCGACTGGAGACAGGAGGCCTGAACTAATGACGAGTTCATAGGTGATATCTGCAGGTGTATTCATCTGTTCTGGCCTTTAGCTCCCTCCTACTAATGTTCCCTTTTTCCTGGATTTCTACTCTGAGTGATTTTATCTGACAAAAAGAATTTAAAAAGAGATCAAACAGTTAATCATTCTCATGAATCCATTCTCACATTTTCTTACTCCCCAGCAAGCTTTCTCTTGTTTTTCACTTGAACATACCTACTTATATTTATTTTATGTACTTTACAATGCTTTTAAGCCTAAGCTTTGTCTGGCCTATCTTACGTATCTATTGCTGTCTTCTATATTTGTTCTATATTGTATGCCCCTTCTTCCTTTTTCCCAATACATTTATTTAGTGACTGAGCTCATTATAATACTCCCTCCACAGTCATTTCAGACTCATTATGAATCTTGACTTTCCTCTGGCTTGGGGAGAATCTGAGTCTAATTAAATACATTTAATTTTTGCATAGATAGCAACCTTCTTAAATTACTATTTTTTTTCAGAGTCTCAGGCTCTGTTATTAAACCTAGATATATTCTGAACTTGTGAAGTCCACCCTTAAAATTCTAAAAATTAGATTCTATTTTTGGATTTAAGTGGTATCTTACCAATATCTCCTGTTATTACCTTTCCCAATGTCCAACTGAAATGCCAAGGAAATCAGAGAAAACAAGGAAAATATGCATATGCATGCACACACTTATATACACTAAAAGTAACAGTAAATGGATTGAATGATTCCAATAGAAATTCAATCTTCACTAAATACAATGTTGAGTGAGTCTACTGAAACATGCTTTTAGGGAGCTACCTGTGCTACTCAGCCTGAAAAAGTGTTAGTCTAGTCACAAGACAGTAGGTTGGAAAGCATCGTCTGTCTATACCTGCCCCATTCATAAATTCAATGACTGTAATAACCTGTAAACCAAGCAACCAGCTCTGAGTCATTGTAGTGCATGGATGATTCTCTTTGAGTAAATCGTAATGCTGCTTCCACTCTAGCCCCAAGATCCCATGATCTCATTTTTTCAAAGATTCCTTTTTTATCACTATATCTTAGAGATAAAACTTCTGGAAAACAGCTCGACAGGAAACAGTAATGGTGGGAGAGGCTGGGGGAGAACCAGGCAGGAGATTGGCGATGGCATGCCACATCCTGAAAGTTAAACGTTTTCCCCATTTGAAGCTCTGAGGGTAGCGGCAAGGATAGCTCTGATGGAATACAATAACAAGCATCAGTGCTTTTATAAATTCACACATTATGGAATACGTCGATCTCCCCACTACCTTTTACATCTCCTATCTTACCTCTAACTTCTCACTTCTTCATTCTGTTCCAGTTTCACTGGTCCCCTTAAAATTCTGTAAACCCACCAGTCATGCTTCCAACTCAAGACTTTGGTACTTGCCACAGGCTTTGCTTATAATGATCTTCCCAGAGACAGCTGCATGACTCATTCATTTCCTTCATATCTGTACACATTTATCTCCTCTCAATAAGGTTTTCACTAATGACCCCATGCAAATGGCCATATTATTCCTCTCACTCTGCGTCAGTTTTCTCCTCAGCGTTTATCATCATCTGACATTCTAAGTAATTATCCACTCATTTTGTTTTCAATTTCCCATGATGACAATTTAAGTTCTAGGGGGTCAGGGAGTTTGTTTAATTTACTGTTGTTTTTTCAAAACCAAGAGTAGTGCCTGGCTAATAGTTGATGTTTTTGGATGAATGGATGAATCACATTACATATTACAGAGCCAGCAGTGCACATGAAAGTAGATTACACTCCCGTCTAGAAGAATCGTACTAGATGTAGCGTGCTAAGAATATGGAAAATAGATTAAGTGTTGTGCACATCGACATGATTTCCAGCTGTATGTCTGAGAAGGACTTTAGAACAGAGTGTAAGTAGAGTTAACACAAGGTCATTTCATACATCTCATTGATTGACAAATGCTAAGTATGGAGATGCCGTTCTTTATTGTAGTCAGTCATTATGTAAAATACAAACAATATGAATTATATGGCAAAGTCTCCTAACAAAGAGAAGCAAACATAATTTTTGAGCTCAAAAAATTCTGAAATTCATTTGCTGTGGGAACCAGAAGAATATATATTATTTATAGTCATTATATATGTTTATGTTATATATACATGATAGGAATAGAAATACACAAAAAGAGCATAAACTGAAAAAAATATTATTATAAGATAAAACAGACATTAAGAAAATAAAAATATGAGAAAGAAAATGAAAATGCACACTGGATAGATATAATGTAAACTTGGCATTGAGAAATATCAAATCAGAGATTAAAAATGTAAGGGCATCTAGAGGAATACAGCAGTAAAGGACAAAAAAATGAAATACTGAAGAAGATGGTTGATCGGAAGCAGAGAAAATATGAAGTTGTCCCTGAAGAGTGATTTTACACTTAGAGTGGTGCTGGGACATAGAAAACAGTTCATAAAAGGTAGAAAACTTTTCCTCAGCAATTTTACATGTCAATTACATGTCAGAAGACAAAGGAATCACCTATACAATTCTGATGGAAATGTAATCACCAAAATTACTACTCACTTTTAACAAGGTGAAGTTGAAGACAAAAGTAACACAAAGAAATCCAAGAGACACAACTTAAAAATTCTGATTTCTAGTTAAAAAGCTTAGCAAGGTAACTAGATATGGGATATGGAAGTACCAATAACACGTCTTTGGTATTGCTCCTGAGGAAGCTTCAGATTGAATCATATTGTGACAGAGGTCATGTCCTCATGGTCATGTGTACCAATAAGGTAAAGAATTTTTGACTTTTCTTGTAGGTCACAAGACTGTCCCCTCTGCAAGAACTTCAGAGGCCAGTTGCACGTCCAGGTTGAAACCTGTGCTTCTGACCAAGTAGCTATTTGATCGGAGGTTTCAATGACTGCCTCCTCCTTGGGTTCCATTAATTTGCTAGAGTGACTCACAGAACGCAGAGGAACATTTTACTTACTAGAGTGCCAGTTTGTTATAAAGGGTATAACTAAGGAACAACCGATGGGCAAGGTGTGGGGAAAGGATGTAAAGCTTCCATGCCCTCTGGTACATGAATCTCCATGTGTTCACCATCCCTCACACTCACTATCTAGTGTAGTTTTATTCTCTTTTCTCTGTTGTATCTAGGAGTTTCAGAACCAGGGGTGTATCTTTCAAGCTCCCAGTCCCGCATTACCATCTCTTTCACAGAGGAGGCCCCAAGCTTTCATTGACCACAACCAGACAGGGTGATCCCCTCAGCAGGAAAACAAATTTAGCAACTTCCCTGAACATTGCTGGGACAAGAGCCCTTAATCCATGCCAATGGTTACAGCTTAGAGTGTCCCCTTCTCGTTGGCCTTGGTACTCTGCCTCCCTTCCTGACAGGTCTCACTTCTCTGAGTTAGCTCATGGGGGGCTTAGTGTGATTAAATCAACCCGCAACATCTGTGATTGCTGACCATTAACATCATTGGCTAGTTCAACCCAGCAACTACCAGGATGCTTAAGATGGTTAAAGTAGAAGAAATAAAGGCATAAAAATGATCTTATACTGTGTACCAGATTATTTCACAACAAACCCAAGTTCAAAAATAAAAAATCCATTTTAGAAGCTGCTTCCTTTTTGAGGTTAATAAACTTAATTCGTTTATCAAAGAAAAGAAAGCTTAAGGAGGTATAGAGAAGCATGAATATTTTAACTAAAATTGTTCTTATTTTATATGTATATGTGGATGTAAGAGATAAACTATATTTATGTTGGTCTCTGCCTCTAATTCCTAGAACAAAGCACTAAAGCCCTTGTAATCTCCTAAGAGATAAGAGCACTAGGAGCATTTCCTGTTTTAATATTTGTCTTTGGCCTTGTCCCTGACACAGGATTCCTAACCCCTGTAAATTTGTAAGTGATACAATCACTACTTTTACCAAAGTATCCCTGAGTAGGCTCCTTAATGGGGGTTGTCCACAAGAACGAGCAAGCCATGATTAGAAGTTTAATGTTATCAGCCCCAACCCCATCCCACCCCCTCTTCTGTATATGGGAGAGAGGGACTGGAAATGGAGTTAACAATTGATCATACCTACTTGAGAAAGCCTCCTAAAACACCAATAGCATGGGGTTTGGAGAACTTCCAGGTTAATGAACACATCCACATCTGGAGGGTGATGCCTCCCAGTTCCATGGGGACAGACACTCCCGCACTCCAGACCCTTGCAGACCTCGCTGTCATCTCTTCATTGGGCTGTGCATCTGTACCCTTTATCATGTCCTTTAATACACTGGTAAACATGCATTTCCTTGAGCTCTGTGAGCTGCTCTAGCAAATTAACTAACCCTGAGGAGGGGGTCATGGGAACCTCTGATTTTGTAGCCAAATCGAACAGAAATTGTAGGTGGGGACAAACTACTTTTGATTAGCAGCTGACGTAGGACAGGGACAGTCTTGTGGGACCGAGCCCTTAACTTGTGGGATTTGACACTATCTCCAAGTCGACAGTTCAAATTAAGTTAAATTGTAGGACCCCTAGCTGGTGCTGTGGAGAATTGCTTGGTGTGGGGAAAACTGCCACAGAGATGGTGATCAGAAGTGTTAGAAGTAAAGTATTCTGTGTGAGTAGCAAAGGAGACTCATGAGAGAGAAAGGCATAGGAAGGAAAGACAACCAGGTTGTTTTTCCCACACAAGGTGATTTGTGCTTTTTTGTACACTTTTATATGAGAATATATTGGCCAGTACCGCGGGGTCACTCTTCAAAGCAGATGAAGGCAGTAATATTTATGGACTAGCTATATTAATTAATTATTAAATTAATAAAAATATATGTTATCATTCATGTAGTTTGAAAGAAGAAATAAGTTCAAAGGTGATTCAAAATTTTTTCAGGATCACAGAATTATTAAGCAGCGAAAGAAAGATATATTCTCAGATCTCTTCAACAAATTTCTCTCACAGTCCCATTCTAACTTCTCCTATTTCACTACAAAAAATACTTACATTTAAAAGAACCCCTGAATTTATACTAAAAATTAGCCAAGTAGAGTAAATGTGGCTACATTTTCATTCTAAATATATCCTTTATAAATCTTTATTATTGGAAGAAGTTGCAGAAAGGTGTGATTCATAAATTCAATTGCATGCTCTCAGAAGCATTGATAAGGGAACTCTAAGATCGACACTTCAGTTCACACGTGCACAGCAAGTTCATAAGGGCACAATGGACACACACCTTCTGGCAGTTCTATGCAGAAGCTCTCATTTCATTGTTTGGAGGGAGAGAAATAGATTTAAATTCTTTCACTCCACTTTTAGCGATTCTTCTTTGGCTAAGTTGTTTTTTAATTTCCCTAAGTCATTGTGTTATAATTTCAACAGTGTCTTGCTAACTTTTGCCTTCAGTGAAACAAAAGATTCATTCAAGGAACTGACCAACAAAACAAAGAATTACTGGTAATAATATTTTGGTTCATTTTGTTGTAACAAAGATTTCATTTATGCTTGTTGTTGATAGCCTCCTCAAAATTCATCCGAGAAGAAGTCAAATGATCCTGTTTACTTTGGTGAAAATGTATCTGTAACTTTAAAATGTCAGCTGTTTTACTGAAGAGTCATATTTGATCAGGTTTGAGTCTTGAAATGCAAAGCAATGTACCAGTCATAAAACTGGAAAATGCCCTAAAAATTTAAAGGCAAGTTGAGTGACATAGCCCGACTCCTGTATGTCTATGTAAAGATGAGGACCCTCAGAGCCTCCACGCAGCTTCCCTCTACACTTGCCAAGGCAAAGATGCGCAGCATGGGTGGGAAGATCAGAACCAAGGCTGTTTCTTTCGCTGCTCTGATTGATGCTTGTAAGTACAGAAGTTCAAGGCCTAATTATGGTCTCTTGTGAAATGTAAGTATCTGCTTAAAAATTATTAGAACACTTATTTATAACAATATATGTGCCCCTGTGTTCACTGTAGCATTATTCATGGTAGCCAAGACATGGAGAAAAGCTAAGTGTCCTTCAGTGAATGATTGGATAAAGAAGATGTGGCACACATATACAATGGAATACTACCCAGCCACGCAGATGATGAAATACTGCCATTTGTGACAACAAGGTTGAATCTTGAGAGTATCAAGCTAAGTAAAATAAGTCAAATGGTGAAGGAAAAGAACCATATCACTCATATGTAAACCATAAAACAGAAAGTAACAAACAAGCAAAACGAACAGACTCATAGATACATACAACGGAGTGTTGGTTGCCAGAGGGCAATGGAAAATGGGGGTAGGATAAAGGAAGTCAAATATGGGGTGATGGACGGAGGCTAGACTTTGGGTAGTGGGCACACAGTGCAATATACAAATGTATTATAGAATTGTACACCCGAAACTTATATAATGTTATCAACCAATGTCCCAATAAGTTAAAAAAAATGTCAGAATGCAAAGCCAACCCTCCTACCCTGTTAGAACACAAGCCCAGTTCCCCAGGACGTTGCCCCTGGCTACTTCTCGGGCCTCCTGTCCTTCCCTTCTCTCTCCTCTCATCATCTCTCACCACTCTGATACACACAAGGCTCACTCCTGTCTCAACCACTTCGCAATTGGTATATTCTGTGTCTGAAACCCTTTTTCTCAGATACAGCCACTCAATTTGTTCCCTAAGCTCCCTTAGTGCTCTGTTTATGTCACCTTATTAGAGAGGTCTTTCTCAAATACACAGTTAAAAATGGGATCTTCTTTCCTCCCTTCACTCTGCTCCCTTGTATTGCTTTTCTTTATGCCCCTTAATTACCACCCTGCACACAATGTATTATTTGATTACTGAGTCTCTGCCTCCACCAGAACTGAAAGCTCCAGGAGAGGGGAGACTTTCATTTTATCACCTTTTCCACAGAGCTATGCCTTCCTCAAAAGACTGATTAAAGAAATTGTTAAGTGAAATTAGCAAGACATTCTTTTTGACTTCAAGCATCCATAGTGATCAGCAGAAGGGCTTTCGTGGCTTTCGTGACCAGGAAATGGAGGTGAAGGATAGAGAGGTCAGTGGATGGAAGATTTAGGAGAGCATTTTAGAAGGAGACAAGGCACATCCAGGCCTTGGATTATCCCAAGAAGAGAGAGAACTCTGAAGTTGCACTGTTGATCACTTAGTTAGGTTTCAACTTTATCCAGAATTTTTCACTTACTTCTATTGGTCCCGTTTCCTCTTTTGAAAAGATTTAAGTTTTATAATTGTGAAGTTAAACCGGTGCCATCTCTTTCTAAAAGGAAACAGAAGTACCACTTGGATTAACTCTACAAACTCATATTTAGAAAATTATTTTTGTGTGTTTTTTAATATAGCTTCCATATAATGGCTTTTAACTTCTCGATACAGAAAATGCTTACTGGGATAAATTTAGAACAATCTGATCTGAATCTTGGGGCTTTATAGCACTCATATTTTTGTTCAGGAAAAAGGAACAATGAACTAGCTAAGAATGATAATGTGAAAGATAGAATGTGGTGATAGCATACTATTATTCACTTAAACATCTCTGAAAATCATACTTCCTTTATTATTTTTTATGAAGCCAAAAATATGCTTACCATTATAAGAAACTTCTTATCTGTATCTTGTATGTTTTTATGAATAAGATAGCTATGTTCTGACTTGGTGTTCTATTTCATTGTGCTGAACTTAATGTTTTCCATCTTCTTTTATAGAAACAGAGAGTACTAGAATAGTTTATGCTTTTGGAGTTTTTACCCTTAAAGGCCAAGTACATATATACAAAATAAATTAATTTCCTCACAAAACACAATGTGTATTTCATAATCAAGCATATTCCTTGTTCTTTAACACTTTATACATTATCTTAAATGTATAAGCTGTCAGAAGCTTAGCAAAGAAGTAACAAGTAATTTACATTATTTTTCCTCTAGAGTTAAACTAATGCCACAGATGTACAATTAATTCCCACAACTTAAAATACATATTTCTACTCAATAAGGCCTCTTCAATTTTTTTCCACAGGCTTGTACTTAGAGTTATTGTGAGTGAAGAGATTTTATTTTCATAATGAATCATCACCACGAGTGCAGCGATGGGTGGCACCCTATTGCTGAATTTTCTAGAGGTATGATAATGAAGTAGATTGTAACTGAGTTCTGAACATGAACAAAACATGAAAAAAGATAAATTTAGTTGGCAGATTGCACAAATATATTATGGTTGGAGCATAATGCCTTTTTAATGATTTCTTTCTAAATGAGAAAGTTGCATTCTTTGAATTTTTAACACTCATGTGTTGGTAAGGCTCTGGCCGGTTCTGTCTCCATATCATTTTTTATTGCTTAACTTATCATTACTGGTAGGGAGTTATTTATCTTTACAACCGAAGTATTTAAGCTACAGGCTGAACATAGAGGGATATTTGGTGTTCTTCCTTAGGCACTATTTTGCTAATTGAAGATTTTCTTATTACTGCAAAACTCAGTTTTTTGTTTTTTGTACACAGGGTGAGACAAAAGCATTTAAGGTCCTAAAGCAGTTAATAGTCATTTACTTATATGCCTAGCTTAATTCCCCCTTTCCATGCGTTTAGTTATGCTTTATCAGTTTTACTTCAAAATATTTATAATTATATTAATAGGTTCAATTCACAGATCATTTATTGTATCCTAAAAAAGATCCTGCCTCTAAGGCTAGTGCTATTATATTACCATCTTACGAGGAAAAAAATAAACTTAAAAAGTAAAAAAAACATAAAGCTGGTAAGTGGAGTAAGCAGAATTTTAACTCAGATCTGTCTTGCTCTAAGCCTACACTTAAAACTGTTTGCTACTTATTACTTGGAGAAGGGAAGTTGCCTGCATTGGTTCCCCTACTAGGTGTCAGATATTATGTAGGGTGGCTTGCATGCTATTCATTCTTCACCATAGCACCACCTGAGTGAACGTTTAACAGTATTATTGTACAGGTGGGCAGTCTGTGCTCCAGAAATATGAATTCTCCTCCCATAACTAGATATGTAACCTTGGAAATCATGTAATCCATCCAAGAATCAACATTTTAGGTAAATACGCATTCATCTGGCTCATGATTCTCATGAAACTTCAAATATCTGAGGTCCCCCAGAAGTTAATGCCATAGCACAGAACACTCTCCTCCATAGCTCAGCACCAACTCTGTGCAGGTTCCCGCTGGGAAGTTAGCATCACTGACAGAGCGTGTCCCCTGTCCCAATGCCACACTCTAATTTCGGGAAAGCCCTCCCTCTTAACCCATACACTCTGGAGAATTTAGACGTGGCTCCTTTTTCTAAAAATGTTTCAGATGCTTGGTCAGGATCATTTCCAAGTTAACTTCCTCTTTTATTTCTGGTTTTATGCTCAATTCTCTATAGACGCCCAGTTGCTTTAACTGAGGCAGTTTATATCTGAAGTGGATGTTGGCAGTAACATCTCGTTAAAGAAGTCTCCTTGTACATGGACTTCATTTACTTCCAGCTGAAGAAACAAAATGAAGGAACAGGATGAAGAAATTCTCAAAGTTCAACATCCCCAAAGGCAGATTTGTGGAAATATCCATTAAGAGATTTATGCTCAATAACTTTACTTTCTTTTTCTGCTTCTGGGAGGCAGAAGAGATGATGTAGCAGAGCCAGGCACAGGGAACTAAAAGTAAATAGATCCTCTTGGTCTTCTCAGAGAATGTCTTCCCACGGTGTAGCATGAAGGATGAGATAAGGAAAAGCCGAGAGGAGCATCGGAGATTGAGCTTAATGCCTAGCTGGGTAGATTTCTAGGACAGTTTCTAGGATGTGTGCAGATATTTCTGTGCATTTTTGCAGATACAAGCAAGGACATAAGAGGAAAGAAAGAATCTTGAAATGGAATGAAAGGCGGAAAAAAGTGAAACTATGAAGAAAAGCCGTAGAAATGACAGAGTGTACAGAGCCTAAGAAAGTTACAGTTGGTTACACAGGGGTTATGGTTTCTTCTTAGAAGAGAAGGATGAGAATGAGTGAAGTCACACGTGGAGATCAGATTTACAATTGCTATACATGTGAAAAAGTTTATGAACATGGAGGTGAGGTGGTGAAGAAAGAAAGGCAAACTGTGCTGCTACTGTTCAAGTAATGTTACTGAGGCTTCAATGCCACCTGGTGGCCGACATCAACTCCGTTCCAGCTGCTTCCTGTTTTAGGGAGAGAGTACACAACTGTTTTAGAGAGGAAGAACATGAAGAAATGAAGGCGCTGCTGCCGTTGCTTCCCAGGTGACTGCTGGACTGTGCTCTATTGCAAGGGGCCTTCGCTGGCAGGAGCCTGAACTTACCTCGGCAGGTACTGATCTCCTGTGGAAGAGAGGAGAAAAATCGCTTCATAAGAGGAGCATTTTGTGCTTTTAGTTACACATAGAGTATTTTTCAGAAAGAAATAAACATCATTCCTAAATTCATGCTGACATTTTTACCAATTCAATTAAAAGATTCCAGCATTTTTACTTAAATTCCTTGGTTTTATATAATATTTATCTCTCTTTTCCTTTACCCTGAGAACATCTTGGCTCATGAAACCATTAGCCAGCACGATTTCATAGTATTTTTCCTGTTTTAATGTGCATATTTAATTGGAAACGCTGTATCGAGAGTTAAGCACTTAGTTTTTCTTATAAGGCATTCAACAACCACTTGACAGCATTTCATTTTTCCCCCTCACAACATGATTTGATGAGTTTTTTCCTAACAACTACTCTGTACTAAGTGTCAGCCAAGTAACTGAGTCCCATGCACTGAAGAAATTGCACGTTGAGAGGAATGGAAAGAAAGTAGAGAAAAAGAATGAAAGAGGACTTCTTGCAACTTAGACCTTTTTTATCTTGGCCTCAAACCCTTGGCACTCGACAAAACTGCCCACAGAGCTACTGATTCTATTCACAACAAATTGTCTAGCTTTTTCCACCATTGTTAATCTGCTTGCAGAAAATCTGCCTTCACAGCGTTAATGGGTAAAATCACCATGTGCAGTGCAAACATTTCTGAAAACTAAATAATCTCAAAATAACCAACCCTGTGCTTCTGCCTTAAAGCACTGAGAGGCAGATGTCCAGACCTACGCTTAGACTAGAGCAGTCGCAGGTTTTGCGTTCACACTCATTACTTTTCCTCCTGGGTAACTGGCTCCGCCATTAATTGGTGGCAGTGTCTGCCCCCTGAACTCTGACAGTCTGACATGACAATCACCATGTAAGCAAATGTAAAATAGGTACGAGTTTGTAATTTAGCCTCTATTTTTTTCTGTCAGAAATGTTTTTATTTATTTTACACTTTTTTTATACTTTAGTAGCTCTCCTTGTCAAGAGTTCTCTGTGGGCCCTTTTCCCACCTTAATAAATGGAAGGCATGTAATTGTCAAGAGGAAGGGAAAGTGTCAATGAAGAAGAATTGTACGGCATTGGGAGATTGTCAGTGCATTCCTGAGTGAAGGGAATGCGGCCGGCAACATGGTGTTACTGATTTCTGGAGAACGTGTCTTCCGTTAGCCAACTCGAATATAAAGGGACCCTAAAAAAGGGCAATAATATAATTAGATCTTTGGGTGACAGGAGTTTCCAAAGAGAAGAAAAATAGTGATTGGTCAGATACAGAAAGTCTGAGTATTTAACTCTTCTTGTTTCTCACCCTGTCTGTCCCGCTACAGTGTCTGGGAGGCCTCCAAGTCAGTCAGCTGTACAACTCCTTCGAAAACTTTACAGTGTTTGTTTTTTATGTCTACTACAATTTACTTAATACTTTTTTAAGTTAACTTTTATTTGGCTAAATTCTAGGCAATACAATTCATGAAATGACATTTTTGATGTTAATTCTTACAATTACTATTAAAAATAATCTAATAACTATTAAAGAAAGAGTCCACCATTCAAAAGCCAACATCTGAAACTCAAATGGAAGAAAATAAAAATAGTTTTCCACAATATCAAGCATCTGTGCGTGCATGTGTCTGTCTCTCTCTTGCTCTCACCGTCTCTCACACACGTGCACACAAAGGGACAGTCTACCTGTGAGAGCGTATTCCTCAAAGAGTTTAGGAAAGAAATAGTCTAAAAAGGGAAATGTAAAAAAAATAGCACTTTAAAGAATTTAAATCGCTTTTATATACAAATTTCCACTTCTGTCCATAATGGCATAATAAAGACCAGACTCAACTTCCTGCTATAAACATAGAAAACTGGATAAAACACATAAAATAACAATTTTTAGACTTTAGGCAACAGGCTACCCAGCACTGTGATCTCTAAGAAATGGGAAAACACTGACATAAGCCTTACGATTTCCTTAGCTGCCTACCTACTAGCAATTTCTGTACCACAGCCAGAGGGAGGGGAAACCCACACGGAGTCCAGGGGTATGCAGGAGATGAAGATACAGAAGTTGAAGTTCAGGGAGGCTGAGCTGGCTGGAAATTACAGGGCAAAATTACAGAAAAGCAGAGAGCTATGAAAAATAAAATGAAACAGCTCCAGATAACTGTATTGAAATCACATTGAGTTTTTGTTGAATACTAGACAGCGCATGAGAGAGTAAAGTTCAATAATGTCAGACAAAGAACAATTTGGGAATTTTAAGTGGAATAATCCCTAGAGCTCATGAAAGCTGGGGTATCATTTGAGCACCAAGCAATCAGGGTGAAGAGTCCTCAGTAACTGGTCGGGGGCATTCTGTAGAGACACCTAAAGTTTATGTATGCCTGTGTAGTAGGGCTAAACTATCTCTGGAGTGAAAGAACCTAAAAAGGTTTAAAAACAAGACTGATCTGCAACTTAACCGTTTGCCAAAATACTCTTTAAAGAAAGATAAGAAAATCCGACATTCAACAACATAACAATCACAATGCCCAACATTCGATCATAAATTAGACAGGACAAGGAGGAAAAGGTGACTCATAACCAGAAGAAACAGTATTCAAAAGAGAATGTAAGCATAATGAGAAGAGAAGTCAAAAATATAAAAAATAGAACCCAAGCAAGTTCCCATGCATATTTCTCTTTGATCATTACAGCAATCACTTAAAGCCTAGGTGAGAAAACCGAGTTACAGATGTAAATCAATTGCCAAAATGACAGAGGCCCAGTAGTTTGTAGAGTCAAACTAGAATCCTAAATCTTTAATGTTAAGCAGATGGCGGCGTGGATCTCAGTTTTAAAAGGCAGGTATGGATGGTGGAGGACCGTAATGATTCTTCCTAGATCTGTCATAGAGCAAAAATATCAAGGGAAACTGAGAGTGTAAGTGCCTGCTTCTGTGTGGTGCGTGAACCTGTGTGCACACGCACTGCAGCCGTGCCCTGCAAACTATGTAATTTGATACAAAAATTATTCTTATTATCATAAAGTATGTTTATTAATACTATGCTCAAACCTTGGCATTGCTGTCTTATAAAGATGACTTTTCTGATGGAACTAGGGCTAACTTCACCAATTCTAAAGGCAGAGCTCTAAATTATCGTTTTGAGAAGAAAACTGGAAGAAAAAAAAGAAGCAGGGAATTAGTTTTATATCTCATAGCCAAGGTCAATATAATGCAGGAAAAGGTTTAAAAACTGAACCTACACAATTTTGTTACTGGGAACTTTTCAAAAATTAACAATGTGGCTGGAAAACTTCTGTATAGCTCAGAGTCAGAGGGCTGACGGGAAGAGGTGTCTTACAGGAATCGTTGTGATCGAAGGCCTCAGAGTAGGTGACTGTTCTTGGTCAGTGTTTGTTAATGTCTTTGAGTGCTACAGCTTCTGAAAGGAATGCAAACTTCAGAATATCAAACTGCCCTATTTTTATGATGTACTCTAAAACATTTAGGAGCTATCACTCTTAAGTTACATTTAGAGGAGTATCAAAATGTTCTCTTTTTATGCTGTACTCCACTTACAATTCATTGTTGAGTTATATTTCACTTAGAGCACAGGAATAAAAATGACCAGGTATGCAAGGGTCAATATAAGACCTCACTAATTTGAACACTTAATAAGTATAAATCTGTGTTTCCTTATAAGTGTGTTTTAAATGACATACATGGATATATTTATAATCTATGTAATACACAAATAAAATTACATATATATTCATTCATGCATGTATTAAAGTATATTTCAGAAACACTCCATATAATATATTTTCTTGAGGATTCACAATACCTATTATCATATTAAATGTTCTGCAAAATTGTGCAATGTTTTCATGCATTGAAAAACTTTTCAGAACTTGGAATCTGATTTTGAAAAATAACTATTAATATACTGCAAAGGTACCATTCCCTAAAACCCTTTTTGAAAAACACTGTTAAAATGCTTGCTTCAAAGCTTTGGTGCTGAAATAAGTAAGACTTCTGAGTACAATGCAAGTTTATAGCTTATTAATCATTTAATCTTGCTGTGAATCATTTCTTAATACAAAAAAAACAAAATGAATAATTAGAGTATCTATGTCAAATATTGGTCTGGTGTTTAAATTACAGCCTTCCTTCCAAGCACTAGCACAGAGTAAATACTCAATAAGTATTAGCAATCTTGGCTAAGATATAACAAAATGATAACGTTATAGAGAAGAGCTCTCTACTTAAAAACAGTGGGTGGTTAGTGCAAGAGAACTTTGGAAAAACTCAGAGTGAAAGAACACATTCAAATGTTCAAAAGGAGGTGTGTGGGTTATTTTCGTTCACTAGATTCCCCTCACATCTAAACCGAGACCACATGCCCCAAAGCGGTGGCTTTCCCAGTGTGAGAGGACCTCAACTAGCATTCCGAGGCAAGTAGCAGAGATTCCTCTGTTAGACCTTTAAATAGAAATAATAACTGACCTAAAAGCAGTAACCAAGTAGAATGTTATAGTATGAAATATCTGTTTCATTTAAATGTAGATAAGATATTTCAAAATATCTAAATTTTAAATCTTAAAACCCTGCACTAATTTTCTCAAAATTCTTCAGTATAACTGGAGAGTGAATTTAATGGTTGCAGGTACTCTTTGCTCAACTTTTTGACTGTATTTGTCATTGGTAATATTCAAGAAATCATCACTTGAATATTTGAAGCTACAACTTAGGAAAAGACACTAATTCATGTAGAAGGAAAGTTTAAGAAAGTCCTCTTTTAATAATAGAAAAACAAAAATTTCAGAGAGGTTTGCTGCATTCTTACCTAAGAACAGCACTCAAACATGGGCAATTCGAGTGCCATTTGCCCGAAAATCTCCCAACTGGACTTTCTTCCTAAGAATCAGGTTGTTCTTAGAAGAGTTAGCCTTAAAACCAGACAAATCTAATTTGTACTCAACACCGCAACTTTCCAACTGTGAATTTGAGCCCCTCTGGTTTGTTATTTAGCCCCTCTGGTGTCCTTGTCTTCACTATGAAAGGGAGATTATGCTGCCTACTACATCAGGCTATAGAGGTGAGATAAGCCAAACTGTCCATGTAAAGCTCCTGGTACAGGGTCTAGCGAGGCATATGTATCAATCAGGTGTTCATCAGACCCCTTTCCACACATAAGCAAGCAACATGACATAAAATATTTGTCAACTGAAGGACATTACAAAACATATTCTTTGCCAATCATTTTATGACATATTTCTCATTCTTTGTTACCACATTCCTGGCTGACCAAAGAATGTGTTTACAAGAATTATTTTCCAGCCAGTTGTCTGTACCTCAGAACTCAAATGGCTACTAAATCCATATTCCGTGTAGTTGCCTGAAAGCCAAGGTATAAGCTGTGTGTAAACTCTAACATAAAATGCCAAATAAACCTTCTCTGTAATCTCAGATTGCTGCATGCCCCTGTGAACACCTGCGTAGTCTGATTTATAGACCACTGGGGAAGAGTGATGTCCCAGAACCAGGCTACAGCCTCTTTCTAGACCGTGGTGTGAAGAGTGACAGGCTGTCCATAATGTGGTGGCTTCAAAACAACCATAACCCACATTAAGAGCTGCATCTTATCTTTCCAGCTAGTACACACACATGCACACACACAATCACTTGTATAGGCACATAACTGAAGCAACAACTTCACAATGTAAGACTTTCTCTCACAATGTGTGAGGGCTTCTGTCTACTGCAATTCTATTCTCATTTATTCCATTTGAGTTTTCGGATGCTGGTTATGGAAGACTAAATCATTTCCACATATTCCCAGAGAATTAGAGTGTACTTAAAGTTAAAGGCACATAAAACACCATACCATGCTCCTCTCCTTCCACAGATTTTTGCATTCTGGTGTAAAATCTTCCACATGTGATTTGCTTTGGTATTGATCTTCCCAATAACATGCCTGGATGCTGCAATGTTAACAAATAAGATTGCAGAAATAAAAGTCAGATAACTAAAGGAGATTTTTTTCTTTAAATGAGAAATGTTATATACCATAGTTTTCTAAATTCTTGATGCTGCCCTCTAATTTTATTCGTGATTAGCATCATGATGCCCACGAGACATCTCCCACCCACAGTACGCCAACTATACATTTGTTTTTATAATGAAGGTTCACTTCATAAACATAATGCATGATAAATACACTTCCTGTGCTGTTCTCCACAGACAGCTGGGGAGGAAAAGCCTGGTTTTTTATACAAAGTCTCCTTGTCGTCAGTGCATATGGTCTGCAGTTTCCAGACAGGGTGTCACCCCAGAAGTTGGCAACAAGGTGCAGAAAAACATCAGCCTTTGCGACCAAAGTTAAATGAAGTTCACTGCTTAGAGCCATCCAGCCCCTAGTCCAACACCTAGATGGGTTTGTATGTGAGCACACCGACGATGGGAAAATAATATCTTCCTGATTCCAAGGACAAATGTAACTTTAATATAAGAAAAGACCAATGCATTGTAGAAGGCAGTGGAGAAAAATAATGACTGGAAAAGAACTAGTGTCTTAGGCAGAACTCAAGGCAAAATATAAGTTGCCTGATGCCTTTTCTATTTTTTTCAGGGTAGCTGGGAAGAACTGCCTATACCTTAGCCTCATTGACATTTCTCATCCAACTAGCCTAACTCTCTTCGTTCTGACTTTAACTTTCTGAAAGGACAATTTCCAGTGTGGATGGTTTCTAACATAGAAAATTCTAACTACTTGACAATTCGTTTATTAGTATAAGTTAACTCAATAGACTATTGGCTGATAAATTGAAGATCACAGACTTTAAAGAGGGTAATAAACTTTAACAGCCTGTCAAATTATTTCTTTCACACATAATGGAATTGAGAACCAGAAGGTGATGTTTCCATAACCATGGATTAAAAATTAATCTGCATTGAGATGGTCTCCCCACACTAGATTACTCTAGAGCAAATGGGAATAATTAACTGTCTTCCCACATATAATTATTCCAGTTTCACTGGGGAAAACATCATTTCTAAACATGCAAATCTGTTTCTCTTATTAAAACACCACCAAAGGATAGCCAGTGAGCACAATTTGAGTAACCAGAATTTTGCTTTGGAGTTGGAGAAATCTGAATTTAACCTAGATGTATGACATAAGGACATCAGTATGATTTACCTAAATGTCCCTTTTTTATCTTTAAAATGAGAATAATACTACATTAGTTACAGCTAACCCATTTAAAAATAAATGATTAAATAGACAATTGGTACCACATGTTATTATTAAAATATTTTATTGTATCTTATGTCTGAACTCCTTATAAATATGTCAGATGTTAGACTTCTGTCCTTATTTTACTGAAAAGCAAGTGGGGTCCTGCTCCCTGCCACCACCCTCTAGGCAAAATCCTGGAAGTAAAAGTTTAGTGATAAAGGAAAAGAGTCTTTATTTAAAAGCTAAACACTTTTAGAATAATAGCTTTCCACCCGCACTAGTCACTTAAGCCCATCAATTAAGACTAAAATCTTTAACTCCTGAACTTCCCTATCATTCCCTCTGTTAATTTTTAATTATTCTAATTCTATAGGATTAGTTTACAGATTAAAACAGAATAAGATACAAAAGCTACACAACTTTGGAAGAATGCCAGGCTTCTGCCCCAGAACCCATTCCCTCTGGAACCCCCAAAGAAGAATAACTCTGCTACCCTCTCTCGGGCCAGCCTGATCCTAGGCTACACCTGGAATTTCTTCCCCAAACCAAAATCCATCCTAAATACCATCCTTTGGGAATTGCAGGCAGCTGCAGCACAATCAATGATCCAGGCATCCTCGAGGAAAAGAGCCTGAGAGCCAGTCTCTTCCCTCCTTTTATCTTAAATCTACTAACCCATAATTCCATGTACTCCAGAGACATTCAGCTTCTCAGCCAATCCGTTCTCAGACTGTTTACCATGACCTCGGGCAACCCACTCCTATGGCTCCTCCCTACTTCTTCCCAGTGATTTGATCAGGTCTCACTGTATCCGAAGAAATTATCTACTGTAGCAATTTTCCACAATGTGGCCCCCAGAAAAGCAGCAACAGCATTACCTGGCAGCTTGTTAGAAATGCAGATTCTCAAGCTCTATTCAAAACTTCCTGAGTCAGAAACTCTGGGGATGGAGTCCAGAAATGTGTTTTTAAAAGGCCGTCCAAGGGACTCTGGTAGATTCGAAGGTTTGAGAGCACTGGTTTACTAGATTCAGATAGGGTGGAGATGGAGATGGGTAAAGGTGGTGGGAGCAGTCAGGGAATCCAATTTGAAGGCAACTGTTTCATAATCCTCACCTGAGGACACTTTTTCATTGCATTTCAGAGAGAGAGAGGAGGAGGGAGAGAGAGAAGAGAGAGGGGGAGAAAGAGAGAGAAACACTAATGTGAGAGAGAAACTCTGATTGCTTCCCTCCCGTATACTCCCTCACTGGCGATGGCCCCTGCAACACTTTGGTGTACAGAACTATGCTCCAAACAACCGAGCCATGCTGGCCAGGCAAATTGTAATGCAAGCAGCCTGGGCAGGCACGAAAAACCTCTTTTGAGGCAAAACATCAGTCACAAGGTATGGTAGGGATGACAAGGGAAAGAGAAATGCCTTAAATCAGGAGGCATTCCATCTCTGGGGCACTTCAGCACAGAAAGGAGATAGGTGGGGAGGATGCTGTGATCTCCGAGTCCAGGTGCTGCCCAATCCCAATTTGCCTTAAGTCTATGAATTCTATAAAGTCTAATTTATCTTAAACAGGTTCTACACAGAACAGATATTTTTGGTAAATCATTGATCCTGTCAGACTAAAGGTTTGTAGAGCAAGGCGTTTGTGATTTGAAAAATCTGACCTCAATAATTTCCTTCTTCATTCTCATGATTTCAACATTTTTTTCTTAGAAAGAAAATTTAAGCTTTTTAGCTCAGTTGCAGGGGTGGAAATATAACACTTTGGCCCAGTTCATCCGCTGATTATTGGCTGAAGTTGCTGCAAGTACAACCATCAGCAACAGCTTAGTACTTGAAGAAAATTCTCACAGGGAGGTCATAAAATGATGCCCCTCTATTGCATCCCCTGGTAGGAGGGCCGATTTCCCTGCTCTCCAGTCACCAGACATTCGGTATGTTTGCATTCGGCCGCCTGTCCACATGCACGTGCGCTGTGGATAAAGGGAGTAGGTGCGCAGCTCCCCTTTCTGCACAGCGTTGTGTGGCTAACCTAGCGAGGTCCTGCTTAGGAACATAAAATCTACAACTTCCAACACGCAGATGAAATTTAGTCTCGACTTCTTTATCCAAAGGCTGGAGGAGTCCTAACCAGCCAGTTCTCTCCTAATGCTTTTCAATATAGTCTCGGGATCCAGCCACTTGAGGCCCCGTATATTTCCCATGGCCTCTCCTCCCATTTCTGTTTTATTTTCCATATAAAATATTTTCTACCTCAATCAAACTACATCCTTCATTCCCTTCAACTAATTCACTCATTTCAACAATAAATATTCATTGTGTGCATAAATGATATTAAACACTAACAAGCTATTGAGGACTGAGTAGCTTGTTTCTGTTCCTGCTTTGGCTCATGTTCTAGAGGTTGGGGGCAGACAAAGTGACAGGTATTCCCAATATGGCGTGAGAAGTTTATAAGCTCCCAGAGGACAGAAACTCTGTCCTGTGCTACAGACATCACGTACAACACTTAGCACACCTGTCCTGCCCACACTGCTAGAACTTAAGTCAAGGTGATACTGAGAAGAACTGGCATCTGAGCATGGCAAAATCCTGTCTGAACTTGCCCTTTGTTTGGGAGGAGTAGCAACGAAAGTGGACTATCTAAGGAAGAAATTTTTTTCTGAGAAATTTTGTAGTTACATGAACTAAATACAAAGGGGACAGAAAGAGAATGACAAAGCATTTGTGGGCTGACTCAGGAGAACCTCAAATAGCAGGTTCGCAGGCAGAAATAGCAATTCCCAGAAAGCATGGCAAAGGACAGTCTCTCAAGTCATCCTTTCTGGTTTGGAGCCCCTGGCATTTGATACAGCCCTGCTGCCCATTGCCCTGTTCCCTTGAGAGAGAGCCACTCCTGACTTCACCCAGCCTTCCCCCATGACAGAAGATCCTTGGCCTCCCAACGGCTCCTACCATTGCTGGACACACTCGGTGTCTCTCTCAGCACAAATGCAACTTCATGTTTTGTGGCTTTAGTGGCCACACTGTTGACTGAATGGTAAGAAAATGTATTTTGCACAGTGGTTATTGTTATGTTAGAGGTACTTACTTTCAATGATCATAAAAATGAGTACTAATTTCCCAGAACTTAAAAAATCAATGACACAAAGCACATCTAATTGAAAAGGAAAGAAATTCTCTCTTGCATGCTCTTTGTCATGGGATCTCATTTATTTTCCCGTGAATCTTCAGATAAAAGAATTATTTCAGAGTATGCTGCCGGGATATGCTTGAGTATGCTAAATCTACTGATATAACACACAAAGCAGTTTAAGAAAATGATGCTATTAATACTATGGACTGTGCTAATGCAACTTATTTAGGTCACACAGAATTTTATGGCTCTAAGAGACTTGACAATTTTTATTTTGGCAGATAATTGGCAGAGCTGATTTTTATATGCATAGTGGTAGCCTAGAGTTATGAGATAAGCTGGAATAGTGACGATCAGATTTAAGTGAAGGTATCACTTTACCCATGAAGTGCTTCCCTTGTAAACAGAGTAGGTGATGATGATCTAATGTGATCAGAGAATGAGGGGACCCACATCTCTGGGATTCTCTTTTGCTAACAGCATGTGCCTTCAATTTTATTGTTGGAGACTGAATTCTCGATTTGAATATCTCTGCTAAGAAGGTACAGCCAGCTGGCCAGTGTAATTCAAAGTACAATTTGTTACCAGCCATCTACAGTTTCTGTTGAAGGAAAAATGCGTTCTCTCTCACAGGGAATTTTTAAATTGAATTTATTGGGGTGACATTGATTAATACAATTATATAGGTTTCAGATATACGATTCTGTAATTCATTATCTGTATATTGTATTGTGTGCTCACCACCCCAAGTCAAGTCTCCTTCCATCAGCATTTACATGCTCTCCATGCATAAGCCCCTCCATGAATTGCTCCAGGAAGACAAAGCAAGTGGTGGGGTTGGTATTTAAGCCCAGGCTGACTAAGGTCAAAGCCCTCGCTCTGCCTTGTCCATCACACTCATTCTAAAATGTCAGTGATGTTAACTTTTGCTGGCGGTGCGTTGTTTCTAAAACATCTATATCCATTTAATAGGTGACATTTATTGAGGGCGTACTGTTTGCTAGGAGTTGTGCTTTTAAAAATATCATTTCATTTAATGCTTATTACATACCTGGGAGGTAGATCCCACTACCGCTTTTCACAAATGAGGATGCTGACCCAGAGAGGTTAATTAACCTGCTCAAGGTCACACAGCGTGAAGTCACATAGCTAAACGGCAGTGTAGCCATATACAAGAAAGCGTCTGGAATTCATGCTGAAATTGGAGTGTGAAATCTTCCAGGGCAGAAACCACATTCAATATGTGTGCACCTTCCTAGGACATTTAAGATAGTGGGCACTCCACAAAGGTCATTAAATGGACTGTGACAGAACATGGCTTTCCATAGCTTTCCCAGGGAGATGAAGTCTGAAAATTGAACTGGCCAACTATTTGTGATAGAAAAAGACCAATCAGGATAGATTGAATAAACTAAGTGTACCCAAATAGTGGAATACTATGCAGGCTTAAAAAATGAGAAATATTTCTTTATAAGAGAGTTATTGCCAATGTATACCTATTTAAAATGTTTTCTTTTAAAAAGCAAGTTGTATAAGATTGTAGAAAGTATGCTACCTTTTGTTCAGGAAAAGAAGGGATACATATTATTAAAGCAAAACCTAATACGTATGTTACCTACAAGGAAGGGGGAAACAGTGGATAGGGACAAATTGAAAACTAGATTTCCCAAAAATTGAATAGACTTTGTTTTATGATTTTGACTTTGAGATCATTCCCCTGTTTCACATAATTTAAAAGTTAAATCAAAACCAATACTTAAAATAATTATTATAAAAACATGAAACAAGTGAACCAAGCTGTATATCAAGTAGACAATAACCTGGGAAAGATTCATTGCAAGTGGCTTTAAACCATAGTATTTTGCCTGTACATTTTAAACATAAAAAAGAAAACCACAGAGAAATTTTAAAATGAATTCAGTAAGTTGTTATTACTGGAAATATTGTTTAGTTATTTTGAAACTATTTTATATACTGAAACAAAGCTAATAATGAGTTGTTAACTGTATCACAAGCCAAGGTATTTTCAGAAGAAGGAAAAAAAGATATAACTATAAAACCAAGGAATTTCAGTAAAAATACTGGAACTTTTTATTTGAATTGGTGAAAATAATAGCATGAACTTAGGAATGATGTTTATTTTTCAAAAAAATGCATATTTTCTCACTTGTTTCACTAAAAATTCCTAGAAGCAACGAACACCTGGAAACAATGAACACTCCTATGGTTTATCAAATGCATTTCCCATGAAAAGGAGCTAAGACTCCTTGGAAAGCTGCTTAGTCCAGGCCTGGAGCAGGAAATGCACGAGATGAATTTTGAGCATATTGTTCTACCTGAAAGGAAAGAAAACCATCGAGACAACCGTCGAGAGAGCACGGGAGCAACCTGAAGAGCTACCACCGGCCGGTCATGGGAGAACTCAAGTATCAAAATGATGATAATAATAATAACTGCTCTGAAATGAGCATGTTAAACAAATATTTAAAACTCAATGAATTAATGATGATGCTAAAAAATACAGACCCATTTTTACTTTTTTAAATGGGTTTTTGGAGTTTGCTAGAATATCAACTCATTGCTCTGAAAACTGATAAAAGACTCAAGCATTTATCCTGCCTTTCTTGTAAGCACCAAAATTTAAGGCAACCAAATAGCTGATGAAATAAAGAAAGCTCTTAATAAAGAAAGGAGAAACTATAGACTTTTTAAAAATCTCATTTTGAAATTGCCAATGAAGCAATAGGTTTAGGTAATTATAACTAATGCTGCTGTAACTGTTAGGGGAAAAGTTGGTGCATCGTGTGGTGGGGTTAGAGTAGAAGATTTGTGGGACCGACGCCACCTGCACCCAGTGACCAATCAGAGCATTGCTAAAAGTGTGGCAAGCAGACACTGTATTTTCCTTGGTGTGATATAATGAGAAGCAAGTAGTACCAAAAAAAAAAAAAGATACTGAACCATTAATTATAAACTTACAGGAAATGTGGAAGATAAATGTTAAAGATACCTTGAGGATAGAGTCAGCCAAATCCATAATGTGAGCAATTATAAATAGCAAATGACCCAGCTTCTTAAAAAAAAGGCATAGAAAGTAGTGTTATCAATCAAAAGAAACTTAAGAGATATATGAATATCTCTTAATATTCAGAATATCTCTGAATATTCAGAATATCTCTGAATAACTTAAGAGATATATGAATGAAAGCAGTATTTGGTTCCTGTTTGTTGTCTGACTCAAACAAACTGATTCCAGAAATACATTTTTAGATCATTAGATTAAGTTGAACACAGTCTGTATATTAGATATTAATGAGTTATTTATTAATCTAGTTAGATAAGATAATCGTGTTGTAGTTATACCCACAAACAAGCGTCGCCTATGAGGGCTACGTACTGAAGCATCTGTAGGTAACATGATGAGCTACCTGGGATTTAAGATTCTCTGAAAAAGTAAAAATTTGTGCAGGCACAGGGAGAGATGGAGCAAGAGTAGCAGGAAGTGAACTGTGTTAACCTTGGTGAGGAAGCCTATGAAGTCACTGAATCCCATCTTCTATGCCGTGTGTGAAACTTTTTGAAGTAGGTCGCTGCCTTTGGGTTATTGATGTGGATGTGAATTTCTGCCATGTTACTGTAAATGGAAGAAACAAAGATGCTGTCACAGGAATTGTGTTTTTGCTATGTCGTCTATGTGTGTGGGAGTGTTGACATGTCTTTGCACCTCTGCAATCCTCATTAGTAAAGTCATATAACATTCTTTTCCAATTCTTTTCTCACACACAGGCTGGGGCAAAAGTAGGTTTACAGTCGTTAGTATGAAAAATAATAATTAATATATAATAGTACAAGAATAAACTCCAAGTTTCATATGCTCACTGTAAACCTACTTTTGCTCCACCCTGTATTTCTTCACGTGACAAATAAATCTGAGTACCTGGTGCGTGCTCATCACAGTCCTTGGCCCGACAGATAAAGAAGTGGACTTGAGAGACACATCCTGAGGACTTTGCCTTTGTGGACACTAAACCAATAAATAAGCATGATTATTTCAAATAAAGGATAACTAGAAGGAGATGTAGGGAGGGGTGAGCAGTACTAGGATGGTCAGAGAAGCCACTTTTTGGGAACTAAATTTGAATGGAGCCCAGAGCCAAGTGAATCAATAAGTAGAGAGAGAGAGAGTTCCCAGCAGGGGACACAGCAAGTGCTAAGAGTCTGGGAAGAAACCTAGCCTAAGATATTTGAGGGGAAAAAGCCAGTGTGCTGAAAGCCAGCTGAGCTGGGAGATCTGGGGCGCCACGTGACGTCAGGGAGACAGTGAAGGCCACGTGGGAGGGTAACCACGCATCTGGGTGTGTTGGGCAGTCTCAGTTGGCGGCTGCTGTCCCAGTGTTTTGACTATTAGGGCCCCTGGCACCTCACAAAGGTCCCGGAGTAGAGTCCAAGTGATATTATCATGCTACTTAGACATTGGATTCTGTTCCACGTGCAATGGGAAGGCCCTAAGTGATGTTAAACTAGACAAAGCCAACATTAACCTTTGAAAAAGCACTGTATTTATGAAAACTGTCAAATGGTTTTTCCATGTTTATAATATTAACATAGATAACAGACACCCTTAATTTACTGGGTGAACAGTGGCTATTTCCTAAGTGCTCACGCCAATTTTTTTTCACTGACCATACAACCACACAAGTCACCAAACAGGGACTAGATGCAAATGCACATCCATTTACAATTTATCTCAAAGACAATGGAAAATAATAACATTTTGTAAACTTCCTCTACTAAATGTTTATCCTTATCCCCTTATATCTCTAGAATTAAGTCAATAGCCCACTCATCTTCAGGGAACATGAATTAGAGTCTTTAGGTAATACGATAGCACCAGTGTTCAGAGAATTAGGTCAGGAGAAAGGCACCCTACATTCTAGCTGTTTGACTGGAACAATGTTTCTAAACCTGTTAGGTCTCCGTTTTACCAACTATATAAAATGGGGTGGAGAGTTTCTTTTCATTTCTGCCACTTTGAAGATAGGACTGCCAATAATGAAGATAAGAGACAAAATAATGGGATGGGAGAACATGAGAGTAAGGAGTGGGAGGGAAGGAGGAGGGGGTGGAGAGGGAAGGAGAGATACAGTAAAGGAAAAGATTGGGGAGGAGGCAGGAGGAGGAAGAGAAGTGGAGAGAGGAGACAGAAGGGAAAGGAGGGGGAGAGGGAAGAGTGGGGGAGGAGGATGGAGAAAAGGAGAGAGGAGGGGGAAGAAGGGAGGAGGAAAGAAGGAGGGGAGGCTAGGCGAGGAGAGCTGGGAAAAGGATTGAGGTTAATGAGGGATTCAGTCGGGGTTTTTAGTTGCAAGCAACAGAAATTAATTTGATGTATGGACTTGGAGGCTTTTGCTAGGAATGCAGCTCAACTTTCCACTGCCCAACGTCAGCCGAGGGAACTGGTCCACGTAAACACTGACGCCATGGTTTCTGAAGCGGACTCGGGCCTGCAGCGCAGACACGCCTGCGGGACACTCACTGGGGGTCTCGCCACCCTAGCCTGAGGCCTACACCTTTGCATCACTGTTCCTGAGTCAACATCGCTGAAGACGGCATCTAACTGGCATGCGCCTGTACCGGGGCTTCAAGGGACACAAAGGAAGCAAAGTTTCAAGCTCTTTGATGGGAGGAGGTCCCTGCCTCCCACAGAATCCCATAAGAAGAATTTCCCACATGTAAGAAGATTTAATGTTGCTATAGGGGAAAAAAATGACACAGTCATCATAAGAAGGCTAGATTGTATTTAGTGATACATTAGCTTTGTGGTGAAAATGTATTGCTATAAAAATAATAACACAAGAATCTAGGTGAGCAAACTAACATGCCTCTCATTTCTAATATTTTCAAGAGATCTTTGTCTTGTTTTTTTAAAAAATATTTGAAATTAATTTTGCATATTTTTATCTTTATTTTTACTGTTCAATTATAGTTTACATTCAGTATTATTCTATGTGAGTTTCAGATGTACAGCAAAGGGATTTTAGTCTGGGGTGGGAAGAGAAGACAGAGGCCAGCAAGCACTTTTCTCTTCTCACAGGGAGACAAGAGTCCACAGAAGAGCTCTTTAGCCAAAGGTAGCTTTAGGAAAGCATGGCCAGAGTCACAAGTCAGGCAGCCGGAGTGCCCTAGCTCTCTGATGTGGGGTGAGTTTTCCTTTAAGTCTCTTGTACTGAGAGAGAAACAGGAAGGCCGTTTCCTTATCAGCCAGAGCAGAATGAGTCCTTTCGGACCGCCCCACCCCTGAACATGAACTTTGCCCTGCCCAAATATGTGGTGGAGTTCATTAGTTCTGCCGTTGAATCATTTAAGAGCAGCACAGCTGGGAGACCCAAATCTCACTTCCTTGATATTCCACAGTCTGCAGCTCATTTTTGCCAAGCCAAAAGGTGACTTATAGAGGGAAAAAGAACCATGACAGCCACAAAATCTAAAAAGGAACAAAACCAGAGCCACTCTGTGACATTTTGGCATGTCCACGTAGTCTGCTGCTCGAAATAATTTGTCTGGGCCCAACACTCAATTTCTTTTAAGGTAATTTATAATCCCGGAAACCACACAGATCCCTGAGGTCAGGGAGTCACAGAGGGACCACATCCTTTGTTTTCATTTCGCAGCTCCAAGTATCTTAAGTTGCTTATTGTGCCTGGTTCCAAGATGCACAAATCATCCTGAGCGGCTGGGTTGTGTAAGAATGTTTCAACTGGCATGATGCCGGCTCCGTCAATACAAATGACCTGCCTATTTTCTGATTAACCCAATGATCATCGTATCTGGCTCTCACAAAACCACGTTTGATCCCTGAACTGGCAGAGGAAGACTTGCAAACTTTTGTGTTTGAGAACCGCCTGACAGTTGAGTTTTGCTGAAGTTGGTCCTCTTACTTTGACATCTGGAAGCAACTCGATGCAAAGGGAGAGAACAGCATCTGAACATCTGTCAAGTAGTCAGGGCTTTATCGTTGCACCTGCCTTCGCTTCCTCTCTACCTACAGATTGGGCAGCCCCCTCGAAAGAGCCTTTTCCTACCTGCAGATGTTCTTGCTCAGACTCGAGGAGGGCCTCTCTTTATGCACAGAGCCGAGTGTGGAATCGTTGGACCTGCGCGTGTACAGGGGCTGTGCGTCAGAGCTGTCTGTTCCTTCCTTTCTAGAAAAAAAAATCATATTTGTAAAGAGTCTCTTACAGACTTACTAAAAGCCCAGTATTGACAGAACTGATGGCAAATGCCAGTAGTTGAATAAAGGTGTAACACGGTGTGGTTTATTTCTATGTTCAGTTTGGTTTGCTTTCCCCAGTTTAGCCTATGCAATTAAGAATCCCCTTTAGAACTTGGAGATTAGTCTCTAAAGGAAAGGGAAACATATAATTTATACAGAAAGAGTTTAGCTTTGAATCATCTGGATGAATCTATGTGAATTAAAGCTTTGAACTTTGGTACACTCTCCCTCCAGCAGCACTCCTGCCTTCTTCCCCCTGGGCATGCCCCTCCTAAATCCTAAGGGACCTCATGAGACTTGCAATCAGGGGAGCAGTGGGCAGTGGCAGCTTGTCCCTGGCTAACCCCCTGACCCTGTCCTCACGGCCTCCTTTTCTCTGACTTCTTAGTGAGACAAAGCAGCCGGGCCCAGGCTCATTTCCCCACCTAGTCCCTCTCCTGTTGCTCCCTCTATCTTAGGCCTTTCCTGCAAAAAGTGAAAAACTCACACACTGCCAGTTGGCCCTAGGCAGACCTGCTCAGGGCCAGATCTACTTCCTACTAACATTTTCTGGTGACCCAGGAAGGGCCCCAGATAGGGACTCTTGATCATGTCTGTACCTTTCCCGTCCCCCCTCTCCCTCCCCCTCAAGTGCATTACCCTTGCCCTTCTCTCTCCTAAGGTCCAAGGGCCCTTGTTTTACCTCCCTAACTCCCAACTTCACCAATAACACCTGGTGCCATTTCTCAGTCAACGTGGCCAATGGCATCTTTGGATGGAGCGCGTAAGAGCCGTTAGGGCACTCAGTGCTTGAAGACTGCCGCAACAGGATAAGCTGGTCATGGACTGGCACCCTGCCACCTGCAGGACAAGGTCCATGCCCCCGGGAACACTGTAAAATCACACAAGGCCTTTCCCGGCAGCCCTGCCCTCTCAGTGTACAAGTTCCTGATGGAGAGAGAGAGAGGTTCTCTTGCCTTTTGGCTGGAAAGACATCCTTTTCTTCCTTCCTTTATGCCTGAAGTTGAATTCAGGCTGACTTTCTTTGAGCTGTTTTTTAAAATCTTTGAGGTATAGCTAAAGGATTAAGGGAACCCAGGCTAAGACAGGACAGGAAAAAAAAAGTCTGGCTGGCTTTTAACTTTGGCTTTTCAATCGAAATTGCTTTCTGAAGGTCTGAACAAAACCCTTTACCACGTGACTACGAGCCTAGGCTCATTTGGCTCTGAGGATGGGGGGGGTGCTTACTCACTCCAACTCCAGTCTCGGGCCTTCTTAGGTGACTGTGGAGGTGGGTGGAGGCTGGGGCATGCGGGAGGGTTTGAGACAATGGGAGGTGAAAGTCCCTCGGAGTTCAACCCACAAACAGCACACTTTCAATTTACTACACAATATCCCTAGAAATTTGTTCAGACTCTGAGGATCCCAAAGGAAAACTAAAATCCAACATGGGACAATCGTGCCTCCAAAGCCGGAAACACCCAGCCCCCAGCCCCCTGGATGCTTCTGCGGGCATACAATGAATAGGAAGCTTTTACTTGCAAACACTTACAAAAATGGGAAGATTTAACTAGAAGTGATTAACTTAAGATGGACAAAATGTAGCCCTTTGATGTCTAAACCAATTTTTGCATGTAAAAGTAGAAACGGCTGGCCCTAAAACTAAAACGGAAACGGGATTTAGAGAGAAAAGGAAGAGAAACAGGTGTAGGGTTGCCCCGAGGGCATCCCCCTTCTCCCGACTGACGGTTTGGGGGAATCTGAGAGTATTGTTAAAGGGGAAGCCTCCCAGGCCCTGGTAGATACTTGGTCTACTTTATTTGTTCTTGAACACACCCACCTGGGTTGCCCTTTTCCCTAGGGCTAAAGCCTCTCTACAAATGGCAAAGATATCTAATCAATGTCCGTTTTAAAACCAGAATCAGTTCCCTTCCAACTAGGGAATGTCAGGGGTCAACATAAGTTTTTGCAATTCAAATCTGCCTCGATTCATCTGATGGTTGGTGCAAGATTTTCTTGAAATAAGAGACACCCACATATCCGTTTTCCAGAAGGGTGAAACAAATTTAGAACTTAATGAACAAGATACTAAACCAAATGAGAAAATAATGATTTTAAAGAAATCTCAAAACATTTTGAATTTCGGGGTGAGTTTTCAACTAAAGGCCCTTCCATACATGAATCATAGGCTAAACTGAGGGATAGAGGAAAACTAATTTTTTTTCTTTCTCTTCTGTGTCTTTTTCCATTAGTTTTGTTTCTTGATTTGGAGTTTCAAAAAAAATTGCTACTTATTAGAAAACATCTACCTAACAATTCCGGGGAAATCTTGATTTGGCTAAAGGAAAAGCTGAGCACTGTCAGTCTATTCTCACAGCTCGCTGAGTGCTCAGGTTAAATTAGTGACATTGAATTTACCACTATTTTATTCTGGGCAATAGTAGTGTATGACATAAGGAAGCAAAAGAGGGACAAAGAGAGAGATCGAGATAGAAAGAGAAAGAGACAGAGATAGGAGGAGGAAGAGCCTGCGGATGGTCTAAAATTGTAATTTGTGACGTATTCTATTTCAGAGATATCCCTATTCTTGGAAGGCCAAGTGGGACCAAAGAGAAGTGCCTACAGGGAAGGAAACAGTGATTGCCCACCTTAGACCAAGCCAAGCCTTAAGGGAGAAAGGTTTTGTGTTTGCTCTTTGTTTCATTTCTCTTTGCTCCAACGTAGCTGAGGTGGTCAGGTGAGGTCTAGAGAATTTTCTTGGAAGAAATGACAGGAGTCAAGGAGGGCTCGGGGCAGCCCCCTCTAGAGCCTGGGCCTCCAGCTCTAGGCCTTCTGCTCCTGTTGACTTACGCCTGAAGTTCGAAGTAGCAAAACTGTATGTTTGCCTGGAGTATTTTATATGCCGGAAACAAAGAGCAGTAGGAGCCAATGGAAGATCAAAGGTTTGGGTTCTTGGTCTCAGCCACCTCTTAACCGCAACCAACACTGATGCACCTGTGACTTGCATAATCCTGTTCTTTAAGTGCCCCTATTCCATTTTCTAGGACTCATGTAAATATTACCAGCAGAGACAGGAATCTTGATCCAGTGAGAAATACTGAGAAGCTTTCTCGCTTGGTGATTTGTAGATACAAATATGTATCAAGAATGAAAGCACACAAACAAAATAGGGCATGTCTTCCTGAGTACAGAACACGGATGCTGAATCCTGAAAAAAAGCTTCAATCGATAATCAGAGAATCAGACACTTGGGAGGAGAGACCCAATCCGTATTACTCAGTCACAAATAAACACAGTGAAAGGATAGGCTTTGCATCAGACTTGAAAGCAAATCCTTCTACATTGGGGTGTATGTTGCTTGCTGATTTCTGTTCGAATCTCTTGCAAATTCCAAAAATGTCTGGAATCCCTTTACTTTCATATTTCATGGTGTAGACCAGAGACTTCCAAAAACAGGTCTTGTGTGTTTTTCTTGACTCACCCAGTTTTAAAGAAGTTAAGCTACAATGTTAACATGGGAAGATCTGGATTTCAGTCTTCCCTTGAAAATGTGCAAGATGGAGAACAATGAATTTACATATTTCCATATGACACCAAGGACCTGGGCTGAGAAACAGCTGTTCCGATTAGGCAAGACAGGAGCTTTCCAGGACAGCACAAATTTGATCGCTCCCTTGGTCCCTGACACTGAAGCTGAGTAGCAGTCACTAGTCATCACAGCAGCAAAATCAGTTTGGTTTTATTCTTTTCGTGTTAGCCTTGGAAATATTCCTTTGCTGCACATGTCACTATCAGTCGTGCAGTATTAAACGCCATGTCGTACCAATGCCACCACATATTTTAAGAAAAAATGGAAAGTGCATATCTTCAGGGAAATACAAAATAGTTCACATGCTTAACGGGCACACCCTCCCTTGCTTCACTCATATTTCTATCTGGTTCTGGTAGGCATTTGAGTGTTTTAAATCCTGAGGCAGGGTTTGTCATGAGTTATATTTTATCCTTAAACACCCACAGGTTCTAGGAGTTTCTACAATTAGACAGGTTGTCAGGGTGGTGTGGAATATCTCTGTAGGCAGAGGAAAGCCATGCCCAGTATGCAGGGACTTTGAATGGGTTTTGAGTTTCTTCACGCTATTCTTAGTACCTTGTATCCTAAATGACAGAAATTGACAATATATTAGGTTTCAGTGGACTTGGGGTTCATGAGTCTAAATAATGCAGGCTCCATGCAGTGAAGCTTTCAACTTACACATAGGAAATGAACTTCCATTCTTCTAACTCAATTACCGTGTATTCGAGCCCTAAGCATTTACACCAGGCACTAGATTTAAGAAGTAAGAAAATGGAATGAGGATACAAGATTTTACTTTTCCACATTACCAAAAGTTTGAGGTATTTTTTTGTTGTTGTTGTTGGGGGTCAGTTTAGTAAAAACAAGTTTCTATATCACTTCTCTGAAAGCCTCCCAAATGTATCAGGTGACACACAATTTCAATGGTTAAATTTTTTTCTATAAGACTTATTTCTTTATCGTATACTTTTGCACAAAGCTTTAAATATTTGTTCTCCGTGTTAAAATGATGACAGCATACAAGTTACCATTTTATAGCCTGAAATGTAAATAATTCCCATTTAATCTTCTCCATTGAAATATAACAGAAATGAGATTTTAAAGTAAGGTTTATGTTGGTTCCACCCACCGGCACATTTGCTTTCTTAAAAATTGTAATAAGATATCTATGAGCCATGAGCAAACAAAGACCTTATATGCAGACAGAGAGTATGTGGCTTGCTACATACCCATGATGTGAAAGGGGATGCTTGTGGATGCACAGGTACACTTGAGCGTTGCCTCCAACAGTGAGATTTGTGTTAATGCTGTTCTCAGAAACACACATACTAGCACTGAGTCCTGTTACTGCCGTGAATTGTACCTATAATGTATTTGCCTCATAACCATCAGCCAGGCTAGTAGAGAGACTGATTTTCTGCTTTCCCTCCAGAATGAGTACAGAGGACTCTTGTCCTCCAACCTCCTTACTTACTTGCCTATGATCTTATTTTCTCTCCATTTTTCTTGTTTTGGCAAATATCTTTGAAGCCTAATGCAGATAAAACCATGGATGATAACGCAATAGAGGCTACACAACTACTGAGAAAGAATCATGCACCGAGTTAAAGCACAAATTATACAAAGGCCGGCACCTCACTTGGTCCCTTAGGAAAAGGGGGAGGGACAGCCAAGTAAGGCTGTGTGACCTGGGCAGAGAACCAGCCAGTCAGGAGGGCTGGGACAGATGCAGGCCTGCTCTGCTCACCCAGACCCGGCAGTGGGGCTCTCCTCCCGCCCCCCAGGAGAAGAGAGCATTTTCCCTTTGCACAAAGGTTGCTTAGCTGGCCCCCGGGAAGGGCTACAAATGCCCACAGGGGCCATCTTTCCAGGGTGAGCTGCTATTTCTAATTTACACAAAAATGCCTTGGAGATCATGGGTGCTCCTTTATTGGTACAAGTCCTTTGCCTTTGACAGAACTCCACAATGAGGGTAACAATGACAGGAAAATGCACACCTGGCACAAAAAGGACTCCTGAAAATGGTATTGCTTTAGGAAACACTCAGAGAACCCAGTGACTGGACTGTGTCTTCTTCATAGGGACTGCGCCCTGAAGATGGGGTCTCTAACAGCCCTCGTGGGACGTTCTGAACGATGAGAGGAGTGCGGGTGGGGTCCTGTGAGTTAAGCAGTCGCTACTGCTAAGAGATAATTTTTAAATGTAAAGACTGCCTTTTATGAACAAGTTGTTCCAGAAAACATTTTCTGGACAATGGGAAAGAAAATGAAGAAATGCTCCCCTACCCTGACCACCTATCAAATTTTTGGTTCTCAAGAGGGTCAGTAAAAGTCCCCATGTTCAGAATGAAAGGTCACATCTGCCTCAGAAAGTGTGTGTGTGTTTGAGGGTCTTTGTGTGTGTGTGTGTGTGTGTGTGTGTGTGTGCTATCCAGCTTTCACATTCATGCTCCCAGTGACTAGAAGTACTTATGCAAGTCAACCTCGTCGGTGGTTGGCTTGAGAAGCTACAATCAGCGGGGGAGGGAATGAAAGCAGACCCCGGCTGTCTGGGGACACTTGCCCAGCTCTGTCATCTGTGCTGGCACTAGTGAGGGCTCTTGGTCCTTCCTGTGTGCTTCCCGAGTACAAAATCAGGGGAAGTTTTCTTCCACGTTGTACAAGTGCTTCTTTGAGAACTGCTATAATAGCTAAAACAGTCCAAGTCCCAACACGGGTTTGGAGCAGAAAAGAGCTTCCCTGGAACAGTGTGTTCAGAAACGTGTTTTTAATTATACAACTGACCACCTGCATCTTCTACGCTGTCCTGGGAAAGCTGAGCAGGGAGTGGGAGGTTGAGGGTGAGGTGACCAGGGGGGATGGAGGGCAACAAGGGAGGGACAGGCTTTCTTCAGGCCACCCTCTGTAGCCTGACGAAACACGGACACAAGGTATATATAAATATGCAAGTTGTGTGTGTGTGTAATGGGGGTTGTGCCTGTGCGTGAGCGTTTTAGGGTGTACAGCTAGAAAGACAGCTGGCTATTTGATGTCAAATGAGGAAATTTGAATATAGATTTTGTTTTAGGTAATGGTAAAGAATTGTGACGTTTAAGTGTGATAATATTTTAAATGTATATTATAGAAAGAGTTCCTTTTAAAAAGAAGTACACTAGTTTTTTCTTTTAAACTTAGGGGTTTTTAGGCATAGAATTTCATATTTGTAATATATTTTAAATACTTGAAAATAAAAGTGGTAATCAAAACAAGTTAGGATAGAAAAGGGGTTTAATAAAATAAATGCTAATCATAAAAATATAGGTAATTATAGCATAATTAAGTCCTATAACAACATGTGGAGACGTAAAACAGAATTGTTAAATATTTGTGCAAAATCAATTATATTTTTAATGAAGAAATGATAGTAAGAAGCAGCCACCTGGTACAGGATAAGGGTTGGTGTCTACTTTTCTTTGCAACCCCTGCTTGCGCAAAGCGGTGCCCAGCACGGCAAGGTCTGCGACTGAGTGGGTGGAGCCTTTCCAGCCTCCTTCCAACTCAGCCTCTGTATCCTGCAACCGCCTATTGTGCGACCGTTCATACATCCTTTCCCACCTCCTTCCACTGTGCTGGTTGTAGGGAAACTTTCAAAGCTCTTTGCTTTTGAAAGCAAATTGGTGATGCTGCTGCCCAGAGCAGTTGTGTTCTCATGGTGTAGGTCGGTGGAAATGCAGGTCAGGACACTATGGTGGTAAAGGTTCTCCTCTGCTGCTGCTTTTTGTGGGCCTCTGGAAAGAATGTCTCACACATTCACAGTGCTGCTTGTTAATAAGAATTGCACTAAGCCTCTTAATTTTAATTAAATCAAACGTGCTCTGTTTTACAACTGAAGAAAAATAAACATTTGTTTATTTTTGTCCTCCAGCCACTCTACAAATACTTCAATCTCTCTTCGTTGTCACTCATTCACGCATCAGCCATTCATTCATTCCACCAACATTTACTACCATCTAGTCGTGTGTAAGCCCACTATTAGATTTGGGAGAAAAAGAGAGGAGACAACAGACGTGGCTTTTGCCCTCATGGAACCTTATGTCCATAAGTGCTTCTGCTGCCAAAAGGCAAGATATAATTTGTGATGCTTATTTCTGACCCCCACCTCATCCCCATATTTTGGTTAGCTTGAACATCATATTTTGCAAAAACTGGAAATGTTTCTATTGATGCTCATTCTTTGTTCCACCCCCAGTTTCTGGCTGGTGGTCAGAGTAGAGGAGCCAAAACATCACAAGATGGGCTGCTGCTGCTGTGTTCTGGTCCCAGCAGGAAGTGGAGGCTCTGGGAGCAGCCCAAGAAAGCTCGTCTTTTGTAAGCCTCCCAAATCTTCCTTCACAACAGAAAAAGGATTTATTTGGAAGTGGTGGTGACCAAGGAACTAATTCTGCTACCCAAGATGAGCCTAAAGCTTTAGATGCTGCATCAAAAATATATCATTATAGAGAGAATTCATTACAAAATACCATTTTTCTTTGCCATTATAACTTAATTTTTCAGAAAGTATGGACTTCCCTCATCACAACTCCTATCCTTACCCTTACAGGCAGAGGCATGGTGCATTTAAAAAATCAGGACTTTGCACTTAATACATCTTGCTTTTTCCGTACTCAAGCCTCATTTGTGATCCTCACTCTCATGGTCCATCTTTGTAGTGTTCAGCCACCTATGACTCCACCAGGCCAGCCTGCATGGTTGAATCCTCAAGGACCTGCTTCACAGTTGTTGCTATAGCACGTTTAATGCAATCAGAGACCATTTTCATTTTCTATAGGCTGCATATAGACATGGTACTCAGTGGGTGCTGAGGGGCTTTACCTACGTTAAAGCCATGTGCCTGTTCTAGAAGATGAGCAGCTTCCTAACTTTGTTTTCAAAAGTGTGATTATAAATGATACAGTATAGCCACACCCAGACAATGGAATGGCATACAGCAATGAAAATGACTCTGAATGATGTGTATCTATCCTGGACAAGGGGATCAGGGTTACATGAAATTCTTCTTATGTATTTGCATCAACATAGTATTGTTTATGGATCCTCTAGGAAGTTCTTAGGAAATTCTATAAGTTTCCCATAATGCTAAGGTCATAGATTGCTTCAGAAATTGCAATATATCTATAGAAGGCGAAGAAGACATTTTTTTTACTAACAATGTGGTAAATTTACCTTGTTGAGAAATTTTAATCGGAAGTGCCAATTGCAAGAGTTTTACTTTCTGCCCTGAGTTTCATTTTCCAGAGTAAATTTGCCAATATGCTATTATCGTTTTATTACCAGTAGTTTGAATTAAATTGATACTCAATACTGATAAAAAGGACATCAGTTCACTCATTTGTAGGCAAAGAGAGAAGTTATTATTCAAGTTACATTTTATATTTTATCTTGAGACTTTTCTTTCTCAGTCCTTGATTTATATGCCCAGTCAGTATTCTTAAAGACAATTCCTTTGAGGCAAGAAGAGAGTATCAAAGGATTAAAGCTCTCATTTTTTAAGTTCTCATTTTTATTCACTTTTAAAAAGTGAGAGATAGCTAAAAATGAAGACAGAGACAGGAGGGGGAGATGTGGGAGGTGCTGCGAAGAGGGAAGATGCAGGAAGCCTTGGGGCCTTAAATCGAGGGAAAACATACAGTCTTTTTCTTATGGGGGATGGATTGGATTTCCTTATGACCACAAATTATTCTAATTGATATTTTCACTAAAATAATTGCTTGGAAAGCTATATGGGAGTGACACTTCTTTCGTGAAGAGGTTGGATACTTAGCTCACTCAGATGAGTAGGGAGTCTCCTAATATTGTAATGAGGACTTGACTTCTCTCTACATTGGATATGAGCGTAGACACTGTGATTCAGATGACCGGATGACCAGACATTTAATGTTCTTTCTCTTCCCCCAAAATAAATCTGTGGCTCACAAGTCCTTATTTCTGCTCTGTAATGACCACCAATACTCACACCTGTGGATAACTCAGTCTCTCTTTGTTTACAACAGTCTCAGGTCAATTCCAGGGGTGTCCAACCCTCAGCTTGTGGGCCGCATGCAGCCCAGGATGGCTATGCATGTGGCCCCAAACAAAATCATACATTTACTTAAAACATTCTGAGATTTTTTGTGTGCGATTATGTGTCACAATGTATTTAATGTGTGGCTCAAGAAAACTCTTCTTCTAGTATGGCCCAGAGACACGAAATGTTGGACACCCTGTAGTCAGTTCAAGTTCAACGTCCCAGGCAGAGCTGCTTCCCTCCTGTGTTTTCACCTTTCCACCTCCCAGGATGCAGCTGGGTGAGCAGAGAAGCAGCACAGGAGTGTGGCTGAGGGAAAGGATGTCTCTGCCTGTTGATCTTTCCTCCTCTCTGCTGTCTTCAAGGTATTGCTTTCTTCTCTAGTTCTAAGCCTCGCTCTCTGTTCCCAATGCATGTGCTGCTGACAGGTGCCACTCTCTGCTGTCCCTTAGATCCAGCAGAGATGTGCAGCAATATGAATACTTTGTGGGAAAAAATGAGCACAACTCACTTGGATTTAGTTTTTCGTTCCCACAAAAGAAGTGTTTCCCAGAGAACAGTTGGCTACTATGTTGAAGGGATGGCAGAAACGTCACCCTGTTATTATCTTCCTTACATGTCAACAAACACATACTGATGTTTCTCTCTCACATTGATGTTTCTCTCCCATTCTTTCTCCCTCCTGTCTCCTCTCTTTAGAGTCAATACACAAATTATAAAAGAAAAGTCCTGGCTGGCATGGCTCAGCTGGCTGGGCATCGTCTTGCAAACTGAAAGGTCTTGGGTTTGATTCCCAGTCAGGGCACGTGCCTGGGTTGAGGGTTTTGTGCTCAGTTGGGGCGCATGCAAGAAGCAACCCATGGTTGTTTCTCCCCCTCTCTCTCTCCCTTCCCCTCTCTAGAATCAATTGAAAAAAATTAAAAATAAAAAATAAATATCAGCCAACACACAAATGATTTTATTTACTTTCATGAGTAAATGTCAAGGTACCTTTTATTTCCTAACTGAAATTTTCTGTAAAGCACTTAAAAATGCTCATAATTATACTCATCATTACACAAAAATGCATGAAAAGTCCATTAATTTACTCTCTCAACAATATTTATTGAGGATTTTCTACACCCTCCAGTCACTTGGGAAAGTTGAGATAAATTGGATCCTGCCCTTAATGAGTTTACTGTGTATTAGCAGAAAAGAGTGGTTAAAACAGCTATTAAAATAAAATGTAATAAGTGTTACCATAGGGGAGGTAAAAGGGGCTGACAGAGCATTGGGTAAGGAGAGTGGGATTTAGTTTAAAACTGGAAAGACAGAGAAGAGGAAACCTCTCTATGCCAAAGAAAGAAAGGATAGCACGTGAGAGGCCCTGAGACTTGAGAGACCAGACTGTAAAAGCACCAATTCGGTCTCATCATAGCCAATGAATAGTTGCGGCCAAACTGACATGGGAAAGAGACACTTGTTAAGGGGCATGTATGGGATTATGGAATTAATCCCAAAACCATTGGGAAGCCATTTGGTGGTTTTAAGATAGATGTTCATTAAAACCAACATTTGGAAGCTAGGGACAACCAGAAGAAAAGACAGATTCAAGAGACCTTAAGAAATTAACAGATATGACAGTGATGGAAAGGGAAGAATGATGACTCCTCATTGCTTTCTCGGGTAGGTGGTGCACCATTTAAGGGGATATGGGACAGCAAGGAAAGGTAGCCTGTTGGGGATGATGAACAAAGGAAAACTTCCATTATGGATATATTTATCTTGAAGAGTCTGCGGAGTATCTGTGTGCTTATTTCCAGGAGACAATTTACTATACAGGAGTAGCCCTCAATAAACAAGGCTGAGTTAGAAGTGCTTATGGGAACCATCCAATGTACTTGGAAACTATACCACTGAGAGCAGATGTGAAGGCCTAGGTGTAAAAACTAGAACTAAAATCAAGACTGCAGGGAACATGACACTTGAGAAAGAGTAAAGTTGAAGGTTACAATAAGAAAGGAGACTTGAGAAGAAAAGGTCAAAATGGGTAGAAGAAAAGCATCAGAGAAGCCAAGGAAAGAGAATTTTGAAAAAGAGGACATGGTCAAAATTGTCCAGTGTTGCTGAAGAGTTCACGTAATATAATTTTCTAAAAACAGCCATTGGCTCTTGGTGGAGGGGAGTGGCCAGGGGACCTTTCAGATGAAAATGAAGTGAAGATCCCTGGCTGGTGTAGCTTAGTGGATTAACACAGGCCTGTGAACCAAGAGATTGCGGTTCGATTCCCAGTCAGGGCACATGTCTGGGTTGCAGGCCAGTTCCCAGCAGGGAATGCACAGGAAGCAACCAAAGCAACCATACATTGATATTTCTCTCCCTCTCTCCTTCCCTTCCCCTCTAAAGATAAATAAATAAAATCTTAAAAAAAATGAAGTGAAGAAATAGATTGAGTGGAGAAGGGTGCATGAAAATATTCTCCGAGTGCAGTTACTTATTCAAAAAACCTGTCTGGCATTTACATTTGTTCCCATGGCTTGAAATGCCCGCCCTGCATGAAAGGAATCCAAGCTCCTATAAAAGAGATAAATTTACAGTCAGGCCCACAGCAGAGAGTGCTGAAGTAGGCTGAATTTGTACGGGCCATGTGTCTGAGTGTAGCCAGAGAAAAGTCTGGACAAACATTGGGTTGGTCTTCCTGTTCAGCTTTACTGCTTCAAAAATCTGCTAGACTGTGAGGGCACTGCTTTAACCCGTTGTCCTGGTGCTGCTCCAACTTTGTGCCAAGAGGATCTGCCAGCCTGCTTTGGAGCTGGCAGCTGCAAAAGCATTGGTCCAACTGAGATGGCCAGGAAGTCCTGCTCTTTTCTGGATGTCAAAGTCATCCTCCTGGCACTGCTTGGGCCTCTCATTTCATTTTCAGTAAGTGGAATAAAATTTTAAGTAGGATAAGATTCCCAAGTATGAACTGAGCCTGCTTGGAGTCTGTAATTAGGGTAAACTTCTTACTGAGAGTGTGGCCACTTAAAATAATTTCTGAAACAAAGTTGGTATAAATAGAATAAATAACCACATCCTTAAATATGGATAATCCTGAACTGCCTTGACTATATCATAAAAGAAGTAGAGGATTGTTTTTAAATAGTTGCCAAATGCCTAACTTTTTCTTAGAATAATGGCCTAGAATACTGATGTCCAAATCAGAAAAATGATTGAATCTAGTTAATCTGAATTCCATGGGGGCTTTCTACAAATGACCTTTTGCACATGTGAAATGCCTGCTTTGTTTTTGCATTTCTAACAGTTTTGTTGAATTGGATGTCAAGCTAGCCCTGTTTCTGGGGGCCAGCCTCAGCAGCAGGCTGGCTCTGAAGGACTGCAGTCTTTCAGCTAGACACCCACTTTTCTCAGTGAATTGCTCTCCTGGAAAACAATGAGGCAATTCATTGTCCAAGTGTCCTCCAGGGATAGAAAACATCAGTCTCGAGCTGAAACCATAAAATAAGGGAGCCTTTCAATGTTTGTCTAAAACCCTTTAACCCACCCACGAAAAGAACAGAGAGCATTTACAGGCTGTGGGGGAGTACAGTGGAACAGAAGACAGGAGGAAGGGAAAGCAGAAAACTGATACCTGTTTATCTGATTCTCCGAACTAGACTCCGAGGTCTGTATTAATCATGTGCAGAAGTATGTCTTGTTCAAACAGCACATAGGCTGGCTGGCTCTGGGGCTCTGGGCATTATTCGAATGGAGGTAAGGGAAGTCTCTGGGTGTCAACCTCTTCGTGCCTTATCATGTCCAAAGAGGATTAGCTTCACTGAGCAGGGATGCAGTGATCTGTTTCTGTAACAAGTTGTGACGGCTGACTGTGCCCTTCCTGTACCACATGAAGGAAGGTATTACTGCCATTGAATTTTATTTAAGCCTTGATGACTCAGTGTGCTGAGCCTTGTTCTTAGCAACTGGGAGAAGAAAAACTCACCATCTAGCTTTTTTTTTTTTGAGTGCTCAGAATAAGACATGTACATTTTTTAAGCATTTGGCCCTATTTAGTCCTGAATCTTCATCTATGCTGCAGTGTACTAGCAGATTATTATTACCTACCTACCTACTACACGTTTCTTTTTTCTACCAGACAGTGAACTTCTGCAGTAAAGGAATGTCTATTTCCTTGTGTCTCTTTCACTTTGTCCCCAGCACTTGGTACCCCAATGTTTGGAACTTGGTAGGTGCTCAACAGTTGCTGAGTGAATGAATATTTGAAAACATATTTGCCAGTAGGAGCAAATTGATAGTTACCTCTAAACAGATGTTAATGATTTAGAAATATCTTTTTTCCCTGTTTGCCTGCTGACACGTGAATTATTTCCTGAGGCCATAAGAAAAGGCAATTATATCTTTTGTCCTTACTACTATAGGAAAATGATTGACTACATAATAAAATAGTTGTGGACTCTCTAAGGCCAAGTATCACCCTATTCACTTGTGGCTTTTGAATCAATAGCCCTGAGATGTGTTCTTACTCTGGAATATCAAAGCAGGAAGGACTTCGGAGGTCTCATACATAATCTAATTATTTTACCTGTGAGAAAAGGAGGGCCTACACAGGTGAGATGACTGGCCCACAGTGTCTTTGCGGCAAAGCTGGGATTAGAATTCAGGTGTCACCCTTCCAGTAACTGTGACACCAGGAGACAACGTCTCCCTTTACGAATGAATGACAAGTACTCAAGTATTAAATCCCTCACTCCAAATCCCCACATAGCAAGTCAGGACCAAGCCAGGGCTGGAAAAGCAGCATGTGGAGTCCTGGTTTCAGTGAGGATCTCTGAATTCTCCTCATGACTTCTAGAAATAGATGTGCACACATATATTCTGTATGTGGTCCTCTTGATGGCTTAGAGAGCTATGGGATATCAGGGCTGGCAAGGGATCTTATATCCCATTGGACCACACCCCTCTTGGTCTTGGTTATTCCTCCTTGAGTGCCTGGGAACTCATGTGCATGACTTTCTGTTCTTAGCAAATTTTTGGACAGATCTAATTATTAGAAAGTTCATTCTTTAGACCAAACCTACATCTATGCTTTATTACTTTCCCTCATTGGCTCAGTTTGTATCTTCAGGGCTAGGAAGAGTGAGTATAAGCCCTTTAAATATATAAGACAATCACTACATGAACAATTTTATTGTCTCCATAAGTTATCTCTGTTTCAGGATAAATACCTGTTCACTATATTCTTATTGTCATAGGATCTGGATAACCTGATAGTAGATATATACATAGAATATCTCTTAACTACCTGGAAAATAACCCAGAAACCAAAATGATGCAAAAACATAAAAATGGTGGCAATTCACAAATTAAATATATGCAATACAAAAAGTAGTAAACTCTACAAATCCAATGTATAATTATAATAGAGGTTGTCACTTCAAAAACAAAGGCAAGGAACTTGGGAATAAAAATGAGGGTGGCAGAGCCCTGGTCAGGTGATTCTGTTGGTTGGGGCATCATCCTGTAAACCAACAGGTTGCTGATTTGAGCCACTGCCCACATAGCGCACTAAGTAGGTTGTAGATTTGATCCCTAGTCACGTGGCCTGTGGAAGGCAACCAATTGATATTTCTTTCACACATCAGTGTTCCTCTCTCTCTCCCTTCCTCTCTAAAATCAATTAAAAAACACATATTCACAGATTTAAAAAAAAGGAGGGTGGTAGAAAGAGTATGTGAGATGAAGAAATTCTGCAGAAGTTGCTCTGCTAAAACCTTTAAGCAGCTCGTTGGTGATAGTAGTAGGTTACTTTCAAGTCTGAGTTATAGTGAAGCTGAAGTAAAAAGAATTTTAAAAATTCCAGAGAGCTTAGAATCAGCAGAAATGACTCAAAGTCATCGGTGTATTAGGTGGATACCACGTTGCACTGGTTCTTTCAGGAAACTATGAGATAAAAAAAAGTTTGAGATGACTGCAAAGAGTTGGGAAACGATCAAAAGATTGACCAAATTTATGTGTGAAACACTGAAAATTGAATGCTTGACCAACATCTCCAGTTTCCTGTGGTTTCGGGGACAGAACCAATAAACCCCTATGTCCGTCTTTAGTTAGCCACCTACTTATTTTGTGAAGACATCAAAAGTGCCTGTGAAGTAGAATTAGAACAAGACAGTAGAAAAGTTCATTCAAACTTTGCTGATCACACAAGTTGAGGGTTGGGAAATAGCCAACAAAAGAAATCTGTACAGCAGAGTAAGGCATTGGGGAGCTCTCTTGCAGTGTGGGAGAGAAAACAAAGCATAAACACAACTATCAGAAGGTAGTTGTGATCTTTTCTAAACCATGAACTTCTCCATCTGTTCACAGAGCTTTCACAAAGATTTCTTCATCCAGTGTAGCAGCACATTTCAATGATACGTTTTTGGTTCAAAAATGTAATTGAAGCAGGCTGGAGAGGTAAGATTGCTTTCAATAGGGTACAGATATTGTGCATTAGATCAGGGCCTCCTTTATTTTTGTTTTTTTGTTTTTGTTTTGTTTTGAGGCATCATGGCTACCACTTCTGAGGATATTCCTTCTGAACAAAAATGGTCCATGTCCTTTTTCTTCCCCTCTCCCTAGAATGTTTGACTCTTCGTTCATTTTAATTCTATTTTTAATCACAAAAATAAGGAACTGATGAGACTCATCCTAAATCTGATTGTGGGATGAGGTAAAGCATATATCTTCTTTAATCCTGAAAATACACCTCTGAAAACAGTCACAACCAATATCTTGTACACACCATTCCCATAATAAGTGTTCTCCCTCTATAGGAAAATGGCAAATACCACATCCTCTCGTCTTGGGTTACTTGTAGAAGATATTCTTTCTCTTTTATACAATATATAAATGGCAAGTCAACTGTCTGTAATAGGAGTTATTTTTCCTTTATATTTAATGGGTTGATCTCTTAGAGCAGTTTTAGGTTCCCGGCAAAATGAGCGAAAATTCCAGAGTTCTCAGACACTCCCTACCTCCACACAAGCACAATCTCCCTCAATAAATATCAGACCCCAGAGTTGGTAGATTGCTTACAATCAATGAAGTTGTACTGACATATCACTTTTCTTTATTTGTAAACTAAATCAGGTCACTGAGCCCTTCTGGTTAGAGTCCTAACACAGATCATGGAAATGACATTTGAATGAATTATTAGTAACACTGTATGTTCTATGTATTCAATGTATTGCTTATTTTTACTAAATAAAATGGATGATTAGCAACAGACATTTAATAGTCTTGAAGTCTGATGCTCAAGTTGTTCAGATTTTTCATTTTTTATCAGATGTCATGAAAGCATCCCAAAGGGTCAGCTGACATCCAGGAAAACAGAAGTGTTGTGCCGAACTTTACACAGCTAGGAAGAAGAATGGGACGTGGTTGCTCACACTGTCTGGGTTTTACGATTTTGTCATATTTTGGCAATGTTTAAAACCTAGATTTTAGTTTGTCTTTGAAACTCTGTGTTTTACATGTTGCACCCATAAAATTTTCTCTCTGAGAAATATGAAATCCCATAAAATTTAAAACATAAGCAAGCTGTTTAAGGTCCTGCTATTTTATAAATAAAAGGCAATTCCTGTTTAAAGCAAAGAAAGTTATTAGGGATAAAGACAGACATTACATAATAATAAAGGGGTCAATTTCAAAGAAAGACATAATCTTTGACATTTACGTGCTCCAAAACAGAGTAGCAAACTATGTCAGGCAAAAACGAATGGAACCACAAAGAGAAATAGCTAAATCCAGTAATATGGTGTGAGACTTTAATCCCCTCTATCACAGTCAGACCGATCCAGAGGCAGAAAATCAGCAAGGGCATAGTTGAATTAAACAACACCATCAATCAACTGGATGTAATGGATATAGACTATATCACCCAATAGCAGCAGAATACTCATTCTTTACAAGCTCACATGGATCATTAACCAAACAAGAGCAGAAAATCCTAAAATGCTTGCAGATTAAACAGCACACATTTAAATAATACCTTGTCAATAAGAAATCTGAAGAGGAATGTTTCAGTATTTTAAACTAAATGAAAATAAAAACATAACTTTTCAAGTTTGGGGGGATGCAGCTTAAAGGAATACTTCATGCACTGAATGCGTACATAAAGAAAAAAGATCTAACATCAATCATAAGCTTTCACCTTATGACACTAGAAAGAGAAGAGCAAATTAAATCAAAAGTTTGCAGAAGAAATGATAAACATTATGGAAAATATCTATAAAATTTAAAACAGTAAAATGGCCCTGGCATAGTGGCTAAGTTGGTTGGAGCATCATCCCAGACACAAAAAGATTGAAGGTTCGGTCCCCAGTTGGATGCTTACTGCAGGCAACTGATCAAAGTTTCTCTCCCGACTCCTCTCTCTCAAATCAATAAGAAAACATATCCTCAAGTGTGGATTATAAAAACAAAGAGAAAAACATTAGAGGAAATCAAGAAAATGGAAAGCTGGTTCTTAGAAAAGATCAATGAAATTGATAATCATCTAAGCAGATTAATTAAGAGAGAAAGAACACAAATTATGAATATCAGAAATTAAATAAGAGACGTCATTACAGATCCTATGGCTTTAGAGATGATTGAGGAACACTGTGAATGACTCTGTGCCAGGAAATTAGATAATCTAAATAAAATGGACCAGTTTCTTGAAAGACACAATCTACTAAAACTCATAGAAGAAAAACTAAACAATGTGAATTAATCTATATCTATTTTAAAAACTGAATTAATGGTAGCAACCTTCCAAAACAGAAAGCATCAGGCCCAGAAGGGTTCATTAGTGAATACTAGCAACATTTAAAGAAGAAATTATGCCAACTCTCTACAATCTCTTTCAAAACGTACAAGTAGAGGAAACACTTCCTAACTTATTTCATGAGGCCAGCATTATCATTATACCAAAACCAAAAAAGATATTACATGAAAATAAAACTACAGACCAACATCTCTCATAACATAGATGCAAATATCTTCTAAAAGTATTAGCACATAGAATCCAGAAAAATATAGAAAGAATTAAATACATGACCAACTGGGATTTATTACAGGAATACAAGGCTGGTTCAATATTCAAAATCAATTAACACAGTCCTTTGCATCAACAGGCTAAAGAATAAAAATCCTATGATAATATCAATAGATGCAGAAAAAACATTTAACAAATCCAACATTCATTCATGATAAAATCTCTCAGTAAACTAGGCATATAGGGGAACTCCCTTAATCTGATAAAGAACATTCATAAAAAAACTACAACTAGCATTATACTTAATGGTGAGAACCTTGAAGCTTTTCCTTTAAAATCAGGTACAAGGCAAGCATGTCCCCTCTCTCCACTCCTCTTCAGCATTGTACTGGAACGTCTAGCTAATACAATAAGCAAGAAAATAAAATAAAGGTATACACATTGGGAAGAAATAAATAACACTATCTTTGTTTGTATATGACATTATTGTCTACATAGGAAAACAACTGATGACAAACTCCTGTAACCAGTAACATTTGTAGCAAACTTTCAGGACACAAAGTTAGTAAACAAAAGTTGCTTGCTTCACCACACTAGAAACAGACAATTAAATTTGAAATTTAAAACACAATGTCATTTACATTAGCATTCTCAGAAATTGAATTACTAATGTAAAACTCTGACAAAATATGTCCAAGATCGATATGAGTAAAACTATAAAACCTTAATGAGATAAATCAAATAACTAAATACATAGAGAGATAATCCACATTCATAGGTAGAAAGACTCAATATTGTCAAGAGGTAAATTCTTTCTATATTAATCTGCAGATTCAATTCAATCCCAATCAAAATCCCAGAAAGTTATTTTTTGGATATGGACAAATTGATTCTAATGTTCATAAAGTGGAAAAAAAGGCCCAGAATAGCCAACACAATATTATTGAAAGAGAAGAACAAAGTGGAAGGAAGGACTAACACTACCCGACTTTAAGACTTACTGTAAAGCTACAGTCATTGAGACAGTATGGAACTGGCGAAAGAGTAGACCATACATCAATGGAACAAAAATAGAGTGCTCTGAAACAGACCCTATATGAATACAGGCAAGTGGTCTCGGGCAAAGGCACAGAGAAAATTCAGTCTTTTTAATAAAAGTCTTTTTAATAAAAGGGGGAAACCATTTTATGTATCAAGGCTTCTGTCTACCCTTGTGCAGTTGAGGTATGTATTAAATCATGTTAATAGATGTAATAACAAAGTATGGCCAGCTATTTTTTCATAATTTTCACAATTTTTTCATAATTTTAGTTCTAGGATGAAGAGGTATGCTGTAAAGTGGGAAGAACATGCACTTCCTGTAAGGATGGACCTGCATTTGGGTCTGTAGGCATCAGTCAACTTTGGACTAATTACTTAACCGATTGATTACTTAACCCTGCAGATCTGCATGTTTCAGTCTGTGAAGTGGGGCTAAGCATGCTACTTCGCAATGCTGTGGCAGTGAGAATTAGCAAAAATATATTTAAAGCCATTGGACACAGCTGCACTCACATTGTCGTGTAAAATAAAGAGCTCTGACTGAAGCCAGATCAAACTATCTGGTCTTGGGCAAATTATTTAACTGCTCTCTGCTTCCTTTTCCTCACTTGAAGATTACCCAAGTAATGATACATACCTGTTGTGAAAAAATTTTAGATAATAGTGAAAGCCATGTAAAGTGCTTACAACAATGCAAGGCACATAATAGATGCTAAATGCTGTTTGCTGCAATTACAAACTGTCTCGGACCAGAAACACCTAGAGGGAAGAAACTGTGTCCATCACCTTAATGCCCACACAAAGATTTTGGTCACTGTCGTCAACTGACAGTCTAATGTCTAACTTTCCTTTATCCATTATTTTTCTTCTGTCTTTGAAATCTATTATGTCTCATTAAACAGTTTAGGTCCATTTCCTAATTTAGAACTGTACAAATAAATTATGTTTGTGTAAGTTGATTAAAAATGTCTTTTCTAAATTATCTCCTTCACAGTTTTTAGCATTAAACCATATACTGCTTTCCATGGACCACTGTCTTACTATGCTTCTGATTGGAAACGAGACTTCAAAGTAAGACCTACCAATGGTCATATTTTCCAGAGAGCTATGACACTGTGGAAAAATCATTCCATGTGGCGTTAAATACAGCTGAGTTTAGACTCAGCTCTGAAATATACCAGCTATGTTATATGAGAAATGTCAGTTATTTTCTCTGTGGTCTTATTTCATAATATGCAAAAGGCATGACTATGAGGAAAACATAGTGTATCTACCACTATTGTACCTATATTCTGTGTGGAACAAAGACATATGTACCTGATCCTAACATTTGGTGAAGTCATTAATATTCACAGTTCTAGTGACAACTTGCTTGAGTTCAGATTATGGCTTGGCTGCTTACTAGTTTGGTGATATTGGCAAGTTAATTCACCTCATTATGCCTCAATTACCTCATCTATGACATGGAGATAAGAGTACCTTCCTGAGGGTTGTTTTGGGGATTGAGTAAGCCAATTCACAGAAAACCTTTAGCATAAACTTGTTATTATGTTTGGAATATAAACACATATTAATACAACCTCAAGAAATGTAAAGGCTGAAAATCAGAGAGCATAAAAACCAAGTGCTGGAATGAGAAACAGTGACATCAGCATTTTGTGCAACAATACCATGAAGAGTATGCCTCCCAGTTCAAATTCTGATGTGCCAGATCAGCTGCGTAGTGCGTCTCTTCGACATGATGAATTTTTTGAACTTTGAGAATTTTCCCATGGTCGGAAAGTGTTTTATAAACTTGCAATGCCTCGGAGGAACATAGAACGCAGAGTCGGTGTCCTTTTAGGGGTGGAACACATAAAGAAAACATGTGATATGGTTTCTAAGTTTCTAAAATCTGAGTTACATAGTTATACCAAATTATAAGTCACTTTAAAAACATATGAAAATTGAAATTGATTTTATGTCAAGTATTTTAAAATCAATAAGGAAATTATTTATGTTATATCAATAACACGTTTTAATATACTCACTTTCATGTAGTTAGGAAACTAGGGTTTATCTTATATCCCTTGCTCTTCAAATGGGGCAGTTCTAGTCAATATGCTATGAAAGCAAACAAAACAAGGCAAAATGAAACCAAAAAAGCTCGCTTTTGATTATGTTTGATTCTTTTCAGTATTCTGGCTTAAAATTTCACTTAGGATTTTTAAAAGGGAAAATGCAAATTTTTAACTTTTATACTCCTGTGATAATTAGACTTCAGTGCCTCTTTGGTTCTATCAGTTAGATTTGTAACTTGTATTTAATACTTCAGGAAATCTAGAATTTGAGCATTTTACAGCAGGTTCCCTTTTTTCCCTTGAGATAAAAATGATAGTCTTTGCTGATACGGCAGCTGTCAACTGAAAGAAACTTGGGGACTCAGATTATTGTGACTGAAAAGAAGTTGTTTTGTTCTTACTAAATTCTGATAGATATTTTTTCTTTTGTGAGGGGTATGTCATCATTTTAATGATGTAGATCTTTGGTGTTTTAATTCTGAGAGTTATTAATCAAAGAATCACTACATTTGAGATAAATAACATGGTCTGTATTGTACATTAATATATAATAGATTTAGGTCTTAAATATGCAAGAACAAATGTGGTATAATGAGTATGTCAACCCACTGACTTTCAAAATTTTATAAAAGTCCTTGCTTGTATTTTTTAACCCCATGAAAACACTTACTTGTCAGGGACATTTTAAAATGATAGTATATATAATGAAAATAATAGTCTAGAGAATAATAAAATATATACTCAACTAACTGATTAAGATGGAAAGTAATGCAACGCTTTCAGTTTAACCCCTTTCTGATTCCATGCATCGATCCTTTCCCTTTCCCCACCTTTTACACTACTAACTTCTTATGGTTTTATGGATACTTTTAGTGTGAATGTGTGAATTCCAGAGCAACCTCTCCCATTGCTTTTAGCTTTATATGAAGGACATCATGAATTCTAAGAACAAGTTACATCTCTTCATTCTGGGTGCCCTTATTACCACTTTGATTTCACTCACTAATTCTTTACATATTGAAAAACTACATATTTTTCTGGTTTCTTCATATTTTAATAGCAATTGATATGATTTTTTATATATGTTAAAAGTGGATAGTTCTTGTGTTAACACTCTGATGTCTCATAGTTTGTAAACTCATGGATAGTTTAGGCAATGAAACACAAATGTTGGAAGTTTTGTCTTTTCTTTTCCAATTCCTGTATCTTTTATTTCATTTATTTATTTACTTTTATTGTCTAAGGTAAGACTTCCATTGTATGTCGATTAGAAGCAGTGGTGGAAGAGAGCCTTTTCTGGTCCTTGAGTTGAATGCTTTTGCTTCAAAACTTTTATCACTATATATGATGTTTGTTCTTTAGTGAAATACAGAGAGATTTCTTCTTTAACTATTGAAAGATTGATATTAACATTTTATATATCTTTTTGCATCAAATTTGGTACTTTTTTTAAAAGAAAAATATCCCTTTTACCAAAGTGTTCAAGTGTATTGGCACACATATAGTATTCTTTATGAATTAAAAAATCTCTAATACTTTTATACCATTTTCTTGACAATTTTTTGCTGGAATTTTATCTGTTATTTATTTCAAAAAACCTGATTTTATGTTGTTAGTTATTTCTATTCTTTTTAATTTTTTTAATGCTTGCCTTTACCTTTATTATTTGGTCCATCAATTTATTTTAGGCTTAACTTACTTATTTTTTATCTTCCTTTATTCATAATAAGTGTATTTAAATACATTTGAGGTTATAAATTTCTTTCTAAGAACTACTTAAAGTTGTGTTCTCAAGTTTTGATATATTGTGTACCATTTTTAATTATAAATAGCTTATAATTTCCATATGATTCATTCTTCTTTAACTCAGGAGTACATTGCCATATATTTTGTAGTTTTCATAAATGTTCACTGTCTTCTTCATTTTTTATTTATATATTAATTACATATTGGTCAGAAAAGCCTATGGGTGGATGAAACAACTATGGTACATTTATAGGCCATAAAAAAGAAGGAATTTTTACCCTTTGTGACAGCATGGATGGACCTGGAGGACACTATGCTAAGTAAAATAAACCCATCAGAGAAGACAAATATCATATGATTTCACTCAAACATGGAGTCTAATGAAGAAACTGAACTAACAAGCAAAACAGAGACAGACTCATAGATAAAGAGCAGACAGCAGCTAAGGGGAGAGTGGGGGTGGAGGAATTGAGTAAAAAGGTAAAAGACTAATGGACAGCAGTGTGATGACTGCTGGGAGGAGGAGGTTATAAGGGAGATAAGTAGTAATGGAAAAATACAATTAAAATTTTTGAAAAGTGTATATATTAATTTTTAAAAATATGATGAGACTGCTTTTAGAAACTAATATATGATCATTTTGGTTAGTGTCTGTGTATAGATAATTGTTTTTAAACTACTATTTGTGAAGTCATAGATCTCTGTTCATCTACTAAAATTAACTTCTTAATTGTGCTGTTAATAGCCTCAATATTTTTACCATAGTAGTCCCCCGTCATTGGTAATTTCACTTTCCATTAATGCCCAAAATAGGCCCAACTTTGCCATATTTTTTCCAAAAAGTCATGTTTTCCTTTGCAAATTCTTGCAACTCAGTGAGTCAATATATCCTTTAGTCTTTGCTTGCATTTCTCTTCTCAATAAAGTAAACATACATACAAAATGCACACACGCCCCTATTCTCCTTGTCAAAGATGCATATATTCATTGCCATGTTGAAAATGCCATTCATTTGTTTAAAAATACTTGTAGTGTAGTGGTCTCGTGCCAGTAGAGGCATGACTAGAAATGGTGAGAAGAGTTTTAAAATTAATTCAAATTTATATTTTGGTTCTTCATATCCCACAGGAAATTACCAAAAAAAACCAACCCTAAAATCTGAATCTCCTATAAAGGGTAAATTGCCCTCATACTACTTCTATGTAAGAGGTTTATCCTTAAGATTTTGAAACATAAATATAGGTTGAGGCCAAAGAAAGAAGTTGTTCAATGTGCAGTATATGATGTTAAAGCAGAAATTTGAAACAGAATTTTCCAGTTACCAATGAACTTTTCAGAATTGCTGAGATATTTGAGTCTGAAGCATTGCAGAATTTTCTCATTTAAGCTTTGGCATCCAACACTACCTAAATACAATTAGTCCCAGGAAAGAGGTTCTCTATTATTAGAGAATGGCTTGTTATAAGTCAAGTTGATTTGTGATTCTTTCAAAGGAGTTTATAAGAGTAATTTTTCATAATTCATACCACATTGTCATAGCTGCCACATTGCAGAGATAAGTGATCCAAAGTCCCAAGTCCTAAAATGATTGATATGTTCAGAGAAATTGAACAAATCCTCTTGAGGTCTGGCTAATTAGTCAATTCTACTTATCTCAGCATCTGAAATCTTAAGAAAGTTTGACATTCTTTGAGACACTGAGTCTTTTGCAAAAAGCCTTTTTGCAATTTCAAAAAATTAAACAAAAACTAATCTTTGCCTCCATTTTGGGGAAAGAGGGTTTTAGAAAGAGATGCTGTGGACACAGAGATTTGCCACCAAGATCACCATCAAGGAAGGACCCTGCGTCTTAGCAGACTCCTCCAGTTGTCTGCTTCCTCAGGACTTGATCCATCTGCAGAGAACCAAGTTGCTCAGCACATGTTTTCCTGGGCAAGACGGGTGTAAAGGCCCAGCCATTTCCGTCCAACAGGGGTCATCTCTTATGTGCCACATACACACCTGAGCGCCACATGGGGACTCTTCCTTCTGCTCCATCCTGACTATCCCCTTCCCTTCAGATGGTATTGATGCCTACTAAGAACTGTGTTTGCCAAATTCTATCTCAGTGTGCTTCTGGAAAAATTTTACCTCCAGCAAAAGATGGAATGACATTTTTAGATATCTATTATGTTGTGTAGTTAGGGAGGACTATGAAAAACACACACCTATACACAATTAAGAGAGAATGCATTATCAAACACGAGACAGATGCATTTGTTATAATTTTGAGAAAAACTTGAGTGTCAATCAATTAAACTTTTGTCAATCCCTCAGTCAAAGCACACAGGCAAACCAGACAATGTTGGCACGTTCTTGCCTTTCTTGTAGCACTTCCTCTTTTACTGTAAAAATCGCCAATTTAAACAGTAATATTTTTAAGAGAATTCAATGTAAAAGAACCAAAGCAGCTGAAAAAATATTGTAATGTAGAAACCCTGGGAGAAGTATACAGAATTCTAAGAATGTGAAAGGGACTGTAGAAAAGCGTTCCATTAAATCTAGCAAAACATATACCATTCTGCTGTGAATGACCTATTGAAGATCATGTCTTTGGGTGAACAGTTCAATGAATGGTGCTGAACTGGTGTCTACAATATGTAGGGCCTGCTGTTAGGTGTAGCAAGTATTATAACAGAGCAAGAGGAATAGGGTTATGCTCTCAGATACAAGATGAACTAAGGAAACATGTCAATTACATTTCAAATGCTCTGGGTTCCAGAAAGAGAAAGAGAGGGTGAGGGAGAAAGAGTGAGAGCGAGTAACAGAGAGAGAGAGAGAGAGAGAGAGAGAGAGAGAGAGAGAGAGAACGAACTAGATGTATCTGAGAGATGCTATAAAAAATGAGTAAGATTCTGCTGGTTCGTATTGAAGGGATATGGAGTTAAAGTTAAGAAAATAGCATGAGCAGTGGGAAGGAAGTATGCTGAATGTTTACTAGACTTCCTTTGGTCTCACTGTCTTACTCATAAAGAGAAATAGCCAAGATGTAGTATTTTCAAACTACATCTCTTAAAACACAGCTAACTCATTAAACAGTTCTTCTAGGTCAGCTTAGTCCTTGGAAGAAGGACGTAGGACCCTTTAGCATATACTTGCACTTCTTGCAAATGTGCACAGATTAGGAAAGTTTGTTTTCTTTTTCTTTTTAAAATTCATGCCTATGCTTGCTCTTTCAAATAAAAATATATGAGTGAGTACCTTGCCACACCACACATGTGCCAAGTCCAATTAAATGCTAGCCTCAGCTCTGATGCCTCTGCTCTGTGCACGCGCTCACCGCTGCCTAGCAGTGGTTGTGCAATGGCGAGTGGGTAGCACGCCAAGTTGTGATAATATCTTTTCAGGTTTTATCTGAATGTTTTGTAAGCGTCTTGTCTGCCTTTTATTTTGTGAAGGAGAATGTGAGCAGATGGCAGATGTGGTTGGGGATTTAACTTTGAAATAAAAATAGCCAACTACATCCTGTTTCCAGCGTCTAGGTTAAATGGAAGAATATTCTTAGAGTGTGAGGCAAAGTGGAAAATAATGATTAGTTTTGCAACTACATTTCCTTCTGAAAATATGTAAGTTTAGAAAAATAGAAGAGTTAGTGAGATTCTGAAGTTGATAAGACTGCAAAGGTCACCCGTAATGATACTCCACTTTTCTATGTTTTATGTTTACCAAAACTGACTCACTGGTCTTATTCAGTGATGTTGAAATTTTTTAAATTCATACATTTGGATATATTCAATATCGTTGTATTAGAAAGACAGCAGTTCTGGCTCTTTAAAATAACTGCATCTCTATGTAAGATTTTACTTAAAAAAATTATTGATTTAAAAGTTTGGAAACTTTTATGAGGTCCCTTCCAAGTATTGTAGATAATTTAATAATCTCTTCTAATTTTAAAGAATTCCCTACTCCTGGATGTGGGTTTGCAAGAAGTGAGTAGATGAGGTCTCCATTATACTCATTGTGCATAAAATAAAAATAGTAGAGCAAGGGAGCCTTATGTTTTCATGACTAAACTTTTGGTAACAAAGAAGAAAGCAAAACAAGACAGTGCAATAATCTTCGTGGTTTATGAAGGAATATTAGTGAGGACCAACTCTTATGTCTAGAACAGAATTGACCCATGTGCTTATTAATGTTGACTAAGTGAGAATTTAAAGATATTAATTCATAGTGGGGATGGAAAGAAAAAGCCAAATACACAAGAATCAGGGTTTAGAGATCCTTTAACTAAAAATGAGCAAAATATGACTCAGTATAAAGAGCTTTCAAAATTTTGGAAATAAAATGAGAACAATTGTGAGTTTCATAAAAACTTGAAATTCTTAAGATATCTAAATGTTTCATATCTAAAGAGAAGTTTTGAATAGCTAGGCTATAATAATTTTTGTATATCTAATATTTGGACCAAAAATGGAACATATTTTACAATTAAAAAGACAAATACTTTGTATGTCAGAGTGGAGTTGAAGAACACAAGCATGTAACAAAATCCACAGATGAAGTAATAATTCAATGTGATTACTAACATTTTACTACAATGTACATAGCAATTTCCAAGAAGCTTATTGGGAAAAACAGTATAACAGAATTAATACTAAGAGAATATCTATAAGGAAATTGAGATTATGAAAATCAACAAAAACATCAGTTTATAACAAACAGTTTTTCTCCTTTAGCAGAATTAACCTTTCCAAGAAGAACCAGTGAGAGGTGAATAATGGGGACACTGATGGAAAATAGGGAGAAAACTCTATCAGCTCCTCAACACGTAATCTTAAATCTTAAAGCATAAGGCATAAGTTCCAAATTCATTTATTTCTAAGTCTAAAGCAGATTTCGCCCCACTTGACAGATGAGATCACTAAAGTCTAGAAAGATCGCTGAGTTAAAAAGTGATAGTACAGCATTTTAATGTAGCACTTTCTATTTGTACTTCTAATTTGAATTTGATTTAGACAGTTTATTGTCAAAATATGACTGTCAAGAGCCATAAAAATGTTTGATTGTTTGGCTTATTGTTTTTTCAGCTCTCCAATCATATTTAACTTAACAGGTATTACATAAGATGTTCTTGCTGGCTGCCGGTCACTCTGCAGGGCGTGGGGCTGAGAATGGAACCTACAATCACTCTACCTGCTGCGACTTCTCACTGTCCTTTCAGTAGTCTCCTGCTCCCTCCCTTTCAGGGTGTGGGGGTTTGGTGGGAGCTGACTGCAGCCTCCCACTCTGAACACCCCACGGACCAGACCTCCATTCTCTGCCTGAATGCAAGGAAGCAGGGAACAGCTCCTGGAGTTTCTCCCATTTAATCATCAAAGTCTCTGGCCACCCCTTCCCACCCAGTTTCTCAACAAATTTCCTTCACTTTAAGTTAGCTAGGGTCATATTATGATGCTTGCAACCAAGGACACTAAATGTCATGGTATTTATTTGTAGAAAAGACAATGGTAGTCTTTTAAAAATAATATTAACTCTTCAAATGTGGAACAGTTTCTAGCAATATTTTAACCAATCCATACATTTTGTGAATGAAGAAGCACAGGCTTAAAGAGTGTTATGGGCTAAATTGTGTCTTCAAAATTCTTATGTTGAAGCCCGAACTCCCAGTACTCGGAAATGTGACCGTATTTGAAGATAAGTCCTTTAAAGAGGTAATTACAGAGGTAACTAAGGTAGAATGGGGTTATTAGGGTGGACCCTAACACAATCTGACTAGTGTCCTTACCAGATGAAGACATTAGGACACAGTGAGAAAACCAGTCACATGCATGTGCAGAGAGGTGACCATGTGAATGCATGGAGAGAAGGTGCTTGCTATAGACTGAATGCTTATACCCCCCTCCCCACCCCCTGCCAAAGTCATATGCTGAAACCCAATCTCTAGTGTGATGATATTTGGAGAGGGGGCTTTTGAGAAGAGATTAAGTGATGACCGTGGAGACTAATTCGATTAACAGAGAGCTCCTTTGCCCCTGTCTCCGTGTGAGAACACAGCCAGAAGACAGCCCTCTACGAACCTGAAGTGGCCCCTCAGCAGATACTGAATCTGCCAGTGACTTGACCTTGGACTTCTCAGCCCCTAGAACTATGAGATATAAATCTTTATTGTTTAAGTCGCCCAATCTATAGTCTTTTTGTTAGACTAGCCTGAACTAAGACCGTGTCCGTCTGTACATCTAGGAGAGAAGCTTCAGAAGAAACAAAAACTGCAGACACCTTGATCTTGGACTTCTAACTTCCAGAGCTGTGAGGAAATAAATTTCTATTGTTTATACTTGTGGTATTTTGTTAGGGCAGCTCCAGCAAACTGACATAAAAGAGTAATATTGGTGGCCCAGCATTATGCTGTTAGGCATAGCAAAACTTGGACTCAAGTCCAAATGTAAGAAACCCCAGTCTGATTGTAAACTTGGGCCATGCATTTTATAAATGTCATAATGTTATTTTATGAGACTTTGCTTAATGATGTGATGGCTAGCATGACACTTAAAAATTCTGGTTATGCTGACCAATCTATAAAAATGGCCCTAACTGAAATGAAGATAGGATTATAACAAATCACTTACTAATGTCTATTTGCTCCAATTCCAACTTTACATGACTTAAACAAATCTATTAAATTTGAGTAGAGATTTGTTTTCCAAGGCCCACATTCCAGATTATGATTCAGTGGGTCTTCAGAGAGGACCACACTCATCTGTGATTTTAGAAATAAATCACATTCTAAGCTTTTAGCAAACAGTTTTACAGCTCTGCCAAAACCCATAGTTAATCATTTTTTAATTCATTTTGTAAATTAAATGTTAAGTTACCAAAGGAATAATGTAAAATATAAATACCAAAAAAAAGGGAAAAGCAGCCTATCCTTAATTCAGTGGAAAATGAGGGTGAGTAAGAGCTTCTCTGGGGGAATGAATTGATTCAATTAACTGTCTTAGTTAAAGTAATCCCATTAGAGAACCACACACCATCCAGTGCTCTGGAAAAAGTAACTTACCAAATGACCCTCTGGTCTCCCAGCAATTAATATCAAGTATATAGATATACACACATCCCCTAGAGTGTATTATTCATTGTAGTTCAAAGGAAGCCTAATCAAAATGTGCTTATTTTCTGTTCTGTCCTTGAAAGAAGCTCAATATCTGGGGTATTGTTGTCAAACTGATCACCCTCAAAAATTTATAAAAAGGAAATTTCCCTTAAAGCTATCCTCACAGTTGAGTAAATGACTTCATTTAGTTTCTTACGAAGTGTCTTTCCCACTCCTCTGTTACATGGCCTGTGAGTAGGGTGGGTGTCCTTGTGTGAAGAAAAGCAGGCCTCCTCTTCGGTGGCTTCCGTGGGAAAGAGAGAGGTGGCTGTGCAACACCGTGACGATTTCTGCGGGAACTTTGAATCAATGAGGACTTGAACACAGTGCCCTCAAAATGTGAGTATGTGCTGTATACTAAGTGAAATATGTAGTCTCCTGGATACGTACAATTTAAAAAGCAATACTATTCAAAATGCATCAAAGACATAAAATTCTTAGAAATGTCTGCCAAAGACCTATAAGTTGAAAACTACAAAACATTGCTTAGAGAAATTAAGAAAACCTAAGTAAATTGAGACATTCTTTGTTCATAGATTAGAAGACTCAATATTGTTGTCAGTTATTATCCAATTAATCAACAAAGTCAAAATACCAATAGACTTTTTTTTAATAGAAATGGGCAAGCTGGTTCTAAATTTCAAACAGAAATGCAAAAGACCTAGACTAGCTAATGAGAATGAAGTTGGAGGGCTAACACTGCTTGGCTTCAAGATGAATTATAAATATATTTGTGTGTGTATGTTTGGTATAACGATTATTTTCTTCTCTATTGCCTAAAATTTTAAGCAATTAAAACACTTCCTCAGCAACAAGTGTAAAATAGTCTGACAAACTTTTACTGAATAACTTCCCTTCCTTAGCGTTTTGTGGTCTAACTTGGTTCCTGTTGAACTAGACCAAAGGATATAAGAAAGATCTCACATTAGTAAAAAACAAAAAGATAAGCAAAATAAGTAAAGATCAAAAGGATGATATTATTTAAAAATTTAATGAAGTCAGAGGAATAGAGGAAAACACAAGGAAGACCTGGGAAAGGGCCTTTATAATTAAATTAGAATTTTTGAGCTAAAGACATTGTGATAAACTCTCTAAACAAGACAAAGACATTGCTGTATGTTGTATGTTGGAAATCACAGTAATGGTTGGGAAAAGATTGTTACAGAGCCTAAGAAGCATTTCCAGGTGTGGTTACTTGTGTCTCAGAATCTCAATGCTGTGACAACTGAGTTTCTAAAGTTGTTGTTGCAAAGCATGGGAAAAGTAATACTCACCAGGGATCTTTCTGACCCTGTGACTACGGGCAAGTTTTAACCTCTCACCTCCTCAACTGTTTTATCCACGAGAAAAGGCTGATAACAATGCTACTGCATCACAAATTGTTGTGAAGGGTTGTTGCTAATTAATTATTGATAATTAATAAATGTAAAAGATTTAGCTCAGTGTCTGGCATATATCAAACATTCATCATATATTACCTATGATTATGAATGGCAAGAATTAGTGAGAAAAACCTCAAAATTGCTTTTGTTTTTATGGAACTGAAACTTTAGTTTGTGTGTTCTGTAATGATTAAAAGTTAAATGCTTCCACTTTTGTTCACCAAACCACTATATCTCTCTAAACTTCTTTTTCTGTAGCAATTCAGTAACAGCATATGTTTCTTTTTCTCTGAGGCTTTGTGTGTGTGTGTGTTTAGGAAAACAATGTATTTACAAGAATTTTTGACTTTGTTTTTGACTAAATATGTACTCATCTATCTTTTATTAAATAGCATTACTTTTAAACAAATAATAGGATTTCATTTTTCATGAAAAGGGGCAGAATTGGCCTGCAGATATTTAAATGAGTTTAAACTCCACCAGGTTGTAAGTCTTATCTTGAGAGCCTTCTCCAATGATGTACTTAAACACATTAACTTTATTGGTAAAAGCCAAGTTTGACAGGTATGATTATAAAACAAACAGTGATTGCTTATGTCTTTGAGGAGTAGCTTAAAACTGAAAGGTATTTATAAAAGGATTGAACATTATTCTGTTCAGTTAATGCTGTTGTTCTTCCAGGGTAGTGAAGTCACATATAAAATTTTCCTTGAGAAAGAATGGAGCCTCTTCTGCAATGCTCTAGGAATTTTAGAGCGTCTGTTCTAAAGTACCTGTAGAACTACAATCTTTGTTCTTATCTATGTTATTGTCCATGAAAACAAAGTTGTAAAACTTTATACAAGCTGACATAATAACTGCTGTTTACAGCTATAGCCACATTTGACAAAGGGCTGTAGTTCGTGGAAAGTGAAGACAAACAGCCTTTCCATTTGCTCTGATGATATTGACTAAACAGAAAGGGGGGCTCATGTTATATTTGTAGTATTTTCTAAATTAGCCATGATTTTAAAAAATTCTTCTTCTTTTGTCACAATGATGAAAATGGCTGTGGATTTCTTTTACTAAAGGCATGCGTGTTGATCACTGATGTTTTTATAAATCTAGAACTGAGGGTTGTGATCTGTCTCCATGTAATTCATTAGGCGCAGGCTTTGTTGTCTCTAAACAAAGTGCCAAAACTGATGTCATTATTCTCGTTCTCGCTGAGCTGCAGCTGGATGAACCGTGGGGCATGTGCCCTGACGTCGTGTTCAGCATCAGGGCAGAGCAGAGGGAGTTCTGACAAAGACTCCATTGTGAGCTGATGCTGGAAATGCCACAGCTATTCTCTATCGAGCTCGGTGTACGCTGCACCACCACCCACCCCTCTCCTTCCCAGCGAGATCCTGTATCGAGCTCTATATTGCAACCCAGAAAGGGGTGAAGAGAAGGAGAGCGAGGAGGGAAATATAAATAAGAAGTCAATATTCTATATTGTATCCTAAAGAGGGGAATCTTAATTTCCCTGCTTTTATAATTTCTGCCATCTACTCTAAAAATATAAGAAAACCTGTCATTTTGGTCATTGGGACACGTAGCGCTGAAAGTGCTGGCTCTGGGGGAAATCAGGCATTCTTCTGATCTGCACAGACTCTGACTACCATTTATCACATATTCTAAATCTGTCTTGTTGGTTGAGTAGAACATATCTGTCTAAATAAAGTATCAAGACTCAATAAAATATACAGTTGAAATCCTTTCTTAGCTTCAAGAGATAAACTGTCAGGAAAACATGTGAAAAACTTTGAAATAGGCAAGAAAAATTACTGAGTGTTCTGTTAGGGTTATCTCTCCTTTTCATAGTCTTCAGCTTATTTTACGTCTCTAATGTTAATACAAAAGTTGTCCATAGAAATACAAATAAATTGTGTGTGGTTAGCTTAATTAGTTATTGTAGGTGGATATTGCCAGTTTCATATCTAACTGTGTATTCATTTCTACATTCCTGAGGGCTTCTATATGAGTATGTGTGGTCTAAAGATTCTATTTGGTTAGTTATAACATCTTACTGGTTCCCTCATTAACTGAGTTTAATCAAGTATTTGATGCATATTTGTTCTATACTTGTATAACAATTATGATTTTATCTTTTTATAAAAATATTCTTTGTCAAGAGTTTTCAAGGGCTAGGGGACTCTATTCTTTTTTTTTATTACAAACCCATAGGTAATGAGACTCTCCACAAAATTAGAAATGTTCTGACCTGCTTAACAGATTCTTATCAAATACTTCTGTCTTTGGTGTTCAAAAAAGTCCTAAATATAATGAAATGATGTGTTAATATACTTTGGAAGCTGCAAATCTGGGGTATTGTTCCATATGGAGTCTAGAATAAGATGGAAAGGACTGTTGGGAACTCTGGCTCGCAGTGCCGGCGGGACATTCAAGTCAACGTGTCCCTCCAAGAATAAAAGACTCTTAAACTTGATGAGAAACTGGGCTAAAGGTAAATAGCTCAAATAATCATTACATGCGTTCGTTTGGCTTGTAACAAGAATGCCTCACTCTCTCTTTTCCTAGTCTGATTCTGCCCTATCTATCTCCCTGCCTTATTTGTTTGTCTTAATACTTGCCCTTGAGTACAAAGATAAATATTTGAGAGATCATAAAACCAATAAAATAGTAATAGATGCCATTTATTAGAAAGCTACTATTTATAGACACTTGACAGTTATTACTAGACTTATTCCTCACAGCAACTGTATCTGGAAAGCATTATCACCCATATTCTATGCATGAGAAAGCCAGTGCTCAGAGAGGGCAGGCAACTGGACCTGAAGCGTCCATCTAGTAAGTGGTGGAGGGGGCCGGTGGGCTTAGCCATTACGCAACACGGAGTCTGTGAAGCTGGTCTCTGGAGTTCTGCTGTCTGGTTCTGAGTCCTGATTCCACCTTTAAGCTTCTCCCAAGATCACAGGCATTTAAGAGATGAACAAGAAAAGAGGATCCGAGAAGACAGAGAAATAGACAGGTCTGAAATACTAGGTAGAGGAAAACCATGCAAGTGTGTGGTCACAGAGGGAAGAGAGGAGAGAATTCCAGGAAGAATGGAATGATCAGCTGTGGCACATGCACAAGGATGCAACCAACAGAACTAAAACGAGTCTGTGTGGAGCAGTATGAGGTGGTCATTGACAAAGCTCCCCAGGAAAGTTTTACAAAGTGGAGGCCGAAACCAGGTAACAGTCTGTTGAAGATAAAATGTGGGGATACAGAAGGAACAAACTGAAGACAAAGGAGAGGGAGGAAATGCTGATGAAATTCCCTAAGAGGCCTTTGACAAGCAGCAAAGATCATCAAAGTTCATCACGCATGAGCTTTGGAGATTAGAAGGGAGAACATCCGTCCAGCTTCAATTTTTCCATGAAAACCAGAGACAAGGGTGCTGTCTGAAAAAGAGAATAGGGTGTAAGGGCCACCTGGGCAGCAAAGGACAACTGGAGAGTTTGCAGATGGTTTTGACTTGCCATTGTGAGGGATGCTGGAGAATACTTATCATGAACATAGAAACAGTTGGCCAGAGAGGACAGCAGGCCAGCTGTGCCTGGGCATCTGTCACAGCGACTGCCTGCATGGTGGTGTGATTTCCCCAGTAGGACTTTGGATCCTAAAGTACTGGTCTGTGTGAGCGTCGGTGTTTGGCAGGAGAAGTAGGTGAGGTGTAGAGAGAAGGGCAATGCGATGCAGCAAAAGTGACTAAAGAAGGAAGAGGAGAAGGGGCACGTGCTCCAGCCTCATGCTGTTCAGAACAACAGAGCCTGGTTGGGGTCCTGAGATGGTCAGACAAGAGGAGAAGCCCGTCATGAGGGCTTCTGTGGGAGAAAGAACTGATTCGACCTCAAGGGCAAGGTGAGCGTGCAAAAGACAGGGCTGATAGAGCAGGAAAAAATTCTCCTGCATGTCAACCCCTAAGATATTAAGGTGAATAAATTATTAAACACTAATTTTTCATCCTAACAGAAGCCATTTTAAATAGACTTCTCTTCCAGCTGTTTCAGAAATAGCATTAGTGTCTGGAGAACTTATTAAAAAGGAGTGGTCTGTAAAAGTTTCTTCTTATTTTTTTTATGTTTTAGATTATTATCATTTTAGTCTGTCTGTGGTTTGTTTAGTGGCAATACAGGCTATCGAACCCCCCTCTCCCCACCACACACAAAACAGCTGTGGTAGAAAGCCTGTCTAAACAATTCTTGGGAGTGTTGTCTTCACAGAATCTACCTGACAGTATGAAAGGGGAGTGAGAAACTATCATGCAAATCACAATTAATGTTTAAAGTTGGAGACCATAAGCTATTTCATTTCTGGACTTGATTGAGGGTAAGCCATGCGGGCTAAACATCTCACTTCCAGTCCTATCTCCAATTCTCATATTAATAGATGGCAGAGAAGAAGGGGGAGGGGAGTTAGTTCATTTAGTTAATTTTGGTAACTAAATGAAATTAATTCACTACAAGTTGTTACATTTTTGTGTGTTTGATACATTTTAACCTAGTGGTACTAAATCTATTTGTTTTTTAAAAAAATCACAAAACCTCAGCCATAGACTCAGTATTTTCTATGTCAACGGAGATATAGAGCCTATAAATCAAACAAAATCTTGAACTTCATATTTGCTGAAACCAGTCAAGAAAATGAGATGTTAAACTGGTTTGCTTGAACCTGCTTAAATTCTCTCATTTTTGAGGAAACATTAAGTTAAAGCATTTGCTTGGAAAACTTGTGAGATAATTTGGGAGGAGAGAAGCATGGAAGGATGAGAGGAAGTGTTAATAACGGACCCTCGGAGATGGACTTGGCAGTGGTGCTTGGCAAATCAATGTGAGTCATAGGCTAATGTATGTACACAAGTCTGTTAAGTGCTTCTCTCTGTGTCAGGCTCAGCATTTTCCTTTCCACTTTTCTCTCCGGAAATGCCATTAGTGGGCTAATGCACCTTGCTGCAGGAGGCAAGAAAGACTGCAGGGACTTAGGATATGGTAATGCCTTTGATCAGGGCGCAGATAAATTATCTATGCACTCGCCTGAAGTAAACCAGCCTAACCCGAAAAGGGTAAACTTTTGTTAACTATTACTTTCAAACTTTCACTTTCATCTCAATGTTTTGAATAAATAATATCTATTTTATCACTCGTTTACTCTTTCAACCCCACCCAAAAAAGGAACAAATATGAAACAAATGCAGGGAACCAAATCAGAGCTGAAGGAAGTTAGAGGGAATTTAAGAGACTTTTCAATAGTTAGTCATGTCTAACTATGTTACTAATATTATAATTTATTAATAGTTTCAAATAAAATATTTTATATGGGGCATTCTTTTGCTTAACATTTTCTTTTCTCAGTCTTCAGTCTTATGCACATGGTAACTGCCTAGGCTGAACTCTGCTGTAGGTCAGAACTGCATCAACAAATGTGGATTTCATCATTTCCTCATCGTTACTCTTCCTGGCACTCTGTTTTGTACAAGTATTCTATAAACGTAAGTATCTTAACATTACTTTTGAATTAGTGTATTTTAACATTAACCTGCCACTCATTTTTTTCTGGGACAACTTGTATGTTCTGGGAAGCTATAATTTAAGGAAAGATTTCTCAAAGTTCACTTTTTAACCATTCTCTGTGCAGCTGCCCCAGCCACTAGCTGTCTGCTATTGGTCCTGATACCAACGCCAGGCCAGCTGCTGGGAGGAGGGTCAGTGCAGGGGAAGACAAAAATGAATTTAGAGCCCTAGGATGAATGTTTCTCATGTCCTCCCATGTCATCTGCATTTTTCCAGGCTTCCAGGTACAGTTCTTCAGGAAAGAAGAACCCAGGAGCTACTGGAAAAGCTCTCAGTCTTCTCAACCCCCTCCCTGGTTCAGGAGTGCGCTGTTCTCTGGAATTATGCTGTGTGGCGTGGCCGCGCTGTCCAGAAGGATGCATACTTCCCCAGACAAGGCTCTCTTAGAAGGGGTCAAGAATTCCCTCACATTTTAAAATGCTAGCAAACAGTTGTGCAGAATGCCTGGAATTTGCTGATAATAAATAAGTACAGGTGAAGGGTTAGAATGATTTTTAAAAGACAAATATCATTTTGTAGGTCCCCATTTTATCACCACATATTCAGTGTTTCAAAATCCTTTGCTCCCTTCCAAAGGAAAAAAAATCCTGGTGTTTAGTAACATAGTGAAACCAAGCTACTTTCTACATAAAAACATACTGGAAGTAGAACTGAAAGAAAATTACAAGCCAAGACAGAGGCCAGTCCTCCGAGTTCTCTGTTACTCTTGTAACCATTGATAACATCGCCCAACCTGAAGCTGCTTGGAGCTGCATTCAGCAGCTCAGTCTAAATGTATGATGTTATCAGCTGTAACAGGGAAACTGAAAACACCTAGTGCTCAGGTCCTGGTACCGCAGCAGGAAGGACCATGCTTAGACTATTCTGTGAAGATGTGTGTGTCTCTAATTGCTATAAATCCAGGTTCATGTGCCAGCAAACATTTGCTACTAAAATTGTTTAAATTTCATTTCCATCATCCTTTTCATAAAAGCAGAAATCAGCTTATTAGAATCACGGCTTCTGCTGCCTTTTGAAAAACGTCTCTGTGATGAAAGATGACAAAAGCAATGTAACAGCCCACTTCTCTGCAAGAAGCTAGTCCCAGTGCCTAAGGGAAAACGTTCACTAACTGGTTTATTTTGAAAATCAGTCTTTGTTCGGAGAAGGAGGTGAACAAGCAGGGACGTTTACCCAGATGAGTAAATCAAGCCTTTAGCAACCCAAGGAACAAAGTCACAAGGAAGGCTCAGCTCCTCATTAGGACCATATTAGGGCAACACTACAGAAAAGAAATCATTTTCTCTGGTCATGGTGCTTTGGAGAAATTTAATCAACATTCAAATCATAGCTTTGAGAGTAAGCCCAACCTGGACTGTATAAGTAGGTTTTATCAACAGTACTTTATTGTAAACTGGACTAAACCTTTTCTCCTGAAAATGACTAGGATACGAGCTGCTTTTTATCTATTTGTGTTCTGTTCTTTGAAATGAAACTAGGCTTTAAGTTAGTCCCTCAGACCTAAAATATGGCTTTTGGGAATGAAAGGCTCTAGTATTCATCCCATGTAATTTTAAATTTTGTATTAATGTCGATGGAGATAAAAGGAGAAGAAAATTTGCACTCATGCTGAACTTACACAGGAGAATGTGTAAATGACCTCTTGGACACATTTGCTTGGGACGGAAAGCAGTAATTTCTAAGCAATGACTCATATGCTACTAACCATAATTGGAATTAATTTAGTAAAGTATTTTGCTCTGAATACAGTATGCATTTTCAGCTTTTAAGTGTGTTTAACAGAAAAGGAGAAAGGAATCTAAATTAAGAAATATTTCTATCATCTTTCTTTATCAAAATAAAGCTATCTGTGCTTCTCTCCGTTGTAATCCTTTCCAAATATATTTTCTTCTACTACAGTGCATGTTCTGTAAGTTCAGATGGGATTGGTGTAAAGGAAAGTGAAGTCAACATAACTTGAAAGATCAGAAGGTTGTTATGCGATTCCCTGTGTCCTAATGTTTTGTGCTGTGACAACAGCCAAATGCAAATTATACCAGCAAAACTAAATTCAGCAAACTGTGGAAGAATGCAGTATGGTGTCCACTCATCCCACTTCCCCTCAGGTTGGTCGTGGGCAAAAGAAACAACGACAAGCCAATGATCTCAACACAGCAAGCCACACCTTTGCTGGAGTGTGTGCAAAGCCTGCGTCTGCTTATCCGCTATCCCTGCTGATGGTGTGTGCCTGTCTGCACCATTCAGCAGCCTTTCCTTTACCTTCTTCCATAAGTCTACCTTCGTTTGTATCGTAAGGTAACATCCTAAAATGACAATAGTATTTATTCATTATTGTTTTAACTTAAAAATTGTGATAAGCTGTTTTTAAGTAAGATTTGTTATTGTTGTTAGTTCTCTGGCTACAAAGTGGCAAAGGTTTTCAGGGGTCTATTTTAGTTCTGTTTTTCCCTTATAAGCTCTGTAACTTTGTGTTAATGGAGACTATTGCAAGCTTTTCAGGAATGCGCATATGTGCTTCCGCAGAAGTTAATACATCTAAAAGCGCATTTTCCTCAGATCAAAATAATGTTTTGATAATGTCATATTTACAATGTAAATTGTCATATTTACTAAAGGCATTTGCAATCTCCAGACTGTATGAGGAGTCTTTCAAAAGCCAAAAATGGATTTACCTTCCTGATGTAAAATAATCAGCAATCTTGATTTCTAATTTTGGTGATATATTAGTAAAAAGAAATAAAATTAATTGAGAAATTACAGTTAATTGAGAGGCAGAACAGTGTGGCATAAGAAGGTAGGTTCTGAATCCATACCACCTCTTTCAAATGTCAGCTCTGCCAAAACTACATACAAAATTTGGGCAGATCGTTTAACCTCTCAGTGGCTCAGTTTCCTTATTTGTAAAAAGAAAAAGTGTAATAGTGCTTACCTCATAGGGCTGTCATGAGATTAAATGTGTTAAAGTATTTGGTACTTAAAGTATTTGGTACTTAATAATAGATACAAAGTATTATTGCTGCTGTAAAATACAACTAACTGATCAATTTGTTATATAATACTTATTTTTTTCTGATACATGAGTATCTTCAGGGTAAGATCTAATGTCTCATATATCTGTTTTACCTTCAGTGCTTAAAACATAAGATTCAATCAATGCTGGGTGAGTTGGGCTTAATTCTTCGATCACTTTATTTTTCATTTTTCTTGGACTCGAAGTTTTGTTTGAAGATTTGTTCTTTCAAAGATAATTTGTTCATGGTTAATCTATGCCTTAATTTAACTTTTTGATTAATTTTAGAATTTGTTATCTTATCACTAAAAAGAGAGCAACAAATAAGTGTCAGATGGTGAAATAAAAAATGCAAAAGGGCTGAAAAATCTAAAAGAAAATAATGGTAAGATTTTTGGGTATAGAAGTTTTAGCTCCAAAGACACAACAGGCTGAACTTTTATCAGTACTTAAAATGTGAAAGTCAGCAAATGCTTTTTGAATCATTTTGTTGGATACTGAGAAATAAAAAAAAGCTTTTGACTTTTGGTATTATTAAAGGAAATACATATATATGTGTATATATATATGTATTTCCTTTAATACACACACATATATATATTCTCTTCAAATGGCCTCATCTATAGAAAAGAAGTTGTTATACTCAAATTCCTCTCAGACTGTGAAAATCTAGACTTGATGACTATAAATAGAGCCTTTATTTTTATGCTTTGAAATTCACCAGCCTTCTCAATTGTCAGACATTTGTTTCATATTTCTTGTTAGTTTTTCTTACTCATCAAAGAGTAAAGGACTGTATGGAATTGGAACAAAGTGGGTTTTTGGTAACATTCAAGCAGATGGTGATGAGTATAGACTTCATTCCAAAGCTTCATAGAGGGAATTGACAATATGTTCTAGATGAGACATCTTAATAGTTAAATTCTCTATGGATCAGTAAAATACAGTCTCTGGCACGGATAATGTCCCATTTTTATTACAAAATTTTTTATTATAAAATCATAAGCATGTAATTCTGTAACATAACAATATCATACTCAACACACCATATGACATTTTAGATGAAATGTTCAAATTAAAACAATAAATAATTACATCCATATTATTACCCTACCAACCACACTCAAGCAGGCCTTACCTCTGCCAGGTCCAGTATATTTATTCCTATTCGTCATGAAATGTAACTGTCTTTCTACTTTGTATTGAGGAAAGAATTATAAATTAATTCTTTAGTATTCATAACATTTAAGTAGATCATTTTCCCTAAACTGCCGTGTCTCCAAGTATGTTTTCAAATTGTTTATGGCGTCTGCTCTTATCTTTTCTAGAGAATGGTGTCCTTTACTGGTTTACAGGCTCAGCCCCTCATGCCAGCTGTTCTAAATATTCTCCACCTTGACTGATTCTTTAGCTGGAGCCTGAGCAAGGATTGAATACACCCTTGCTTTTCGGATGACATTCCTCCTTGATTAGTTTTTCTTTCCCCAGCCCACTAAACTCAGTTTTTGAGATCTGAGCCTCTGCTTATAAGTAATGAGAGCCGCATGGGTGTTGCTTAGTGTGGTTGAGTCTCCTCTCTTCACAGCAACACCATGAGCTGGTGGTGTTGGTGGTGTCTATACCTTTACAAGTAGAAATGATAATGGCTAGAGTAGAGATGAGGCCTATTATTTGTGGGGTAGTGTGTTAGGCACTTTTACCCAGTATGCTACAGATATTAATCTATGAACTGGTTATGCCTATTTACAGATGAAGAAACTAGGGCCTAGCAATGAGGATACTTTTGCAGTCACCAAGCTGGATAGAAGCAGAGACAGGGGCTCTTCCTCCAAAGGAACCCTTATCATCCCCACAACCACACTCTGTCTTTAAAAAAAAAATGGTTACACAATCAGATACACTGAAACACTCAGTTCTTTACTGCTTGAGACAAACTGCAAGCCAACAACTCTTACTTCCTCCCTGAAATATTTAATTTGACATCTGGGTACAACCTGTGTCTCTTCTGTCTTAACTCTGAAATCTGCTCTCCCCTTCACTCTAGATTTTATAGTTAATTTTAATGGGGTTCTCAGCAGCCCACGTTTTCCTGTTTAAATTTTTCTTCTGACAAGTAATGGTGTATGAATGTAATAACTGGCATTAGTTGTGACAACTGCATTGAAATAATTTTCATGACAAAATTACTTCTAAATTATTTTTTGGTAGTGCATGCATTGGCAGCTTAGTATTGTATAATTTGTAGATGAAATTGGGTTAGTCCGTCTGTGATTACCAAAATAAGAGAATGGGAAAGTTAAGAAAAAAAGATCAAGTTGATTAATTTAAAGAGAATATATTAGCGTGAGCAGGGTAAGGTTTTTCCCCTTCACAAAATACCACTTTTAATCATGTTACTCCCCAATTCAAAAACTGTGAATAACACCCCGATCATTTAACGTGCAAACTATTCACACTGTCTTCAGGTTCACCATGTACTTCTCCAGGTAGGTCTCCTGTAGCTTCTCTGAACAACTTTCTGCACGACCTGCTGAGCACACCTTGCACGTTTCACCTCTCATTTCATGTACTGTTTTCTTTCATAGCAATACTCCACTCTCCGCTCTGACAATGCGCACCATACTCTTCCTCCAAATCTCACCTGTGCAGGAGGAGCCTTCCCTGCCTTTTCTCCCCTCTGAACCCCTACATGCTTAGTGTAGCTAGCACTCACATGGCATTAGAGACTGTTAGTAAATTCTCTTATTTCACCCAAAGTGAAAATAAAAATTAGAGAAGATTGGCGACGCAACATGACAACTGTCTGATTGGGCTCACTGAGGACAAAGCTCAGCTAACTGAGCGAGGGGGCGCTGCCTGCCTGCATGACGGGAAGTGCGGTGCTAGAGCTGCCGGGATGCACAGTGAGTGAGTGAGACCATTCACATTTCTGAAAAGTGAGTTACATCCTTATGGAACCAGATATGCTTTACTTAGAATTACAATAGAAGAATAGAAGGTATTAGCTCTAGATACAGCTCTCAAGAACATTTTGCAGATTCTAAGAAAATATTTTATATAAATACTAAAAAGATGATTCAATGGTCTATTTGTCAAAAAGTTCACTTCTCTGACCATCCTTAAAAATGTCCCAGGAGCTAATGTGATGGGTAACTTTATGTGCCAAGCTGGCTGGGCCAGGGTCCCCAAGATATTATTAGGTTAGATGCAACTGGATGTTGCTTTGGAGGTAATTTTAAGGTGAGATTATCAGTTAAATTAGTAGACTCTGGATAAAGCAGACAACTTTCCATATGTGAGTGGGCCTCATCCACTCAGTTAAAGGCTTTAATAGAAGACTGGCCTCCCCTGAGGAAGAGATAATTCTGCCTTTGGACTTGAACTGCAGCATCAACTCTTCCCTGGATCTCCAGCCTGCCAGCTCACCCTGCAGATTTCGGACTAGCCAGTCTTCACAATTGCAGTAAGCCAATTATTTCAACTCCTCTCTTGCTCTTCCCTCTCCCATTCTCTGGAGATCTGGGACTAATATGGCTAAGCTCCCCTTCAGCTCTATCTGCCATGACTCATGCATAAAATGGAATTTGTTCTTTAGATCTGTGGTTCAACCTTGTTTGTACACAAGCCTTTGTCTGCATTTATTATTTGCCCTTAGTTTGTATCCACGAAATGGAATCACTGCATTGAGAGATACGAACATTTTAAAACTCCTATGAACTTATTTGGATTGTATAAAGTAGGATGGGGTCTTGCGGCATAGTCCCTGCGCTTAAAATTTTTCAGTTTGAATAGCATAAAAGAAATGATTATAGAATGGTTGAAATTTGCTTAGTCTCATTTCCTTCACTTCCCTTTCTTCTCTGTGAGGTTCCCCCACAACCTTTCATTCTATGTCTTCACGGACATGCTGGCAGCAGAGCTGGTCTATGGCTATCAATTTTCTCCATAGGCCTTAATCTTCTAGCTTACTGTGGAAAAGAAACCACTGTTGAAAGCCACTCATATAAGAAATTAGTAGCTCCTAAAATACTGTTGAACTTAAAAGAAAATTTCCAGCTACATCTATAAAATAGTATACCCTTGCAAGAAGTTTATTCCAGTCTTCCTAAACCCTTTCTTTTCATTTTTACTGATCACTGACCTGAATGAACTCATATTTATCAGGGACTTTATGCCATGCTTCTCTTTGAATCCCCATTATTTAGGACTTAAATTTATTCACCCTTAATTTATTCAGCAAATGCTTGGTTTATTTGCCAGGCACTGTTCAGGTCCTGAAGATACGGGTGAACAAAGTAGACTTTGTCTGTTCTGAAGAGCGTAATTCTTCTAGGAAGAGGAGACTATCACTACCAAAAGCACAGGCTTTTTAAACTTAAGTCTAAAAATAAGAAAGTATATGAAAATACATAAAATATTTGGAGTTACAAAGTAGGAGAGGGTCACAGCCTGTTTTTGTTTTCTTATTTGATCTTAGTTATGGGGACTATGGAAAGATTTGTATGTGTGATCTTGTGACAAATGGCCATTGGAGGGGCCTGGATTACCCTTTGGGTCTCCTACTATTCTTTTGACCGGAGTACCCAGCCCCCTCAGAAGCACACTGATCAGGTTAGAAGGCTTGCCCTAGGGAAGCCACAAGTAAGCATTTTAGACACAAAGCTTTCAAGAAAGGTGTTAGTACATTTTGATAGAGTTGATTTAAATTACAAAACTAAATTTTGGTCCTTATAAAAACTTCAGGAAGTAGAGAATCAAAAAAGGAAGAAAAATTGACAATTTAACTCAATTGAGAGAGAGCCACTATTGTTTACGCTTTAATATATTAAAGTATGAGGGGAGGGAGGGGGTGACGGGGAAAAAAGGAGAAGGATCATCAAAGAACATCTATAAAGGACACATAGACAGACAAAGCCAAAGGGGGTAGGACTGAGAGTGGGAGGTGGGGATGAGTGGGGTGGAGGGAGCTGGGGGGGAATGGAGACAACTGTACCTGAACAACAATAAAAATATAAACAAATATATTAAAGTATGTAATATAAATACAATATGTACATATAAATGTAGCTACTTAAAAATCAGGCTCACATTGCACATGGTACTTTTTAGCCTCAATTTTTACTTAAAATTATGTTGTAGAATCTTTTCCTGTCTTGAAATATTTAATTGAATGACTGCAAGAGTGTCCTCATGTGGCTAACCAATGTATTATTGTGGGCATTTATGTTTTCTTCATTTGTTTATCTCATCTCAGCATCTCTGCTCATTTCTTTAAGATAAATTCATAGATGTATAATTGTTGGGTCAAAACAAATGCACATTTTTACCTTTCTTGATGCTTACGGCCAAATTGTACCAATTTACGTGCCTGCCAGCAACAAATGCAAACACTAAAGAGGTTACATTAAAAAAAACAAATGCAAACTGAAGGCCAGCAGGTAAGATGCACAAGCGAGTCACGGCAGGGCGACTCCCAAGGCCTCCTGCGGCTGGAGGAGTCCGTCTCTGTTCAGGTCAGAAGTGTCCTGTCCACTGCCTTTAGGTTCATGTTCTGCTGAAGCAGATTGGTTGTGTAATGGGCTCTGAGTGGTATTTTACCAGCAAGAATTTGGGTATTCTTCCAGTTCTGTCCACGGGTTTACTCAATAAGTCAAATCTTGGCTGAAGCTGCCAGAGTCAGAGGCTCTTCCCCTGGAGGTTTCTAGGCCTCTGTGTTACTCCTGCACAGAGCTTAGAAAACTCTCTTACTTCTAGTTTCTCTTTTGTTCCAGGTTGCAGAGAAGTGATGGTTTCCTGTTCCCTACTCTCATAGGGCCTCTGCAATCCTTCTCGAAGGAACACATCATTTCCCTACTCAACACACTCTAAGGGTTCCCTGTGCTATTTAAAATAAAATAAAAGTCTTCATGATGGAAAACATTCCCCCTGTGACTTCTCTGACTCTTACATCGTGTCTCCCAGCCCCTTGGACCCCCTTTCTGCCCCATGAACTTTTCATTCTTATTCTGACCTCAGGGCCTTTGGACTTGGCGTTCTTTATCCCTCTTTTCTCGTATCTTCACCTGTAGGTTGTTCTCATTCTGATATAAATGTCTAAAAACAGTGCCACTCTATCACTGCTGTTGCACTCTGCTCTTTTTCTTCTTAGCAGTTAGTGTTATTGGAAATTACATCATCCATTCATTTGTTTATTTTTTTCTTTACATTTTCTGTCTCCTCTTCGTGACTATAAACTCCAAGAGGGCAGGGTCTCCTTTGGCTTGTTCATTGCTATATCCATCTATGCTTGAAACGGTGCTGAATTAATAAATATGTGTTGAATGAGTGAAAGAAAGAAGTACCGTATTTTGCTGTGTATAACACTTACCCACAGTTTTGTGCAGATTATACAGGGGATTCTTATACCCATGGTGTGTAATCATTATACCCATGTATAATGTGCATCCTTATTTTTCCTTCAAAGATTTGGGCAAAAAAGTGCACCCAAGGTAAAGTGAAAAGTTTAAGAAAAAAAGATAAAGAGAAAAAACTATGAGGACTTGGGAGGAAATGATAAAGAAAAACAAGAAACCAGAGTTTTGCATTTTATCCCTCATCTGTCAGACCAAGTTCATGTCGACTTTGTATTTAGTTTATAATGTGCCACTCATTTAGAACAGGGTTCAAAAACCTGACGTCCCTCCAATTTTGGCTGCATCAGAAACTGGAGAATGCATAATAACCTTATTATCAAGAAGTGAAGAAGTGGAGAGGAAGCCAAAATTATACTTATGTATTTTTAAGAAAATCACTTTTGTGTGTGATTTGAGAAAAGCAAATTTAGGACAGATTTGGATAAGGTGATTACTAATAAAAAGTTGGGTTGTGTTTAAAAACAAAATAGGAATAATGATTTTGGGAACTGGAGAGATTAGGGAGAAAACGGACAAGAACACACTTAGCTGCTCTCCACTAGCAGCATGAATATGGAAATGGCCAAATGAGAACAGTGTCTGAAAGGAAATGATGGTCTTATCCTAGGAGCCAAAAAGATTTCATTTTTGTTTTCCCCAGAATTGTCATCATCAGCTATGATGGATGATGAAGGACCACTTAACATTCTCCCCTAGGAATAATTGCCAACCTCCTTTTTGGCCCAAGCTCGCATGAACTAACATGACAAAGACATAATTTTGCCCTAATTCTTGAAAGAACAGGAAAACACTGATGTAATTCATTTGTTTAATTCTAGAAAATCTTTCCCCAAAGTCTGTTTTTGCACTGCCAAACTGGGAAGGGATGTCTGGGGGAGTAATTAAAGGCTTTAAGTGTACAAGAAAGAGAAATTCTTATTGCATTCTGGGGAGTCAGTGAGAATAATGGGAACCAAGGGAAATTTATTTAAATGGTAAGCAAAAGTTGGTAGAAAAATATCTGACAATGTTGTAAAGATACTTAACATTGGTACTGTTGAGGGCCAGTCCAGTTTATCTTCCCACAGTCTATGCTAAGCAAATTAGTATTTTAAATAAGAGTGCCAGAGGCAGAGTAATGTCTGCACAAGAGAACAGACTCCTCAAAGGCTTGGGTTGTTTCCTGTTGATCACAGATTGGTGTAGATAATGCATTAAAGCCCTTGCCTTTGAACGTCTACATTTAGAGCAGTTAGATAGAGGTACTGTTATGACCTGAATGTATGAACTGTGCATTTTAAAATTATTATTCTCCAATGCTGATTTGAAGGTATATGTGTGAAAATTCTGCAGGTAGTCTCAGCTGGACAAAGTCAAAATTAAGTCATTATCTGTTTTTTCTCCTACTTCACTGCTTGATTGTTTCCTCCCATCTTCTTTACTGGTCCTTCCTCTTCTTTATAATCCATGCACATTTGTCTAATTCAGAAACTGTCTCTCAGCCTTCTTGCCTCTGAGCTGAACTCACTCAGATCCATGGCTTTAGTGTCACATATACTCTGACTTCCAAACTTATAGCCGTAGTGCCTGCTCAAAGCAAGTTTCGGATGTAAACATTAAACTGCATCCTCAACATCTCCACGTTTCTATATCTAATCTTTTCAACCAAATAGATACCTCAAAAGTTACCTATTTAGAGAACCATTGAGTATAAACTTGATGAGGTTAGGGACTTTGTTTAAAGGTGCTAGATATGTAGTAAAAGCATGCTAAATATTGTATTTGTTGGATGAGTTAATAAGTGATTGACCTAATTTGTTCAAATTCTGCATTTCCCTTATATTTTTATTGTAGTTAAGTGTTCTGTCACATACACCCTGCTGTCCAAGCTAGAAAACCCAGAGATATTTCAAATTTTTCTTGCATCACACCTTCTACATCAAATCAGTCATTACATCTTCTTAATTCCATATAAGAAAATGATCTGTAATCCATTCCTTCCTATTACTACTATCATTGCATATTCTTGTCTTCTCTAACAAAACTATATATTTTCTCTTATGGTTTGAATTTTTTTCTCCCACCCCAATCTGTACATTTAAGACCAAACCCCTGTAACCTCAGTATGTGACTGTGTTTGGAGACAGAACTTATAAAGAGGTAATCAATTAAAATGAGGTGGTCAGGGTGGGCCCTAATCCAATCTGTCAGGTGTCCCTATAAAGAGGGAATATTAAGACCCACAAAGAGACACCAGGCATGCATGGGCACAGGGGTGAGGCCATCTGAGGACACAGCTAGCAGATGACCATGGAGAGAGGTCACAGAAGAAACCAAGCCTGCTGGCACCTTCATCTCAAACTTCTAGCCTCCCAAATTCTGAGAAATAAATTTATGTTGGTTAAACCACCAAATCTATGGCATTTTGTTAGAATAGCCCTAGCAGACTAATACATCTTTTCTAAAAAGATCCTCAAGACAACATATTCTCTTTCTCATGGCATACATATATAATGTGTTGTAACAGTGATAAATATATATATAATATATATAATCTCTACTTATCTTAGGTTACATTACAATAAGAAAAGAAATGACAGGAAAACAAATATAAATGATAAATAGATATTTGAAGGGTAAAACAGGGTCTCATCCATCTTTCTCTCTAATCTCTATGCCTCCATAAGTGCTTTTTCATTAATGTAGTAACAGCTATAAATGAGCATGTTACTTCAGAAACACCTAGTTTCTTATTATCTTATGTAAGTTCAAATGGCTTAGCATTATATACAAAGCTCTTTACATTTTGTTTTTCCTCCACTTGTCTTTCCACATCCATCTAATCTACCTGCCCTAGAAAGAGAATAGAGCAAGAAGCAGAAAACCAGAGAGAGATATCGATGAGTGATGAAGACATAGGCCATGTGGGCCCATTGACTTCCCAATCTCAGGTCCCACAAGCCATATGGCCATCCCTGGTATGAGCATTTCACACAACAGGTCACAGTTATGCATCGGGAAGCACAGGGAGCTCATGTCAATCCCTAGGGTCTCACAGTGCGTGAGCAGCAGAGTGAGGCTGGATGCCACGCCGTCCAGCTGTGCTCCCCTGCCCCTTGTGCTCCATTTTCCAATTCACTTCAGTTGTTGTTCTTTGTGTAATAAAACATGTTTTGCTTTTTTATTGAGGTAATTCAAATTTGTTTCTATTACTGACAGTAAAATACAAAAACTGTAAATAGCCTAGCTTAAATGACATTTTCTCTAGGAGGAACAAAAAAGGTAAAGTTATATAACCTTCCCTTCTTTGTTTTCTTGGTAATCCTTTACATTTACCTCTTAATAACCCTCACCAAATCATGATATAATTGCTTACTCACAGGTTTTTCTCCAACTATACAACTTGTGAAGCACGTAGTAAAAACTAAGATAATTAATAATTACTTTATTCCATATCATGCAAACATCTCCAAAAGAATTAGAACATTTTACTTTTAGCATGCACCCAGCATAGGGACTGATGTTTAAGAGGTGCGTAACACACACCACTGATGAATGGTTGACTCCTGTAACTAATTAAACACATTGGGGATCCCATATTAATTGTGATAATATGTAAAGAATGAAGAGATTGCAGGAGGGAAAAATAGAACCAAAACTGAACTGGGAATTTTTAAGGGCTCTGATTAGACCAGCAGAGAATGTTGTTTTCTGCCTACAAAAGCAAAGCTCTAATTCTGATAGATTCTTGGACTGGTTTAAAAGGTCTGACATTGGGATGCCAGGAGCCAGGAACCTTTGATTGTATCTGTCTGTCTCTCTCTCTCTCGCATTTCCCCCCTATATTTTATCTATAATGTTCTTAAAGACAAATGGAATGTTTTTTTTAAAGTCAAAGTGGAAATACAGAGTCTTAGTGTTCTTGCAAATCTATTAGATAAATTATTGCTAACACACTTAAACATCTGTTCATTTTAATTTTGTCATCAGAATACAGCTTTATGAAACTTGGCTTGGGTTTGAGAATTCCTGAAACTCAGTATTTTGAAGCAGAAAGGTCTAATGCAGTTTCTAAAGTGCAATTTTCAGTTGCAAAAATTTACAGCTTTATAGATTAATAGAAAGGAGCTATTCTTATATGAGTAGATAGAAAAATGGTAAGAGGAAGAACTGCTTCCTGAATCTGGTAAACTTTTATGTTATCAACATTTTTAATTGAATAAAATAAAAAAATCACCATTTTTTTCTACTTTGTGCCCCTTGTAAGTATTAAGTTATAAGAGTAGTGAGTTTGGAGGCTGAATAAAAGGAATATAATTTGATGAATTCGGTCCCTTCTTCTTTTCATTATATACATAGATATCTACTTCCCATAGTAAAAATATTAGCAAGGCAGGTATATGCATCATCAGTATTTTAAAGCAGAGCTTCTTATGATAAGATACCTCACTACTCCATTATTGTAGCTCAGTAGGTAAATGCACACATTTGCCTATGAATTATCTCACAAAAGCACACGTTGCTATTGTTTTTAATGGCAGATGTTACTTCTATACTAATTACAAACATTGCCTCTAGTACTGTGAACGATACCCCAAGACAGTGAATCATTGAGTAGAACAATTTTCTTAAGGCTAAAATAGCACATGAACAAATACTAGCAAATGTCCTCACTAAAGTTTTTACAAGACAGGTAAAATCTCAGCTCTCAGCGTCCAACAAAATTTTACACGCACAGGAAATTTTATTTGGACAAACATGACTATCATTTCTAGAAACCAAAGGGAGACCTCCTTAACAAGTTTGACCACTTTCCCAGAAACTAGGCCTTCAGAGCCAGGTGCTGTCTCCAAGAAATTCCTACCTGTGGGATAACAGGTTTTGTAGCTACTTGGGAAAATTGACTGGCATCAGTTCCAGAAAAGATGTCACGGATTTTGATAACTGTGCCTTTTCTGAGAAACAGAATGAGCAGCGAGAAGCAGGGCACAGTTAGGGTGATGAGGCCTCACAGTCACTGGAGATAGGCATCCACCCGGGAGGCTGGTTAAAACCAGGCCCGGTCAGTTAATCTAGAGTGTTAGACAGTAGATCAGTGAGTGTGCGGGAGGTTGGGAGCTGACTGCCAATGAACCTTCTGGGCTTGTGGAAGTATTCTAGACTTTGGGAAGTTTGTTCCATGGGTTTATATATTTGTCAAAACCCACCCAACTGGATGAGTGTACAAAAATTGGCTAGGATGACAGTATGGAATATTCTCAGAAAACTAAAAATGGAACTGTCTTTTGACCCAGCATTTCCACTGTGGGGACTATACCCTAAGAATCCCAAAACACCAATTCAAAAGAATCTATGCACCTCAATGTTCATAGCAGCACAATTTTCAATAGCCAAGTGCTGGAAACAACCCAACTGCCCATCAGTAAATGAGTAGGTCAAAAAAAACATGGAACATTTACACAACGGAATACTATGCAGCAGAAAGAAAGAAGGAGCTCCTACCCTTCACAACAGCATGGATGGAACTGGAGAGCATCATGCTAAGTGCAATAAGCCAGGTGGTGAGGGACAAATACCATATGATCTCACCTATAAGTGGAACCTAATCAACAAAATAAGCAATCAAACAAAATACAACCAGAGACACTGAAATAAAGAAGAAACTGTCAGTAACCAGAGGGGAGAGAGATAATAGTGGAAAATAGGGGAAGGGCTGTCAAGGAACATTTATAAAGAACATGTGGACAAAGCCAAAGCAGATAGGTTTGAGAATGGGAGATGGAGATGGATGGGGAGGAGGTTGTGGGGGGTGGGAAATGAAGACAACTGTACTTAAACAACAATAAAAAAATTGGCTAGGATTAGAAAATTATTTAAAATGGGTGAATGTTATTGTATCTAAATCAAGTTATGTCTTAATGAAGCTGATTACATGGAAATGGGGGTTGGAAGGGTGGCTCTGTTTGGAGGCAGGGCCCTGAGACAAAATGGGTGGTGGTGTCCTGGAAATGTCCCTTTCTGAGCCCTGTGGTCTTGTTGTTCTTCTGAGCCTGGATGTAGGGTTCTCTGGAGGGCCCTTTGGGTTTTCATCTTCTAGTGTGTTCATTTACCACTGCGTTTCTTACCCCAAGGTGCTCTACAAGTATGTGTTGAGTGAATAAATGAATAAATACATGAAAAAAGGAAAAAAAGAAGGAAGGATCAAGAGAAGGAAGGAAGGAGGAAAGAAAAAGAAGTGAGCTAAACAATTCATATTAAGGAATCAGTGTCTTATAACAAACTATTTCATTATCCTCAGTGTTTCTTATTTCTTTCTTCCTTTTTCTTTAAATTAAAAAAACAATTTCTCTTGGGATAGTTATCTCAATGGAAGGTATTTATTCTTCTGGAAAATGAGAAGTGAAAATTACACATAAAAAGTGAAAATTGATGGATTGATTAATGCTTAAAATTGAGAGACTGAATTGGCCACTGTAAAAGAGATTTTGGACGGGAGAGTTTGCCCAAGCCACTCATTCTTTGCCTCGCTTCACTCTGCATAGGACCAGGATGCAACAGCACGGCCCCGTGAGGAACTCAGGTTGAAAGTCAGTTGGACATGGCTGTGAGTCCCAGCTCTGCCACTCACAATACAGCCACTTGAAATGATGCTTAATCTCACTAAACCTCTCTCCTCATCTGCAATGAGCAGCTAATATTACCTATCCATTATATTGTCAGGATTCCATGAGATAAAAATAAAAGTGCTTGAAATTTGTTGGTTCCTTTTCTTCCCCCTTCCTGACTCCCAGTCAGTCCCCACACCGACCCAGTCAGGCTGGCCAGCCAGAGCCCCGAGAGATAACCATGGCAACCCCCGAGGAGGGTGGTAACAAGACGATGTGTGACAGGGACAAGTACAGGGTGAGAAAACAATAATGTAGTCAGGGGTACCATGAGCATATGCTATGAGCATATGTTAAGAAATAAAGGAACATTTCTCTATATTATAATATGAGGCTCTAGTTAAATGAATATTCTATTCTGAGCTAATAATTGAGAAAAATTTGTCCTGTAATGTCCTTTTCCCTGAGGACAGGGATTTACATCCGTTTTGTTCCCTGCTCTATTGCTCCGGTAGAAAGCCTGACACCGGGCAGGCACAAAAATCCTTGTTGTGTGCAAGAATAGTAAAACCAAGCAGTGCTGTCACTTTAAGCAAGACCAAAATAAGTAAAACTCTTCTCTTTAACTGACTTAAGACATGGAGAGCCACTGACACTTCTGAAGATGAGCTTTAGAGAAAGCTTTACTCCGAGAGCATTATAATTGTCCACCAAGTTGCCTGGGAACAATATAGAGAAGGAAAGTTTTTGAACGTCAGTAAAACTTCTCATTCTGCCTACAAAATAATTTTTTAATTGTAAAGGAACAAAAGGTCTCTGTAAATAATTGCAACAATATAAGGAAAAAAGTAAAATTGTTTCACTCAGATATACAATTTAAAAATGTTTATGGGTTTATGGTTTTTTTTCTTCTAGTTTTTCTGTGTGTTTCAAGCACAATACAAAACCCTCACATACCTATGTGTTTTCCAGATTTCCAGAATTAAAGTTACATGGTGGATGGATTTTTGAATTCTGATCCTTATTACATCATATTATAAGCACTTCACCCTAATCGTTCTTCATAATTTTTTAAATTGCTCCATACGCTATGGAATGTGTATCCAACATTTATGAGAAATGAGCCTAGAAGCATTGGAGAAAGAGTCCTGGGCAGGTGCCATCAATAATGGCTGGCTCAAGAATGAAGTACATGGGCCGCCCCACCGTCGTGATAATGATGTCGTGCTCTCTGTGGCGCTGAACAGCAGCGCTTCTGGGGGTCAGACTGAGTAGCTAAAAAGGGACACCTGAGGGCCTGGAGTTAAAAGGAAGAGATAGAGGGTCTGGCAGAAATAACGCCTGCCTGAGTGTGGTTGGTAGGATAATAATACAGGTGTAATAATTTATAGTTTTAATTTGAATATTTCACCTAAAACGTCAAGTGGTATGCTTGAGTGTGATATTGTCATGTCACAGAATTACATGCTTATGATTTTGTGATAAAAGATTTTGTAATAAAGAGGAGCGTTATTCGTGCTGGACTATGTATATGACTGATGAGAAAGAAGACTGACAGGGAAAGCCAGGAAAGCAGTGCGAAATGCCCGTCAGCCAGTGCAGAGTATTTTTGGCCCTGGAGTTCTGTCCATTATGAAGGAGTTGGGGGATGGTGCATCTGTGTGCGCCCTGGCATCCTCCTCTCCCTACACCTGTGAGAAAGCTGGAAGAAAGCGGGTTCCAAGTGAACATGAACATTCTCTGAGATGGGTGATCTTTGCTTCGATGACAGCCAATACATGTACTGAGTGTTCGCTGTGTCTCAGGATCCGTTCTTTGTTCTTTTCACCCATTAACTCATTTAATCCTTACAGTGATTCTCATAAATCATTCCCATTATCATCCCATTATCCTCATATTACAGAAAGGTTAAAGGAAGCAAAGAGAAACTCTACAAGTTGCCCCTCTATGAGGATCCTGTGAGAGATGACATGGCACCTCCTCTGCTGACGGGGTTAGAGGACTGAGTTTCCAATGAAAGAAATGAGCACCTAGGGGCACAGTCTGGTCATGTCACTAACTAATTCCATGGTTGCAGAAGTGCTCAGAGGTGTCTGGAGAATAGGCCACCATATGGCTTGTCTCACTTAACACAACACTAGGGATTTATTTGTACATAAACCACCGGGGAAGGTCACTTTCATCCCTAGACAGTGTGTTTTCTTCCAACTCTTGCTACATGTGAATTCAAAGATTAAAAATAAAAAAGCCCTCTAATTGTAAGAAAATACAATTGTTTGTCCTGGGTTTAAACCCAGGAGTTCAGGACCTAAAGATATATATTGATCTGTAGCTCTCATATATTTATATATGTAATTGATATGTTTCATATATGTGCAGTTTACTACTACACACATATGCGTATATATGTGTGTGTGTGGTTTCCCCACTGGTGTTTTTCCTAACCTACTAAATCCTTGCCTGCCTTCCTCTCCAACTTTTGTCCTCTGCTTGTGAAAATTTGAGAACTGTCCTGGGTGTAGCTAAAACCCTCACCTCACATGTTCATCCCAGCCCACGGGAAATGTTGTTTTTCTTCTCACCATCCTATTAATATAGTTCTGTAGAAGATCACCAATAGTTCTCCCAGTTGTCATGGAGACCTCTTAGAGACTGAGCCTCTTCGTAGCTTTTTAAAGAGTTAGCAACTTCTTTCTTAATATTCTTCACCATTTAGTTTCTACAATCCTGAACATCCTTGTTTTGTTTTGTGTTATTATGGTATTTCATTCTCTATCTGCTTAATGTGTTCTTCTGCTCTGGACCCTTAACAAGTGACATTCTCCAGGCTTTCCTTCTCTTCACACTGTTTTACTGAAATTATACATTTTCTTTGCCGTAATAGCATCATCTTTGAACTTTTCATCTCTCATCTTTATGTGACAGCCTATAAATTTCCAGAAGTGGATATACAAGTCCATTCAGATGTATTTAGATCTACTTGTCAGCTGAATGTCCCCTGCATGGCTGATAGACACCTTGAACTCAACATTTGTAAAGCTCAGCTCCTCATGTTTTCCCCCAAACCTGCTCATCTTTCTGTGTACTCTGTCTCAGTGTGCAGTACCATGCTTCACCCATTGCCAACTAGAAAATTAGTATTGTTCTTGTTAGCTTATTCCTGCAAGAACTTCTCATTGTTTTTCCTAAGTATCACATGAATCTTATATGAATGATGACATTTGAGTTGCAAGTGAGAGAAAGTCAACACAAATGTCCCTGAAGCAAAAAGGAAACTATATAGCCTGGTGTCATCCTGAGAGGTGGAAATGCATCTGGGGAGCAAGGGAATTCATGGCACCAGGGGACTCTAAATTTCTCAGCTTCTCTCTTGTACCACCCCAGGCTGATCTCCGCTTCTGTCTGGGTGTTGGCGGCATCCTGTCTGGCAAGTAAATCCAGCCTCACAGCTTCATAAAGAAAGGAAATCTTCCTTCCCCTCCTAACTCCAGTCCTGGGAATGATTTTTTATTGGCTCAGCTTGTGTTGTACCTCCAGTCCTTAGCTCAGTTACTGTGGTGGAGGGTAGAGTCCTCTCTACCATTCTAAGTCCCTTGTTATTCTTTTCTAAATTATTTCCCTAAATTACTCTTACTACAGTCCCCTTTCTTATCTACTTGACACCAAGTCATGCACTCTTAAATTCTATTTTCAAGACAGAGCACAGAGGCCTGATTTTATATAAATAAGTAGTGAAAGAATAACTAAGATTGTATGTGTGTGTGACTGTATAACCATTACCCACCTACATCAAACTCTTCAAAGTTTCCATTCTCCTGTAGGGTAATATCCCAGTTTCCGATGGCCTCCATGACTCCTAAACCTGTCCTGGGCAAGCAAACCTCAAGTATTTTCACTTTGGTTCCTCCACATTAACGTGTGGTAATATCAAAGAGCTTTTTGGTTTTTTTTCTGAACCCAGTAAACCTTTCTTTTGTTTCCCTAATCACGTTGCCCATGATTCCCCCTGCTCTGCGTGTTTCTGTCCTTGCTGTGTTATCTTCACATAGAAATCCCTTTAACATGCATCAAGCTCTCTCAGCAAAAAAGTGTATATTTGTATTACTGCAACACATGATTATGTCTGTATCGCCTCCCCCTTCCGAATGCAAGCTCCCTGATGGCAGGATATTTGGGTTAAATTACTTTGGTATTCCCCATGTTAAAACATTGTTTGGTGAGTGGTACACACTCAAAAAATACTAGAAAAAAATGAAATCAAGAATGAAATTACCATAAACGCAATCAATTCTATGAGTCATTAATTCTGAGATACCTGGCAGAGTTGTGTTTTAACACATTTTGAAAATTACATATTTGACCTACTAGAAAGCATGCTATTGTCTCTTGATTACATCTATTATGTTTGAGGTTTAATTATAACCTTCTCATTAAGTGATCTGTTTTGAAAATTAGATGATCTGATTATTTTAATTTTTTAAGTAACTGGAAGAATGCCAGAATCATATGTTAGTCTATATTTTCGAACAAAGGAAAGTAGCCAAGTGTGAATTTTCTTTGATTCTACAACTTACATTATCCTAACAATATCATAATTAACACTATAATTTATATAATACAATCTGGAAAAAGGCATTGGATAGTAGACCATCTCTACTAAGGGTAAACACTAGAATTCTTTAAACATGAATTTCTTAATCAACTCTATGGATGAAATTTATTCTTTAAGCTCACTTTACTGACCTGACTTGAAGGACTACACTTTTTCCCCTTTCTTTTATGATGTCTATCTGACATCCTTTCTCCTTCTTCACAGTGGGCACTCTACCTGTCATTGGCTGTTCCATTCATTCATGCACTTATTTGCTGAGTTATTTCTGAGAGCTGGTCCTATCACAGGGCCTCTGCTCCTGAGCCACTTTGTCCCCAGTGTTCTTCTTTACTTCCATGGTGTCACTGTTGTGTCCCATAGAGACACTTCTTCTTAGCTCCACAGCCATTCACCCTTTGCCTGCTCAACACCTTTACTTTGATTTCTAACTAGTAACTTGATCTCACATATTCCACATTGAACTTGTCAATCTACCAGTTTCTTCCATCTTAACAGAGAAGGGCACCATCGCACAGAATATGCAACAAACACACTGAGAGTCATTTTTACCTCTTCTTGTCTCTAACCATCCTGCCAATCGCTAGTCACATTGTTCCTGCTTACTTGATATCTCTGCAATTTATCCACCTATTTCTCTCCCCACTGTCACTGTCACAGTCCAACTCACCATCATCTTCTTTTCTGCATCTCTCTAATTCACTCGAAATAGTCCCCAGCATCTACTGTTGTTCCTCTCCAATCTATTATTCACACTGTTGACCCAAAGATCCTTTAAAAAGGCATTGATCTGATCATGTCACTCCCATGCTTAAAACTCTAAATGTTTTCCTGTTACTTTTAGGACAAGTTCCAAAATACATTTCAAATGGCTTACAAAGACTTGCCTTCCTTTCCAAGCTCATCAATATCTCTCTTCTCCTGGATCCCTCTTTAGGCTTCAATCATGAAACTTCCTTTTGTTTCTCAACAAACTCTCCTTCCAACTCAAGGGCCTTTGTACACACTTTTTCTTGTGTTTCTATTTATATTAAAGCAATAATCAAATAGCCACATGTTTAGAAAAACCAAGCAGTACAAAATTCTATAAAATTAAAACTAAAATCTTTTCCCTCACTCTCACCTCTGCTACTCTTATCAAAAGTATCCAGTGTCATTTGTCTCTTATATAATTTGCTAAAATGTGTGTGTGTATTTTTGGAAGAAGTGGAGAGAAGTGGGTTTATTGTATATTCTGTAATATAGTGCAAAGAAGGTTAAAAAGACTGCCTGAATTAAAATTCTGTCTCTGCCACAAAGTAGATAAGTATGTGACCCTGGACAATTTACTTACTCACTTTGTGTCATAGTTTCTTTATTTATAAAATGGGAAATTAACCAGAATCTATCCAATAGGTTGTCATACACATTAAATGAATATACACATACACATAAAATCACACATGGATGCTGATTCTGCCCATAGCTTAATATGTTTATTTTGTCAATATACTCTAAATGCACAAAATAACTACAGGAAGAATACCTGGACCTACCATTTGGACTATGATAACGTTCGAAGCCTAAATCTTATTTGCCACCCAACCACCAAAGGCTCAGTCTAACTGCCAAGTAACCACTGGGTTGGCTAATAATTCCTTTGATCTCTAAGCATTTCATTTACCCAAGTGAACCTTTCCTTTGGCCAACAACCTGCCCTTTTGAGAAAGGTAGAGGGAAACAAAATAGAACACACTGTTAATGCTGTTTCATTGGTTTTTAAAAAGTGTCTGGGCCCCCTCCATTTGTGGGGCTTTGAGTCTGAGAGCACTCTCAGCTCTGGTAACTGAGAAGCTCTGAGGTCACGTAGACTCATTAGTGTGGCACAGGCTAGTGCTCTGCTCCGAGCTGAGTTATACAAATAGGATCTAATGGTCCAAGGAATCCAATTAGCCACCACCGATGAGTGATCTCTGTGGATAAAACCATTCTGAGAATCATTTTGACTCTACTGCCTGTTATTAACTCTACCTCCCTCTGTCATCTTGAGATTCGTTTATCCTCACTAGCGTCCCCAGCCTGTAAAGACCTGTAACTACACACTTTTAAAGGATTTTGGTGCTTGTTAAAGCAGTGTATTAATCTTAGAGACAGAAAAGACTGTCAAACCATCTGAGGGGACATAAGGGAATGGGTGAGTGGGCCACGTATGATCTAAGATTAGTTTTTCTCTCTATCATACAATAATATTTTTCCTATATCAGCTTCATTTAGTGTGATCATCACTGAATAGAGTTTTTAGTCAATTGAGTCTTACTGTTGCTAAAGTTGCTGTGTTGAATCCTGAATCTCTAATGAACTTTTATATATTGATGAATCAGCCTGATATAAAATTATGTGTTGCCCACTTTGGTCTAGCACTTTGGGATTCCAATCTGTCATATATTCTCAGTAATTTTCCAAGATAAATTATCAAAGCTTTGTAATTCTTTTGCTAGCAAGCTTTCTCTTTCAAGGCATAATTTGTGACAGTGACCCTGAGGCACGAAGAGTCTGATTCTAGTTACAGCTCTGTGAACAATTTAATGATGGAGGTAGTAAGTCTTACAAAGAATTGGCCTCTCATTACAAAGTAACTACATGGGATAACTTCATTTCCTGGCCCCCCAGCAAGGCAGGAACGAGTTGTACTATAGGCTGGAGAGAAAGAATTGCTTCTGCTGGCAAAGCATACTCAGTGGGATTTGAGAACCCTAAAGTTCCCAAACTAACTGTCATCTAAAGTCTCCCATTTCAATTACTGGGGACCCATTTTTTCCCTCAAACAATGTCTCAATTTTCTATAAGAGATCGAATAAGCCTCTGAATTCATTCTGTGTTATTCCATGTGATAACTGATTTATCTCCTCATCTTCATGCTCCATGGCCCACTAGAACCCTGCCTGTAATGCCAGTTCATTTTCAGAGCCATCGGTTCCTATCTGACCTAGTCCTAGCTTTTCCCTAGTTCTGTGAAGTTTGCTGCCAAGGCATTTTTTAAAACTATTTCTAGATCACTCAAAGCTCTTAGTTGTACATAACAAAAGTTGAGACTTGAGGCTATTTTACATTTTTTTCTTTTTATTATATTTTACACTTGCTTACTATTTTCAAATAAAGAATCTAATAATTTTTATATTAATTTTTTGAACCTCTGACTTACTGATTTCTTTGTTTTTCTAGCACTATTCCAAGTATATAATTATTATAGCTTCAAATATTAATAATGTTCTCCTTTTATTCAGTGTTTACACCTTATTTCTTTTTCTTACATGTTTGTTTTGCTAATATTTCTAGAACAATGTACATAATCAATGTACATAAATGGATGTATTAGTGGGCATTCTTGTCTTGTTTGTGCTTTCAATGGTAATGCTTCTACTGGGGGTTCACCATTAAGATTATTGATGCTGACTTTTGGTTTGAGAGAGGTGTTATACAATAATAACTATTATTATTATTAAAGTATCTATTTTTGTGCTACCAAAGATGTTTATTAAAAAACTGATTTTAAATTTTGTCAAATGAGGTTTGAAGTCATTTGAAAAGATTATATATTTTCCCTTTTGACTTATTAGCATGATGCAGTTTAACAGAATTTTTAAAATTTCTAATTTATATCCCATTATTTTCAGATTTTTAGTCATAATTGCACTCTTCCTTTCTTCTTAATCTTATCTCTTTTTCATGGTCATACTAATCTACAAAATAAAGAAACTTATTTGGGGACAAAAATACTTTTAAGATTTAATTATTATACTCAGTCAACTTTCTGAGTATTACCTGTCTCTCCTACAATTTCTCCCTTTATTATTTTTCTCTCTGCCCCCTTTTTTCTCCTAGTTCTGGCTTCCTGTATGCCATTGGTGGTACAGCCACATTTCAGGACAATCATATGGGTACTGAACAAGTAATTCCCAGTTAAATTTTACTAAAAGAACAGATTAAAGAAGAAAGGCACAGATACATGTACCTTTGCAAATTAAGGTAGGGGGTTCTAAATTTATTTAATGCTTGCAAAATTCTAGGCCCATTGCTGAAACAGTGCTTATGTTAGAGTGTCAACCTTAAAGGAAACTGAAGTCCGATTGGAGACCAGCAGGCAAACATAGTACACTACAATGACTTGTCGCCAGGACATGTAGGGGGGACATTGCTTTCTGGGAAAGACCCTAAAGTGCTCAATGTCTAGCCGAGTTCTGAAAGACTAACAAAGGAACTATTCTCCTGCTTTGTAACTATTTACAAAAACTCAAATTTAGAAGAAATTAGATGTAAAATTCTACAGTTATTTGAAATATAATCAATGCTTGTAATTTTTCCTAATTTCAGGTTTCTATAATAACAAAATGAAGTGTTTTGAACGGCCTCACAAAGAAATGCAAAATTATTAGCACTTAACCTCCAGAGGGTGATGTCCTCCAGCTGACTGTTGGAAGTGCAATATCATGGCATTTTAGAATCGGCTCCAAGTAGCTTTTCTACTCTATGATCTTAATTTCACATATTGTTATGTAAGTTTTGGAGCTAACTTTCTCTCAAACCTAGGACACCAGAATACCTCGTGTCATGGAGATTTTTAATAATATGCCATTGGTTATTAGAGCACGTTGTTCAGACTAATGAATATAATTCTGGGAGTTACATGTTGAGGGGCATTAAATTGATGTATGAGTACTATCTTTATAGTAGAAAATATTACATATGCAAATCACCATCCTCATAAGTTTTTGAAATTTACTAAGAGGCAGTACGAATGATAGCAATGGTTGTAGTGGAGGAGAGTGGATGGTGCTGGTCGTGGGGAATTTGTACAAGACCATCTCATTGGAAATTGTTTTCAGAGACACACGACTTAAAATTTGAAGTCATAGCTAACTTTTTGTCTTAAAATGGTACTACTAATTTTGTCATATAACTTACCCATAAAACTTCAGCTGATGACTTTTTGATGTTTCAAAAAAATCACATTCCTTCTTCAAGATTGAGTATTTGACACCTCTGAGGATATGTATGAAATGTGTTGTAGTCTCTGAAGGCAGCCAGAAACAGTGGCAATGGAAGCATTTTTGGAATAAGTATTTACTTTCCTGGGGAAAATATTTAAACAGGAAAACGCTCAGTTGGATGCCTTGATTAAAAAGAAGGAACTATTAGTTTTCTTCTATACCCATTCTTCTTTCTTATGTAGTAGGAGAGTCCACAATTTTTAGCAGGATAAATGACCATGTGGAATAAAGACTACATTTTCCTGCCCCCTTCAAGCAGATGAGGTCATATCTCTTGGGTTTGACCAATGAAAATACAAGCAGAATGTCCTGTAGCAGCTTTGACTCTTCATTACTAAACAATCATCATGCATCTTCTCCCTTTCTCCTTTGTCCCTTTTGCCTTCCTACAGACTGGAATGTTACACAATTGCTGGAACTAAAGCTGCTATTTTGGTCCAGGATGGCCTTGGGATTGGAGGCCATAAAACTAGAAGAATAACAAGTTAGAATCCATGTACTTAAGAATTTTATGGAACTCAGCCCCGTACAAGTCCTACACTGCTTGCCTGAAGCATTTTATGTAAGAGAAATTGGATATCTCTTCTGTAACTCACTGTCACTTGTGGTCTCAAACACCCAAAAGGAACTTCATCCTATATGAAATGTGTGAATAAATTCTAGTGTGTCTACTTAAAGTATCATACCATTTTGAGAGTCAAGATTTACTTTTAAAATAACAGTAAAAACAAATATATTTTGTAATTTAACAAACTCATTTGTGCTTTAAAGTCACATTAGTGCATTATCATTTAAATATTAATTGTTAAAAAATGTCAAATTGGGAAACATAATGCAGTGGCCTGCAGTTGGCTGGGGACAGGGGCAGTGGTAAAGAGAAGCTCTGTTCCAGATATCCTTGTGCAGGCTTCAGGAGAGGGCCTGAGGCCTCTTGTGGTCCACCCAGAAGTCCAACCTCTCCGTCCTTACCTATGTATTAGTTGTGCCATAAATACCTATTTGACACCCAAGGTGCTAGAGCTACGGTTTTAAGGACTGACTCTAAAGTCATGATTAAAACAAAGTTCCAACTCTCATGGAACTTTTATTTTATTATGGGGACATATGTCACAAATAAGTCATCGAAAGTACATAATATGAGAGAGGTGATGTATTATGCAGAGAACTAAAACAGGATTAAGAAGTAGGAGATAATTGTGTGATGGAGGGAGGAATGACAATTCAGAGACCTTCTGAATTGCCCCTGGAATGAGGCAAACACTGAACAACCACACACTCTAGTCCATTGTTTTTAACATGTGCCAGCTTCTGCACCTCACAGATGAGCACATGTGAACATACATGCTAATGAGCCTCACATTCTTGTCCCAATAGCATTTAAAGAATCATAAACTTAGACCCTCCCTAGGGCCTGGATTCTAGAATAAGGAAGGCAAGACTGCACACTTCCTTTTTGCCTCTTTAAGGTTACTTTCAAGTTAAAGTATAGTTCTTGACAAGAAGATTTAATTTATGAAAACCTAATCTATGTTCAAATTTTACATTTCCATATTGTCCCAGAGATGACACTTTTACTTCTCACTGCTTTTCTCAACCCGGAGATGGATATTTTAAAAACCTTTTAACATTGAGAAAATAACCCTGTAAAAACAGAAACAGCCTGGAATTCGAGGTGGGGAAAGATCTACGTGTATGTACTGGTCATGCCTTCCCACTCACTGCCCAAGTGTCATTGGGCAAGTCACCAGGCTCGACTCTTCATCTGTACGATGAAACAAAATGAACAAGCTTCTACAGCAAAACAAGATCCTCCCTGTGAAGAATGTGAAAGGACTATAAAACTCTGGACACCGTCAGTTATTATTATATTTACTGTTCTCTCAAGGACCGGGATGTTTTAGGGCGCTGAGGTTCCCTGAAGCTCACGTGAAACCCCTGTGGGCTGAGAGCTCAGCAGCTTCTGGTAGGCAGCGTTTGAGTAAGTGCCTATCTGTTTAAACTTGCTTCCTTAATTTATTATAATCATTACTCCCTGCAATTAAGGCATATTCTCAATGTTCTATGAATAGTTGCAAATTAAAGAGAAAATTACTGGGACTAAACCCATCGCAGTATTTCATTTTTAAATATATATTCACAGAATAATTGTTTGTAAAAATAAGGGAAAGTCTTAAAAAATAGAATTAGAAGGTAATGCCAAGACAGGAGAAAATATATGACATAGGTGATAATAAGGTTTTAGTAATTCTTACAATAGAGGGAACTTTTAGAAATCAATAGGGAGAAGATAAATATCCTGACAAAGGTAGGAAAGTATCTAAATACACCATTTATTTAAAAGTTTAACCTAGAGACACAAGACATTTTTATTCCCATTGGATATCAAAGAAAAGAGATTTTAAGAAACAAGGTGCAATTTTTTCCTTTGGCAAAGATTTTATAAAAACTTAAAGAACAAAACTTACATTTTTGAGAGATGTATACCTTCTGGTGGTAGGTATATACACTGGTACAGGTGGAGAAAATTTGGTAACATGAATTAAAAGTCATAAAATGTGCATAACATCAAAAGGTTTTGAGAACAGAACTCTGTTGTTTTTATTTGTGTCAGTTAGAAATAATAAAGTTGCACACAAAGTTTGATGCACCCAGTTGTCTATTAGATTATTAGTTAGAACAGAAAATTGTAGAAATAATCTAAATAAATAACAGCAGGGGATTGTTTAATTTTAATAGTAAGACCACTTAATGACCTTAAATTGTTTAATAAATTAAAATATCAATGAAAAACTTGTTAGAGTTAATATGCATACCATGTGCTCACTAAATGAATATATGGAAAAATGCATTCAAAAATTCTGAAAGAACAAATGATGAATGCTCCAAATTATGTGCAAAAAATATGTATTACCTTATAAATAAATCCCAAATGAACAGAATTTATTTCTTTTAAAAATTATTAAAGACTAGAATCTTAAAGTAGGGTAGAAAATTCAACTCAAAGATGCAAAAATATCACATCATTTTCTCTAATTTACTTCTCCTTTCTCTTGAACCCATATGCCTGCCAAATGGCCAGCATGAGTTTATAGTGGGTCAGGAGAGGCTGAATATTTCCAATTAAATTTCTTCTGGCTTAAGGAGTCATTTTTTAGGTAAATATTGCATTGATCCAAAAATCGGACAATGTCTCTCCTCTCAAGTCCTTTCCCCTGCCGTGATCCCCACCCTGGTGTTCTCAGGATACAGAAGGAAGGTGAGGTACCCAGGAGGCGGGGTCTGCTGCAAGCCGATCTATGGATGTGCTGTCTGTCTTGTTCTACACAGCTTTCTGGGCACTGGCCTCTCTTAAAATAAGTTTTATTATTTTCAGGTATGATGAAGCCAGCAGATCAGGAGACAACTGTCACTGAAGATAGAGTTTTACTCACTGCTCCCAAGAGGAGCCTCACGGTGAACTCTAGTGACAGTCAGGAGGGAAAAGTGAACATAGGCAAGAGGCTTTATTGTGGTTTCCACAGGAAGGAATAAACAAAGCAGAGTAAAGGGATTTAGGATTGACTAGTGTGAGTAATTTCATCAGGTTCTCTCTGGTAGTCTGGTACCCGGCCCTGGAGTGATTAGGGAGGAGGACAGTGGCCTGGAGTGTAAGAGCTCAATCAAAGGAGGAGGTTGTTGCTGTAGATTCTGTACCGGTTGGTTGCCATGTGACAGATGCACTTGCAGGCCACAGGAGACCTTTAAAGATCTCTGGACATTGGCTAGCCCTGGGAGGGGCAGTGTCAAACATTTCCTTTCCTTTCCCTAACGTAGTTTCTTCCTTCTGATCTCCAAGCTGTGGACATCTGCTATCAATGCCTGTGGACTTCACCCTTTATTCACTCACAAGGTCCCAGCTCCTGCCAGTTCCCTATCAGATCCCCTAACCCTCTTCTGGTCCCTGGTCCTCTTGGCACTTCACCTTGCACAGGCATGTTGCAACTGCGGAACCTTCTGCAAACCCCACACATCCATAGGGAACTCGCCCCAAATTCAGGCCCTGTCTCTTCCTAAAAATCTCTCAGTTCTTGTTACACTGCTTCAGTCAAGGTACATTTTGTCCCAAAGTCCCAAAGTCAAGATGACAAAAACCACTTCTGCTTTGGAGATCCTCCTCAGGTGTGCTTTGGAGGAATAGATGTTTGAATCTGATTTCTTTCTTCCTTTCCTCCTGTCCTTCCTTTCTCTCCCACTGCACCATTCCCCATTATCTCCTCCAAACACCAGGAGAATGCTCCTCCTTATTTTAGGGAAACTTAATTTACATGGCATCCTCATTCTTCCTTACTCTATAGTTTATAAAAGCAACTCCAAGCAGAGTCACCTAAGCCTGGCATTTTATTATTGGAGCTGTGAGATAGAAACACAGTAGTTTAGTATATTAAAGTATTATTCCTGCTATACTATCCCCTTACAAAATTGGCAGCCTTACAAAGGACATTCAGCTCACATGCATACCTTCTACTTTCAGAAGGATATCTTCTCAGATCTTACTGCTCTCATCTCTTCAACTTTTTTGGGTAAACATGGCACTATGCAAATCCTTACCTTTCTGGAATAAAGTATATTACTCTTTCCCCAGGCTACAGAGCATCATGGAGTCTTAGCTCCTTCCTAAACCCTTCTGATTACCTCCATGATGTCTAGATAGCTTAGGCAAAGTGTAAGCAAGGCTTCCCCTAAAATGGCATGACACTTGGATAAGTCTTCAACCTGGGGTTGGAGGAAGTCAGTAGCTGTCTCTGAGGAAAGGCGGCAGGACAATTCCAGCTCTCACCACGTCCCCACCTCACCCAGGTTGTTGTGAAATCTGTGGCCCTCAGGCGCCTGATTTAAGAAGGACAGAGATACAGGTGGAGCCATGAAATCACTTTGCCTTTCCTGCCCAAACAGGGGGATCTTTCCAACAGGCAGCAAATTTCACGCAATTTGCTGTGGGTTCTCTTTCTGGCTCAACTACATTCTCCCGCTCTGAAAGAGTCTCCCAAGGTCCCCCAGGCCACCGTGTGTTTGCCTGAGCTGCCGCTACTGCAACTGGAATTGCTCTCTAAAAAGAGCCATTTAAAAATCCAAAGTCCAAGTAAGGGGATTAAAAATGCCGTTCTCAGCCCCATCCTCTGTGCTTATATGCAAATTACCCTCTATCTGCTTCTGCATGTGGTTACTCCCACAGAATCTTGACCTTTATTAGAAATGACATGACTTCTACATGTGGGTCCATTTAAGGTCTGTAGATTCTGATTGCTAGATGTTTTAGTTTCGATACTTGTACATTAACATACAGATATAAGACAGCATATATTTTCATTTTCTGTAATTTAAGTTAAAAACAAAATTTTTCTCAGGATATAGACATATATCTATACCTAGATACACCATAGTGAAACTGAAGAACAGTAACCCTACAGAAAGAAGCCCCAATAGCCAAAGTTGGAACGATATGAGTAACAAATGAAGTAGTATTGGATTATAACCCAAAGTATAAAATACATATTCATGAGTTCATACCATATAAATAAATGATTGAGTAAATAAATAATGAGGGATAACAGACAAATTTTCCTTGCATAATGATTCCAAATACAGTATACCCCCCTTAGTCTAGAAGATACATTCCATGACCCCCACTGGGTGCCTGAAGACATGGATGGTATTGAATCTTATATTCACTGTTTTTTCCTATACTTACTTACTTACTTATGATGAAGTTTAATTTATGAATTAAGTACAATAAGAGATTAACAACAGTAAATAATGATAAAATAGAAATGTGCTAATATACTGTAATAAAAGTTATATGAATGTCATTGGGGCCATTATTACGTAAAATAAGGGTCATGTGGGCACAAGCAGGCACTGTGGTGCCACGACAGACAGTCTGATCACTGACATGGCTACCAAGTGACTGAAGAGCAGGGAGCCTACACAGCCAGGATGTGCAGGACAGAGGGGTGGCCCATGTCCAGGGCAGGGCGGAGAGAGACGGCGAAAGATTTTATCACACTATTCAACACAGCATGCAATTTAAATCTGATGAATTGTTTATTTCTGGAATTCTCTCATTTTACACTTTAAGACTGCAGTTGCTGAAGAGTAACTGATACTGAGACAAAGCCTTGAATAAAGGGAAACCATTATAATGAATGTAGGTACTTTGCCCTCATAGAGGTGGAACATAGCTCTCCGCTCCTTGACTATGGACTTTGTATATAGACCTCTTTCCAAAGAGTTTGGTATGGAAAGGGGAGGAAAGAGTGACTTTCCATTGGTGAGACCTCAAAAACATTACCTCAAACAAGCTATCAAGGTCAACACCAGTGGCGGTAAATTATGTTGGTACTATGTGCCCCCACCTAATAAGATGAGATCAAAATGCCACTTTATCTCTGTATTCTTCCTCCGCCAAACCCGTAACTTTGGTCAAAGATGGGCAGCAAGTGCAATTCTTATGCATAATTGAGGAAAATATTAAATGATACAACCACTTTGAAAAACTATCAGTTCCTTATAAAATAAAACATATGACATACCAATTCCATCCTTAGGTTTTTACTCAAAAAGAAATGGAAAAACTGTTTTATAAAAAAGACTTGCACACAGATTTCCTGGTACCTTTATCCAAAATAGTCAAACAGTGGAAAGGGCCAAAATGTCCATCAGTTAGTGAATAGATTACAAATAATTAAAAGAAAATCCACAATTAAAAGGAATAAACTTCAGATTTATGTAACAACATTGGGGGGTGCTTTTAAAAACATTTAAGCTGAGTAAAAGAAGCCAGACACAAAGAGTACATGTATTTTAAAAAAATTCTTAGAACAGGCAAAACTAAATGAGTGTGAAAGACAGCAGATTAATGTTTGCCTGGAGTTGGTGGGGGGAGATCAGGAGTGGGGACAGAGGAAATTAACTCTGAAACATCGCAGGGGACACTCGTAAGCATCACAGATATTCTGTATCTTGATTCTGGTGGTAGCTACACAGTTTTATCCATTTGTAAAAAATCATTGAACTATTCACTTGCAGGTGGTGTATTAGAGTATATGTACATTATACCTCAAAAAGTTGATTTAGAAAGAAACGTACACTATGGACACTGAAACAGAGAACGGGCTGACAGTGACCAGAGGGGAGAGGGGAGGGAATTTCAGGGGGAAAGAGGAAGGGTTTACAGGAACAAGTATAAAGGACACATGGACAAAAACTAGGGTGGGGTGGAAATGGGAGGGAGGTGGGGAGGGCTGGGATGGGAGTAGAAGACAGAAAACTGTACTTGAACAACAATTAAAGTAAAATTTTTTTTCAATTAAAAAAATAAAATAAAAGTATACTATATAGTTAAGTATGCAATTATGGATCAAATCACAGCTCTGCCACCTACTGTCCATGTGACCTCGGTCTTATCACTTAACCTCTTCATGCCTGAGAATCTTTAAATGGGCCTGACCACAGTGCTTGTCTCAAAGGGATGCTATGAGGGGTAAATGAGCAAGTGGATTTCTGTGAAGTGATTGGAGGTTGCCTGGCACGCAGTGAGCTCTAAGGAAGGAATAGTTGCTCTTTTTGCCTTTTATTTTTCTTTTCTAGTATCCTCATTCAATAGTCATTGTGATACATCTTAGCACTTTTACTTCCAAAATATATAACATTCTCCATTTTTGACTCCTAAAACTAATAGCCCTTTATTTCTTTACATTTGCTCTTGTCCCCCTTCTTTTCTGAGTGGTTTTTTAAAATATGAATGAGTTCATATTCCATTCTAGCTAAAATATCTTTTGATGATTTTCCTTGGCACCTCAAATAAAGTTCAAAACCTATCATCACCAAGGAGGCCCCTTCCCAGAGGTTGACTATGCACCTTTCATCACCCTTCTCTCATTCACCAGGCTCCAGCTCTTCTGGAGTCTCGTATTTTTATTCCTGGAACTCACTTAACTCCTTCATGCCGAGAGCCTCAGCACCAGCTGTTCCCGCCACTTGGAAGGCTCTTCATCCAGATCTCTGAATGGCTGGCTCTTACATTTCAGCTCTCAGCTTGAAATGCCACCTCTAATGAGCATATTTGCATGACAACGCAAATTTAAAGGGGTTGTTCGCGTGCAGTGACCATCTACTGTGTTCCCTTTCTGCATGCTTACTATTTTGAAACAATCACAGAGAGAAGGTAGAAGAAGTGTGTTCCAAACAAAAATGTTCCCTAAACTACTGAGGTAAAGATGACAGCAATACGGTGCCCCAAGCCCTCTCTGCTATTTTAGCAGCTATTCCCTACAAACACGGACATTCTTTTACGTAGCTGCACTACAACTAACAAAACCAGAAAATTAACATGGATACTCAACATCCATTTAAGTGTCTGGCCATATTCGTGTTGTGCCAACAATATCCTTCATAACTGAGGGATCTAGCTCGAAATCATGCACCCCATTTAGTTGTTCTTAGTCTCTTCAATCTGGAAGAGTTCCTTAATTTTGTTTGTTTGTTTGTTTTGACTGTCTTGACCTCATTACAGGCCAGTTATTTTGCAGAACGTCCCTCAGTTTGGATTTATCTGATATTTCCTTATGATAGGATTCTGTTATGAATCCCGGGCAAAAACGTCACAGAAAGGATGCTGTAACCCTCTCAGTCTTCCCCCCAGTGGCACATGAGTTCAGTTCCGCCCTTTACAAGTGATGCTCACTTCGATCACTTGACTGAGATGGTGTCCACCAGGTTTCTCCACTGGAAAGTTACTCCTTTCCCTTTTTCATTTGTAATGCCCTTTGTGGGGAGGCACTTTAAAACTGTAAATATAATTTTCCTTGTCAAATTTCCATTATTTTTCATTTATTTATTTATATCTGTATAAATCAATGGCTCTTTATCTTATTCATTATATTTTAACCTTTTGCTGTCACTTACTTTGATGCTCACACTCCCAGATTTGGCTGGGAGGAAACTCTCCAAGCTGACTTCTTCCTTTTGATGTATTTGAATCATGTTTTTCATGTTTTCTTGCTTTTTAGTATGATTACACTTTCTGGCTTCGTCTCGTGCTTTCCCTGCTCATATTCTGTCAGCCATCTTTTCAAGGAGTCTTGTTTTCTTTTAGTGAAAAATAGTATTTAGAATTCAAGATCAGGACTCTATGCATGCCCCTAGCTATCAGAATTTGATGCTTGAGCTCTCCCAGCATATAATATTATATTTCACATAATATGCATATTATAATATGTTGTCATATAATATACTGCCTTGGTTCTTCCACTGAGAAGTCTCAAACATATATGCTTATATGTTTATTTACTATTACATATAATTGTATATTTAATATATAATACACATTGTGAATATTAGAGATATTTGTTTCATATTACAAAGTATGCATATTTCTACATGTGTTTATTTCTACATTTATCTACACATATATTAACACGTATAAATTTTCCAGTCCAATCCAACCACACAGGCGGGATTGTTCTAGTTTTCTCATTTGCTGAGTGTGTAACTCCCTTTTCCAGCAGTGAGAAACCCGATGCCCACTAACCTTAGTGCGTTTTCTTACCTGCTGAATCTCCCTGCTGCAGCAGGTGCCCTCCCCCGGCCCAGGCTCTGATAACAAGCACCAGTGGCCTGCCCCTCTTCCCCTCCTCACCCTGCCATGTCTGCCCCCTCCAGTTTCAGGGCTGAATTGTCCTAGAGGGGAAGGGAGGAGAGAATGAGGTAGAAGCAGAGTTGGTCTGTTCCATATGCTTACGGAAGGCACAACAGTATAATTCACCCTGTTTCTTTTTCACTGCATGTCTCTCCCAACTAGAACACAAACTCTGCAAAGGCAGACACTTTTTCTGTATTGTCACTGAAAACTCTGGGCTCTGGGGAGGCAAGCAACAGATATTTGTTTCTTCTGCAATGCACATGCAGAGGATTAAATAAAATTAAGACATTTATTTTTCTCTAAATTAGTGATAGTTAGGTATTTGAAACAATGCAGATATCAGTGAGTTTAATTGCATCTTTCACATTCAAACAGGTTGTTTTAGACTTGAAAAGCCATAATGTTAGAATTATAATGTTGTCAACTTTAGAAATTACTACCACCAACATAAAAGTACTTCTACTTCCTGGTGTTCAGTGATAACAATGTATTACCTACATTTTAAGGAATATTTTACCTATAACTATAATACTGCCCCCAAAGATTATTCAGTCATATATGCTTATATCAGTCAATATAATATTGAGAGGTTGATGCTATTGAAGATTTACTTTGCACATTTAAGTTATATAGTTTCTTTATTTGTATTCATGTAATATGTATATTGCCATTTTGAAAGAATTGTAGCAAAGAAAAACTAATTTAAATATAAATTGTATTTTACCTATTAGTATGATAAATCACATAAGTCATTATGTGAAGAAGTTGGTTTATTTATTTTCCTGTTTCCTGGTATGGTCTCTTCCAGAGATAAGATCTCTTACCAGGGATAAGGTTTTGACTTGGAAACATCCTGCATGCTACAGCATGTTCCATGTGATGTGCTAGTTGCTAAGGTAACTGGATTTTCCTGAAAATACCAAACTAAACAGGAGCCTGAATCATCAGTGAGTAATTTGCTGCTATTATATTCACTGAAATTTTCTTTACATAGCATTCAAGTAAACACATAATGACCAGATAATTCCAGATTCTTTCTCTGACCTCCCCTCCTCTGCCTTTGACATTTGAAAAGCACAATCACAGGGTAGTCAATTACAGAAAGTTTAAAATATTGCATGAATCAGAGCTCACGTAAATTCTCAGGTCCTGCTAATTAAGGGATCTGTGGCCATTTGATTTAAATTAAACATATCTTTGTAATTTCTCTGCACACACATTTGCTAAGCACAGTTGCAGAAGAAACTGTTTTTCAGGACCTTAACTTATCTCTGTAAACAAATTTATACCTCCAATAGCAATTGGATCTTTCTTTTTGAAGCAGAACTTCAAAGCATAGGTTCTTTACTTTGAAATACCTTATTTTTTTTCTGACTAGCTATGTCTTTTATTTTTTTTTATTTTTTTTTATTTTGGATTATTCAGTATAGTTTCAATCTTTTACTCCCATTCCAGCCCACCCACCCATCCCTCCCAACCTCCCTTCCATTTCCAAGCCCCGTAGTTTTGTCCATGTGTCCTCTATATTTGTTCCTGTAAACCCTTCCCTTCTCCCCTGAAATTCCCTCCCCTCTCCCCTCTGGTCACTGACATCCCGTCCTCCATTTCAGTGTC
>CM052539.1:174529526-174558703 GCA_028533065.1 Trachops cirrhosus | reverse complement strand
ATCTGAAATATCTTATTAAAAATAGTATAGTAACTATGTACAGTGGTAGCTATACATATGTATTATATCCATTTGAAAGTAATAAATCTGAAAGCTTTATTTTGTTCCTTTATTGATAGAAGGTCTCCATTTCCCTTGTAGTTCATCTATCACCTAATTTAGACTATTCATTCCATAAATTAGCAAGTTTGTTTTAATATAGCCTTTATTCAAGAAACAACTTGAAAGATATACAGAATTTTATAGGTTTGGTGACATGACTCATAAAATTGATGAAACCATACATTGTTGATTGATTTCTGCTAGTTAAAAGCATACCTTAAAATTGCCAATTTCTTTCTTGTAGCTTTTTGATTCGTTGCACTTTTTTTATTAAGAATTTCAACTTCATTTTGAAACCATAGAAATACATTACCATTTAAGAGAGTTCACAGTAACATTTTGAAAAAGAAATGCTATGTTTTGGCTCTGACTGATGTGGCTCAGTGGATTGAGTGCCAACCTGTGAACCAAAAGGTTTCCAGTTCGACTCCAGTCGGGGCCACATGCCTGGGTTGCAGGCCAGGTCTGCAGTTGGGAGTGTGTGAGAGGCACCTGATGGATGTTTCTCTTGCACACTGATGTTTCTCTCCTTCTCTTTCTCCCTCCCTTCCCCTCTCTCTAACATAAATAAATAAAATCTTTAAAAAACCTATTTTGGGGATTAATGCTTATATCTGATCCAATGAAAAAGAAATCTGCCTGAATCAGAGATTTCCACTGTCTCTAGAGTTTAATGGCCAGAATTCAAATTCAGCTCCCCCCACTGTCTACGGTAGGACCTGACGGTAGCCAAGAAAGTGTCAGTACTTTGGGGATAATGATAATATCTACTTCTTAGGGTTGTTGTGGGACTAAATCAGATGACCTCTGTAAGGAAATCAGCATGGTACTTGACACATAAATGCTTAATACGTGTTATCTACTATAATTTCTATTATTCTTGAGTGCATTGGAATGAGAAACTCATTTAAAATATTCTTTCATATGTTGATTATAATGTTTGGGACGAGCACTGTAGGCATCACTGAGTGCTATTTTACCTTTCTGTAGATGTGAACTTTATCTCGGAGCACTCAGTGGGGCATCTTCTGATGTAAGCTCAATACCGGTTTCATAAGGAATTGAAGATTTCAACCACGTTAATTGTTGAGAGTGAAGTTGGACCCCCTCCCTTAAATAACAAAGCTTTCTAGTTTACTTTATTCCACACTCCCAAGTCTTAGTCAAACAGAAATGTTTGAACACGGATTGATATTTTCTCGATGACTCATGCTGCTCCTTATGAACTGCAAGAAAAGTGCCGCAACCCAGCATTGCCTTTGGGGGATTTCTGAAAATGCGTGGGCAGGTTTGTCCTGGTTAGCTGTGATTTCTATTTGGTGTTTCTCGGGACCCTCTCTTCACTGTCATGTCACTTCTATGCCTTTAGTAGTTGCAACCCCGCCTAATCTGTAACAGAGTACTTTGGAAACACACCAGGATACCGAGTGAAACAGAGTACCTGAGCAAGGAGAACCTGGCCAAGTTTAGGTGCAGTAGTAAACCAGCTAGACCTGGGATAGTTGCTCTGCTCCCTGTAGGTATTGTGCTGGGAGGTTCGAGGTTGCTGTAATTCTATCACCAGGCTAAATGACACAATTTACAATTAAATCTGGAAGTATGAAAGAATGTTTCCTTAGTGGGGAGACTGAGAATACCTGTTGATTCCGCTCTCAGTAGAGTGAAATACGGTGACTCATGCTTGTTGCATAATCAGTTTTCCTCATGAGTCACACCAGTTCTCCCGAAGCAGCTTCACCTACTCTCCTTCAGATACTAATCTGTTATTTTCATTACATTTACAGTTTCTGCATTTTACTTTCACTACGTAGTCCTACTTCAGGCAGATCATGAGAAGGCAGAGTTCTTTGGAAAAGACGGTAAAGCTGGAAAAAAAACAGAAGGCAGCAGGAAATGAGGAAGACCAAATCCGAGATGGATTGCCTCCACAGAAGAAGCCATAAGCCTGAGTCTCCGGGAGCTGAGCAGGGCTGTTGAGGACAGGACACTGTGGACATCACACATTCCCAGGGTCGCCAGGAGTGAGAGCCAACTCAATGGCACATAGCACATATATAGTCTGACGCAAAAATTAGTTAATATGAAGCTACTTTAAAATTTTTTCTCTTGATGAAGGAACTTATCATATGGTCTTATTGATTAGATTCTGTCACTTGAAAACATTGCACACTAAAGTCTGTTGTCTTTTAAGTTGGCAACTTTTTAAAAACTTTTTTCCTATTTGGATGTATAGTCTGACAGTAAACCTCATATTTTCACTTCCTTTTGATGACAAATTTTTAAAAATACACTGTCTTTGATTTAGCTGCATTAATCAGTCATGTTGTCTACCTACTATCACATCTGTTATTCTTATAAACAAAATGTTATTATTTAGTTGCTTAAATATTTCTATTTATTTCAATGTCTTCAGATCCTAATGAATTAAACAAACATTTGTTATGATTCTTGTTGATCACTTTTGTATCATTAACAGCTCCAGAATGCTTGACATACATAAGATGCTCAATATATATTCACCATGAATAAATAAAGGAATAAATGTTGACACCAGGCCTTGGTAACCTTAGTTGTGACACCATGTAGAACCTGATACACATTCTTTTGTTGCTGTTGTTGTTGTTGGTATATGTTTGCTTATTTGCTTTTTCCTATGACTGGTTGAAGTTTCACAGGGTATGATTTTGTCAGTACCAAGGAAAGGAGAAAAGGGCTAGGTCTCTCAGCTCCCCCATTATATGCCCAGCACCTCCCTAGGTATCCAATACATGATAGATGCTCAATAAATATTTCTTGACTTAATGAATGGGTTCAGAAAACTCATAATAGAATGATGAATGAAGGAGCTAAATTCTAGTATACTTGCTTGTGGCAAGAACTATGAGCGTAACATTTCTCCCACAACTTATGTTATTATCGCAAGTTCATTAGCTCTTTGTGAACAGTTCTATGTGAGAAGACAAAAACCAACTATAATTGTGTTCTGTATTGGGAAATGACTACGAAAATCTCCCTAACTACAACAGGCTTCTTAAAGAGTATGGAAGCAAAATATGTCCTCACCCATAGCCCCAGTCATTGAGACTTAGTCCAGGGCTCACAGCACACCTTCTGTCCAAAACTCCAGTCACTTCTGCTAGTGTTTCATGTGCTTAAGATATTCGTTACTGATCATATTATCCCTTTGATAATCATGTTCTTCATTCAACTATGAAGTCACTATCTTGAAGGCCATGCTGGAGTTATACATGATGTGTCAATATTACACCTTACACTTCTGATAGCAAACTTATTCACTTTGAAGTTACAGAAGTCCCTAAAGGCCTTCTTATTTACTCATTGAAAAAAGTGATGAGCCAATGTGTAGACTTGTAAACTGGTAGACCTAAAAATGAATCGTCTCTTTGTTGCTTGCTACTTTCCATCGCAGCTCAAAAATTTAAGACCAATCTACTTGCAGTTTACATGTCTATTATTCCTTCATTACAATTATGTTGCTTAAAAACACTTTTTTTGATGATTGCTAAGGGTAATGGAGAGAAAATATGCAGAAATAACATATATAGAGAGTACATAAAGGTAGGAGAAAGTACTATCAGTAATATAAATCATAGAAGCTAGGAGAGGCATTAAAAAGGGCTAAAGAAAGAGCTTTTTCTCAACAAATATTAATTGAGCACTTACTATATGTAGACATAGCAATTACGATGGAGGCAGAAAAATGGATCACACATCCTAATTCCTGGAACCTGTGAATGTCACCTTATATAACATAAAAGTGTCTTTGTAAATGCAATTAAATAACAGATCCTGAGAAGAGGAGCTTATCCTGGATTACCCTGATGGGCTCAATGTAATCACAAGTGTCCTTATATCAGAGAGAGCAGAGTGAGATTTATATATGCTAGCCTTGAAGACAAGTGATATGGCCACAAGCTAAGCAATGCCAGCAGCCACTCATTGGGGAAAACTGGAAAAGGCAAGAAACACTTTCTCCCCCAGAGTTTCCAGGAGGAGCTCACCTCTACCGGCACTGTGTTTTCAGCCTAGTGACACTGGTTTCAAAATCTGACACCCAGAACTGTGAGATCATAAATTTCTGTTGTTTTAAATCACCAAGTTTGTGATTATTTATAATAGTAGCCTCAAGAAACTAATACCATGCCTGAAGTTATATCACTAAGAATCCCACACAAACACACACACAGACATAAATCTGGTTCCTCTTTTACTAAGTACGTGACTCTAAAAAACAGGGAAAATTTTATATCTATTAACTACCTACTATGTGCCAGGCATGTATTTACATCACTTCAATCTTTACAACACCATTGTTTTTGCCTGAACAACATCTACATTTTTAGTGATAGCTTTCATAGTGAGGAAAACTTTAACTTACAGCCAATATTACTCAGAAATTTTAATGCAATAGTTTGAATTTAAATGCAAGATATGTGTGAATAGTATGTAATTGGTCAATAATAATGCTTTTACTTCAGATGGTATGTGTTTTCCAGTTTTTTGTCCTTATTCAAAGTGGCTATATTTATTGTGTTTCTTATTATCTTGGACTGTAAGCTTAGTGTTGCCCTAAAGGTATCAGCTACTTTGTCTGGAGTGATATTAGGGAAAATCTAAAGGACAGACCTTAGACTTACTACAAAATTATTTGTATTTGTCATCATTTGACCAACTGCAGCTTCTGTGTAAATGCTCAGGAAAAAGCAGAATTGGTAGGAAGCTGTCATCCCAAGGAGTAATCTGTCAACCTTGGGGGTGTGGAGGGGATGATGTAAGGGGATAAACACCCAGGTTGGTAGGTAGTGTGTGTTTCTATCAACTCCCACATGCAACCAGGTCTTGGTGCTGTTCTGAATGTTCTCCTGAGCACATCAGCCCCAGTGGAAGTTACCACACAACTCTGATACCAGGAGACTAGCAAAGATTGTCCCAGGGGAGCACAGTGGGCAAGGGGAAGAGCAAAACCTAATTAGATTTTCTCTTTCTCCACTGCTGCCAGCCACCTTTGACCCCCAACCACAGGCTCATCATTTCTCTGCTCTACCAAGAAGTACCCTTTCAATAACTTTCCTTTTCCTGATTGTTTTCTCCAATATTTGTCTCTTTGTTATGTCTTAGAATCTGTATTTCCTACATGTACTGGTACCCACAGAACAAAGGTCTTTATGGCCATCTTTCCAGGGCAAAGGTTAGGCACTCACATCATGGGGACTCAGCTGTCCCATTATTGTTAAACCTGCTGGACTCATGTCAGAAGTTTTGTTTTTTTTACTGAGTAACTAAGACTGAACCATCTTCTCAGAGACCTGTAGGCTTTAGAAATCATACAACCACTTCTTTGCCACATGTGTATTACCTGGGAATCCTCCCCATTTTCCTCTGCTGAGTCTGGAAACCTGGAAGGTAGCACTGACTCTTGCATTCCTGCCCCCTTTAACTTATATCTGGTATGCTATATCCTGTGTGTAAGTGTCAAATATATTAAAGAAGAAGGAACTTTCTTTTAGTTCTACCTTCAAAGTTCAGAAATTTGTCTTAACCAAACTAAAGCACCTGGGCAAGATGAGAGCAATATCTAAATCCAGACAAAAAAGACCCTCTGGAGAATGTGGATGTTGGGTAGAATCGCACCGAGTCTGAGAAAACATTGGAACTGGCTGATAGCAAAAACAGCACTCCAAGTTGCCTCAGTTCCAGTCTTCAGTTTTAGCATATACTTCATTTTGCTCCTTTTAGGCAAAGTCCGTGTGCCTTGTGTATCACCAAAAACCTTAATCAATTCACCTAATTCGCAGATTATCAGGAAAAAAATAAGTAGTACATGGTGCCTGGCACAAACTTTTGATGAATGTAAATTATCGATATTACCAATGGTGATGGTGAAGGTCAAATTGGAATGATATGTACTTTGTGAAAATTATAAAGGCTAGTCATTATAAGTTTGTTATTCTTCCTCTGAGAAGGACAATTCAGCGTATTCAGATTATAAATTCTTGTTACTTGAACTCCTGTTGTTTTAAAAAATCAGTCTTGTGCTGTTCACTCCACTACATTAGCACTTACTGTACTTGTTCTTTCTCCTTAGATAAACAATGCTAATGTGTTCAAATTAACCCAGTTGGAATTAATTAAGTTAGCCTATTGGCAAAATACCATATTTTAGGTACATTTCTGAAGACCTCATTTCAGCATTACACATTTCCTTAAGAAATTAATAAAATCAGCTGATGGTCTGTCTCATCTGGCCATCTGGGCTTCTATACTAATTGCTGCTGACAAGTTGTTCTTTCTGTTGAGTTTTTAAGTTCAGGTGAAAACAGCATTTTGTCCTTTATCATTCATGATTCAATTCACACTCAGTTGATAAAGGGAATTCAAACAAACAGATTAAGAAAATTCAACAGGGGCAGATTCTAGGGTATGTCCATATACTTTCACTAGGAAATAAGTTTAGGCTTTACAAGTTAAATGTTTCTAGATAAACTTCCTTAAAAACAGATGTAACCATTAAGCAGGAGAAACAGAGGTTCAGATCTGAGCCTCGATATAATCAGTACATAGATTCATTTTTCCTCGTCCTGCACTCCACACTTACCAAGGGCCCTAAAGCTCTCTACCTGGCCAAGGTCTGCCTCTGCAGCCTCATCCTCATCCTCCTGCCTTGCACACTGGCTCCGGCCCCTCCTCATCAGACTCAGCTTCCTGAGATCTCAAAGTCTCTCCCTGGAATATGGAATTCCACCTCACACCCGTTATAACAACACATGTACAAAAAGAATTCTAGGTACCTAATGAAAGACAAAACAATTTCCAAAAAGCGAAACAATAAAGAGTTTCATTGCTTGAGGTAAGAAACAATTGCATAATAAGACACACACACACAAAACACTGAAGGAAAAGGAAAAGATGACACTACTGTATTAAAATAAAGAATTTCTGTTCCTCTGCAGATACCATTAAGAGAGTGAAAACCATGTATCATTAAACTGTATATTTTTGTGCTGTGCTCTTCTCTACACATATGCTCTATTTTACACACCTGCACACACATAAAATAAACTTGAAAGGGTGACTTTCAACCACCTAGAGGAGCGGACGAGAAAGGGAGAAATTACAGCGAGCACAGGACGTTTAATGCTGCTTAAAGAGGAAGGCAGAACTGCTGGCGTTCCGATGTGCTGGCCACAGAGCATGAAGTGAGGGGCCCCCAAATGAGGCCCCATCTCTGCGTTGTCTAGTGACTGTGCTGAATGATACATTCTCATCTATTTTATGTGCAGCAGGTTATTTTGAAATAACTTAATATCTTCACTCTTAGTTTTCTCTTCAATATGTGCTTCTTTCTGTAAAAAGCTCATCACAAAAAGTTGAACCATAATTAGATACAGTTTTTCCTTTTTCTTTCTACAGGAACACATAGAAACAAAATTACATTTCCATGAAACCTAATTAAAATACTAGATGATAATCCCACACTACTTCTTTTACATGCTGATTAATTAGTTCAAGTTTTATAATCTTCAGTACATGTTAGAGAGAAAACAGCTAGTACTTTAAGCATTCAATTGGAGGTGAAAAAAATACCTGACTTCTTTGTAAGTTTTGGTTAAGAAGAGCTCAGTATTTCATGCCCATGGGAACTTGTGCTATAATATAATACCAACATGAATAAAAAAGTTATACCATATACAGCTATCTTTCACTATGGCAAAGAATTTCAGTTTGTTACTGTTAAAAATAAACTCATCATAGTTTCTAAATATCTTGACTGAGCTTTAAAACAAAAGCAACTCATTGTAAATATTTAGCTGGGGGATTTATTAAATAGATCAGCCCAGCGTGACTATCCCAGCTGGAAGAGGAAAAGAGATTGCTGCTCACAGTACTGTATAAACCATTCTTTAAATAAGGCTGAGAATGGTAGTGTTATGTCTGTTTCTGGGATTCACGACTTTCTCACAACTCAATTGCCAGCTGAAGTTCACGTCATGTCAAGCAGAGCTCAAAGGAAGTTTGCAGTTCAAGTCTCCAGATTATTTCTATCAACTTGAATTTCATTTATAAGACTCACAAAAGAGGACTATTCCTTATGCAAAGTGAAGACAGCTGGAGATGTAGGTGTGTTATGGATATGTGGGGTGGTCCACTCCAGTATTAATTTAGCTTATTTGCCAGGAATATGGCCTGTATACAAAAGCTGTATCTTTTCCTTGCCTTGATTCCTAACCACAATCCGTATTTCACTATGTTCAAAAACACTATTCAATTGCAATTATACCTTCATCTCTGCAACGTACTTTGTATACAAAATTTATTAAATGCATTGGGGTGATATTGGTCTATAATACTTCATTTGTATATCACATTCTGTGTCCTTGACCCAAAGTTAAATTTCCTTCTGTTGCCACAAATTTGACCCCCTTTACCTTTTACTACTTCCTCCCACCCTCCTTTCCCCTTGTCTTGTGTGTGTCTATGATTTTTGTTTGTTTATTGTTTTCTGTTTTATATCCTATGTGTGAGTGAAATTATACATTTTTTTACTTTCTCCATGTGACTTATTTTGCTCAGTGTAATATTTTCCAGTTCCAGCCACGCTGTTGCAAAGTTTTGAAAACACTTATTTGTAAAAATATTTGTACCCCTATATTCACTGCAGCATTTTTCATGGTGGCCAAGACATGGAAGCAATCCAAAAGTCCTTTGCTACATGGTTGGAAAAAGAAGAATGGTACGTATATGCAATTGACCACTACTCAGCCATAAGAAAAGATAAGACATTACCATTTGTAAAGTGCTTTTTATGTGCATTCCTATATGTAAGTTTTTACTGAAGTTATCAGAAGTCTAATAAAATATTTTTAACTATCTGTCTATAAGAATACCCACCTCAGAAACTATTTAAAATAAAGGGGCACAAACTAATGAGGTCAGGGAGTACAATTCATTGTTATATTACGCTTCTCACATGAGTTTCTAATTCTGAAATACATACATTTTTATGGATTTTAGGTAATTTTACAGTTCCCTTTATTTCTTAAAATTAACCCAACATAATAGTTATTGGATCATGAACACGGACAACAGTGTGGTGATTGCAGGTGGGGTGGAATGGGTGGAGGTGGAAGAAGGTATAAGGGATAAACGGTGATGGAAAATACAAACATACATAAATAATAATAGTTATTGGACTTGTTGACTTCTTTCTCTTGGTGTTGACATTTAATAATTAAGCTGTCATTGTTCCATATTGCTTTTCAAGAACTGTCCTCATTACGCAAACTTAAAAAATGCAGTTTAGTTTAGACCATACCACTCAAGGAGTAGCCACTCTTTCTTTTCATATGAGATATGAGTCAAATCTTCCAAACACTTGACAATATTGTAAACATGTTTTAAGTTGACCATTATTTTACTTCTGTTCCTTAAAAAAAATGAATGAAAAACAAATATAATTGCCACATAAAGTGATCCTCTCATCCCAGGAGAAGGAGACACTTGTGTCCAATTTTTACAGCCTCAGTATAAGCTGTCACTCATTGGGTTGTATCGTCTTGGTCTATGAGAAAAGAGAATGGGTAAGGGGATGAGCACAGCTCATTATTCTAGAACAGAACTAACTCAAAAGACTGAGGTGGAAACTAAAGTGTGTATGATGTATCTCAGGGCTCAAAACACCCCTGCACACATTACATTTTTAAATGAACACATGACCATATTCTTGCATGGCCAGCATTACAAGGAGACGAAACTTGCCAGTGAGCAGTCATCTTGGCGTTAAGAATGAAATAAGAAAACAAAATGGGGTGCGATGATAACATTGAAGGTTGATGTCTTCATGCTATCCTCAGAGAATTTCATTGAGATGATTCAGTTATTTTGGGGACCCAAGATGGTGATCCAATGTATCAAAGCCTAAGGTCTATCCACCTACCCTGGCTGGACATGAACATGAACTTCAGGCCTCCTCTAACTCTCAAAAGAACTTAGTCTCTGCTGGGAGACAGGAACCCAAGGAGCAGCAAAGAGCTACCAAACTGAAGTTTTCCTCCCTGGCATATGTGTGACCCCACTTGTCAATCATGGAAACGAAAAGGCAGCAAAGGAGCTCCTTTGAATACGTTGCCATCTATCTATACTCTGATATTTGGCTCCTCCGGCTGTTCCTCCAGGCCGACTGTGAGCTCTTTGGCAGTAGACAGTAGACGTTGTGAAGTCCTCAGGGCTTAACACAGGGCCAGTCATGGGCACTAAGCATTTCGTAATTGTTTGAACGAGTTAATAATCAGTGAGTAAAATTTTAAACAAAATTGAATATATCCAAATAAATACAATGTTAATATTAGTGAGTCAAGAAACAGGAAATTGCTATTCAAGAGGTAATAAAACTATAAACATATAAAAACATAAAATGTTAATTTTTCTAGTTTTTTCTGTCAATAGTATCTATAATTATAAAAATACATTATCTTACTTATGTCTATCATAATAATATATTTTCCTCTAGTTGATATATATTTTAATATTTGATAATTTATTAATATTAATCCTTAATGATATTCAGTATTTAATTTCTATATTTAATAAGTTAGCAAAACAAAAATACAAAGTAAATTAATATAAAATACAGCATTTGGACTATCTGAAAAAAGTTTCAACAATAATACTCATTGTTGGTGAGGATGCAATGAAACATATTTTTATGTATTATTAGCAGTTTTTTAAATGGTAGAGCCCTTTTGGGGAGCAATATGATAATCAAGGACAATTAAAACTACAGATCCTGTTCATCAAGTTAATCCCATATCTGAGTATTGTACCTAAGGCAACAATATAAAATTTGGAGAGGAAACCTAAAAAATATATACCCTGTAAGATTTTTTTTTAAAAAAAGAAGATAAATGTAAGCAAATTAAATGTCCACCTGTGGGAGAAGCTTATTTATTTCTAGCATGTCAGAACAATAAAATATTAGGCAGCTTTTAAAGATGAGAAATATGAAATATGTATAGCAACACAGAGGCTCTATATGCTAATGTAAGTAAGAAATGCAGAGGTCAAAGCTGTGACCACATTGCAATGCCAATTACTTGTATATAGAGTTTATTTAGTGCCAGTGCCTAGAAGTGTTTCGGAGAGATGAGAACGGTTTTATTTTGTAAGTTGTGCGACTATGAGAGAAATATCTCTTTCATTAGAGTTATATTAATGTTGCTGTTGATACTATAAAGGCAATAAAAACAGCATGTATACATTCAAAGAAAAAGAAGGAAGACTTTCTGGTGCTTTATCACACTTACGGCAGAGTTGATATGGAAATGACACAGATGTCGATCCAGCAGCCGCAGAAAGGCCATGGGTAGCTGTCAGGAGCCTGAGCTCAGCCCCAGGGGTACCACCTGTGACCATGTGCATACCTACTACCTGCGCCTCAGTTTGTCAATTAGAAAATAAGATGGTGTCGCGCGCTGTCCCCTAAGGGATATTGATGGGCGTGTAAGTGGGTACTTTCTCTTTCAAACAAGGCTTCTGCAATCCTCTTTTGGCAACATTGTTGTATTTTTTTCTTTGTGCAGGAAAAAAATGTCTATTACGTAGTCCAATTATTGTGACCCCTGAATGTTGAGGTTGTCTCCTAGCACAAGCAGCATCCTAACAGAAGGCATGAATGTTGACCTTAAGAGTTTTAAAATATAACTAGGAGGCACTTGCAAATCTGGCAGACAAATAGGTGTCTATGGTGCATTCTTTCTAAAACCACCCTTCAAATGAGCAACCCAGGTCAGGTAGTTCGTTCACTTGTTCTCATTCTTTTATGAAACAAAAACGTTAATGCCAACATTAGTTTTATTCTGGAGCAATTAGACTAGTGCATCACAATACTATTCAACATATAATAAGAAAATGCACCTTTTACCACCAGGAACATTAAACTTCATTAGAACATACATTCACTGCTTGAGTCAACTTGATTGTCAATTTCAACACAACAATGTTCTCTTAATAAATTAACAGTTTTGCAGCCTAGAAATTACTTTATTTTTAGTTATAATACCACAATTGATAGTTAAAATTTTGTTCTCTTTCCTATTTGAAATACAGGATGATTGATATGATTTATTTTTTAATTGCCAAATATACACAAATTATATAATTGATAATTTATATAGCACATATATACATATTTGTTCATTTTATATATTTCTCAGATAAGATAATTTTTAATGGAATTAATAAGTTTGAGAATGAAATATTTTAAGAGCAGTTTTGCCAAACTTCCTCTTTCTGTCATATTCATCTTAAATGATGTCAAAATTGATTGCTATCTTTGGCTAAATAAGTTTGGAAGAAATATAACCATCCTTTAAACTGCGTCTCCTAACTGAAAGGTGAAAGACAAAAAAAGTCTCATCAATTTTAGGTACAGAATGTGCTAGAGAAGTCTTGGATTAGCATGATTATAGTCTTTGCTGTAAGTCAGAGTTGATTAATTGCTCCTAAAATTTCATATTAACCTGAAACTTTTGCAAAATAACAATTCTTAAATGTAGCAGTTTTCAACCAGTGTGACACAAGAATTTTTAAAACATGAAATACTTGACTCTTTAGTCAGGGGCACTGACCTGTTTTCCCTTTGATTGTCCAGTAAAACAATGACAACAGCCAATACAACAATAGCTGTCTGGTGTGAATGAATCAAAAATACTTATTGTTTTGTGTCGGATGGGCAAAAATGTATTCTTTTGGTGTGCTGCAGAATTTTATTAATTAGTTTGTGTGTGCCATGAGATGAAGAAGGTTGAAAAATCACTGCTCAAATAGAACCCTAATGAACTTAATGTCCTTTCTAAATAATCCCTATCAAGTAATTTTTAATGCTGTATTTAAATATTACTTTGTAATTCTACATTGTGTCACTTAGAAAATAAATGGTATTTTTATAAGGAAAATGATTTAAACTTCTATAGAGTTTTATTCTCAAAAATAATTCTATTTGTTGATCCTGTAGTGTATTTAAGATGATTAATTTAAATTATTAATTATACTTAGTATACGTTAGCCTTCTATAACTTCTATTATTAATCAGTTGTGAAGCACCCACTTTTTTAACAAATATTTGTTGAACACCTACTATACATCAGCATGTACTTTAAATCACTTATTTATACATAAATCTTATACCTATGTAATTTACATAACATGATTTTTACTTAAGATATACTTACTTCTGTTATAAATTGAACCTTTTAAAGTATACAATTCAGTGGATTTTGATATATTCACAAGGTTGTACAATTACCACAATCTAATTTTAGAGTATTATCACCCTGAAAAGAAATGCTGAACCCATTAAGAATAACTCTTTATTTCTCTATTCCCCTGGTTCCTGGAAATCAGTATCTATTTTTACAATTTTATGGATTTTCCTATCCTAGGCATTTCACATAAGTCTCCCCATATAATGTGTAGCATTTTGTTCCTAGCTTCTTTCACTTAGCAAAATGTTTGCAAGGTTCATTCATGTTGTAGCACATATCAGTAATTCATTCCTTTTTGTGGCTGAATATTATCTCTATGTATAATCTACCACATTTTGTTTATCCTTTTATCAATAATAGACATTTTGGTTGTTCTTTTTAGCTATTTTGAGTAATGTTGCTATAAACATGTTTAAGTTTTTATGCAAAAACATGTTTTCAGTTCTCTTGGGTATTTTCCTAGGTGTGGAATTGCTGGGCCATATGGTAGTTTTATGTTTAAAAGTTTGAGGAACTGCTTGATTCTTTTCCAAAGCAGCTGTGCCATTTTACTCTCCAGTTATCAATGCACAAGGGTTCCAGTGTCTCTGCATCCTTGCCAGCATTTGGTATTGTCCATTTTTCTATTATAGCCATCTTAGTGCGTGTGAAGTAGTATCTCATTTTAATTTTGGTTTACATTTTCCTAATTTCTAAAGATTGTGAGCATCTTTTTATGTGCTATTGACTACTTGTATATCTTCTTTGGAGAAATGTTTATTCAAATCCTCTGCCCATTTTTAATTGGATTATTTGTCTTAAGATTAAGTTGTAAGATTGTCTTATATATTGGCAAATCCCAGGTTTTCTTCTAAGGGTTTAGTAATTGTGGCTCTTACATGTACATCTTTGATCAACTTTGAGTTAATTTTTATATAGGTTTTAGGAATATAGCTTTATTGTTTTGCATATGGATACCCAGCATTCCCAGTACTGTTTGTTGATAAGACTATGATTTTCTCTACTGGATTGTCTTAGCATCCTTTTCTAAGAACTATTTCCCATTAACATATGGCTTAGTTCTGCTCTCTATTTCATTCCATTGATCTAGGTGTCTATGTTTATGCTGATACCACACAAGCTTGATTACAGTAGCTGTGAGATAAGTTTTGAAATTGGGAAGTGTGAGTCTTATGCATTTGTTTTTGACTATTCTGAGTCATTCTCACTTCCAGATTTTAGGAAGAATTTATCAATTTCTGTGATATGGCAGCTGAGATTTTGATAAAGATTGCCTTGAATCAGTAGAACCATTTGTAGATTATTGCCTTTTTAATAATATTAAGTCTTCCCATTCAAGAACATGAGATAACTTTCCATTTATTTAAGGCTTTTCCAATTTCTTTCAGTGATATATTGCAGTTTTTTGTGTATAAATTGGGCATTTCTTTTGTGAAATATTTTCCTAATTCTTTTAATATTTTTAATCCTATTCAAATAAAATTGTTTTTCAATTCATTTTTGGATTATTCATTGCTAATGTTGAAAATTCAATCGATTTTTGTATATTGATCTTGTTCCTCCAATCTTGCTTAACACATTTATTAGATCTAATAGCTTATTGTTGATGGTGCTTAGCATTTTCACATAGGAGATAATATCTTCTGCAATTAGAGATTAATTTTTCCTTTCCAATATGGATATCTCTGATTTCTTTGTCTTGCTTAATTGCCCTTGATAGCATCTTCAATACAATGCTGAATGAAAATAAGGCAAGTGGACATCTTGTCCTTTTCCTGGTCTTGGGGGAAATCTTCCCATCTTTCACCATTAAAGTGTGATGATTTCCTCAGATGTCCTTTATCAGTTTGAAAAAGTTCCCTTCTATTTCTAGTTTGAGTATTTTTACCAAGAAGTGGTGTGCATGAGTTGCAAGTGGTCAGCATAAGAGTTTTGTTATAACATAAAAGAGTTTTGTTTTATAATTATGTAACACAATATATTATAGTTATTCTACTGCTTAATATTCACTGAAGGTTCCCAAGTACTTCCAGAATGAACAGCAAACTGCCTAATACAAGGTTCTCCTCTTTGTTCCTCAAGATCCAGCACACATATCAGTTTTTCCTCATTTGATATTTATCCTGTGGCTTCCCAGGACATGTGTACTCGGCCTGCTTGTCTGTCAACACAAGCTCAACTGTACTCATATAATATATCTAACTGGTCAACTACCTCCAGACTAGGGATTTTTTGATGTAATATCTCCTTTTATTCCCACTATCTGTCATGCTAGATGGCACAGAGTAGGTTTTTATATTAAATAAATAAGTTTTAGTTCTACTATCATGAAAACTACCCTCTGGACAGTGAGCAAATAGAGGGTTTTTCCCTCTCTGTTACCACCAATTAGCCCATAGCAAGGCGATGAAAACTTTTGGCATTCATGGATAACTTAATGGGCTTTTGACACACATCCAAACTATAACATTTGGATATAATTATTGAAATGTAGTATTTTAAAAATTAGTATCAATGATACCACAGATTTTAAAACAATGTTAATGAGAGAGAAGTTACCATATGTAATCTTGCTGTAAGATATCTATAAATCTTGAAGATAGAGAGCTTCTTTGTTCTCTATCAAACCAAGTTCTACATCACCATTACCATTTTGGTTTTGTTTTAAATTAGAAACTCCTAAGTCACAGTGGTGATGTATTAGATAAGACAAGACTTGTTTGAAGAATCTTTGAGATGGTTCTAGATGGTTGGATCACAAGACTATAGTCAGATTACTCATCACAGTCTATTTTTCAGTACCACGTTAGGAGCTATGACACTAATGTATTCCATTGAAGAACACAGAAGTCAGAAATAGAGGCAAATAGAGCCCTCATACAATTTTCATTTTGTATTTCAAAAGTAGGCAAGGTTTTACAATATACCTAATAACATCATCTCTTTCTCTCTGTGATAAGTGAAGAAAATTACCAGGTGTGGGGAAGAATCAAATATTAATGATGGAGCCACTTGTTTTTTTAGAGAAGCCTTAATACCTATATTCAAGAGTAAAACTTATGTTTCCTCCTCGAAGGCATAGATTCGGTTATCCAAGACTATTATAGCATATAATAGAGGTTGGGGCGTAGGCTCCGGAGTAGACAGAATTTGCCTGCATTAGAATCCTGGCTCCACCATTTCTGCTCTAGGAACCCAAGCAATTTATCTAACATTGCTTTTAAAGTGGGCCAACTGGTAATTTCTACTTCAAAGGTAGATTATGAGAATTAAATGATGTAAAAAATGTAATATGCTTAGGATAACGTCTGGCACACAGTATGTGCTCAGTAGCAGGGTGACTCAGCAGAGAGGATTTGGGAAAGAAAACCCTGAACTTTTCCTCTTAGTCTCCTGCCTGTGCTTCTTTAAGTCCAAAGTCAGTAAGAAACCAGCGGATGATCTTGGGAGTCTTGCTAAAAATCTGCTTCTCAAAATGCCAATAACAATTTGCTCATACCTGCCATAATTTAGCCATTTCATTGCTTTACAGTTAATGCATTTCTTTTTTCTCTTAACTGTGAGTTCCTTGATATTAGGAATAATACATTTTTCATAACTGAATCTCAATGGAGTTTTGATAAACATTTAATTGAAAAAGCTCTGTAACAATGATATACACCAAAGCACAGAGGAATTCAGGGAAAAGAGAGGAAGGCTTTTGGAAGTACCAGGATTTGAGGTGGACAATAAAATATAGTTGGTTTCATTTTCCTTTAAAATAATTTTATTTTTCTTTATTGTTATGTATTTAAAGGTTTTACAAAAACAAATACTGCATAAATATTCTACCCTTATAAAAATATTCAAACAATCCATAATCATGTAATATAAATGATGAAATTTCCTTTCACCAAACTCTCCAAATTCCATTCTTCTCATCAAAAGTAACTAATCTTAATAAATCAATGTGAATTTCACCCAAACATTTTCTGTAGAGTTAACATGTGTGATATGAGTGTTTAAGTATTTAATTAAATAATATGGATTCTTATAAATTTGGTTTATATTTTCTGTTGCAATGTTTTGAATGCTGATTATTTCACTAGGAAATATATCTTGGAGATTTTTTTGTCATGTAAATGTTGCAATGAGCATTTTATACATGGATTTTATGCACATTGGAAACTACTTCTATAATATATTCTAAAGTGGAATCCTGGGTTTAAAGTTATGCACATTGTAAAAAATGACAGAATGGAAAGAATTTTAATATCACTTTGTGTTTAAATTTTTCTCTTAAAATATACTCTAGAAACTTTCATCAGTTTGTCATGAAAATATTAATATTTAGGTAAATGGAATTTTCAAGGGACCAAATATCTATCTACACAAAATGACTGAGATTTCAGTTAAATAAAGGAACAAAAAAAGATTTATTGTTGCTAAGTTGGTATTTTTAATGTTAACTTTTCATCAACTTGTTCCCCAAAAAGGACTTTACACCCATGTGAGTTTCTAATTTGCCATATAGTGGGAACTTAAGGGAAAAGGTGGAGGAGGGTAGAAAAAAACTAAAGACACATTAGCAGGTTAAAATCATTTAGAACAAGGTCATATTTGCCTTAAATAAACATTTGCATGCAAGATCCAAGAACTGTGTGAAGTGCTCAGAACACAGGGTCAAACTAGGTTTTTGAAAGCTTACTGTTTAGAAGAGGACAGAGAGATATCTCAGCTAAAATACGAGAGTCTAGATTGGATTCCCCCACAGCAGAGCTGGTGACAGGGTTTCAAGTCTCGTACATCCTCATTCTACTGTTCATGGGCTACCTATTACACATGTGATGCAGAATAGTCCTTTGTTTCTGTATTCCAATTCTATCTTTTAATATCATAAAGCTTTTAAGGAGAGATAATAGCATCTATTCTGTGAGCAATACCATTTTTGCAAATACTTCTCAATTAGCTTGCTAGTGTCAATTTAGAGGCCAGGTTTACTAGTCCTGAAAGCCTTGCTGAAATTTAAAGAGGGCAGGTGAGCCACACCTTTTGTTTTTCTTCTGGTGGTTGTTTAACAAATGGCCTTAATTCAAGACCATGGCCAATTTGAATATAAAGTTGAAACACTGTAAGTCAAGGCTTAGTTAAAACTATGTTTTTCTGTAAGCGAAATTGTTTTCTTCACCAACATTTTTATCCTCTCTCACAATATGTTTGGGTGGTATTTTCCTCAAATAACAGTGATTAGATCTGTAGTTTCCGTAAAACATTGTTTTGTTGAGGTTGGCATCCAAGAATAGAGAAGAAATGATTACTCTCCTGTTGGGAATCCAGGCATTCAAAGTGACTGGCAACAGTCTGCTTCTACTTGAAGTGGCACATTCTGAGAAATTAGTCACTCACTGTGGTGGTCACCACAGGAAAAGGCGACAGTTCACTGTAACAAATTTTGCTTTTCCTGTGGAATAATGCAAAGTCCAATTCTTGCATTCAAAGGAACTGGCAAAAAGCCTCAAATGTGTGGGTTTTATTTTGGATGGAAATCTCTGTGATCTGCAGTCACTCTAGGGCACAATGTAAGCAAATAATGAGTGACTTCAGGGAGTGATACAAATTTGACTAAAACTGTCCGTGTCACCGGCAGTTCACATATATGTTGATGTCACAAGTAAGAGGCAGGATGAGATTTCTTCCACTCACAGTCAGAATACAAAATTCAGGTCTCGACCATAACCTCTCGACATTTGCAGACGCCAGGTCTTCATGCTCTGGGGACTCACATAAAATGACTGGCAATAGGAATCCATTAAAGTGCATTTCTTTCTCCTTCTTGCAGACATTTTAATTTTCACCACACTTAATCCAGTGTGTTCACAAGTATTGAAGACTGGAATTAAGTTGTAGTTGCTTATTTACTCCAGTAGAAACACAGATCAAGGCAAATGTATAGCTTCTAATCATGCACATGAAAAACATCTGTCAATCTATTACTTTCATCCCAAGGTCAAATTTATCTGAGTTATAAGGAGCTAGGATATAAAGCTGACCAAAAGGAATATTACTGTTAAAACCTAAGCCATTAAGTCTGAGAACATGTTCCAGTGATTCTCAGAAGGCATTTCACACAGGGTTAGCAGTTTGGTACCTGACAATTTACTTCTGTTGGTAAGTTACGTGTTGAGAAGTGAAGCATCCTCCTGGTAAGCTTATCTATGAACATATGTGCCTACTTTTTAAAACTAAATAGCATCCCCCCAAAAGCATTCTTTTTTGTTTGATGTATCGATGTCTCCTATGTATTAAATTGTTTAATGTCACAACGTGAAAAATGTCTTCATGCTCCAAATTCGTCTTAGAAAATAAGGATAGCGCCTTAGTGATCTTGCCTTCGTCTTTTCACTAGATCGTGGGACGTGCACAGCAGTGTGCGTTTCCCTTTTAACTGTGTTTATGGGGGGCTCTGTGCCTACTTTTGCACTTAGCCAAGTTTCCCTTCTCCTACATTGCCATATAATCATTCTACACATTTTTCTTCTCATTACTTTTTATCATTTTACTCTTATTTTATCAGTTATATGTTCAATTGTATTTTATTGCAAATACTACTGATTGGTTTTTCTGGATCAACTAGAACTATGCTGAGATAAGCAAGACCATGAGGGTTTGGGAGTGTCAGCTAGAAATGCAGACAAGCTTTTATTTGATTCTTTAAAAAAAATAAATAGGTTTTGGTCCTAAATATAGTACATAAATCCTGATATTGAAAGGCAGCCTGCTGGATCAAGGGGCACCGTGCTTGTGGAAATAGCATGGTGCTCATACCCACAGGACTGGGTATTTATTCCCTGTGGGAATGCATGAAAAGCTTGGATTTTTCCAAGATTCTGCTAACTTGTCAGCAAAATAAAATGCATTTCCTCAAAAGTGAAACATGATAATAGTTGTAACATGCTGAACACCTAATGGTTCATGAGACTGGAACATTACCTAGATTAACTTACAGCTTGTTTGATTTTTACTCCCTTGGCCAACAAATCCTAGAAACATATCAACATCTATTGAATCTCTCCTTGAGTAATTCTTTTGATTTTTAGATTCTAGCAATCATTTGGTAGGCTAAATGTGACACCCGCCTCTCTTCTCGCTGGAATTTCAGCGTGCCTTCCATATACTGTCTGCATTCAGTTTTGGGCTTGCTTCCACAAGCCGTTGCCTGGCTTGTGCTATTCATTTTGTTTTCCCAAATTAATTTCTTATGGTTAAGAGGAAACAAATACCCTTTGCTAATGTACGAAGTTTCTGCTGTGTACCTTGCCTTGGTTTAGTTAAAGTCAATATTGGTGATCTCCCTTTGTGTCTCTTTCCTGACAAAAGAAAGGACAATTGTCAACTTAGCCTTGAACTGATCATAATTTTTCTCTATTAGCCCAGCCCAACACATGTTCTTGTTGGCTGCTATGTAGACCGCATTTTTTATTTTCCTTGTAGTTTTTGTTTCCTCCAGCAATATTTAAAATTGCTTGCAAGTGATTAAAATTTTTTTAAAGCAAAAAAATTAAGTAGAATCTCTCATTTCTAGAGATAGCAAAATTCTTATTGGTTCTGCAGTCCTATGTCAATTTTTTGCATGTTTTCATATGTGAAGGATAAAATAGAAATTTAAAATATACATTTGAACATTAAAAGTAGTCAGAATACAGATTTATTTCCTGACAATTTTTAATATATTCTATTGATTATGTTATTACAGTTGTCTTAGTTTTTTCTCCCCTTTATCTTCCCTCTGCTCTGTACCTACCTGCCAGCATCTCCCCACTCTTAGTTCATGTCCATGGGTTATACATATACGTTCTTTGGTTTCTGTTTCCTATACTATTCTTAACTTCCTCTTTTCTATTTTATGTCTACCAATTATGCTTCTTATTCCCTGTACCTATTCTCCCCCAGTCTCTCCTTTCCCCTCGCCACTGATAACCTTCCATGTGATCTCCATATCTGTGATTCTGTTCCTGTTCTAGTTGTTTGCTTAGTTTTTGTTTTTTACGTTCAGTTATTGAGAGTTGTGAGTTTGTTGTCATTTTAGTGTTCAAAGTTTTTGATCTTCTATTTCTTAGATAATTCCCTTTGACATTTCATATAAAAAGGGCTTGGTAATGATGAACTCTTTTAACTTGACCTTATCTGGGAAGCATTTTATCTGCCCTTCCATTCTAAATGATAGCTTTGCTGGATAGAGTAATCTTGGATGTAGGTCCTTGCCTTTCATGACTTAAAACTCAAATCAACAATTTGGAACAGAAGGGAGAAATAAACATCCAACTGGAGCAGAATGAAGACAAAAGAACTGAAAAAATGAGGAGAGGCTTAGGAACCTCTGGGAAGACTTTAAGTGCTCCAACATCTGAAATCACAGGGGTGCCAGAAGGAGAAGAGAAAGAGCAAGAAATTGAAAACCTATTTGAACAAATAATGAAGGAAAATTTCCCCAACCTAGTGAAAGAAATAGACTTCCACAAAGTCCAGGAACCCCAGAGAGTCCCAAAGAAATATTTCCTAACAATTTTGAATTTACAGTGATTAAAAAAAAAAACTTTACTTGTACCTCTTTATACACAATTTTAACTAATTGTTAAAAATTGTTTTTTTCTGCATATACATCATCTTAGTTTAATGTTCCTTTAATGAGGCCTTTTGATTATGATTATACATTACTGAGGTCATGTAAATAACGTTCCCTCAAACAGTCCCAAGGTTTATGAACATTGAACTGTTCTTAAAATATATTTGATGGGGGTAACTGTCTTCAAGCTCTCCCAATGGTATTTTGCTAAATGATAACTTCATGGATCTTTCTAAAGGAGAACTTGCCCCAGAAGTATATGCTTCCTACCAGGAGGGCTTTACATAAATTGGTAATTATTACATTTGGGAACATTTAAGTGAGGATAAGTATCCTACCCTACTCTTGGGAGTCTATCTTCCTTCACTCTTCATTTTGTCTTTCACCTCACATCTAAACCATCACCAAGCTGTGTGCTCTCTTCCTTCAGCACATATCCAGGGCACACCTGCTTCTCATGGTCCTCGTCCACATTCTCATCCCTCCTCTTGTAGGTTTTTAAAATAGATTCTAACTGTGCATCTTCTCTACCTCCTTTCTATTATACAATGAGGTTTTAACACAGCAGCAAAATGAGCTGTTATAAATACCTGGGGAACTGGATGAAGAAGGTGAAGGGACTGAGAAGTGCGGATTGGAGGTTACAAAGTTGTCACGGGGATGTAAAGTACAGAACAGGAGATATAGCCCATAATATTGTAATATCTGTGTATGGTGCCAGGTGAGTACTGGGCACATCAGGGGGACCACTTTGTAAAGTACATGATTGTCTAACCACTATGTTGTGCACCTGAAACTAATACAAAATAATATTAAATATAAACTGCAATTGAGATGTTTATTTTTATATTTCAATAAATATTCTAACATGTAAAAAATGGTTGTCAGATCATAACTCTCCTCTGATCAAAACCTCTGTGGTCTCCCACGTCTCTCTGAGTAAAACACAAAGTCCCAACAGGAGACAATAAGGCTTCCATTGTCTGCGTTCCCTGCTGCCTCTCCAGTCTCTTCTGCCTCCATCCCTCTTGCTCTCTGAGGACCACGGGCATTGTTCTCCTTCCTATTGGCTGAATGCACTAACGCCTCCAGTTCTTGCACTTGCTGCTTCTTTTACCTGAAACCATTGTCCTGAGTAAACGCATGGCTCACTCACTTCTTATAGATTGCCACTTAAATTTTACCTTATCACCATTACTCTATGTGAAATAAAACAGCAGATCAACCAGTCCCCCCACACAGCATGCTCCTACCCCATGACTCTGCTTCATTTTTCTCCATTGCACCAATCGTTATTGGTCATTCAGTATAAAGTTCATAGATTACTCTCCCTCTCTCTGCTCTCTAGAATAAAATCTCCATGGTAACAGCACTTTGTTTTGTTCTTTGCTGTTTCCTCAGTGCCCAGAACAATGCCAGGAATAGACTTTGGTGCTCAATGCTATCGTTCAGCGAGTGAATAAAGACACACCTAGGTCCTACCCTTTGTTGTACCACACACATCTTTTCTTGGACTCTAAGACCATTCATTAATTTTGCAACTTATTTTTTTCTCTAATTTTTGCAGAAAAGAGGACTTAGTTTTCCTTGCTTCTTCATGGACTTCAGACCTGGAAGATTTTCTGAGTTTCCAAATCAACCACAAACCAGATAGCAGTCAGGCAGTGTGCTGAATTGCACAGGACAACGTTTTACTACCTCTCATCAGCTGGATTAGACAGTGTGTTAGGACAGGTGAAATAAACCTGTAGAACGGTAATCATTGAGCACCTGCATCTGTTATTTATGCTAAAATGTGATTTTGTATTATTCATTCGATTTCATATCTAAAAGTCTAGTCATGTAAACATTACCTTACTGGTACTTCTGACCTCCAGTCATACAAGGCTGGATACATAAAGTTGACATTCCGAAAGCCCAGTGCAAGACCCACATATGTGGTGGCTTAATAATGCTGTACATCAGCAAAAAGATCTATATCTTTTTAAACTGATTTTCTTTAATTATATGTTCAATAGAATTAATGGTCAAGGCTGAACTCCTTATAGAAAACTAAGAAAAGTTTTGGGGAGGCTCAGCCTCTAGTTGTTCAAGTCCATGTCACTGCCATGGACTTGTCCAGTGCCATGCCACTGAGCCTCCAAACTTGTACCCCAGCTGGGCTAAATAAAAGCCTCGATTTTACATTTTGCTGATCTTAGCAACACATTTTGGAATGGCACCTGTCCTATCCCAAGTAGTTTAACAAAATAGTCCTTTCAAGCTCATAGTGTATTTGCACAGGGAAGTGTCCCATAAATGCACCTTCTCCAGCAGAAGCAGTGATTGTTCTCTGTCTTTATAGATCAGTGCCCTGGGCAGGGCTGTGGTGGGTGGACCCTTAATCCAGGATGGTCAAGATCTTACAGCGCTACCTGCTTTTATTTAGGAATGGGGAAGAATGTTGATCTTCCCTAAATGGTATTTCCTAGCTATAATCGCTTTAATCTTTCACGTCTGTTAATGAAATAAGCCCTTCAGATCAGCAGCAGTTTTTATCATCATGGGCAGCACTGAAGCTTCAGAAAAGAAAATAGAAACTATTTTTTCCCAAAATCTAAATTAACATTTAAAGTGAAAGACCATTGTTGAACTGAGCCTTGGTTGGATAATAAGTGAATCAGTCAGACTTTGTGATGGTTTGCTTTGTTTGTTTTGCTCTGCATTGCATTGCCTTTCCTGTGGTGGCCTCTGGGGTGGCTGCTGAGGAGCTTTCTCCCCTCCTGTGGACCACGCCCCAGAGACTGAGGGACTGCATCCATCCTGCAGTCCTGCAAAAAGGTCAATGCTGGCAGCAGCACAAAGGTCAAGGCAGCAATGACAGCTGGAGCTTTGGTGCCTTGATAGATAGATACCACAAGAGCAGGCAAGGACAGTGAGTGAGACCATCAATGTCAGAGCCTATGTAGAAGCTTAGTAAGCTTAGAGCTGCATAGTTTCAGCTTCAACAATACCATTTCCAACCAGTGGGGCTAAGTAGTGGGAAGGGCAGAAATCTCTTAGTTTCAGAGCAATAGGTTGGTGTCTATTTATGCCTTTCCTGTAATAAGCGGGGACTCGATTTGACAAAATTGTCTATTTAACCTCTTTATTTCGTGTATGAAGGGTAATAGAGAAGAAAAAAGAAGAGGTTACTTGAATACCTGTTGGTACCATCTAACTGTGTCCAGCATTGATTAGGGCCTAGATGGAGTCTGAGGACACCTCAGAAAACCCTAAGTCACTCCAGGTATCCTTGATACAAAACCTGAGTGCTATTTCTCTATTCATACTTAAGTATTCCCCATTCTAAAATTAAATTATTTTCATCAGGGGAACCCAAAAGTCTGCTGCCAGCATACCTAAAACATCCAGCTTCCCAGGGCTCACGTATGCTTTAAAATTTTAATAGTCCTGACCATTGTGGTTTATTTGGTTGGGCATTGTGCTGCAAAGCAAAGTGTCACAGGTTCGATTCTCAGTCAGGCCTGCGTTGTGGATTTGGTTTCCACTCAGGGGGTGTATAAGAAGCAACTTATTGGTGCTTCTCTCTCACATCAATGCTTCCTTCCCTCTCTTTCTCCCCCACTTGCCTTTTCTCTGAAAATAAAACAACAAAATCTTTAAAAAAAAGATTTTGATAAATTTGTTTCCAGCCCCTTTTCATTCTAAGGCAGGAAACCCAGTCTCTCTCCAAATATCTGGGACTACTTAAAGGCTCTAAGCTTTTGCTCTCACTGAATTCTACTTCCACTTTATATTTTATTGTCTTCTCCATGCTTAGTCACCCCACTGAAAAGTACCCCAATTCCTCATATTGCAGGATACTGCCAGGATAAGGCAGCAACATTATACCACCTCACTTCATTCTGGGGTCAGTCGGTTGATTTTCCTCCTCAGGAGTTGTGTTTTCATGCTCCCTTTCATGCCTTCTATTGTTTTGTTGGTGGCCAGACATTGGGAATGTAGTCTCTCTATGTCTGAATATTTTTACATTTCTATAAATACTCTTGGCTTTTCTTCTGTATGTGACTATTTGGAAACAGTTTGATCTTATAGGCCTTGTTTTTTTAAGCTTTGTTGGATGGGAGGAGGATGAAGGTTCATATTTTCCCAACAATGAGGCAAGACATTCTTAAAATCCCAGCTGCTGCCCCCTCACTGTGAGGTTTTCCACTTTGGCATTGAGCGGAGTCACTGTTTCTGGTCCTCTGTGGTCTGGGCACTGCTGTTTCTACTCCTGCGGGTTAGTTCTTTCCCTCAGGGACCATTCACGTGCCGATCGCCATTTATTTTAGGGCAATTTTAGGGATCACCTTGTTCGTTTCCCATCTCTACCCTGAAGGATCACTGTCCTTTGTTGTCAAATCTTGTGGGTCATTGTTTGATGTGTTCTTTTCATCTTTAGTTGCTTCAAGCAAGAGGGTAAATACAATTCCTTTTATTTGATCTGGGCTAGAAGCAAAAGTCCTCTGAGATTCAATTTTGAAATTAATCTTATGGACCAGCTACTAACTCCCCCATTCACACCCTTTCTAGATATGGGAAAACCCAGCTCAGTTGTCCCCTTTTCTGGTTAACTTTCCTAATCCTTCTCTTTCCCCACCTCTTCCACATCTGGTAAAATTTACAGTTTTTGCTGTGTTTTGGTGTTATTTTATGCTTGTGTTTATTTTAGCACTTGTTACATACCCACATGCCTGTGCATCATTTTTCAAATATATTTCAAATATATTCGTCCACAGTGGAATGCACTTTAAGTATATAAAATACCACAGAGAAAGCACCCAGAACTTATTTCTAACAGTTCCGGAGGCTGGAAACACAGATACCAGCAGAAGAGTTTAATGAAGGCCTTCTTCTGGGTTGCGGACTGCCTTCTTTTCGCTGTGTTCTCTCATGATGGGAGAAGTGAGGGATCTTTCTCTAGATTCTTTATAGTGCCTTTAATTGCATTCATAAAGGTTTTTCCCTCATGATCTAATTCAAACCCAGAGGCTCCACCACTTAATACCATCATATGGAACATGAAGATTTCAGCACATAAATTTTAGAGGACACAAACACTCAAACAAGACTATATATTTATTAGGTTTTTGTTCTTATAGGACTTTTTATATTAGTAATTACTACTTTATTATTTTTAAAACTGCTTACCTTTTTATATAGTTAGCACTGGCTATTTTTTTAAAACCCTGTAACAGATCTGTCAAACACCAGGCAATACTTTTCTAAAGGCTCAGATACTTCATATCATCTATCAACTTCCTAGAGTTCTATTTTTGCTTTCTTTGCTTATTTTGAATGACAACCTGCCTCTGACATATATTTATTTCTTCCTTCAATATAATGGCTTTTTGTGCTTAAAGCGTATTATTTGTGTCAGAAGTTTTTTTTTTCCTCTTCGTCATGAAAGGCTTGATTCCAGTCTTTTTTTTTCTGTTTTATTATCTCATTTTTCAGGAATTATAAACTTTGGTGGTTTCCTAAGAAAGGGTGTATAAGAGACAAGTTTTTAAAGTTATTGCTTATCTGCAAATGCCTTTATTTAAGCTTCATACTTGATTGATACCTTGGCTAGGTATAGAATTATAGGTTGAAAATAATTTTCATCAACATTTTCATTTTTCTTGTTCTACCTTCTTTTCAATTTTGATGTTTAGTCTAATTAATATTTATTCCATGATAGGCTTTTAAACAGGTCCTTAACCCCAGCTGTTCTGAAACTTCAGCATAACATGCCATAGTGTGATGATATTATATCATTAACTTTACACAGCCCTTCATCTTGGGGGATATTTTGTGTCTTATTTCTTTGACTATTTCCTCTCATCATTTTTACTTTTCTTTCTCTAGAATTTCCACTAGTTGGATATTAAGCCATCTACAGGAAATCTTTAATTTTATAATGTATTCATTATTATTTTCATCTCTTTGGAGATTTTTTCTTGTTACTTTATAGATTTTCCTGACTTCCAATGAATCTTTTCTTGTACTCTAAGTTACTTTAATTACAATATTACTTTCTTTTTGTCCTGACTCCTTTCAAAAAATACATTCCTGTTTTTATTTTCTAGATATATTATTTAACCTATTTGTTTTAATTGAGTCTTGAATAAGCATTTGTTTGTTTTGGTTTTTGTCATGGGAAAAGTTTTCTTCTCATGTATGTTACTGCTTCAGTAAACATTTATATGTGTGAGCAAGATACACAAAGCCCATCACAGGCTCTGGGTGATGGGGGAGATTTGGAGCAGGGTGCAGGATGCACATAGTGGACTTCACTCAGACTGAACTCCCACAGGTCTTTAGACAGCTCCTAAACTTCTAAAGATATTTATGTGGAGTTTTCAATTTTTTTCTCACAGATTACCCTTTATTTTTTTTTTGCCAGGCAGAGATAACAAAGGCAACAATTATCCTGGAAGCAGGGCCGAGGAAGAAGAGTTTGCGTACAGCAGGGAATATATGTACACCAGTTTTATCATCCTGTTTTCATCCTAAACCTCTGTTTCTGGGTGTAACTAATTACTGAGTCAACTCCAGAAACTAAAAGTTTTTTTCCTCTTAGTATTTTTTTCTTTAGTATTCATAGAGGAGTTCAGAGGCTTCAAACAATCTATGAGTGTTTAGTCTTTAGACTAACTTTCACTTTTCTCATTACCTGCTCCCATGAATTCAGAGACTCGCAGGGCATTTGTGAGGTAAACAAGCTCATTTTCTATCAGAACCTCCTTGTGTGGTCAACTAGCTTTTGATGCTCTCTGCTTTGCTTTGTCAATTAACCCTCTCTTATCTTATTGTACTTTCAAAAATATTACTCTCATGATTTTTCTGATGTTTTTCTATTTTCTCTTTGTCCTCTTAATGTATTTTTTACTTTTTAAGCTACTTTTTGTTGTGTTTGGTGGGAAGAGGAGATAATCACCTGTGGTCATATCTTCACATTTAACGCAAAGTCAGAAAATGCACTTTCGAATATTACTAGATGCATGTTAACTTCTTATCATTCTATTCCTATTCCAGCCCACCCATCCATCCCTCCCCTTTCCAACCCCCCTAGTTTTGTCCATGTGTCCTCTATATTTGTTCCTGTAAACCCTTCCCTTCTCCCCTGACATTCCCTCCCCTCTCCCCTCTAGGCCCTGACAACCTGTCCTCTATTTCAGTGTCTT
>CM052539.1:174512279-174529426 GCA_028533065.1 Trachops cirrhosus | reverse complement strand
GGTTCTTAGGATATAGTCCCAGCAGTGGAATTGCTGGATCAAAGGGCAGGTCCATTTTTAGTTTTCTGAGGAAGTTCCATACTGTTTTCCACAGTGGTTGTACCAGTCTGCAATCCCTCCCACTGTGCACTAGGGTCCCTTTTTCTCTACAACCTCTCCAACACTTGTTGTCTGTTATTTTATTTATGATGGCCATTCTGACTGGTGTGAAGTGGTATCTCATTGTGGTTTTAATTTGCATCTCTCTGATAGCTAGTGATATTGAGCATCTTTTCATGTGTTTCTGGATCCTCTGTGTGTCCTCCTTAGAGAAATGCCTATTCAAGTCCTTTGCCCATTTTTTAATTGGGTTTCTTGTCTTCTTAGAGTAGAGTCATGTAAGTTCTGTATATATTTTGGTGATTAAACCCTTGTCGGAGGTATCATTGGCCACAACTGCTAAATGAACACTGATGTAAACTGAAAGTTGTATAGGTATCTGAGGAAAATATCTTCATGATAAAAAGTTAAGAAATCCCTAGTCATGTGGATGTTCTGGGTGAGGGGTTACTAAAAGGTATTACACAAATCTTTGGTAGACTCTGGATTGCACTGGGACTAATTTAGCTAATTACAGACTCCCTGAAGTTTTAGGTACAAGCTAGAGCTTCACAGTGGGCATCATTCAGCCCCTCACTTGTATGTATTCATAATGGGTCTCAGCTGCTCTGCATGGTGTCTTACTATAGCCCTTCCTTCAAAAAATACTATCACAGCTGCTACAAATAGTAAATGGACAATGCATTCAATTGTAGATGGATCATTGTAAAAGGAATTTATCACCTTTTTTTCTTCCTTAAGCAGAAGAAGCAGACACCAGAATAAATTGCCTGTAGTATAATCCAGAGACCTTTCTGAGCAGACAGGGATTCATTTAATGTAGCATAAAAGAACAAAGCAAATGAAATGCAGGGAATGATTTCCACCATCAGGGAACTTGTTGGTCTTGTATATTTTCTTGGTTGCATGGGAAATGTAAGTTATTAGGCATTTTGCTTCGAAAAAAATATCCATCTTTATGGATTCCAAGTTCTCCTATGAGAGCCATTTTCATTTTTTCTGAAAGAATGAAAATGAATATATGACTGCTTACATAGTGATGAATAAGGTAGCATTAATAATGTATGTGTCTACATTTGTGACCCGTGAGAAAAGTTTAGGAGAAAGGTGTATTGTGAACTGCTTAGAAAGAATTCTATTCTGTTAGATTTTATTTACTGGATTTGAATATATTAGTTTAAAAACCAGTAAAAGAATTAAGGTAATACTCATTTCATCCACAAAACCCATAGATGAAAAGGGGCCAATAGTAAGGAAAAAGTCAAAGCTATGTACAAATGACAGAAAAAAATGTTTCAAATGGGAAATATAAGGGAACAAAAGAATATGATGCCTATGAAGCTACCATAAGCAGAGGTTTCAGCCAGACGCCTATTTCCCGCAAAGGGAGCTCTCTTGCTTAACACAAGGAAACATAAGGCCCTCCATCCTTAGCCCCTGCTCTGGCAGACTCCATGCTTGCCGCTACAGTGCGTATTCCTCCTCTCCCTCTTCCTTCCTAAGAAAACCTTGATTCATCAGACAGATTCCTTGATCTTAGGAAAACTGGATTTCTCATAGAAGGTGGGCATAATACACAAATATAAGGGAAAGTTTTCTGGAGAGTTAACAGGGAAGAAATTTTTTCTGTGATAAAAAAGAAGTACTCTAAAGGAAAAAGTTCTTTTCTGTGCTTTTCAGCACCTTGCTCCCTGCTTTTAACATGGGGTTGGGATGACATGACCACAGCTGAAACAGCCATGTGGATCCCATGAGGGGAAGACTTGAGACAGGTCTTTAACCCTGATATAATTAATAACCTGCTGGATCTACATCAGTAAGTTCTTAACACAAAACTTCTTGTTAGAAAACTAAATTCCTAACTATTCAAGCCACTGTTGTTTGCGTTCTTGTTATTTGCAGCCATTAGCAACCCTGACTTGTGCCTGCCTCCACTGCTCTGCTGTGTTGCTCTACACTGGGCATCACTCTGCACCCTCGCTGTGTCCTGCCGTCTCAGGGTTCTCTGCCTGTGCCCAGCATCATCTGTCTGAACGCCCTCTCCCTTCTGTTACCCCCTGAACTACCACTCGTCTTTCATTTAATGAGGTTTCCCTTCATGAAACTTCTATGAAAGCTTTCCTCTACCCAGTATCCTCTCACATACCACCCTCATCATTTGCGTTACCCACTACAATCAAAACGGAATTTACCTTTTTGATCATTTTTGAAGTGCAGGCCACTCTGGTCTTCTTTCTCTTGTTCACACACACTGCACCTATTGCTGTCTTGCAGCTACTCCTGAAGGTAGCTTGGACACCCGTCCGTATTCCTTGTCTCCTTGCCAGCAATGTCCTGCCCCCACATCTTTGCGTGGTTAGTTGATTTTTGTCCTTCAGGTGTTAGTGTCACCCTCTACAATGAACTTCAAGTTCAGAGAATCCAGGACAGGCTCCTCTTCTTTGACATGGCATCTTTAACACATACGACATAGCCTTGAATTGAGTAGGTTCACAATAAATATTTTTAAATGAATGAATTGAATGAAATGAATGAATGAGATGAATGAATGAATGAATTGACTTTAAATGGGACTTTCTTCAATGTCAGATATGGCATACTATTCACTTATGCAGATGACAGTTACATTCTTTGGCTGAGGAACACAAATGCTCCACAAATGCTGCATGGAGAGCTGACCGCCATAACTGTTTTGCCAGTTTTTTTCCTCTCTCTAGTGAGAAGCACATACTCATTTGTAGGAAAGAATTTCCTGTGATTAACAGGAGTGGCAATGCTTGTGAAGTCCATTCTTTGTAGACCGATATCTCTGTAAATTTAGGACTTAACATTTAGCAATGTTAAGAGCTCACTGATTAAATTTAAGCATTTCTGGAAAGACTTTATTCCAAGAGTCCACAAACTGAATACCTGAGAGGTCAAATCATTGGTTCTTTTGTATTTTGATGGATCTGTGATAATGTTGTTCTCCCAAATATTTCTCTTCATAATAGAGATGGGTACACCAATGACAGGTTTATGATCAATCATTTGGAACTCAGGGGTGGAAACTGGGAAATAATAATTAGCTGTTGGGTTTAAGTTAAAATTAAAGCTAACTCTTTTTACAAAGTTATCAACATAAGTAATGTTCCAAATGTCTACATGTCAAACAGCGAAGCTTGAAACTTAATACAAATCAAACACCAAGAGCAAAGAAGGGAAACAAAATCCCTAAATATTTTCAGAGATAGACACTCTGTTTTTGTGAAACAAATAATAACTCTGAGAATTCTTCAGCATTTTCTCCTTCTAACAACTCCATGTAAATACGGGGATACTCCATTCCATTAGTCAGCCAGGGCCAATCTGATGTCAGATGCTTACAAAGTAATTAACACCAGAAGTCATTGGTCCAAAAATTTCCTCCAACTTTTTCCATTTTAAAAAGTCTGTTTAAAACATTATGTTTTAAACACTAAAACAACCTACTTCAAAATCCATATTTGTTTCAAGATATAAAGTTAAATCAAAAGCAATTTCCATTTGTTGGAAAGATAAGATTTACACTGGTGAAATGTTTAGACAAAAACACTTCATATTTTAAGAACTAATGCATGTATTACAGTAAATGTTCTAGAAGATTGAGAAATGGAAAGCTACTTTGGGGTAGGGCAATCTTGTGAATAACATCAGATTTGTGAGACTTTAGAATATTAAAAAATGAATAATCAGAGAGGTGAGAGAAATGAGGTGAGTTCTATGAGCCGAACAAATGTTATGAGAGTGAACTCTTCACGGCCTGGTATGAATAACACCATATTACAAGTCCAAATACATCACTGCACGGGAGAAAGGGATCCTTTTTTACCCCTGGTGTTAGGAAATGGATGTGCTGTTCAGATTTGTGTCACCTCTGCTGACAGTGCTGAAGCAGGTCATTAGAGGGGCATGTTCACGGCCTGTTTACTGGGGCTCCCGGGGTCTGGCTAGTGAGACCAGACTGGAAGATGTAACACAGTTGACTGGGTCGTTGAGTGTTTATTGCCTCTCTCTCTCTCTCTCTCTCTCTAAATATACACACATTCAGCATTTAAATATACACACATGAAACATCTTTTAGACTCTCTTCTTGGATAAGAGCATCTTTTGGGATTCATCTGATGATTAACTTTAAGACAAAAGAGAGTCAAAATGACCTCTTTATGTCCCTTCTATTCGCCTGAGAATTCTTTGGTATTTGAAGAGAAAGTGAAAAATCTCTCATCTTAAAAGTTTGGGGGTACTACCTACTGTCGAAACTGCTGGAGCCAAAGTGTGCAACAAGTAAAAATACATTTCTTCACATCAGCCAGGTCAAGGGCATTATAGGCTAATCAACTCAGATCTGTTATTGCGTTTAGTACATGGATTCTTCTAGCTGGTTACTAAGTGTTATGTTGTATTAAAATGGGGAGGGGAAAGTCCAAAATTCAAACAAGAGAAAAATATTAAAAATAAAGCAGAAACATATGCAAACAAATGAAAAGGGTTTTGCAGTTGATGAAAATCTGGACTAATTTGCAGGGTTGCATGATGCTGTGTCTAGTTATAAATATTTGTAAGTTAGAAGCTATGACAGATCACTCAAGAAACTTGAAACTAGGAAAAATAGATTTATGTTTCCATTGGCATTCTGGATTAACCTTTCATGTTTTGTTTATATTATATATAATACTCATTTCCACAATAATGTACTTATATGAAATTCTGAGCAAAGAACTTCATTTTCCAAGTACTTATACATTCATGATTATGTTCTATAAAGTTTGATCAGTTTAAAAGATAAATGACACCTTTTCTTGCAAGTTGTTTTATTAACTGAACATCCTTTATGTTTTCACTGGTCACGCAAGATGCTATGATGTAAATGTTATATTAGGAACTTGGATTTATTGACATACATGTCTCATGAGGGTCTATATTTAGTTTACTTTGATCACAAAAGGACTTTTTAAAAAATAAAACATAAGTTCTGATGCATAATAATGAAATTTAAATATTGAGAAGTTGAAAACTGTCTGTGATAAAGTGTAGACTGATTTTTCAAATCCCCTATACATGTTAAAATTACAATAAAAATGAGTTGTTTTAACTTTTTGTTGGGGTGACCCTTTCCTTTCTTCAAATTAAATAACCCAAATTATTATCTTCTCATCTTTAAGGTAGTCCTTGCTAAGATATTTTAAAGTAAACTTGTTGCTTGTTTCTGAAGAAGTCGCTATGTTTCATGTCAGGAGGGAGGTTGAGATCAGAATGGGAAAACCGCAAGTGTTCTATTTCTTGTCCTCCAGACCGTCCTACCACTTTCCTGTCGCTCTTCCCCCATCCTTCTTTTCCTTTGCTTATTAGAAGGAAGAAGCTAAAATGGAAAAGAATGGTAAAATAGAGGTGGATCAAGAGGTGAAAAGCTAGGAAAGAGCTTGAAGAAATTTTCACCTTTTTAGAAACAGAGGTGAAATAATTTAAAGCAGCAAATGTTAATTTAGTGACTCCCATATATCAGACAATAAAAAAAACTTCCTTGTGCCCGAAGAGAACATTGATTCCTACTCTATTCCTTCTTCTTTCCCACTCCCCTCAAGGAGTGGGAAATATTTCACAAACATTCTATATTTCTAGGTACAGAAGTAGAACTAAGCCTAAGTCATATTCTACGGAAAGGCCAGGGACAACCTTAGGGAAACTGAACCAGTGAGGTATGACTTGGGCAAGCCCTGTCTCTTCCCTGCTGGTGTCCCCTCTCTTTGTTTGTTCTTTTTCAAGTGGCCTGAAAGTTCAAGCAGGACCTAGACTCCCCTTAGCTGTCTGTTCTCCACCTCGCCCTACCAACACCTCCCCAAATAAAACTTATCTATAGGCCATCTACGAATGAGTGTCCCAGTATGAGTGAATAAATGAATTAGTTCCTGAGTAGTAACCAGTCCCTGTGTTCGAGAACAGTCTTTGTGGGAGTGTGTTAAACCAAAGAAATGGCTAAACTAATGAGACTAAAGGAGAACTTTGAGCACTAAGGTTGAACAAATGTAAAAAAAAAAATACTTGATGCTGAGGAACTTCTTAAACCCCAACATACTAGAAGTCACATGCTCCATCAGATGCTACTAGAGCTACAGAGTGAGAAAGTTCTGTTCTGTGTATCAGGAGTCAGAAAACTATTACTCATGAGCCAAATCCAGCCTGAGGCTTATTTTTGTAGATAACGCTGAACAGAAACACTTTCACATGCGTTTTTTTAGTGCACTGGCTGCTTTCGTGCTACAGTGGCAGAACCGAGGTGTTGCAGCTAAAATATTTACTGTCTGGTCCTTTTTAGAAAAAGTCTGCTGACCCCTAGAAATGTGATTTCTAGGAAAAATGACATCAAAGATTGTGGCAAGTCTTTTATATTATTTTTCCTTCTTTTTTTCCAACTTGTTTTTTAATTGTAGAACAGAACAGTTTGAACTTTTAGTTTGAATATTTAGCAAGGAAATCTTACTTGAAAAACTCAAAGTAATATCATGGTCCTATTGAAAAATCTTCAAATCTTGCTGCCTCTACACTATAGATATAATTGAATGAGACTTTGTAATAATGGCCTTGCTTTGGTTATATAACTCCAAATCAATTCTTATTTGGCTTTCTTTAATCACTTCTAGTGACTGATGGTTTAACATACTTGGAATTTACTACTAATGTAGTCTAGAGAAATGAATGTTTTCTTCTTTTCTTACACCACTAATGCATCATATGCATAAAGAAGGAGGCATAGATGTTTAGAATTTATACATATATTTATGATGATATATAGAATATAACAAAAACCTGGGCCATCACTCTTTTAATTGAACTTTAAAGTCACGAAGCAGCCAATATTTTTTAAATATGAAATTTTATAGTGCATTAGTAGCCCATCCCCTATGTATGCATTCCCCAAAGTATGCTTTCCAGAAAATGTTCTGTGCAAGTAGATTAAGAGAGAAAAGAAGAAGGAGGTCCACTAAGCCTGGGAATGGCGAAGCCAAGTGGATGTATTTGATGCAGGACTCCTCAGAGCATTTAATATGAAAATGCTCATTATTAATTACAAAGAGAGGACAGCGTATGCTTTGTTCTTTTATTCATTTATTCACTCATTTAATAAATCTGTCTTGAGTGCCTATTCTCTGCCAACCACTCTTCTTGGTGCTGCGAATAGAGCATTTCAAAGAGCTCAAAGGTTATGGAGAGCTGGAGGGTATCACATAGGTTTGGAGAGTTTGGGAAAGAGTTCATGAAGCAAAGGAACTCTGATGATGAGTGGAACCATGATAAGCAGACTTGTCTGGGGGAGAGGCATGTGAGGAACCGGAAACACATGACTAGCAGACGCACATAGATAGGGGTTAATGTACACTCACTGGATCTGATGAAGCTACATCAATGGGACAATTGGCAGCAGCATGAGGAAATCCTCTGCTTTGAGAATGGCACCTCATGTGTCTTGGTACCAGTTCACATGTATGTGTGTTCTCACGTGTGTGCAGACCACACACCAAACATTGAATAGACTTCGTTTTAGTGCATCAGTTAGTGTTACTAAACTGCTAAATATTAGGCAAACTATCGCCTGAGTTTGCTTCTGTTGGTTTTCTCAAATTTTAATTGGATTTAAGGTTTTCTCTTCCGCATTTGATTGACTTGTCAGTGTCTTCACTGTGTTGTTCTGAAGTCACACCCCCTAGTGTCTGTTTTACTCTCTCTAAGACCTTCATGCAAACAAAAATAAAACACGATAATTTTATTCTCAAATGCTGTTCAGTTTAAGACATAAAATGATGATGCCCAGATGTTTCATGAGTTTTCTGTTGGTTGCCTCATTATTTATCCAAATTGGCTTCTGTTTAATTTACTTGTCTGTTTAAGGAAGAACTGCTATGCCATACATTAATCTGACTGGGCAAGCAATTGCATACGATTAGAGTGAAATATAGCCAGTGTTTAACTATATTTAACATATTTATATCTGCATTGAGATCTTTCCAGACACTGATAACCAACTGCCAAACTGATACACTTTCTTGGACATGCAATAGTCACCTCAAACATAATGATTCGGGAACTGAGATTTTGATCTCCTCCCCGCCACAAACCTGCTCCTCCCAGTCTTATCTCATTTTCCACATCAACCTATCAGCAAATTTTGCTGTCTCTGCTTAAAAAATATGTCCGCCCTCAGGTCCTTTCCACTACCTCCACTGCTACCCACTGGGGATCAACCCCTCCACGTCTGTCTTCTGCACAATTATAAAATTCTCCTACATATTCTTTCTATTTCTTAAGTCTCATCACAGCTACTAGTGTAATTTTGTTAGATTATGTCACTTCTCTACACAGAACCTGCTGTGGGCATCCAACTTAACTTGATTTAAAATCCTGAATCTTTACAATGATATTCAAACACTTGCATCTATTGTTATCTCTTTGCCCGCATTCCCCACTGGTCCCTTGATGGCTCCATCCCAGCCCCTCCGGCCTCAGACCTTTGCACTCGCCTTGGTGCCTGGAAGACCTTGCCTCAGGTGTTCACAGGTCTTCTTCCTTCAACTTCAGATCTTGATCCAAATAGCAACTCCTCAGGGAGACATTTCCTAACCACTCTATTTAAAATGCTAATAAGCGCAGCTCCTGACACATCTTATTCCTCTTCCTTGCTGTATTTTTCCAATGTGACTCATCACTATCAATATACTATTTACTACTTCACATACTTATTTTGTTTACAGGGTCTCTTCCTCCTTTAGATTTTAAATTCCCTGAGGGCAAAGAATTTGGGTTTAGTGTTCAATGCTGTGCTTGGTACACAGCAACACTCAAAATGTGTTGAATATGTGAGTAAAAATATGTTTTTGATTATTCAAAAATTACTTTTAGGTTTTCTAATGTCTGGGAGGTTGTTCTTATGAGTATCCATAATATCTTGTTATATGCAAAAGCTTTGCATATAATCTGGACTGATTCTAAAACATGTAATGGAATTACTATTAATTTGTTTTTAAAAACAAATTCCTGATATTAAATGATTAGTATGATTTAAAAGCAACTTATATAAAAACAATGAAAATAATAATCATTTTATTTATGTCATCTTTCAGTAATAACAGTAAAAATAATGATGATAATATCTGTAATTTTTATACATACCAGTTATTGTTTGTATTTTATTTTCTACACTTTCCCCTACTTAGCTTAGGATTTAGTATCCCCATATTGGAGAAAAGATAGGCTAAGGAATTTGTACCTAGTTAAGCAATTAATAGTAGCAGAGCTAGCTCCAAATACAGTCCCATTTAACTATAAAATCTTCACTCTTTTTCATTGTCTCTCTCAGAATGAAAATTCCAATGCATAGATTATCTCCAGTAAACCAAGCACAAGGAATGAAAGAATGTTTTCTTCAAAATGATTCTTTGCAAATCAAGACTCTTCCTATGTCATAGTACTGCATGAATCAGTTAGTGAATATTACCAGATATCATGGCTCTCTCATTTAGTCCTCTGAACAATAATGGGCATTATTAGCCCATTGTTACAGATGAAGAAATTAAACAAGTAGTGGTTAATAGTCTTAAGTCATGTAGCCTACAAATGTGAAACCATTGTCCAAAGCCAGTCTCATTCAGAGCACACAGTTGTAACTCATGCACAAATCACCACCTCCTGTTACATTCTACTGTTCTCTGGAAGGATACATTCATGTCACAGGTAACCTAGGCCTACTTATATAATATATAAAAAGGTCTCTGTTCTCTGATACAGTGACCTCTATTTGGGTTCTGGAAGACATTTCAGAAATTTAATTCACGGTTATTATTTATGTTTAAAAACAAGAAGGAAAAATGGATTTATTAGTAGCTATGCATTTCTATTTATTAGTTTATATTTAATTACTAGTGTGGATGGACACTGGTACCCTTGCTAGGTCCTTATGTCATAAGGTGGCTGTCATGGACACATGAAGTGGGGAAATGGGAGTGCCATGGTGCTAAGTGCTGGAAAGTAGCGTTGTGTCTCCTCTCTCTCTGCTTATGTAATGAGTTCGTGTTTGTGTGCCTGATAAATGGACTTGCAGACTGTATTATCTGGTTTGAATTAAACTCTCACCAAATGCACTCGTGGCTTAAGAAGCTTCCTGCAAGGAAGCTGCAGATAGAAGATAATACTAATACTGAATAAAAGACAAAGTACATGAAAATGACAGAACACATTTCCTCTACTCCTGGTGTCCGCTCTGCCTTCGTTACATCGTGAAGTAACAATAATGACCCAATGACATGTGTCAAGGTGTCAGCCACCAAGGTGAAACCATCGGGAAGAACATTGAAATAGACATTTTATTCACACTGTTAATAAAAAATCTCATCCTATGTATATGCAGTGTCCTTTATATCAGTTAGTGATGTTAAGCAGATGGCTGTATTGGCAAACATTTTAAACCTGAGCATCCAAAGTTATTTTCAGTGACAAACAAGAGGCTTTTTGCTCTTGCACAATTAAAAGTAAAATAGTTATTCATTACAGTTTTATCTCATCCTTATAAGATTTTATAGTTTTGTACATTTTATAATAAATAAAGAGTTTTATAGATTTGGATGCCCAGAACTTATAAATGAACTTGGAAATTATACATATTAAGGGTCAATGGTAAAATATTTTTGGAGATGGATGAGCAATGAACAAGTTTTAAAAGCACTCCTTGGTAGATGGCACTTTTAGGCAAGTAATAGATATATTGTATACACATTTCTTGTTTTTATTTGTCACGAGTCGAACTGCTGAACTGAGGCTTTATTGGCACATATTCTTTTCTAGGTTTCTCCAGATGCTTGAAGTGAATTTTGAAGGCCCAGGAAAATATAGTTATCCACTTGGAACGCTATCAAGCATGCAATACTCTTTTTGTTGGGAATCAAGCCCTTTTTAAAGACCCAGATTTTAAAAATCAGACCTATTTTTTTCTTTAAATAAAAATGTAATTGTAGATTTTGATAGAAAGAAAGCCATAAAGCATTTTTTTTTCAGGCTAGGTTTCCCATTCGCAACTTTCAAGTTCTCTGGGCCTTGCACAGAAACCAAGTTGCATTATGTAAAAGGTGACTTACTGCTAATCCGCCGTCCCTGTGCCAGTGAGGAAGTGTCAGTGTTCTCTCAAAGCAGCTTAATTAGACTGCACTCTAAGACTTGCCACATGCTAATAAGGTTATTTTGATACATGTGTTGAACTACCAGGCTTCATTTATTGAAATTTAACTAGGACGATTTATATTATAGGATAAATAATCAGCCACGTACCAAAGCTCCTGGAAGAATCTCTTTTAGCACAGCCATTGCAGAGGTCAAGTTGTGGTGAAATGTATGAAAAAACTTGCATGACATTACTAATGGCATATCCTAAGCAAACTTATCCCCCACTAATGTTATCTGTGGTCTGATGCAGCAGTGACGGCACAATTCTGGCAAACTTTTCATGTGGATGTGTACCTGTAGCAGTCAGAAGCACCACCTAAGCTTGGCAGACCAGGATTTATTGGCTGTGAGACCCTGGGTAACTTATTCAAATCACCCTGCTTGCTTTTCTTTATCTTTGAGATGGAGACAATAATAACACCTTTATCACATATTAGTTGTGGAGATTATTAAATAAAATAATGCAATTAAAGATCTTATCAAGTACAAAGGTAGGCATATGGGTTTGTGTTCAATAATTATAAACTATTATTATGAATAATTTTATGATAAACATAACCAAGTAGTTACAAAATATGATTTCATACTTAGTAGCGGGGCTTAATGGCATATTATCAGAGATGCAGAAACTTTCAGATGTGGTAACATCATATGAACATATGTCTTTTACCCTCTACCAGAACTATTAGTTTAAATAAGTAATGAATAATTTCCAAATAAAATTTCTAAGCAATCGGTGCACGATTTCCTCCAGTGGTTGATACCCCATATACTGGTCATGGGTTAAAAAAAAAAATCTCTCCAATGAATAAAACCTAACATAATTGTTCTAGATGTCCAAAACTGAAACTACCTTTGGAACCAGCTGTGATGTCTCACCTCTTCATTTTTGTGGGAGGAGTGTTTGTGTCTTAAACTAACATCATAATTTAAAAAAAGAAGCTAAAGCAAAGGTCTGTGTATAGATGCTGGGCCACATTCTTGTTTAAATAATATATCAACTCTGGAGTAGCGGGCAGATGTATTGATCAAAATTGATAGTCAACTTCAAAGTTCAAAATATAATCAAAGAGTGGCATTTGCGAAAACATAAATGACAATCCCTTGACAGTCCGAGTCAGTCCAATCTAGCCACCATGGCTCAACAACCTCTTGAGTCCTGAGCTTTTTAAAGGTGGCGGCGGCAGCTCAATGAGCCGACAAGGAGTTCCCGAGGGCAACATCTTTGTAAATCTGTTCTTGTACTGATGCTTTTGCTCCACACTGTGCGTGTTTGTGTTTGATGACCATTTCTTTATATTTTTCATGCTTTTCACGGTTTAAAATGAGAGCCAGTGCATTTGAAGGTTAAGTTTCCAGTGAAAACCATGCCTCCTTACTAGCTTGAGGGAAAGCTTGACCCTTGAATACCACATCTGTAGAAGACAAATGGAACCAAGTTCAGTTCTCCACAGCACCGCTAGCAGAAAGTACAACATCTCCTGCTGAAGTGCAGCGTTCATTCTCTTCGTCTTTTAGTTCCTACAGAAGGAGGGGTGGCCATGCCAGTAGCTCCAGGCCCAGGCCCAGCTGAGATTGCCCCTTGGTCGTGTCACTGTACGTTTGCACAGTCACATTAACCCAGCTTCGCAACAGTTTCCCAGCCGGGTCCTAAGCCACCAGTTTCTTCTCCCTTCTTTGGTGTGTTTGATGAATTTCACTGCCTGTATCAGACAGAATAACTTAGGTTTGACTGCCCAGCTGTTGAACCTGTCAGATTTTGAGGGAGTCTCACATTATGTGAGTTTTCACAGGAGGTTGGATGCTGTTTCCTGTAGAGAATACGTAGTAGGGTCAGCTCTCTACCCTGCCACTGGCAGCAGTGGAACAAGTGAGTAACCCACGTTCTGCTAAACTGGCATTCCTACTCATGACTTTGAATCTGAGGAAGTGATATAAAGGAGCAGAGGCCATTTAGAAGTTATGCATGGGGGCACTGTAATCCAATGACCAACATCGAGTCACCAGCAGGAGCAATTCTGGGGTGCCAGCATCTTCCTAATGATAGTGTATTGTTTTGTTTTTTGCTTTTGATATTTCCTTGGTGATCCCCTTTGTCCAGCCCTTTTTGGTTCCAGATTATTTCTGAGCCTGTTTACAACATTATCATCCATTCTGTGAGAATCCATGACATTCTTTCAATAAATTCTTTTGTGACTTAAATGGGACCCACTAGAATTTGGCTTTTAGATGTCTTTCTAGACTTATCTCTAATCTGAGACTATATCCCTCCACAAAAACCATGCAACAAACAGTTGAACTGCTTGCCACCCTCCCAGGACATTCCTGTGACAAATGGTTTGGTCTCTCTCCCTCTGCTAAGCTACATCCAGAAATGTCTTCCATTCTTCAAGGCCCTGGGGGAATTCAGCCATCTCCAATTTGGAATCACTTTCCCTCTCTAATGGGAAGAAGCACAGTGTTGTGGAAGAGAACTTTTTTCTTGGACCCCTGTCAATGGCACTCGGGTGCAGTTGATTTGAAGTCTGCAGTCGATCTTTTTTCCAGAGTAATATTTCAATTTTCTTAAGGTGGAGCGATTCAAAAGTTAAGAAAAAAAGTATGCACTCATTCAATCAGTATTATTCCATCTTTCTCTAGAAAAAAAGATAAGTAGCAAATTCTTTGTGAAATGTTTAATGTATCAAATTCTAATTTTATAAACTAAAAAGTAACTCATAGTACATACTCATTACGCCTGAGGTTTGTTGGACGAGGTAGCCAAGAGAGATGACACCTTTTTTTTCTTTTGAGATTATTTAAAATAAAACTAATAAACAGTCTAGAGGAGGCTGGTATACTTCTTAGATTTCTGTTGAGCTTAGGTCTGACCATTTGCATTTAGAAAATCTATAGAGAAATGCCAGTCTATTCTATGATCATCTTTGATACAGTTTCAATAAATTCATTTGTGACTTAAATTAACCAGCCATTTTCTGTTCTTTGCAACCCAAAAGTCTGAACTGGGTTCCCGCACGAGATCCGATTCAAAAGCTTCCTGGCTTTGTATCACACTGAGAGAATCCAGTGCACTGTAATCAGTTTGGCTTTCAAAACTGGCATATATACCTGAAAAAAAAATGTAGTCATTTAAGATGGCACTGTAAGATCTGACAAGACAATAAGAAATCCAAAAACTATTGCTAATAATTAGCATTTTTAGTCTTTTTTAAAGAAATTTTATTATGATTCTCATAGGCAATTGACAGCAAAGGCTTGATGCCCTAGGGGAGGAGGAAATAAAAAGTAACAATAGAACAAGAAAACTGAAAAGAAACGAGATCCAAATACAGGCTGTCAGTTTAAAATCTTTGGTATAGCTAAGATTCAAAATGTACAGTCCCTTAGAAAGTTGATTTTTGGTTATAAAAACTATTTTGAGTAAGTTCATTGTGCCAACTACCAACTTGCACCCCCGTGGTGGTCATTAAGCTATACTGTGCTGATGGAAAGCAGTGTGAGGAAATTTCTTTAGGAAACTCATGATATAGCACCTATTAGTACAGTTATTAGCTTTGCAGATTAAAGAAAATAGCTTTAACCTAATTTGCTTCACCATTTCTGTCTACACAACAAACCCACGAAACTTAATTCCGAGCAGTAAAATATAGACCTTGGCTATATACAGGGTAGTATAAAGTGATGAGTATGCAATTTAGATTATTAGATTGGCTTTTATCACGTCTTTTGATACTGATTTTGGATTCTCCTTAGATAGAAATCCTATATGAAAATGTTCTAGTTTGGGGAAGATCCAATTATATCTACCCCATCTACTGCTTATCTGCACTTATGAGGACAGTATATTGCTGTGAATTCAGCTATTGAAGACTGAGATCTTTACCTCCGTGTGGTTAACCTTGCTGCGGTACAAGGGTTCCTGACAAGTCTGGGCTGTCAACTCTTTATTTACCTGGAAGTTCTGAACTAAAGATTGGCATATAAAGTATAAAATAAGAACCCTCTGTGGAAATTAGGATATTGGGGACCGCCACTCCGCCACTTGTCAACCTGTCCTTCCCTTGTCCCTCTCTCCCACTCTCATGAAGTCGCCCCCAGGAAACTCTGAGGGTCTAAGAAGGTCTCAGATGTCTGACTTCCAACTAAATGTTCTCATAGCAGAAAATATGTATATATATATATAATTTAAACTAAGTAATTCAGTATTACATGACAGTGAGTAAATAGTCAATAAGTAGTGAACATGTATTTTAACATAGATTTTTGTAGATAAAAATCCATGTGCTTTATATTATTTGCTTCACCTATTTTAATCAAGTCGTTCCGGTCTTTTTTTGCTGAAATCATCTGGAAGTCTTACTCAGATCACAGTTGAAGGCCACTAAGAAGTTAGAGAAATGAGAGAAATCACAGGCCCGAGGTGGGAGCCGCCCACTGGAGGCGCGGACTTACTGTCAGGTGACCTTTGGATTAGGTTGCTGCCTCTCTGAAGAAAAGAAGCTGGGCTACAGGTTTCAGATTTCCCCAAATTTCATCATGACAAGGATCACCTGGGGTAGTTGCACTTACACGGCGGACAAATTCCCAGACTCATTCCAAACCATTAAATCACAATTCTCAGAAGTGGGCCGGGGAAGCTGCGTGTGTGCGCGGGTTCGAGGGGGCCTCCCGGTGATTTTTACCATTGGGAGTTCGGGAAACAAGGAGTCGGACAACTGCAACAGTCATTTTCATTGCAAGTCCTACAGTCCTCTCACTGTTTCTTCGGTCATGTATTTTAACTGCAGCTATGGAGCTTGGAGTGGAGATGGTGAGAGGAAGAAAAACATGTTCCTTTAAAATAAAAAATGGTATTGAATTTGGCATTTTCAATGAAAAAGAAAAGTAACTTTGTAATATTGAATAGTTAGAAATTGGACTTTACTGAGTTTCTCCATGTCTTTTCTTATTTTTTCATCGCTTTTTCTAAATAACAGATTGCTTTAATTTTGAGTTTTTTCCTTTCTTTTTTTTTGTTCTTGATAATAGAGATTTTTCCTTGCATCTTTGCTTTTAAAATTTGATAATTTATCCTTATAAATCTCTAAAAAGGGTGCTGCAATTTTTCTTCTAAGTACCATGTTACAGGTTTGGGGCAAACTTTTGGCAGAAATTTACCTCTAATTCACAATAAGTTTGAATTAGCTTGTCAAAGCAGGATAGGGCATCTCTAGCCTTTATTCACTCAGAAGTATTGCCTGTCAAGGTGACAACTTAATCTCACTCAATTTGGGGATCCTCTTTATTTTTCTAGGTTCTCATTTAGTTTTGAGTATTGTGGGGACTAGGGAACAGATATGCACTTGGCTCTAAAAGACATTTTTGGAGGCACCCTTTGGCTTATTTGGGACTCAAGCCCACAGTCCTCAGATGTTACCAATAAGAGGTCTTTAATTCTTGGTGTCATGGCTCCCTCAAGGGTGACTGCTGCCTTCCTTATTTATCCACTGCCATTCCTGGGAGCACAGAAATTCCTCTGTGGCTCCAGGAAATCTCTGTGAATTTCTCTGAGGCCCCATGTGATTGCATACCTCCATAACCTAGAGTCATTTTCTCAGGAGACTTGCACCTACTTCTTGGATGTCTACCTTAGAAGTAATGGACAGATTCCCTTTTTCTTGAATTCCATATAACTACCAAAGATTTCAACTAGGAAACTATCTTACAATATAGTTTTGCATTTACTCCAGTTTCAAACGCTCCCTAGCTGACAACCCTTATTTGTAATATGTGATAAACATAATTTTATCTATCTAAATCTTAATTGCAACAAATAATTTTTT
>CM052539.1:174484333-174511779 GCA_028533065.1 Trachops cirrhosus | reverse complement strand
CTTCCCTTCTCCCCCGACATTCCCTCCCCTCTCCCCTCTAGGCCCTGACAACCTGTCCTCTATTTCAGTGTCTTTTGTTATATTTTACTTGTTTCTTTGTTTTGTTGTTTAGATTCCTGTTGAAGGCGAGATCATATGGTATTTGTCTTTCAATGCCTGGCTTATTTCGCTTAGTATAATGCTTTTCAGCTCCATCCATGCTGTTGCAAAGGGTATGAGCTCCTTCTTTCTTTCGGCTGAGTAGTATTCCATTGTGTAAATGTACCATAGTTTTTTGATCCATTCGTTTACTGATGGGCACCTAGGTTGCTTCCAGCACTTAGCTATTGTAAATTGTGCTGCTATGAACATTGGGGTGCATAGGTTCTTTTGGATTGGTGTTTCAGGGTTCTTAAGATATAGTCCCAGCAGTGGAATTGTTTTTAAGTATTTATTTTTTGATAACTAAAGATTTGTTCCCATGTGAATGTGAATTGCTACTTTGTTAAATAGACTCTCTAAAGCTACATTCTAAATACTTCAATGATTTCATCATAGTTTAAAGGTAACAAAAAGTTATATGCTTGGGGTGGAGAAATATAGAATTAATCGGTTGGTTTAGCTCAAAGTGTTTTTCTAAAATGACTTCAGGATGCAGAAATGAGAAATGAATCTCCTACGCAAACTGAATATATGTGTCAGTTTAGAAACCATTTAAATAATATCATTGTCCACTTATAAAATGTCAGTGGAATTCTGAAAAAAAATCAAAATAGTGCATTATTTGTTCCATGGCTTATTTTTTTGCTTTTTACATTTATGACCTCATTTATATTGTCTTTTTATAGGGATTCATTCTGTCTTCTATGATTTTGGAGGCAATTTCTTTAATGTTTCATTTTGTTGGAGAAATTCCTGATTTTTTTTAATGTTAACATTTATTTCATGTCTTCCATGTTGTCTGTGATACAAGAGAATCACACTGTTAACTGAACTAAGCAGAATAATGAGAGCAACAAAATGCATGTAGCAGAATGCAAGAGTTTTTACTTTCTATCTTACCCTTCAGTTTTCTCCAATTTCTCAAGTAGATGTACTTCTAACAGCAGTATGCATTCTATTTTTAACCCAATACTAATACACAAATACCCTTTCATTTTTATACCTGATCTTAAAATTATATTTTAATGGTTATGTAATATGCCAGCAGTTGCTTTGCTATAATTTAAATAGTTCCAAAATTACCAGTTAGCATTATCCAGTTTATTTATATTAGAATCTTATACATATAATCAATGCAATCAGAATCACATGTATATATTTAGCCAAAACTGAATGTGATGATTTTAGTGGATTAAGGAGAGCTAGAGATTTTTAGGACTCAGTGTAAAGATTTTTAGTGCTTATTGATTTTACAATTAAACCACCTATTTTGGAGTATAACAATTCCAACGTATACAAATAAGAATATTTTATATAAATTTCACAGATACAAAATGATGTTTTATTGTTTTGATTTTCATTTATTTGATAAACATCCACAAACAAATTTATAGTATCTCCTAATATATGATACTGGCCTCCTTTTATATTTAGCATCAATGTTGGTATAAAAATTCTGAGGTAGAAAGGTGAAATACTAAACATAATTAAATGTATATTAAAACAGCCATATATGTGGTGAATAAAGATAAATATTATATTTATTATAGTGAATATAAATATTATATTCACTATATATTATAAAATATATAGACAATTTTTTGTTTTGAACTCATATTTATATTAAAATTTTTTCCTATGCAATATTCTAGACAAGCTTAAAATGGTATTTTGGAGTATACTTTCTTTTTATTTAAATATGATCTATAGAATTTTCTATTGTCTCATCCTTTATTTTAAGTGCTGAGTAAAGTTGAAGGAATAAACTTGGTATAATTAGTATGATCATTTTAATGTTTTGGGGATTAAATCACACAATACTACTGTATAACACCTTAAAAGTTAACATCTTAGTCTGGCCTTTATGCTTATTTTTAATAGATGTTTTACTTCACAAGCTACCTTTTAATATCAGAAAGTTAAGCTGTTAAATGTCAGAATTAGATTGGCTTGACTACCTAATTAAATACAGATTCATCTGGAAAAGTGTTCTCCGGCTCTCACATTTCACTCTAACATCCGCTCAAATTCAGAATGACCCCTACGTGGCCTAAACTTTAGAGCAAGGACAAATAGGCAAAAATACCAGCCCTCTTCTGTGTTGCCGTTCAGTCATTTCTCGACCTGAGAAAAGCCATGTCAACTGAATACAAATTGTAGACTCAAACAGGGAGCCTGAGCCCCCCAGCACCGCAAAATAGGAAAGGCCTCTACTGACAGAACTCAACGATGAGGAGTCAGAATGCATCTGAGTCTCATCCTCTCCGTGGTCCCCACTTTTTCAAAAACTGTCACAACACATGGGAGAGGAAGAGAGAGTGGTGACTGCCAGCTCTAAACATTCTTCCCCAGTGACATCAGGCAGAAAGCGGGAGGCTGCCAAAACAGAGAAAAGGATGCTCAGTCGGCAGACATGAACTCTAGCCCTCACTCTGCTCCTCACTACTGCGTGGGGTGAGCAAAGCCACACCATTTCTCTGGGACCGAGTTTCTTTTTCTGAAGAATGAAGGAGTTGGTCTATGTGAACGATAAGACGTCTTATGGTTCTAAATTTCTGAGATTCTCTGATTACCGATTCAAGAAAATTTTATTTCTTGGGTGATTGGCTAGCTTTTATGGTGTGAAAATCACAGCAAGGCTGAACTTTATATACACACGGTGTAAGCTTAGCTTGTTCTCTCAGGTTAGCTGAGAGTTGAAGATGCATTCATTGCAACATCAGCTGGTCTAAAGAAAATCTATCCTCTCCATGATGTCAGGGGAGAGAATTAGGATCAAGCTTGGAGGCTAGAAATATTTTTGGACCATTCAAACCCAAAGTTACCCTGTAAATAAGATATCGAGGTGTATGGCCCCACCAGGAAGACATCTGTTCCTGAGAGAGACAAGTTCATACAACATCCTGACCACCCTCAGACTTGAACAAAGACTGTTCTCTTTCTGGTAAACTTCTAGTCTTGGATGGAGAGTCACACAGACAGACGGTTCCACTGTGTGCCTGTGCCGGGCACTAGGCTAACCACTGTACTTTGCAAAGCCAACTACTATACTTTAAATTTGTCAAAAAAATAGTATTTTGTATGTAGGTAATAAAGGCAACATACATTCATTATCTAGCTTACAATATCTAATTTCAAGAGTGTGGTGATTGCTGGGGGGAGGGGGTTTTAAGGGGACTAAATGGTAATGGCAAAAAATACAATAAAGAATAAAAAAAGAAAAGTACAAATTAGAACTCATCCAAGCATATTTTCCTCCCCTTTCAATGAGTCATAGTGGGAGGGGGGAGAGATTATAATCAATGTGTCCAACTTATCAGTAATGATTAATCAACAACTGTGTAATTGCTAAGTTTATATGGTTTTTGAACAAAAAAAAGCATTTTTACATCGACAGATCTATTCAATCTCCTTCAAATACACTGACTGAAGATTAGGTATTTTTATATTTTAAAATGAATAGAGAATCAATGTTTATAATATGTGAAATCATAAACCACATGCAGATTAGCAAATGGTAGACTAATGTACTATATTTATCCTGTCCTAGTTGAATAATTGACCTCTACTAAGCCTTATTTCCCATTAGAGTCTATTCCAGTGAACCATAGACTTAAGAGGGATTTTTCAAAATAGAGCATGAAATGCGAAGAAAAATATCCACTGAAAACCTAGGACCTACTGGGGGCACAATAATAACTGTACTTAGATCCCAAAGCATTAAAATACCATATCATGATAACAAAAGTGGTATTGAATTAAATTAATTCAGGAAGCAGATGCTATTCTACATTTCATATAGAAAAATGAATTTATAACTTTGTTCTATAGACACCATTGCTTACTGGCCTATGAATATGGATAACTTACTTAGGTTTCCTCTTCCTTGGTCTCTATTTTTGTAGAACAAGTTTCATAGTTTGATGTATCCTGCAGGGTTTTTATGAGGCTTAGATGAAATCAACTTGGAGAGTCTCAAAAACAGCATACATTAATTTAATTAACAGTGCCTTTAAAGTAACATGAAAAGAACACATTTTATAGCTAGAGACCTTTAAAATCTTAGCTTTGCCTTTTACCAGCATAACCTTGGGAAAATTACTAAAGCTCTCTGGATTTTGTTTCTTCATCTATAGACTGAGTTAAAAATATCTAGTATTCACTGTTGTTTAAGCCTTAGTGATAGTATATGTAACACACGGGCTTAGTATTCAATAAATGTCCAAAGGAGGTGCCAACAAAATATTATACATATATCCATATAAATTCATGAAAAAGTGATTATAAAAAGCATGTTTAGATTCTTATGCTCTGGGATTTCAAAGTATTTTAAATGTCTCTGCATCATTTTAGCATATATAATATTTTTCTACTGTTGTTTATGCCATAGATTTTAATTTAATTACTTACATGAGATACCATAATATACAACTCCTCCATTCAACTACTGTTTGTGAAGTATGTGCGGACAAAGGTCAAATAACTACTCTCTTAGGCAATGAGTTTAGAAGAAATGACTCTGGATGTAATCAGAGGTGGTTTCTTTTCTTTCTTTCTTTTTCTTTTGAAGATAATCATAAAATGTGTTTAGAAAGATTGCCTCTTTAAAACAATATCATGTATTTCCAACTTGAGCACGGACACCAAAACATTCAAAAATATTCTGCCCTGGAACTTAAAAATGGATTGAAAAGTAGAATTTAGATAGTGGTGTTGTTTAAATATTCTCATTTCCAGGTCTATGTTTATTTTTTTCTTGTTGGAGAGAAAGTAAATGTAAGTATTTTCTGCTTCAGAAGACTTTTTCTTTTAATTCTGGAAAAATGTCACAATACTTTTGCATTACACTTTCAAGAATAAATTACTGTCAGAAAAATGGTAATGAGTGCATTACCAACTTTCTGTCACAGTTAACTTGCCATTTCCGCTATCATTTTTCATCTTGAGGAAGCAATGACTCTGGACTCAGCAGAATTCTTTGCAGGACCAATGGTTTGCTTTCTTGAACATCTTTTAGGAGGTTTAATGGTTTGGACATCGAGGTAGAGTGAAGAGTTCTGAATTTTACTGTTAATTTTTTACCCCAGTCAATTTTTTTCTTCTCATATATTTTTCAAACTTGAAAAATATATTTGCCTTGTGTGGTTCTATTTTTATTAATCTAGCACTGAAACAATAAATCTTTATAACTAAGTTTATTGTGAATTTATAGGCAAAGTTGTGATTGATATTTATACATGTTTATCCATGCATGTTATCCATGCATGTTAAAAATCCAGGAATATTTAAGTACTTCTCCGGATTTTCAGAAATGTTTATCTGCTTTTTAGTTGCTTCCTTTGATATTTTTAAATGTTAAAAAGAATATATTAACTTTTCTGTAAAAATTATTTCCTGAATATGTTCTAATCTTCTTTCTAATTAAATTCAGGAGATCACTGTTCATTATAATAATTAAATTATGTTAAAATCTAATTGGGAACATATTTCTCACATTAGAAAGAAGCATAAAAACTACACTGGTCTAAGAGAGTTTGAATGAACAATGGTGCCATTACTGAAAATGTGAAATTAGAACAGAGTTACTTTTCTTTTGGGGGAGGAAAAATGATGAGTTTGTAGTTAAACAAATTGAGTGTTTTATATATTAATAAGAAATGCAATTGCTAATTATTGTTACAGGTCATGTTGAAAAACTCCGTGCAATTGACTTTCCTTGCCATGGCTGTAGATAGAGTTTCTTTTAGAAAGAATACTATGAAATTACAGGAGTTATCACTCTGTATCTCATAGTGATAAAAATTACTATTGATGTTTTCCCTTTTTATTAGTTCTTGTAATGACCACAAAACAATGGAATAATTGAGTAAATCATTAGTTTAGTTTTATTTGGGTTTTTTTTTTTTTTTTTGCTTTTTGGTGAAAATGCTGGATAACTACATTTATTTGTGTTATATTTTGTATATTGTAGGTCAGTACCTCTTCCCTCTTTCTCTCAATCTCCCAGGAACATTGACTTGAGCCTGAATGTGTTTGTCCAGCTTATCTTGGTTGGCTTCTCATACCATGGTAAGAAATTTGTCTTAGATCTGATTTATTACTGTATCATCTAGAGAAGAGCCCAATTAGATTCAATGAATAGTTTTGAAATTGTTAGAAAGGATTTCGACAGTCAAACATGATAGAAAATTTCTATTTCCAAGGAAATTCCCTTATGTTGATAGAATTTGACATTCTATACAGAATGAATTTAAATATACTAGTCAGTTCCAGGAGAAATAATAGTGAAAAATAATTTATTAAATGTATCACTAGAGACATACATAATCAATATTAAGCCTGAATTTTGAAAATATTGTTTGCTATATTTCTATAGCTTGTGGTAACTTAGAGGTTAGTGGATTTCTTTATTAAAGTATGTTTTGATTAAAAAGTAGTGACAGGAGAAATGAAGAAGAAACATATAAAATCAAAGCATTGCTGAGAGCTGATTAGTTTTAAAAATCCATCTATCAATACTCATACTAACTCGATGTGCAATTCAACATGCTGTTGGCACAGCTCACGTGGGTTAGAGCAGAAAGGTAGCAGATAGAATGGAAGGATCGCGGGTTTAGAATTCAACTAGACTTGGATTAAATTCTGCTTTGCCTGTCTATATAGCACCATGAGTAATGTTATAAAATCATGAGAACTTCTACTAACTAAGCAGATAATGAATCCGAACCTGGTCCACAAAGGTGTGAACTTTGGCCTGCGTAGCATTGACCTACATGGTGTTTTAAACTAGTATTACTTGCAACATATATATTTTAAAAGACTGTCAGAAATCCAGATTTATGGCTTTTCTTTATATAAATATAAAATAATAAAATGTAAATATATATGTAATACGGCAATTTTCAAACTTTTTATTCACATGGCACGCATAAACTCATTACCAAAATTCTGTGGCACACCAAAAAAATACATTCTATTTTTTGCCAATCTGACAAAAACATAGGTATAATTTTGATTGCTTTGTATCGGATTGATATTGTGGTGTTGGCTGTTGTCATTTTTCAGTTTGACAATCTAAGGAAAAAGATGTCAGTGCCCCTGAATAGATAGTCAGGTATTGCATATTTTACAAAATCTTGCAACACACCAGCATGCCTGTTGTGGCATACTGGTTGAAACTTGCTGATGTAATGCAATATATGTAAATATATCTTCTCTATTAAAAATGATATGATATAGCATGATATGGTATGATATAGCATGATATGGTATGATATAGCATGATATGGTATGACATAAAGTTCCTACATGAAACATTTGGCAGATGAGTTAGCATCTACCATCTTTAGCAAGAATGTGCTGCCTAGGTCTCCCCAGTTCCCTCCCTTCCTTATTTCTCCTTCATACTGACAAGGAAATTACAGACAACCTGCTTCATTCATGCACATAACCTGCCTGGTTTTTGTAGGAGCTGTTATTTTAATTCCCTGTAACACTTGCATACTTTTAAAGAATGCAATGAACATAATGACCACATGAGTTCTTTAAAAAGCATAATGACTTTTACATTACAGATTTCTAAGATGTACACAAGTGATATTGCTCATTACCTCATCTTCTACAATAAGGTATCCATCTCTGGACCACTTGGTTGCTTGTGGTTTGTGGACGCCACTCTGAGAAGCATTGGCTTATAGGGCAGCCTAGTAAGTACCTAACATTGCATTAAAGGCCAAATATCATCTGGTGCTGAAAAGCTTTGACTCATACAAAACATGCCTCTTCCAAAAACCTTTTTATGGAATCATAAGGTAAGACTTGTCATTGTTAGAATGTGCATGCTCACTTATGAATACATTTGCTTACGCACTCGTTTGTCCGGTATTTTTGCTCACCCTTTTGTCTATCTGGCAAAATAACTTTACCATATTTTTTGCCTTCCTGACTTATCTATCAACTTAAAGAATAAGGAACATTCTTGTTTGACTGTTTTATGTTTAGCATTTGTGTAGTGAATGGCACAAGTTAAACAACAAGTAATTCAAAATATGCTTATTGAATGAACAAACAAATGAATAAATGGGGTTGTAGTGACCAAGTTGAATCAAACCTACACCTATAGATTAAATAAAAGCCAATCAACAACTGTGGTGATTTGTAGAAAGGATAATTTATATTTTGAGTTGTTATTATCAGAGGATAACCTAAGAGAGAACAAGATGTTTTAAGAGTAGATACTGGCTAGGGACCAAGATAATTCTCACACTGGAGGATTTTCCTTTTATGTCCTTTCATCACGGGGGGCCATATATTGCCAAACTACTGCCAGACATTCTGCAGAAACCTCTAGATGTTCTAATATTTCCCCTTATTTGTTGGAGCTTTAGAATTATTAAATTATTATGGGTTTTAGAGAACAGATATTTAAGCAGGTAAAACCTCCTCAGAGCATTAATTTTAGCCATTTAAGTAGACATTTGATTTTGTTACAGTTGCACTCACAAAAGCAAAAGCAAGGGATTTGTTTTGGAGTTCAATTTCTAAAAACTGTTTCATAAAATGTCAGGGAGCTTTTAGAAGACCTTAAACATCACAACACAAAATACCTATGTATTATTTTTTTTAAGATTTTATTTATTTATATTTTAGAGAGCATATATATGCTCTCTAAAGAAAATATAGGGAATATATTCCCTATATTTTAGGGAAGAGAGGGGGAAAGAGAGGGAGGGAAGCATCAATGTGTGGTTGTCTCTTGCGTGCCCCCTACTGGGGACCTGGCCAGCAACCCAGGCATGTGCCCTGACTGGGAATCAAACCGATGACCCTTTGGCTCAGTCCACACTCAATCCACTGAGCTACACCAGCCAGGGCAAAATACCGATATTTTAAAACTTGCATAAATATTGTGTCTTTGAGCAAAAATGTCACGATATTCTTGTTTATTTTTTTAAAAAATATCTGGGCTTCTCCACATTAGATACCAATACATTCACAACTGATAACACCTTTGCAACAGTGTGAATGGTTTCCAGTTGTCAGTGGTTCTTAGAGAAAGTCATCCACACACTTTTGACTCTTTACATTGTGAAATTAGTTGAATGAATATTGCTTTTTCATGCAACTGACTTTGAAATGGAAGGTAAATGAAGAAATCTATTTTCTTTATTGCTTATCTATTCAGTTATCTTCTTTCTTCTTTATTCCCAAAGAGTTGGAACTATGTGTGAAACAAGCAATAATCAACAATAGTAATAGGATTATGCCTCCCATGAGTATAATAGGTTTGGGGATACAAAGCAGTTGAAACATTAAGAGTCCTAAAGCTTTCTCTCACATCCTTCCCCTTAATTTTCCCTGGCTGCTTCCCAGAGCTGGAGGTGTGGGGAATCTCCATGGCTTCCACAGCTCCTCAACCACAACTCCAAAGGCCGTTACCTGGGTTTTCCCCCTTCTCTTCAGGTATTTGTATGTACTCAAGAGGAGACCTGGGAAGAAAACTCTGTTTTTTGGTGCCAGAACAGCTTTTAAGTTAGAAGCATATTAGTTATCCCTCCAAATGTCATCAAGAACTGGTATGCTGTGATGACCACTGACTATAAGCAGCTCTACTCTGCTTTCAATAACTAAAACAACGTTCAGCTGGAAGACAGTTTATCTGAGCTTTGATTATAGTGATAAAGAGATTAACCCTTCAGGGAAATGTACTAATAGAGAAATTAAAGATCAGATACCAGATTCAGTACAAAAATCCCTATGAGTTGAAGACAGCTGGAGTTATAGTTTGGCAAATGCTTTAGAAATTACTAAATTATGATGTGTCATAGAGGTAAATGAATTGAGGAGACAGGGGTGTCTACATCAATATTATGCAATTTTTGAATGACAGCTAAAAAAATAAACATATTTTTATTTTTCACAATTATGGACAGTAGTGAAGAACACATCTATTTGCACCATCAGTGAATGGCTGTATTGCCCAGTCTCACTGAGAACGATTGTGCTACAGTGGGTACTCTGAAAAATGGTTTTTTATGTAAGGCACCGGTTAGTCTGGTAAGGCACAATTTAAAAGTCAATAAAAACTAGTGTGACACTGTGTCATTCTATCATCCAGCCACGAGATAATTTTACCAGAGGCAGCAGATAAATATCAATAGAATTTGTTTAAGCTGGCATTGAAACTTATCTCATTTATCTCTTCAAATTATGCCAAGATCAAATCAAATGACTGAAATATTATTGAATATGAACTAAATGATGGTATAAAAAGTAAGATTGGATTTCCCCAAACATGTAATCCATCACTGAACAGTTAGAGCCTATTCCACTTAAAAGAAATTCATTTTTCAGAATCTGCACGCTCCTGAGGACTCTCCTTAACAGTAGCTGACACATACTAATATGGGTGGAAGTAAGGAAGTAACCCAGGGGTTTTCCAATGTTTAAAGCCACATCGTTTAAACATGTTTAAAAATAGAAACTTCACCAAGCAGTTACACTATTCTATAATTTCTTTGGTTTAGATTTCAGTTGCATTTAGGAAGAAATGCATCACCAGAGAGTGACTTTAAATACATAGTGTAAAGTGGGAGATGGAAGAAGACCGGATTCAGTGATATTTTCAATGGAAAATATGAAAGAAACCATAACTGTAAGTAAGCATCTAGTTACAAGAAGGTAGACCTTCTTGGTTAATATATCTATGAATCTCAGTGTGTGTTCATGGAGTCCTATGATTATGTGGGAAAAAGTACGAAACCTTGAACTTCACAACTCAGTTTCATAAGTTTCTTTCTCTTTTACTTTTTTCTTCCCTTACAGAAAACTTCTTTAACAACTTTTGATGATTAACTTTTAATTTATGGCCTTTAAGATGTAGAAAGAAATTTTAACAGGAACTCTATTTAGGGTAGGGAGATTCTCTCTTATCTTGACAGGAAGGAAATGGCCGCTTGGTCTCCACCTTCCCTGTGAGCAGCAGCGAGGAAATAAAGTACAAGAAAGAAAGTGCTAAGGGGGGGGGTGTGAAGTGTTATGTAAATGTTGCTTGTTAAAAAGCCAAGCAATCCACTGGGCGTACCTATCATTCTTGTGCTTCTACTACCCCCCAAACGTTTTTCTTCTTTTTTATGTCTTGCCCCCAAATAAATTAAAAGTACCTTACATAGCTGCCTGATGCTAAATAATTACAATTTGTGATTGCAGTTTAGCACAATGCATCCACATGGATGCTCGTCTAGCTGCATTCTAGTCTGTCACTGGCCCTCAGTTCAATTTAAATATAGTGCAATGCAATAATCATAAAACAACTTGATTCCATTCACTCAGGAAACCTTTCTTCAGCGAATACTATGTGTGAAACACTCTTCAAGGGCCAGAGGAATCAACAATGGACCAAACAGGAAAAAACAAACAAAAAAATAACCAGCTATCATGGAACTTACATGCTATTGCTTAGGCGCTTACTCAGAATCTATTGATTACTGTACTATTGGTGCACAGGTAAATGAGAATCTCTTCTTGTCTCTCATGGCAGCACAGTCTAGTAAATAGAGTACTGCTTAATTTCAAATGTGTATTTCTTTGAAATATTTTTAATTAAAAAAATAATATAGTTTTGCCTACCTTCCTCTATAAGTTCAATGTACTCCCCAACAGAAACTTTTTCTCCCAAGATGATATCCTGGTGTATAAGAAGAGGCATGTGTGTATATGGATGGCCCCATGACAAAGGCAGAGCGTCTGAGTTTTTTATGCCTTGGCTTCTCATCTCAGGTGTGATGTCCCTCCCTCGTGTCCTTGGTGAGAAGGTGAGAAAGACGAGTCAGGTCATCACATTACAGTGATTCTGTGATTGAAAAAGATTTATGAAATCTTAACTTCACATCACAGTTCCATAAAAGTTCCTTTTTCCTTCCCTCACAGACAAAAGACTTCTTTAACAGCTTCTGATGATTAACTTTTCATTTATGACCCTTAAGATGTAAAAAGAATAACCCTGTGGTTAGCACTGTGACACACATGTTATAGACATGGCTACCACATTGCACAACTCCAGGGGCACCATTCACATAGGCCACATGGTGTGAATAGCACCCCCTAAAGTTGTTCAGTCCAGAGTCCATGCAGCACAAAAGAGGAGCATGTCATTCGGACTGGGGAATGAGAAGAAACAGCATATAAAATGAGGCCTCAACAGTAGGTGGAAGATAGCTGGATAGAGGCAGGGGAGCTGAGTAAATAAGGATCAGGTAAACAAAAGCCTAGAAGCCAGAGAAAACATAACTTAAGAAGGAATTACCAGAAGTTCACTTCAGCTGGAGTGCTGAGTAGAAGAGGAACAGCCAGGAACACAGTATCACTCAGGGATGAGTGGGAAGAACAGCCGGAAGGGGAGAATTGAAGACCTCAGATAGGGCTTTGTAGGACACTGTGTTCCTACAGTGTCCTGGCTGCATGAACCTGCCTTCTAGTAAAAATTGTTTCTGGAAGACCACTATTCTTCTAAAAGAGGTTCCATGATTTTTGTCTACTGAGTCACTTTTTAGTTTGTTCACCTGCTCTCTAAGAGGATTTGTTCACCAGTTCTCTGAGAGAATTTTGAAAAACTTCATATAATCAATCACACATGTTTTTTAGAAGTTGACTTCTAAATTTTTCATAATTATTTTAAATGGTTGCAAAAGATATGGCTTCTGGTATATTATTAATATTTAAAATCAACAGTTATATTACTCATAATGTAATGGACTCCTAATGCCTTAGCGATTCATAACATAGTCATATTGTCCCTTCAAATGATACATGAACAGCCCTCTGACAGTTAAAAACTTTACATGGTTTCTTTACTGCTTTGAATTGCTATTTCATTTCAAATCCTATTCAGAATTTCACCTCTTTTCAGTTCTATACATTCACCTCTTTTCCATTTTTCATCATTGCCAAGATGCTTCCCATCTTAGAAGATGGGAGTCATCATTCCCTCATCCAAGGAAGCCTGTTTACCAGTTCTTCACTCAAACCCACCCCATTTTTAAAGTCCTTGTTCAGATGCTCATGCATAATCTTGGAGAACTTTTCTGACCATTCTTTTTAAAGGGCTAATTATGTCCTTTAGAGAAAAGATGACAGCATGAATTAGTTTATTAATTTGTTTGCACATTTATTTTGCTCTAAAGGGCAAGGACCTTTTCAGTCTCTGCCCTTGTACATTCAGCATATAAAATCATGCCTGACCTGAGTCAAAATTATTGGTGCTTGACTGAAAAGTAAAACAATTAGACCAAAGTTTCAGAAGGATAGTTGGCACAAGTCAAAATTTATCCAGGAAGCACAGTGTAATTTTAAAGCACTCACAAATGAACTTTATAATTATTTAAATATTTTTCATATTGCAATATCCATCTCTTCACCTGCAGTGTTCATACATGTTCATAGTCAGGATAGCAGCTGTGTGTTGGATGCCATAATGAACAAGGCCAAAGATGTATGCATATTTCTTGACCTGGTTTAATCAAAGTTTATTTGAGTGATCCCATATTTCATTAAAATGGTGCTCCCTTACCTTCCCTCATGTCTGGCATCTATTTTTCTACCTTTATAATCAAAATATTTAACACAGATGACTTTATAGGAAGAGTATTGATATCTTCAGAAAGAACTTTAGGATGCTATATGATTTGTGCCATAATAAATGGGTCACTATTTCGATCAATATTTAACTGTGTTGCTTTGCTGCTGCTGAGTAGTTTTGAAAAACTTACTAGGCAAAAATTAACCAAAAAAGTTTCCTGATCACCCTCCCAATGTCACGAAATAGACAAAATTCAACTGTGGACGGATGGTCTAACCTCCCCCGTGGCCCTTAATAAGGAGAAGATCATTGTTACGGAAGATGTAAGATTTTGCTTGCCTGTTTCTTCTCATTTGGATAACATAAAGCTCTCTCACTCCTGCTGATGAAAAAAATTAACCTCTTTGTCGAAGTCAGAGCATATTCCGATGCAAGTGGCTCTTTTGCAAAAGCTGCTCAAATAATTACAGATTTTAGAAATAACAAATTGTTAAGTCAAAAATTATTCTTCTAAAATAAGGGTTACCTATGTTGGTTTCATAATATTTTCACCAGGTACTAATAACTTAATTTGAGCTTCTCTTTCTTTATGCATTTTGGAACATTGTACTCCTTGTGGGGTGATGCCAGCAAGTTGTTTTCCTTTTTTGTTTAAAATTAAAGGTATTAGTTATTTTAGAAAGTCACATTTGTACTCATTAAAGGTTTAGGGCACCTTGTGAAGTAATAGAAGAAACACTATTTGGGGATTATAATAGATGGATCTTTGAGTGCCATATTACTTCATTATAAGTCTTAGGTGCTACAATTAAAGTAACTTCAGTATATTTTAGGGTTTTTAACCAAAATTGGCCTCCTCACAACCTTTTTGGTAACAACTGAAAAACTAACTATGTAGGTATCTTTCACTAAACCCTTAACATTTTGTATTGTATATGTTAGTGCTAGAGAAACACAATTCTTTAATCTGTACTTGATAATTATAATTATTTTGATTACCAGTATTCAGTGTCACTTCTTTTTTTTATTTATAGCATGAAAGTAAGAAGAGAAAGGGAAAATATAAATAGGAGTTCATATTTTAAAGTTACTTTTTAAACATAATAAATCTAGCTTTAGTTATATAATTAATAATATATGCCAACCCAAAATAAACAGACTTGGGCTATCGTTCATATGACAACAAAGTCACAGCTTTGTTTGTTTTAAAACTGCTCTTTACATGCCTATTTTCACATAATTTCATCACACTTGTAGATATGTGGATAGGTATATGCAAACACATGAATCACAGGGCTGTAGAAGTCTTCAATTTGTTACCAGTTTTAGCATCTGGCCTAGACTGCTGAATTCATCTGCCATGCCACTCCCTAAGGTAGCGTTTATTATCTAGTATCTCACTTTATACTTAAAATCTTTTTGAATTGTGTCCAAAGATAAGAGGGTTTTTTTAGTCATTGAAAATTATCTAATGCTGTTTTTTTGTATCTATATTTTTTCTCTTTAAAAATCTTTTATTGATTATGCTATTATAGCTGTCCCATTACCCCCACCCCCTCCACCCTGCACACCCTCCCCCACCCACATTCCCCCCCTCTAGTTGATGTCCATGTGTCATAAGTTCTTTAGCTTCTACATTTCCCATACTATTCTTGCCCTGTTTTTTATAATGCTGTTTTTTATAAATCCTTTTAAATATATCTATCTAAAATACTGCCTTAATTGTTGTTCAAGTACAGTTTTCTGCATTTTACTCCCAACCCAATTAAAATTAAAAAAATAAATAAAATAGTGCTTCAATCTATGTTACACATATTTATATGTGTTCTCTTAGCTGACATTAAATAGCCTTCAATGGGTATACAGTTTCTACTAGAAACTGTGCATAGCCAACCACAGGCTTTCTAAGGGCTGCACGGGGTAACTGTTTGCTAAATGGTTATTACCTGACATGTCATTGTCAAAATATTTGAATAAATATTTGAATAAAATTATATGATATGCAATTCCCAAATGACAGAATTAATGCAATGATAAATAATAACCATAATTTGGGGTACTGATGCTGTGCTTTCCACATTTGATCCAGACAGTAACCTTGGGTTGTAACCATTATGTCTCATTTTATGGATAAGGAAACTGAAGAGCAGAAAAGTACAGTAACTTCAACAATGTCTCACAGCTAATGCTAGCCAAAATCAAGATTCAAGTCCAAATCTTCGGATCCTCATCCACAACATAGTCAGCCTTCCTCATAATTTATTTAATTAATTTGTTCAAGCAATCAAAGACTTATGAAAGCTTAAAGATAAAGAGCTTTAATTCCAAGCTGAATCAACTTGCTGCATCTCCCTTTGAGAGTCTGAAAACTAGGAGAGGATGTTATAACTTGACTACATAGAGAAAAAGCAATTAATCCAGTCACACAAAAGCAACTACTTTACAAAAGATTTTTTTTCTGTACATGTGAGGGCTTAAGAGTACAGAGTTGGTCAATGTAAGGTGTTTTATAAAATCTCATATAATATTAGACTTTGGTGATAATTTAGTTTTTCATGTATGTTTTGGAATAGAAAATACACTTATTGTCAACTGACCTACTTTATAGCTATTTTATTGTGCTTGATTAAATATCTTATTTGATTCATTTACTTAAGAGGTAAACAAAACACTCACAACAAAATGTCCATCTTATCCCTCAAACGAACTAATATTATCATTTTAAGAGACTTCTAATTCCCAAACTATCCTTGGATGACATAAGTTTTGCTATGCAAAGTTCAAGTCACAGTTGGCTCCTCCAGCTTCCGTCCATTGTGCATTTCCAATTTCCATACACTGGATAGTTTGGCAGTTCACCTTAGATTATCATTAGAAGCTCAAGGAGGACCCTTGTTTAGGTGATATAATTACAAAAGACAATGAATCAAAAACATTTGTGAGGTTTCCATCTTCCCTTTTCTCTGTTTTTATTTTTATTCTCTATTTTTATTGATATGTTGAATAACAACCCTCAAAAATGCTCATGTCCCAACTCCTGGAATGTGTGAATACTATTTTACATGGCAAAACTGATTTTGCAGATGTGGTTAAGGATCTTGAGATGGGTAGATTACCCTGCACTATCTGGTGGGCCTTACATGTAATTGCAAATGTCCTTTTAGGAGGGAGGCAGAGATTTGACTACAGAAGAATAGGGCAATATGACCACAGAAGCAGGATGTTAGCCTGCTGCCTTTGGAGGTAGAAGAAGGGACCAAGAGCCAAGGAATGCAGATCTAGAAGCTGGAAAAGGCATGTAAGAAAATTCTGCCCTAGAGCCCCCAACAGGAGCCCCCCCGCCACACACACACCTTGATTTTTGACTAGTAAAATTGATTTTAAACTTTGACCTACAGAACTGTAAGAAAACACTTGTTATTTTAACCCATTTATTTAAAGTTTGTGGGAATTACTTAGAGCAGCCATAGGAAACTAACACAGATGAGATTCAGGAGTGGAACAAGTGACCTAGTTCTAAGCTAGTCATTGTGTCCCATTCTCCTCTCTACAGTTGTGAAGAGTTCAGGAACAGGTTACCCCATCACAAGTGAATGCAAGCACTCACTGGGAATGCTGGGAAGAGACAGAATTCTCCTTCCTGCCAGACTGAATCTTAGAGAGTGTGAGATCTGAGAAAGCTGAAGCCATCTACTCTTTACAATGGGGAACATGAATTAGTATGAAGCAAATGGAGAGAGACCTGGAAGAGACGTTAAGAGTGGAGAGAGCAAAAGATAGAGGGCAGGAAAGAATAGAGGAGAGTAAGGGAGAGAGAGGAAGAGGGAAAGGGAGAGGGAGAGGGAGAGAAAGAAAGAGAGAGAGAGAAAACGTGTGTACAGTAGCATAAATGTCTATGTATCTTCAAATATCTATCTATCTAGCTAGCTATGCTGAAGTCACTTGCTCTTTTTCATTGGCTGATAGGAGTAGATCTTAATGCTTCCATTAAAACAATTGGAAAAATAACACACTATTTCCCATATTTACTGAAAAGTGACCACTGGGTTATCAAACACCAGAGATGTAATTTATGAGCTTCATTCCCAGGTGACTTTGGTTCATTAACTTGCTGTTCCCGGAGATATCTAAGTTTTGTCATTAAGAACTCTCTAACTTGAAATTTTTAAGTACAAGTTTTATTATTTTTCTCTAATGCAAGTTTGTATTATAAATGAAAATTTCAAATGATAAATGGAGAATGTCTAAACCACCAAAAATATTCATAAAGACAGTCTATAAAATTTACTTTTTACTGATGAGAATACAACAAAGTTCAAAACTCTTTAGGCCTTAAATAGAAGAGTAAAAACAATACAACATGTGATTAAAATAGTAGTCAATCATATATCAATGACATGGATTTCACAGTTGTGGACATAATCTTAAAAACACTTTGTGCATAATTGACAATCAGTAAAACTATAATGATTCATAACAAAATTGGCTCCTCTTTAAAAGTATCAAAATGACACCTTTTTAATTTATATTTTCTGTAGCTATATTAATTAGAAAGCTTATTTCACTAATTTGCTTTTCTGCAATCTGAAAAAATAAAAATAGATAAATCATTTATCAAAAAAAAATGCCAGGGTTGTGCTCTAGAATATATATATATACACACACATACACACACATATATATATATATACACACAGTGTCATTTCTCACACAGTATCTATTTGTATAACCAAAGTTGGCTTCCACAATGAATGACCCTGAATCACTGTTGCACATTGAATTATCAGATATCAAATTACTTGCTCTCCACAGTGTATTATTGTTGCTTTAAAAAGCAGTTCAGCAAAATCTTAAATTTATATAATGCAAACTTTACTTTTTCATATCTATTTATCTACCATCATTATCTATCTATCTATCTATCTATCTATCTATCTATCTAATCTCCTATTTTTTTAAACCAGCGCCATTTATGCAAGCAGGGACAACAAACGCAGTGATAATGAATGCATAGTCAAGTCTGTCAAATTTTAAATCCTTCTACCTAGGAAAAGACAGATTCAACACTTTAAGCTCTTTCTTTTAGGTATTAATCTCAACATTCAGCAATGTCTATAGTGCTGATTTTCAACTGTACTCTTCATATATTGGTTTCTTTTAGGTACTGAGGATTTACCCCCCTTAGCACCATCTCCATTCCATTTTCTTTTCCCTGTTTTCACTAATTAATTAAACTATATTTTTAAATAATTTCTTCCTCTATCTCTACTTTATTACATGAATGCAATTATTGTTCATTGTGTTTCAATCCTTTCTTGTACAACTTTTTTTCATTGGAATTAATAATAGATTTATTTTTGTTGCTTAACTTTCTATGTGTTTAAGAAAAATGCCTTTTTTCCCCTAACAACTTTTTCAACATCCATACCAAAGGTTTAGTGATAATTTTTTCAAATATTCTCTCATCAAATAATGTATTGGTAGTAGGCACCATCTACCATCTCCAAGGGCACCACCTTCTGCAGTCATCTGTCCTTCCTACTCTAAATTAGACTGGTTTCGTTCTGGGCTGGTACACGTCTGTAAACCTGGACTTGATTTACCATTCTCCCGTGTTAGATCACCGTTTCCCTGGACCCTGTATCTGCCTCTTTCTTGGATTACTTGCTCACTTTGTTTTAGTACATCTGTAAGTAACTTCTAAGAAAAGGTCATGCAAGTTTTATTTTCAAGATGTTGCACTTATGAACATGTCTTCAATCTCCCCCACTTGAATGAGATTTTAGCTAGATGTAGAATTTTAAGTTATAACCATTTTCCTTCAAAATGTTAGGATATTTCTTCTCCTTCTTCTATTAGTACTGTTACTGACGATGCCAATGATCTTCTAGTTTTATTTCTCTGTATGTTGTTTCCCATCTCTGGAAATTCTCAGAAACTCCTCATTGTACCTTGTTTTCTAAATTTTTACAAGAATGTGCCTTGATTTTTTTTTACCTATGTTTTGTGCTGATAATTCATTAGTTTCCTTTATTCTGGGAATTCATGATCTTCTATTTTTCCTTCTTCATTTTCTCTTCTCTTTCTTGAACACTTATCATATGAATGTTGGACATCCTGATGGACCCACATGCTCTCTTTTTTCTCCTCTTGCATATTTCTTTGATTTAATCATCCCCCAGCTAGAAGATATTTCTTTGATTTAATATTCCAAACCCCATTGAAATTTTTAGATAGACTATTATTATCATATTATTGTCAAATATTTATGTATACTTTATTGTTATATTCTTTTTGTGGTATTACATTCTTTTTAGAGATAGAATATATTCTCTTACTTCACTGAAGATGTTTTAGTTTTGATGTTTTCTATAAAATTTGTAATTTCTTCATTATCTTTGTCTTTTTCTATTTTTGATGTCCATTTGCTTTGATCCATTTCTTTCAAACTGAAAGCCTTCCTCAAATGATTTGAGTCCCTTTGTTATATATTCAGATTTGAAGTTGAATAATGTCAGTATTTAGGAATCTTTCTTTGGGATAAGGAATAGAGTTGAAGGAAGGGCCTTTTGCAGACTACAGAAGAAGCGGTGAATCATGTTTAGAGTGTGGGTTGGAGATATGAAGGAAAGGTTGGAGAGTGCAGATGCTGCCTGCCAGAGTGCTCATAAAGAGGCCCCAAGTCCACCAGTCACAAAACAGTTTCTTAAATAATCTTTGTGATTTCAGACCTATTGGCACCGTCATCTTCCATTTAACCTGAGGTCTCCAGGTTCAGATGATCAGAGCTGATGTTTGGCAACTAGCGGTTTCAAGGGGTATTTTCTCAATGTGCAGAGAGAAGAAATGTGGAATTCTCAGCCTAGGTTTCTCTTCTCCAGGTGCAAACTTTCGAAAAATCCCCCTGTTCTTACCATCTCTTTTGGTACCTGGTGTTTCCAAATAACAACCTTTTAAGTGATAAATTCATTCTTTCTGAGGAAGTTTTTTACTTCAAGAAACATCTTCCTTTTCTCTGTTAAGTCAATTAATGATTAACACAACTACCATAAAATATGTTTAAATATCTCATCTCTTAATGTTTCATTCCTCATTCTTTTTTGTGGGTTAAAATTTTGTCATCCTTTATAACTACTTTAGCAGTGTTTTGAAAATGAAACAGTATATCTATGATATTTAAGACAATTATGAAAAATAATTTTAAGGTCAATCACTATAGTTTTTTAAAATACTGTTCTGAACACATTATTACTCTTGATTCCTCTCTACTTTCATTACACAGTTATTTAAATTTAAGCCTTTTTTGTAAAAACCATTCTTAATTCCAAGGCCTTACAAAAATAAATGGGAGACCTAAAAAAAATAAATTTAAGCTTTTTTGTTTTTAAAATGTATAATAACATTTAATAAAAATACATTATATTAATAATAACATATTAATAAGGGCCCAAAATATATAAGCTATTTAGTTTCTTACACATTACTTATATTGAATGAATCTTATTTGAATACATTAATGAATTTTGATAATAAAAAGTAAAAATGTTCCCTGCAGTAAGCATTCTGTTTTTAACCCTTTTTAAATTATTTTAAATATATAATATTTTATATTATATTATATAAAATATAATATATGCATTATATGATATATTATATATTTTATTATGTATTTATTATATAATAAAATATATAATTATTATATTTTATACTTTATTATATATTTTTCCACTGCCATTTAGTGCCCTCACACCTCCCTCTCCCCAGCAATCACCACACTGTTGTCCATGTCCATGAGACCTTTAAGCCTTTTCTTGTTTGTTTCAACAAAAAAACAGAGTTTGCCAAACTACAATAATTACAAGGGGAGAAGTAGGGGATCCATGCAAAAGCACCAATTCCATCAGAAATGGATCTTCACTCCCCCTGGGATGCTGGGGAAGAAGCCATTTGGATGAGTTGTCATTTACTAGCGGCTATTAAATCTATCAACTTTTCTCTTTTACCTCATTCCAGAGCTTCCCCAGTGGTGCTGACTGTAAAGCAGGAGACTTCACATCAGACAGGATGACAAAGAGAGAGGGGAGAGAATTTGAACAATTAAGAAAACAATCTCATGAAAATGAAAGCCTTAAATTCTATAGGGAAGTGAAAATGTCCACAAATAAGCATTTTATTATTGACTTTGACTATAAAATATTGCATCTAAACATATATGAATATTCACATATATACATGTGTGTGTGTATGATGCATGCATAATCTTTCACCACATCGGTTCTTCAAGGTTTTTAAAGTATAAGAAATGGAAAAGGCAGCGAGGACAGTGAAAGGAAGAGGCAATGCCATGAAGGGCTGAGAGGCCAGATCATCCTAGAATATGTTGGAAATAGAACAATATTGCCTTGAGAGGAGGATGTGGTTTGGAAAGAAAAACTTGGGGCTATTACAAAGAGTCTTTAAGAATCTCAACTTAATGAAATTTGGAAAAAAGATGAGTTTTTTGAGCACAGAAAACACAATGAAAGTCCTATTTTAAGAAACAGAAAGAATGCAAAATATTTTGCTGCATATTCATATTATCTAATTCCTTGTTGTATGTGTTTAAAAAGTAGCCTATAATAGAATAATAATCCAGAATCCATGTTATTAAGTATTAATAAAGTAAATGGCACAAACAAATACTTAGAGACACTTGTATAATTGATGCTATATAAAGAGTACATAATTGACTGAGTATAGAATCTCAGATATCTAAGTAGTTATACTGTAAAGCACAAGGTTATAAAACAACACTTCTTTAAGTTTACGTAGCATTGGGTTTTCCAAATAGCTCAAAGTGCAAGTCCATTTTCTAATTTTTGAAATATCCCAAGAGATGGGTAGATAGAAAAATTAGAACTCCCAATTACAGACTAAGAAACTGTACACAGGGAAGCAAAGTGCCTCTTGTCAGGCACAGGCAGACCTGAGGCTAAACCCCAGTATTGATTCTGCTTTTTGCAACCTAAGTGATACGTGTGTGCCAAAAATTTTGAGTTCTAGGTCATATTCATTTTTATCATTCCTGCAAATTTACATAGAAAATACCTCATCTTGTTAGTTTTCTCTCTTAAACATTTTCACAGGAGAAGAGACATAAGAGATATTGGAAGTTCAAATTGCTGAGTTTGGAGAAGCAAAGTGTAAAGATTATTGAGAAAGGATGAAGAATTATTATATGATTATCATCACACTGTCTACATTGAGGATAAAAGGGAGCCTTTAATCATTTTGACATTATTTACAGAAACTATGAAGTCTCAGTGTCTTTGCTGCTGCAAAGAACAACAATATGTAGTATCGAGATTCCCTTATTGAAAAAGAACAATCCTCGTTGAGAACACAGTCATTCAGATTCAGGTGCCTTTGTGCCCCAAGCGGAGGAGACCAGAAGGAACCAATTTGCAAGTCTCCCTCTGGTCTTCTTAATTTGAGACCTTTACAGACAGGGCATTGGAATAACTCTCATAGCTTCAATACCTTGAACCTAATGGATCCCATTTACCCGTATTCCAGAAATTAGCAAATGAAATAGCATTTGTGTTTTGATGTTCATTTTCTACATGTAGTATTTTATCTTTATAGATTTACTGTTATAGATAGCATTTAAAGGAAGTCTTCATGCATTTATTACTTGTCCCCAAACAGCAATTGGCATAGCTTTGAAAATCAATTTCTTATATGTTCTTTCCTTTCAACTTTTTCTTCCTCTTCTTTTTTGTGATGTGGTGATGCAGTTTAACCATCTTTTCTGTAATGTAGTTTTGCCTACTTGGCATGTTCTCCTGTCTCCTTCCCTCATTTTTCTGCATTTCATCTCCCAGGACTTTATCACCGTAATTAGGATTCTTGGATCCCTTCTCTTCCTTCTAATAATACCTAATTCATTTTTACTGCAACCTCATCTTACTCACTTTTCCAGCTCCTTTTCTATGATTTCCCCCGGTTAATCTCAGCCATCTGCCTCCCCAGTCTTTTCCTATAATGCATTGCCTTGGGTGGGGCACTTTACCCTACATGCTTCTTTTGGAGAACTGCCCTGTTTTCCCATATTGGTTTTAATCAGGAGTTCGGGGGGTTTTTACAAAATGTTCTGTGTCTTAGCTCTGCTTTTTCCTAGTTTTCTTTCCTGTTGCTCCTTGACAATTTTTTTCTTGCCCACGTCATCAAAATCAGCAGCTTCTGGTTTGCGGGTATTGATTTACTTGGACATTTTCTTATACTTAATTTGCCTATTTTCCTTTTTAAGTTTAGATCTTTGCCTTTGTCTCAATGTCTTTATTCTCCCTTATCATTTCTGTTGTTTGTCTCGTCCATTTCTACAAAACCCTAACTCTTCAGTAGAGAAGAACGTTTGTATTATTCCCAAAGATTAAATGAGAAAAAAAATGTAAGGTGCTGTGGACTTGACAGTGTGCTCCCTAAATATTTGCTATTATTTGTATAAGTATCTTGGTTATGGCTGTGAATACACACTATTCCCAAAACCACTTGGCTGCACTCACCCTATTTTCAAAAAATTATTTATAATTTCTTATTATGTTCACTTTTTTGTTTCTAATTTCCCATTTATCTTTGGATCTTCTTTATATTTTCCACATGAATAAGTATTCTTGCTCTTCTTTTAGATTTAACAGTTCTCATTACAATTTCCTGCATGTTATTAATGTTTTAAAATACTTTTTTCTTGTGTTTTTATCACCCTTGTCATTTCTTCTTTGTCCTGTTAAGGAATTCAGACAAAATACCCACTTTACTTTTGTACTTTAAATGTCAGCTCTTTTATGTTTGATATGCATGGCATCTATCATGTTGATTTTTTTCTTTCTGAGAATTTCTGAGCAGGGAATGTTGGGTTATAAAGTTTTTGCAGGAACGTAAGGGGTAAGAGCTTTATCTTCATCTTTTATTGAGAAGAATTATTGTATACCGGATTCAAAGTCTTAATCTAAACTTAACTGGTGCACCTTGATATTTCTTACGAAGATTGCGCTCCTTTGTCCCCTTATAACATGTCTCTGGATTTCTGTATCAGATCCTCCACTATGTGTCAGCCTTTTTGCTTAGTACCACCAGTAAACACTAGTCTTCTTCCCTTTGACCTTTCAATAATTCTAAGTGGTATTCTGTCACCATTAAGAAAATGCTAAGGTATGTATGTATACTGGCAGGAAGGCAGGATGCAATAACATAGAACCCTAATCTATAATGTACATCTAAATATATATTTATATAAATATAATTGAAGGGAAAAATCTCTTATAAAACAAACATTAATATTGGTTGGCCCAGGGTATGGAAGTGTAAAAGATTTTTATTATTTATTTTAGAGAGAGAAGAAGATAGGGAAAAGAGAGGGAGAGAAACATCAATGTGTGAGAGAAACATGGATTGTCTGCCTCTCATATGCACCCTAACAGTGGACCAGACCCACACCCCAGGAATATGGCCTGACAGGGAATTGAACTGGTGACCTTCCTCTTTGCAGGATGATTAACTCCAGCTGAGCCATGCCTGCCAGAGCCAGGGTATGGAATTTTGTATATTTTTGTGTTCTTGTTTGTGCTTGTATATGTGTATGTGTGTGCAGTGTGTATTTTCTTCCCACAACAATCTTGTTTGTGGGTAAACAGGTGCATCAATTTATTGGAAATTAAGTACATTTTTTTAAAAAATGGACAGTGAGTCTCTTTATTTCATCATGCTTGTCATTCTAACAGTCTCCTATAAGCCAACAATACAGGAGACAAAGTCAGGCCAAGCAGTCTATAGAAGGAATTCTTCTGAGGCCATTGAACTAGAAAAAGCCCATCTCTAAAAGTGCCATCTTATCATTCACCTCTGGAATGGTGAAGCTGATCATTCCTCTTTCTTCAGTGCTCACTGAAAAAAGCCACATCTTTCCCATTCGCATTTTAGGTTGTCCACAGGATAATCAATAATCCTTCAACAGGTCACATTACTGAAGAGCCCCAATCCTTTTTTACTGCATTTTCCAGCTTTACTTCTTTTTATAACACACACACACACACACGTGTTTATGTGTACACACGCATGTATGCTTTCATTTTGGAGTGCTAAACAAGTCTTGTCACCAGTCTTCTGAGGTCTGACACTATTTTTATTGCATGTTGTAATTTTAAGTTCTGCTTTATCCAGATTTGTAGCAAGATTATCGGTGCCAAAGGTTTGTCAACTTTTCTTTTACCATTGATTTTTTTTTTCATCTTTTTCTTTGTTACCTCTCTTCACTACTGAAAATTTATACATTTCCTCGTATATAACTATATGCCATTGCTTCTCATATTCTAAGTCCCTCATATAACCTTTGTACACTTAATACCTTTACTATTTACATCTTTGTAATGTTACATTTATTTTCTTCTGTTTTGCCCTTCATGAGAAAAAAGAAAGTTTCGCTTCCTTTTCTCATATGTTACTCCTAAGAATTTCTAACCAAAATGCTTTTTTTTTGAAGTAAGGAGAATTTGTCTCCTTCCCTCGTATCCCAGATTATTTACAGACTTATCTCTCATTCATCCTACCTACTGTGCCTGTTTTCTTTGGCCTTTTCCTTCAACGACTAGAGTAGCAACTCATTCATTTCCCTTTTGCTCTTGAAATGCCTCTTGCGTGTCCTTGTCTTCTCTTAGAGCCCCACATCTTTTTCCTGCATGTTTTTCTGAGCAGATGTCCCCAGTTTAGTTCTTTCATTTCCCCTTTAGTTGATTACAACATAACATAAAATATTACACCATATAACATGCTCTTAGTGAATACTATAAAGACAATATTCCTCCTCAGCACAACTATATACAAATTTTCCCTTATTTTTTTTGTTTTTATAGTTGACACTATTACAGATGCCCTATCATCCCCCTTTATGTGTGTGTGTGTGTATTTAATAATAACTATGGACATCGACTTTATCCTCCATTCCTGGACCACTTTTCCATACTTACTGGACACTAATTTCATGACACTGTAGGTCTATCTTGGATATATCTCTGGGGGTCTCCATGCTGTTAGTAATCTCTGTCTGTCTGTAAATGCAAAGCATTGATTGCTAATGGAGCTTAACTTCCCCTTGCCACACTGTCCTTCACACATACATTTTCCCACTCCAAACCCTCAACAGTCTGCCATCTCCATCTTAGCATCTGCCAGTTTCAATATGCTAATCTCTCATGGTTTCTTGCTAAAGTAAATTATAATGTGTCCTATGGCCAAAATGCCATACCTGAGAAAAATGAACAGAGCTTTTAGCCATGACTGGTTAATGCAATCACTGCAAAATTGTTTCCAACCTTGCTTTCCCACTTTCTCCTGAGGCACTAGTAATCTAAACCAAATTCAACTTCTCTACTGCTCTTATGTGCATGTCAAACTCCTCATTTCCAGGGACTCAAATTACTGTAAATATGTCCCTTGGGCTCCTCTCAACTGAATTGGTAATTAGGGTCCCAGTGGCAATGACCATGCTTTGGGGCTGGTTTCCATAAAGGAAGCAGAATCCATAATTTATCTTTGATTGAATAGAGACTTCCATTTTCCTAGTACAAATGCAAAGATTATTTCTCTCTCTTTCTTCCTTTTTTTATTTCTTTTCTTTTCTTTATTTCTTTTTTCTTCTTCCTTCCTCCCTCCCTCCCCCCTCCCTCCCCCCTTCCTCCCTTCCTCCCTCCCTCCC
>CM052539.1:174440413-174484233 GCA_028533065.1 Trachops cirrhosus | reverse complement strand
TCAGCTCTTACCATCTTGGAGCGCTGAGGCTCTGCATGGCCTCAGATGTGCTCCTCTAGCGGGAGACTTTGGAGTTTGCCTGTCACAGCTGCATTTCTTGAAACTTTTCTCTTCCTCCTCTGCCCTCCCCACTAATCACATCCATGGTCATATTGCTTATCACACCAGAGATAACTATTTCTTTAGTTGATCACATCCTCCCTGAACCCGTGTATCCTCCTAAGAGAAGTAGCCCACCCTTCTCTTTTTTTTGGAGTCTGTTACTCAGCCCTGGAGGAAGGCTCTGAGATTGCTCAGCCCTTCCATTTCTCCTCCAAGCCAAAGTGAGCCGGACCGTGTCAGTCCAGATTCTTTTCCCAGCAATGTATTATTGGAAATAATGCTAAGCTGTGAGTGGTCGTGTGGAGTCATGTCCATATAGAAAGAGAACTTATCAACAGAGACATGAGTCCTAGGCACTTGACATGATCACATCCATACAGCCCTCTTGTGATATAGTTGTTATTGATAAGAACATTGACAGAGAATAGGTTTGGCGATATGTCTAGTTGTGCAGCTGTTAAGTAGCCCTGACTGACCTTTGAACCCATTTTTGTCTTCTCTAAAATCATATGCTCTGAGCTAATACATAAAAAAATTTCCAAACAGCACAAGATGCATGTATGCCCAAGTTCAAGATTCCTAAACCTTTAAGGTATTTTCGTCATTGGATAGGGACATATTCATTGGTTTTAAGTCCATCTAGCAAAGCAATGTCAGGCAAATCTTTGTCAACTCCATGTGACTGTTTTTATATTGTTTTTCAATTCCATTTTATTGTTTTCATACAGGAGGGATGGGGCCATTTCACCTCAGCATGTTAACTGATTGGGTGTTTTCTTCGGTCACTCAGATATTTTTCCAGAAAGGTGTCCAAAGTTCTCTTATTATAAGGAGACTCTCTGGGGTTAGCTCATCCCACCAGCCTTTCTATAAGACTCTAACCTAAAAAGATTAAATGAACCTAAAATGAACACTGTGGTCATTTATTTAAAGCTAGTTAACATTTTGATTGCTTCTGGTGAAAACTTTTTATCAACTTTTCAGAGAGCCAAATTCCAAAATCTAAAACATGAGCAACAACAACTATTATTAAGTTTAATATTGAAAACTGTGAAACACTAAGGTCATAATTAAGATCAACACTTCAGGAGCAAGCTAATGGAAGATGTGACAACCTAGGAAAACAGGTATCTATTATTTTTACACATTTTCTTTTGCCTATTTGGAATGGAACTTATATATTCAAAATATGGTGTACCAAAAATCAACAATTTATATATGGTGGATATAATAATGACGACAAATAACAAATAACTCAAGCAACGGTCATATTCTTATCCTTTCTGCTACCATGGAAACCCTCTATATGTCCATGCCTGTGGTGTAAGACTTCACATGTGGGTATCTGGCTCTAAAGATATTTGTGTACCCACAGGCTTTTTGAACATTTATTTCCCTGCCTTTTTAAAAAGCTAAATGTATAAGGAAACTGTAAAAGAACTGGCATGTAATACAGCATGTCTAATCTGTTATCAGTAAATGCTGGAAGACATGCCTTAGTGAACCCAGACAGGTCAGAGACAAAGGGAGCAAGATGACTATTTAGTGATAAGGATAATTAGAGAAAGACCGAGGCTACAAAGTCAGGACCAGAGCCTTTTCTTCTGGATTTAACAAAAATTTTTTGAAAATATTATGAAGTGCCCAAGACTAGGGACTCAGGGCTTCACAAGGATGGGGATAAGGGAAGTAAATATTAAAGAGGGAACACGGGAAAGCAGTTCCTTCAGTTGTTCTGGGAGCAAGAAACTTTCTGAAGGATGAAAGAAGAGATAAGTGGCCTGGGCTTTTACTGGTTCCCGCAAGTGCTAGGCTACAGATGGAAAACCTAGCTCAGGGTCATCTGCCAAGGGACAAATACTCGACATGGATATGCAGCCTGTGTCATCTCACCACCTCCTACACCCCTCTCCTAACACCCACCCTGATTTAAAGCTAAAATATTGAAAAGCAACGCTGAGTGAAATTTCCTGTTTCTAAGCAAGTGCCTTGCTTTCTCCTCCTTTGCCTCCTGCACTTTCCTGCTCCCCCTCTCCCTCCCATTTTCCATCTACCCTGTCTTTCCCAAGGCCTCCCCAGTCTCTTGGTCTCCTGTTCTCATTCCAACCTTGGAGCAACCCTGCTGTCTCCTCTTCTGTGTCCTCCACCCCTGCTGTAATTCTTAATGAAATAAATTTCAGGAAGTCTACTGATTGGATCCATGACAATTGCATAATTTATAGGAGCAGCTGGGCCCTTCACAGCACAGGACAATCCTTTCATTCTTTCTCAGTTTGCTCCTCATCCACTTTCCACTTCCGTTCCACCTCAGCCCTCTTGCCTTTTCTTTCTTCATTGGGGGACACTGGCTGTGAACTCCTTAGACACTTTCTTCTATTTCTTTCTCCTATTTTCTTCCTGGGGAGCACAAGAGTTTCCTTACTTTCCTAAGGTATGTCTCAGGAGCTATCCCATCTTACTTATACTTAGAAGGATCTCTCAAAGGATGCTGTTAACTCCTAAACCAGGGTCTCAATGCCTCTTAACTGCGAAATCTTCACAAGCATCCTGCCCATTAGTGCTCCCTTCTTTCACAGGGCCACCCAAATTAAGTTTAGCATTTGTAGCATTACGTTTATTTAATCTCATATTTCTTAGTCTCAACTTTAAAGTTGACACACTTTATATTTTCAGTTTATCTGAAGTCTTTTTTTCTTTTTATGCTTGTGGCCCTTGATTGGAATTTTTTCAAAGATCTTTCTATCCTCAGTGACTGTTGGATTTTCTGTGATTTTTAGGGAAGGGGAAAGAAGTGATTCCCTAATGATAGTTATGAGAATCTCTGTAAATACAAGAAGAGCAGCCTTTTTGTTTGTGAGTCTGAGGCTAAACAGATCTGACTTTCCCATGATTGCAGGTCTTTTTCAGATCTTATATAAATTGTTGGCTATGATTAAAAGTGTAAGTAAAGAGGTATAACATTTGGGAAGTGTCTTAAATACTCTTTGACTATCAGCATCTTTCAAGAGCTGGCTCAAAATTCTCTCTCTTGATACGAGGCTCTGGGAATAACCCCTTCTATGCTCAACTAGAGAGATCACTAAAAGTTCATATTCCTATCAATGCCCTGCACTTGGGTGTATTACATTATAGAATAGTGGATAAATGTGTGGGCTTTGGGGATAGATGGCTTAGGTTTAACTACCAGTTTTACTGTGTGACCATGGAAAAGTTAGTTAACGTCCCTGTGCCTTAGTTTCATCACTCATAAAATAGGAATACAATTGCCAATTATCATCATAGTATATTTTTAAGGATTAAAGATGATAATTCTTGTTGGATATGCACAGTGCTAAGTATACAAGAAAGACTTATTATTGTTATTGTTATATGCTATTATTATGGTTAGTTATAATGTTCTTGGCATTCCCAGTTAAATCAGACAATTGGAGGTTTGGCATTTACGTCATTTATCAAGTACAAAACGAATTAATACAAAGCATTCAGGGAAGTCACTTAAATTTATATACCATGTTCTTTTCATACCTTTAAGGCATTTATAATTGGTATTCAAAGATCAGTAAATGCTGACATGTTATTGGGCCTTAGATTTTAATTTTATTCTTTCATTAAATCTAGTCCAATGTTTTACAAATACAAAGTTATCAACAAATAACTGAATACATGTAAATTATTTCCATAAGGCACAATTTTGATTTAAAATATAACAACTACATAATAAGTATATAGTTAAATATGCTGAATGTAACAGCAGTGCTTACAAAATCTACCTTTTTAACATGATTAAAAAGAAGTCTGTGGTATACTCTGAACAACTATCTCCCCCAAATTCCAAGTACATATCAAGTTTTCTGAATGTACTTAATGGTACTTGAACTAAGTGTACATTTCAAAACACTCACATTATGAGTTAATGCATTTGCAAAGGACTTCTGAGTGAGGTTACATACTTCTTATGTTGCAAATGAAAAATGCAAAGCATTGAGGAGTTAGGACCTATTGAGTATCAATGGAACTCTTAATGGTTTTCCTTGCTTCCTTCTCTCTCTTAATGGAACATCATCCCAGTTAGTACCATCCCAATCAAACAATATGAAAATGTTAAGGCTCAGAATTATAGAATCGCTTCATTTGGGAGACAAGTGAAAAATAAAAGATAATCAAATCCAACTCCCTTATTGGATAGATGAGAAAACAGAGGCCTGTAGCTTTTTTATTTCAATTAAAACATTTCAAAACAACATTCACTCCCTTTACTTGACTTATTCACTCTAGCTTTAGCATTTCTTTTCCTGCCGTTCAATAAATCTTCATGGTATGTGGTTTGCAGATTTTTCCTTTTTGGATTCTTTTTCCTCCAAGAGAAAAAGCCTTTGTAAATATTTCATATAAAACATTCCACTAATTAGTAAATGTCAAGAAGTGCTAGGTTACATTCCTGTGTGGGCCCATTGAAATATGTCTCTGAACAGCTAATAATTCATTTACTTTCCAATTAAACTTAAATACAATTTTGAAATGTATTGACTAACTTTTTGATGCAATCAAACCATGAAAACAACTTTTTCAAAAAAGCATAGTATTTAAGGAAGTCCCAGCTAATATTGTTAAGGCACTTGCTGGAGATAATTGTGACTAATCCTTGAAAGACAGGATTGGTGATAAACCCCCAAACCATACCTTAACCACTCTGGGTTCTAATGGTCCTTTACATCTATTTTATATAAAGCATACTTAATATTCAAGATATTCCTAAAACAATATTTTAAAATTACTTTTTTATTGCAGCCTCTGATCATTAATGAAATGTACTGCACAGGAGAATTTGGAGAACTTGCATTGTCGGTAGGTGATAAGTATCAAGTTAAATTGTGCTGGGGCAACGTGTACTATAAACTAATATTTTTACAGAGCCTTTCTAGAAATTATCAATTTGACGTTGCCAATGGTGTCTGCTTATTAGCATTTGGTTAATTGAGAACATCAATATTAAAAGAAAAAGCACGAAGCAGACTAGAAGGGCAGAAAGAGATTAACCTCATCTCCCTCCCGACACTCTCGCCTTTTAAAGCAAAGGCTCTCTTGGACTAGCAAGCAGGTTTCTGCTTGTGCCAGGAATCTGGTCTCGTTGCAGAGGCGCACAGCAAAGCCAGGGCGTTCCCAGCGGGGCACGGCTGGCTGCTCGGAACCTGCGAACACCTGGTGTAGTTCGGGAGGGCCCTAGAGACTTCTGCCTCCGACGGATGGGCCCTAGGACTGTAGGCAGGAGGCTCCGAGCGGTCAAAAGGGTTTCCTGTGTGTCAGCAACTTCACTTTGCCGAGATAGTGGCGGAAGAGCGAAGGCAGCCTTGGCTGCCAATCGCTCCCCCGCAGCCAACCCCGACCCGGCTCGCCCCTAGTGCTCGCCACCGACTAGTAGCAGGACTAGGCTGCATTTGAGCGCTCCCGCCCGGCCAGGGTGCTGACTGGATTCCCAGAAAACGCCTTGGGTTGGGGCAAAGCTCGCGAGCGCGGGCGGGCGGCCGGCCGGGCGGGCTAGGGGGAGACACGCCCCTCGCCTCCCTCGGAGCGCCCGGGTGCCCAAACTCCGCCCACCCTCCCCGGGAGCAGGGCTCTCCGCCTGCCCCCTGCACTCCGGACCTTGCAGGGCCTCCAGAAGCGCCCCGGAGCAGCACTGAAGCGAACAGACACGGTCCCAGAGCGCACAGGTCTGCAGCCACGCGGAAGCGGCGCGGACCCCGGGGTCGAGCTGTTTGCTTGCAAGGTTGGGAGAAGGAAGATGCCCAAACGAAGTTGATCTTTGGGGGAAGGAGGCTGGGGAACTCCGTTCCCATGCCGGAGCGCAACACGTGAGTTTGGCTGGACCTTGCTGAGCCTCCGGCGAGGACTAGCCACCCCTCGGGAAAGCGCAGTCGGAAAGTTGTGGGAGGCTGGCGGTGCCCTGCGCTCCCCGTTGTGTAATTTAGGCGCTGCCAGCTGGACTGGGAAGTTGCTGGCCCGCCCGCCACCCTGATTCGGTCCCGGTCCGGGAGGATTTCATGGCCCTCGGCGAACGTGGAGCGGGAGCCAGCGTGGGCGAACCCCAGCGCGCACCCTCCTGCGGGGATCCCCGGTGCCCGCTCCCTTCTGCTCGCCCGCTTTTCCGATGCTCGCAGCTCCCCTCGCCGCCGCCCTCACGCCGCCGCTTGTCCCTTGGAGCCGCCGCCTAAGTCCGGGAGGACAGAATGACCGAGGTGCTGTGGTCGGCTGTCCCCAACTGGACGGACGCTGTATTTGTGGCCAGCCCGGGCTCTCCTTGGGGAAACAGCACGATCGCCTCCACCACCGCGGTCACCCCCACGTACACATGCTCGCTGACCAAGACGGGCTTCCAGTTCTACTACCTGCCGGCTGTCTACATTTTGGTGTTCATCATCGGCTTCCTGGGCAACAGCGTGGCCATCTGGATGTTTGTCTTCCACATGAAGCCGTGGAGCGGCATCTCCGTGTACATGTTCAACTTGGCCTTGGCCGACTTCTTATACGTGCTGACTCTGCCCGCGCTCATCTTCTACTACTTTAATAAGACAGACTGGATCTTCGGGGATGTCATGTGTAAGCTGCAGAGGTTCATCTTCCATGTGAACCTCTATGGCAGCATCTTGTTCCTAACCTGCATCAGCGTGCACCGCTACAGCGGCGTGGTGTATCCGCTCAAGTCCCTGGGCAGGCTCAAGAAGAAGAACGCCATCTACATCAGCGTGCTGGTGTGGCTCGTGGTGGTCGTGGGGATCGCCCCCATCCTTTTCTACACCGGCACCCAGGTCCGGAAAAACAAAACCACCACCTGCTATGACACCACCTCAGACGACTACCTGCGAAGCTATTTCATCTACAGCATGTGCACGACCGTGGCCATGTTCTGTGTCCCCTTGGTGCTGATTCTGGGCTGTTATGGATTAATTGTGAAAGCTTTGATTTACAATGACCTGGACAACTCACCTCTGAGGAGGAAATCAATTTATCTGGTGATTATTGTACTGACTGTTTTTGGTGTGTCTTATATCCCTTTCCATGTAATGAAAACGATGAATTTGAGGGCCCGGCTGGATTTCCAGACCCCAGAAATGTGTGCTTTCAATGACAGGGTTTATGCTACTTATCAGGTGACAAGAGGTCTAGCAAGTCTCAACAGCTGTGTGGATCCCATTCTCTATTTCTTGGCAGGAGATACTTTCAGAAGGAGGCTCTCCCGAGCGACCAGGAAAGCCTCCAGAAGAAGTGAGGCAAATTTGCAGTCCAAGAGTGAAGACATGACCCTCAATATTTTATCCGAGTTCAAGCAGAACGGAGATACAAGCTTGTGAAGACGCAAGAATCCCCACACACCCACTGTTGTAACATGGTAGGATGCTTAATAGAGCCATGTGCTCCCCCCACCCCCTTTAAGTCTCTAAAAGTTTAGAGAAAAATCCAACCAAGAAGTTAGTGAGTTAAAAGAAGAATAGAACTGGAAATGTCCACACACACACTTAAGTTTGTTTGGGTGTGCTCTCAAGACCTCCCCTCTTTCTCACCAGAAGTATGTATAATAAAATAATTCTACTCTAGTTAAATATTTACCTTCTCTTCTGCCTTTAAAATTTACAAGCGTTTCTGTGTAAAGTGCACTTGAGTGTTGGAGCTATTTTGCTATTAATAATTTCTCCAAGAAAATTGACCACCTGGCACTTAAGTTTACGATTCATCTGGTCTTTAATGTTTTTAATAATCCTCGGGGTGACCAAACTGAAGCTCCACATTCTTAAAGTTAGCAGAGCATATAGCAAAGTACTAAGTTTGATTCATTCAGTATCAGGTGAACAGAGATCTTAGCTGGGGTCATTTGTGGTCCTATTAGTGTGGGTGGGAATTGACTGAGTTTCTTGGAGACTTAATAGAAAAGGAAAGCCAATGAATTTAAAACCTAAAAAGTGATAGTCCAGTTACTTCAGGAAAACTGCTCACTCTGTGCTGGATGCTAAGTGTTTGATGATGGAAGCCCACATATTTTATCCACAGGTAAAGTGCATTCAAAACCATCAAAGTGCTTGTACTTTCCTTGTAAACAACATGAACTCTGTTAGACTTCCTGTGACAAAGAGCATTTCCTTGCATCACTGCTGCTGGAGTTTGTTTGGTTCCAGTGCAGATGCTCACCTGCATCTGTAAAAACAGTTCTGAAAAATCACAGATAAATTACAGACCAAAGCTGAATAACTGTCAGCTAGTTTAGGGCTGTTGGGCAGGAGCATGGTGTTATGAGAGGGAGAGTGGTTACAGTCAGTTACAACGCATATTCCAGAAGCATAGTCTAAAATGTATGAGGCAACAGGGAGGAAGTGAGGAGAAGACATTTTTAGATTCAGGACTTTAAACTAAAATCATGGTGTAAAGGTGCTTTTTGCTTCTTTGAAATGATGGAGAACATTAAATGCAATGAAAAGATGGAATTTGTGAAGGTTGTGTTGGTAGAGAAGCTCCAATCCTTTATTAGAGCTTATATTCTCAAATTTAAAGGGAAAAAATTGAAACATATGAGAAAGGGATACAAGGATAATTAAATTTTAAGTACCTAAGGTACTCCAACAGTGAAAAGTAAGTTGTACAAACTAATCAATCACACTGTTAATAGTTTGTAAGAGGACCACTGGGCAGTGTTTCTTTTCCATTTTTTCTCTGCCAAGCAATAATGAGAAATATGTAAAATATTTCAATAGTTTTAATAACATTTTAATGAGTATTGAATTGCTGCATTTCTAGCCTTTAAGACTTTATATTCTATGTGATGTAGAATAATGAGATGAGGTAACACAACTTACAGCTCCAAACAAATCAATCTGGTGTCAAAAAGATGTTTAATTGTGAAAACCTCAATAAAGGCAACATCAGAGTCTGCACTCATGGTGGAACAACTTGTTTGAAAGGACTTTATAAATAAGATAATCGGGGGCTGTGTCTTAAGACAAGAACCTGTAGGCACAGTGACAGGTAAGAAAGAAATTGATTTCGGTTTGTGCAATACCTGGATAGATGGTGGGTTTATGAGACCTTCAGTTTCTTCTTAGAATTACTTAAGTGTATCCAGTCCCAGGCCACTAAGACCAATGAAGAAAAACTGTGTTTAGCTTTCTAACAAGTGGTTCTTTTTCTACATGTTCAGTATTGATGCACAGAATTGTTATAGAAGAAACATTTTAAATGTCTCACTTACACCTACTCATTTTGAGGAAAGAGAAGGTTTAGCTAGGTTCTCCGTTGGTTAGGGTCCTACAGGATTGTCTGTGGTGGAATCCTCAAGGAAGAAATCTAAAATATGTTCTCACCATATTGTCCCTGTCATGCATCATGTTCAGTGAGACAAGTTTAATATCACTAAATTGAACAGAGTGGAAATTTGAAAACGATCCTTAAACTACTAATGGAACACATTTCTGTAGTATTTCCTCATCATTTACTTCAGTTTTCTTCCTTTTAGGTCTCAGAATGCCCAGCCTGATTTTACAGCCTGTGTTAAGGACAGTTGTTTCAGCTACCAGAGAACTTCTTACGGAGTGTGGGTCCATTGAGAAGGTGGACAGTGATTAGAAATGCCCTTTTACTTCTTGGCATGTTTTTTTTTTCAGAGTGTTCTTTCTCTAGCTTCATACATCGCGCAGTAGACAATAGTGACATGTGGATGCATGTCAAATAGAAAAGAGAATGATCTCACTAACTCCTTGCAGGCAAAAATGCTCTCTGGGAAGCGTCTGCGTTCACAGTGAAAACAAAGAGGGTCAGGATGAAGCAGTGATCTTAAAATCTGATTCTTGACATGTGATGATATTATTAACTATTTTAATGAAAACAGAAGTCTGTTGGCATTTTGATGAAAGAACTGCTGAAATCATAGGATTTATCAGTTAACTAAATTTCACAATACAAAACTATTTTAATGCCAAGTTCAAGGTGTTTTATGACACACAAAGTACATCTCGGACACTTTGAACATCGACATGTTTGCATTGCAATGGTGAAAAGGACAAACCAAGAAGAGATACAGCATGAGTAGAATTCAGAGTTAAGACCATGACATTGCCACTGGCCAGCTTTGGAACTGTGACCCTTTCAAGACCATTGTTTGTATTTGAAAAGGTTGGATAACATCTAGCTGTTGGGGCCTTGGGGGATGTGGAAACATTAGAACCACAGACAGCCAGAGGTGCATAAAATCTGCTGCTGTACTTTGCAGGACTCTCCAATTCCAGTCCTTGGCTAAAGATTCTCATGAAATCCACCCATTGTGATGTGGACCTTCGACTTATAAATTTTCTCAGTCCCCTTCGGTAGTACCTTAATCTGCCTTTGGATACAAAAGAGGTCAGTGCTTAGAGCAGCTGGAATCCAACTGGCAACAATAGAGACATGTAACTAGTTAGAGATCTCTTGAAGCTTTAACTTTGCTGGTCACATTGTGGCTGTCATAATAGTATTTATTAATGAAGCTTACAGTTCTTCAGTTGCACAGATTGAAAGACTTTCTTGAAAGGTCCAACATACTGATGTAAATTCTATTTATTACAGTGTATATAATATTAATGTCCCAGTGGTATATTTTACATAATATATGATGCATAGATAAGATGAGTTATTGTAAATTATGATGCTTTTCAAAAATTAGTACCTTGAAATGTTTGTCTTCAGATTTTTTTGACCTAAAATATGAAAATCTGTGATACAAGTGGTTAATTTTCTCTAGAAATGCTTTTGCACGTTTTCCTTTTTATTTAAAGTTCTTTCTATACAGACGGAATTTGTTGTCAAACTATCACAAGATCAATAGCAAGTACAACACATCTGCGTCTGTGTTGTCTACATTTTGTATAATATTATAGAAAAATTCATATTGCCTTTTAAGAACATTTAGAATTGTGCCCTCAAATATGATCAGAGCTTTTATTTCTGAATGCAATATACTTATCCTAAATTCCAAATAGAGCTCTTACATGTTAGATGTCTGGTGGGATGGGCATAATCAATGTCACATTAGAATTTAAAGAAAAACCTTAGGAAGATGGGGAGAGAAAGAGGCAGCTGGTGTAATCAGTGACCATGTTCAGTTCTTCTTAAATTTTTGTGCCGTATTTCTTTTTAAGGTGAAATAGTATAATCTTAATTGCTTTGAGGTGAAGTTTCTAAGTAACACACTACCAGCAAGTTTAACACTGCAATTAATTTTAAACTGTTTGTTCAGTTGATAACTTTAATTCCAAGTTTAATAGTGATGACTGTATTATTGTATATTTGGCTGCTGAATTCTGTTACATTTTTTATTCTGTTGTACATTGTATTATATACATAATGACAAATTAATATGAAGGGGAATATACGTGACATATCAAAATTTGTGAATTTGAATTCTAGTATGTTTCAGTGCTTTTGCAAAAATGTTTATTTTTATATTATCTGTGATTTAATGTAGATAATTGACTAGGTTTCTCTGTGATCATTAGTGCCATTAAATGAGCGGTATGGAAACAGTATTACTTGACATTTTGTGCTTTCTCAGGTTTATCTAAATCAATGGTAGCTTAACAGATTCCCAACTAATTGTGCACAATTGCTTTATTCAAAAAGAATGTACATTTCCTATATGTTTGCATGCAGGAGTGTACAGTGTCATGTGTGTGTGTCCAAGGCATGGCCGACTTTGCATCTGCTATTCATAATAACAGCAGAGCCTGCGTATAATCGCGGTCACTAGAACTGTACCTACAATAGACAACTACAACTTAAAAGTCTCAATAAAACTATGAAATGTGGTCTGATGACTTCTATGTTATTATGCTATTAATACTCACCAGTTTCCCTAGACTTTGATGTGTACCGTGTAACACCTGGCAAATACTGCCTGGTGTGTAGAATTCATGCAGACATTTCCAAAGGGGTAGGCTGCACTGTGAAATAGTGAAGTGTTAAAGAGCAAATCCTGGTCCTTGATAATTGATACAATTGCCATTATTTGATATTATTGATAGGAATGGGACCTAATTCTTTGAGGAACATACTAAATGCAGCCTTGATACATATTTTTCATACCAGTGTTCTGTATTTAAAATGTTAGCTGTAATCTTCTCTCTAATTTATAATCTATGCAGGTAATCTTACTAATAAGAATCTTTTGCAGTTTCTGTCTATTACCTCCTTCTTTCAAGTTTATTAAAAAATACACATCAGGTGCTGTGCAGTGAAAACGCATATAATGGAATGGGAGCGTGCTTAAAGGGCTACTGCTCTTCTCCTCGGTGTCAGAAGGTAGGTGCCCGGTGGCCCTGCCCTGGGTGTTCTGGTTTTCTGCTGACAGGTGCCCAGTCACAGAATCCTGTGAATGGACAAGTGCAAATCTCTTGCAGTCTTCAAAATATTTCTAATTCAGTTTCAGCTCCTTAAGTAGCTGTACTACCCGGACTTCACCACCTGAGAGTCCTCATTTATTAACATCAACTTTGGTAGAGTTTTGTGGGTGTGTATGCATGTATATGTGTGTGCATTTATTTAGTGCACACAAAGAAATTATATGGATAGTTATCTTTCTGATTTAAGAGAGTTTACCATAAAGTTTTGAGCTCCTCTTTGGTTTCAAAACCATTTTGGGATTGAAGTTCAGAGACCCTTCTCTATCCACAAGTAAGTATACTGCCTTTAAATTCTCATTTACATTGATGGACTAGTAAATAAGTTTATACTCTCTTTTCAGGAAGTTTAGAATGTTGCCCCCACATATGATCAGAGTTTCCATTTCCCAGTGCAAAAAGCTTGTCCTAAATTCAAAGTAGATCTGTGATGGTGTAGAAGCCTGACTGGATGGGGCATTAAAGACAAAACAGATGTGACTGGAAATCCATGTTAATGTTAATAGGCTGCTTGCTTGCTTGCTTTAAGCTTCCAGGTTATATTGTGCTTTAGGGTAGATCCTGGGCACTGGCATTCCCAGCCATCATTGCTCTGTGTCTGAGATCTGATGGTCTGAATAAAGTTGTGGATGGACACAGGCATCGGGGCTGAGCAGCTGACAAGCCTGCAGCCCCTTGGAAACGAACATGGATGTGGAGGCAGTCAGTACTGCACAGGGGGGGAAATGTGCTGCCCTTCCTGATTACCCAACAAGAAATCACCTGCATGAAGGTAGAAAATCCTTGATGATAGATTTAAACAGAAAGAAGCCTTGGCAATGATCCAATCCCACCACCTCAGTGTGCTGGCGAGAGCCCAGTTTTCACATTCACAGGTGGAGCGAGCAAAAGACTTGAGGGCTTTCACTCCTATGAAGACATTCCTTGTGCATCCCAGGGCTCTTCAGATGGTGGGTTTTGACTCATTAGTGTGTCAGGAAATTAGTATAGTGGGTTATGATCAGCACTCTAACAGAACAAACAGAACAGGAGAGATTGGAGTCCATAACTAACTCAGTGAGTAAGCTTTGTGACTTTAATTTCAGATGTGCACACACAACACAACACATTTAAGTACTTGTATCTTGGGTCTCAAAAGTGGACTTTTGATTTCTTACATAGGACCTGGTCAAAAAAGTTCAAAAACTACACTACACCTTTCCCAAAGAAATCATTAAAGCACCATTAAGCCTACATCTAAGAATGGCTATTTGTAGTTAAAGATGGTATAACTGGCATTCAGATTTATGTAGATTTTGGTAACTTAACTCCATACTATTTCATCTGGTTTTATCAATTAACAGCAAAACAGCAGATGTTCATTTAAGAGCATTGATTTTGGGGCCTCGGTTTTGAACCCACCTCTGCCACTTACCTTGGGCAAGTTACTTAAGTCCTCTTGGCTGTGGGTTCCTAAACAATAAAATGGGCAGGATAACTTGCAGCTCATAGGATGCTGGAAGAGTCAATGAAATGAAACACACAGAGCACCTGCCATACAATACACACTCAATAAATGGTAGCTATATATCATTCTTGAGGTTGCTAAGGATTTTTACCAATTCATGTACTGCTTTGTTGTTATTCTTTCTGTTTCTATTGATATTAATATTTCTGTTGTCTTTCATGCCATGGAAGCCTTGTGGGTCTCCTGGAAACTCACATTGTGTGACTGAGAGTTTCCTAGAAATTCTCATTGTGGGATTGAAGGCATTTAACATTGCTCTTGTGGACACTCCATTGCATGTCTGAGGTCAGATAATAAACAAGTCTTCAACTCTGATGCTTTGCACTGTGATATGTACTCTGTGGGGCAAAGGTATGTAAGGCAAAGTGTACAGCTAAAAATATATCCAGAGGAAGAGTCTGCTGACCTCCTTAGCTGGGACTCACCTCTCAGGTTCACGGTCTATTTTCAATCACCACAGTCCAGAGGCTGATCTTCAATTCTGCAGATCCAGAAACTTGATCTCTCAACAGTTCACCTAGAGTTCACCAACTCTGGGGCACTGACTCACACCAAGTGAGTGAGCTGACAAGAGAATCACTTACCTGCTGGAATGCCACTTCAGGAGTACATAACAGCCATATCCCAATCTCAATAACAGACACTTGCCTTTTTGTTCAGTCTAATTATGGATGAGAAAGTTGCCTTTGGAGCTTAAAATAAGAACAAGGAGAGGCGATTTTCTACAAAAGCATTTCCAGTAAGGTAGAGGAGCTGAAAGAATTGCCTACCCCTAGAGATACTGGTTATAATAACCAGCATCTATCCTGTTCTTGAAAAAGTTCTGCCTGCCTGGGGCAGCTCAACAGCACAGACACGGAACTTTTCACATTTGCTTATTTTCTTTTCAAATCAGTCCCACCATCATTAACTTCTTTGCTCACATATTACGTTTTAGTAATGTCTCACAGTGGAGGGAGTGGCAGGAGGGTGGGGGTAGAGAAGGCTCCAATGCGTGCTAAGCTGGAGATACGTACTTAAAAGACATCTAGTTGGAAATGGGACAGTATGGCACTGCAGAGCTCAGATGCCATTCCAGAGTTCAGGACAGAGTTATGGGGAGAGACAGAGGTTCGAGAGTTGTTCCTGTACAGATGGCAGCTGGGGGGAGGGGCTGAACCTTAGGCAACAGCAACATTGGGGTAGACAGAGAAGACTGAGCAGGAAGAACTGGAGTCATAGAAAATTCCAGATGGCCTTCTGAAGAAATCAGTCTCAAAGAGAGTTTTTAGGGAATAAAACTGTCACTTTTTTCCAGAAAAGGCCATAAAGAACCTGTTGCATATAGAAATTAGAAAGTATTGGTGTTTAATTGAGATCAGTATTTAACCATAACAATAGTCATGATTACTGATCACTGAACAAGTGAATAACATATAGGGAATCTGGGAAGAGAGACAAAGAGAACTCCTAAGATTGTTGCTCTACGCAAGATGTTCAAAGAACGGTGATGTTGGTAAAGTCAGGAGCAGAGCATGACTATTTTGTAGGAAGGAATAACCAGCTGTGCGGTCTGAATACAATGGAGGAGCGGAGAAAAAAGTCAGAAATGACTGAGATTCTGTCTGGAGAATCTGTAATGATGGCAGTGACCTTGACAGATATAGAATATTGGGAAGAGAATCAGGAGAGTACAAAACAAGCATGAAGATAGTATAAAACTCATCCTGTGCAAGAAATATAATATCACTCCATTTATTTTTCTATACTTCAATTTTATGAGTCTCTCTTTGGCTAATCTGAAGAGATTTAATTTAACTTTGTTCAGCCCCTGTGCCCTTCTCCTTGAGGTTGTGACTTAGCCTCATAAAGAAGCGGAGTTGTTGAAATGAGGGCCTCTGTTCACATTGTCATCTGTCACCAGTGGACACTCATGAGGCAGCCTGTGTCTGTGCAGTGTCCTGCCAAGTCACCCCTTGTTTTCATTTACAAGAGGGCCTTACTCGTGGCTCTCTGAGCAGATGCCATGCCCTTCTTGGGATAACTTCATCTTACTCCTGGGCATGGGGCAGGCAGGGGACTCCTGTGAGCTCCCCCAGCCATCCCTAGAGGTGCCACAAAGCAATTCCTATTCAGGAGTTTATCAGGAAAAAAATGTGTATATATATATATATATATATATATATAGAATCTTGGAACATCAAAAAAAGAAGGACACAGTAAACAAGTATGGATAAAGAGAATAGATTTTTCTTCTTTTGAGTTCTCTAAAGTATGTTTGATGCTTGAAGCAAAAAATGTGATGCTGTTTGATTTGGTTTGAAATATATGCAGAGAAAATAATATGAACTCTTTATAGATGGTGGAAGGTAAAGAGACATAAAGGGAGGTAAGGTTTCTACACATCCCTTGAAGTGGTAAAATAATGACAATATAAATGGGAAAAGTTATGCTCACTTAATATGACAGCTAGAGCTACGACTAAAAAGTGGTTATGCAAAGAGATGCACTCAAAAACAATATAGATGAAGCAAAACAGAATTCTGAAAAACATTCAAGGAACTCATAGAAAGGAGAGAAAAATAAATAAATTATAGACACCCAAAACACAGGGAATAAACAAAAAACAAAAAATAAAATGGTAAATTTAAACATTAAATATAAATACATCAGGTAAAGCACACAGTTTGAAAGGCTATATTTAAAGAAGATTTTATTTGTTCATTTTTAGAAAGAGGGGAAGGGAAGAAGAAAGAGAGGGAGGGAAACATCAATGTGTGGTTGCCTTTTGAGTGCCCCATACTGGGGACCTGGCCCCCAACCCAGGCGTGTGCCCTGACTGGGAACTGAACTGGCGACCCTTCGATTCGCAGCCTGCACTCAATCCACTGAGCCACAACAGCTCAGGCTGTAAGACTATATTTAAAAGCATGACCTAACTTTACTTTGTCCATAAGAAACTCACTTCAAATGCCAAGAAGAGTCAAAAGAAAAAAAAAGAGTCAGAAGGAAGGAAATAATAAAGATAAAACAGAAATTAATGAAATTTAGAATACAAAATCAATAAAAAAAATCAACGAAACAAGGAGATAGGTCTTTGAAAAGATCAATAAATGTGATAAATCTCTGGCAAGACTGACAAAAAAATCGGTTATGACCATAATAAATGAAATGCGATATGACTGAAGATCCTGTGGACATCGAAAATACTGGAATCCACAAACAATTTCATACATAAAATTTGATGTCTTTGATAAAATCTCTCAAAAATAAGCATTTATCACAACTCACCCAATATCAAATATTTTAAGAGCCCTATAACTGTTATTGAAAGTGAATTTGTAACTTAATCCCCCTTCAGAAAGAAAAAACAAAAAACAAAGAAATCTCCAGGCCTAGTGGGTTTCCTGGGAGATTTAACAAAATATTTAAAGAAAATTTTACACTGATTCTACACAATTACTTCCAGAAAATAGGATATGGAACAATCACCAGTTTATTATATGAAACTAGTATCATTCAGATACCAAAGTCAGACAGAGTACAGAAAAAGGAAAGAAAAGAAGTAAACTTTGCACTAATATCCATGATGAATAGAGTCATAAAAATCTTTAACAAAATATTAGCAAATAGAATATAAGCCTGCATAAAATGAATTATCATGGTCACATGGGATCTGGGATGCAAGGTTGATTTAATATTAAAAATCCATCTACAGAATCATTATAGTAACAGACTAAAAAAGAAAAATCACATGATCATATGTGTGGATGGAGCCTAAAAAACAGAACTTATTTATAAAAAATTAGGTGTTTATTCTTACATGTTTAAACTTCAGTTACCTTCAAAGTACCCTCCATTTGATGCAACACACCTACTGAGACTTTTTTCTACTGCTCAAAACAGTTTCAGAACCATCTATTTTGATGCCTTTTGTGCTTCAGTCATTTCTTATTTCACCTTTTCCACATAGGCAAAAATGTTTCCTTTGGGGGCTTTTTTCACCCAGGGAAACAAAAAAAAAATAGTCATTTGAGGTATGATAGGGTGAATAGGGAGGGTGGAGGGTGGGGCAATGCAGCTTTTGGGTCAAAAACTGCTGAACACTCAGCACAGTGTGGACAGTTGCACTTCTAAATCACCCATCATGAACTGGGCAAACATGCTGAGAGTCTTCAAAACAAAGTCACTGAAGCCAAACTCAGCCTCTCACAACAATGCCAGCTGGTATGCTGATACAGATGGGTTCCTAGAACACTCACTTAGTGGGAGGAGTTCTGTACTAAAAGAAGCTCTCCCTCTAGAAGATAGTTCCAGGTATTTGGGGTCACTCCTTGTATCATTGATGAAGAAAAGACATTTGACAAAATACATTTATTCATGATAAAAATTCTCAGAGAAATAAAAATAGAGGGGAATTTTTTCAGCTTGATAAAGACCATTTTATTAAAAAACAAACAAACAAACAATAACTACAGCTAACATTATACTTAATGGTGAAAGACTGAATATTATTGTCCTAAGACTGGGAACAAGGCAAAGATTCTGCTCTAACAATTCTTATTCAACAAAATGCTGGAAGTTTTAGTTAGTGTAAGGTGAGAAAAGAGAATAAAACACATACAGATTGGAAAGGAAGTAATGAAACTGTCTCCCTGTTTGTAGATGATATGATTGCCCATATAGAAAAGCCCAAGAAATTCAAAGTAAAAGTCCTGGAATTATGAAGTGGAGTTCAGCAAGGTCACAGGATGCAAGATATGCATACAAATATCAACTGTGTTTCTATGTACTAACAGTGAATGTGTGCATGCTGAAATTAAAAATACAATACCATTTACAATAGCTCAAAAATGAAATGAAATCCATCAAAACATGTACAGGACTTGTATGCTTTAAACTATACACGTTAATGAAAGAAATAAAATTGCTAAACAAATGAAGAGTCAGAACATGTTATTGGATTAGAAAACTCAGTATAATAAAGATGACAAATTTCCCCAAACTGATATGTAGGTTTAATATAATTTCTATCAAAATTCCAGCAAGACTTCCTGTAGATATAGAAAAGATGATTCTAAAATTTATGTAGAAAGGCAAAGGAACTAGACTAGATGAGACGATTATGAGAAAGGAGAATAAAGTGGAAAGAATCGATACTACCTGATTTCAAGATTATTACATAACTGTAATAATCAAGACTGTGCAATTTTGGAGGAGGGACAAACACATAGATACACGGAATAGATTAGAGAACCCAGAAATAGATCCACAGAAAAGTGGCCCGATGGTTTTTGACAAAGGTAAAGAAATGGAGGAAAATAGTGTTTTTGACAAATAGTGCTAAAGAAATTGGACATCCATGACTGAAAAGGAAAGAAAGGAAAAAAGAAGAAAAGAAGAAAGAAACGGAAGGAGAAGGAAGGAACATCACTGTAAGCATCAGACCTTATAGAAAAATTAACTCAAAAGGAAGCATGAGTTTAAATGTAACACATACCACCATGAAACTTTAGAAAAATCACAGGAAGAAGCTTTCAAGATCTAGAACTAAGAAAAAAATTCGAAGTGACATCAAAATCGTATTCCATAAAGGAAAAACTGACAAATTGTATTTCACCAAACTTGAAATGTTTGCTGTGTTGAATCCCCAAAAAATGAAAAGCTGCACTTGGGAGAAAATATTTGTAAGCCTCATGTCTGATGAAGATTTAGTATCTAGAATATATTTTTAAAAACTCTCAAAATCCAACAATAAAAGCACAATTAACCCATGGAAAAAGTGGGCAAAAGCATCAAATATAAAGATGGCAAATAAGCACAAGAAAAGATGTTCAACATCATTAGCTATTAGGGAAGTGCAAATTAAAACCATAATGAGGTGTCACTACACACTTTTCAAAATGAGTAAAATTTTAAAACATGACAATACCAAATACTAGTGAGGATGTGATGAAACTGGATTACTCATGTATTAATAGTGGGGATGTAAAATGGCATAGCCACTCTGGAAAACAGTCTGGGTGCTTTTTATTTAAATTCAACTGCCATATGAGAGAAATGAAAACCTATCTTCAAACCAAAACCTGTATGAAAATGTTATCCAAGCTTTGTTCATAACGGACTAAAATTGGAAACAGCCCAGATAGCTTTCAGTGAGTAATTGGTTAAACAAATTATGTTACAATTATCTTATGGAATACTATGCAGCAATAAAAGGAAACAAATTATTAATGTAACCAGTGACCTGGATGACTCTCCAAAGAATTATGCTAATTTAAACAATCGCAAAAGAATACTGCTATATTATTTCATTTACATAATATTGTTGAGATGAGAATACTGTAGAGATGGAGAACAGATTGGCCATTGACTGCGATTAAGGAAGGAGTATGAGGTGGGGGGAAGTGAATGTAACTGTACAATGGTAACATGAGGAATTCTTGTGGCGATGGAAATGTTAACTTGGCTGATAAATCTTGACTATATTAATGTCAATAGCCTGGTTGTGATATTCTACTATAGTCCTTTTACTTTTATTTTGCAATTATAATTTACATTCAAAATTATTTTGTATTAGTTTCAGGTGTACAGCATAGTGACTAGATAATCATATACTACAAAAGTGACCCTCTCATATTCCTCATAGCAATGATCCACCTGATAGCATACGTAGTTACTATAATATTATTGACTATATTCCCTATGCTGTACTAGGAGAAGCTGAGGCAAAGGTACATGGGATCTCTCAGTATTAGTTCTTGTTACTGCATGTGAATCTAGAATTGTCTCAAAATAAAAAGTTGAATGAAAAAATGGGACAGAAAGAGAGAAGAAAGGAGGAAGAAAGAAAGGAAAGGGAAGAGAAAGAAAGGGAAAGGAAAGGAGAAAAGAGAAGAAAGAAAAAAAGAAAAGAAGAGAGAGGAGAGGAGAGAAGAGAAATAGCCAAATCTGGAAATAACTCAAACATCTATCAACAAATGAATGACAAATTGTGTTAGATCCTCACAATGGAATGCTATCTAACAACAAAAAGCAATAATCTACTGATACGCACCTCATGAATAAATTTCAAAAATACTATAGTGAGATAAAAGAAGCCAGACAGGGGAACACATTCTCGACTGTTTATATTAGATTCAGAAACAGACAAAACTAACCTACAGGGCCAGGGCTGTGTGGGAATGAAGGCCTGAGTGCAAAGTTGCAGAAGGGAATTCTTTGGGTGACAGACTTGTTTTATATTCTGACCGAGATGATTGCTGCATGTATCTGCATTTGTCAGTATTCATCAAATTGTATACTTTAAAGAAGTGCATTATATTGTAGGTATAATTCTTCCTCAATAAAGTTCATGTTAAAGAGAAAGAATGAGTGCAATTGAGAAAACAGAACTGATACTGTGATTTTTAAAAACAATTTTCGGCCAGAAGTTGTAGCAAGCAATCAAGAAATATGCCAAAGCATCCATTTTACAGAGTGGAAAGACTCAGAGTTGGAAAAGATTTCAAAAGAACACTCAAGATGATCCAAGATGGTGGGGGAGTAGGTGGAAGTTGCACTAACCTCCTCCCAGGGCCAATTCTGCATTACAAGGAAATCACAGCTAAATCATTCTGAATAACCAAGTGAACGCTAGTTAGAGAGAAGCCTTAAAACTAAGGGCAGGAACCTATGCACCCCAATGTTCATAGCAGCACAATTTATAATAGCTAAGTGCTGGAAACAACCTAGATGCCCATCAGTAAATGAATGGATCAAAAAACTATGGTCCATTTACACAATGGAATTCTATGCAGCTGAAAGAAAGAAGGAACTCATACCCTTTGCAACAGCATGGATGGAACAGGAGAGCATTATGCTAAGGGAAAAGAGCCAGGCAGTGAAAGACAAATACCATATGATCTCACCTTTAACAGGAACCTAAACAACAAAACAAAGAAACAAGTAAAATATAACAAAGACACTGAAATAGAGGACAAGTTGTCAGTGACCAGAGGGGGGAGGGGAGGGAATTTCAGGGGAGAAGGGAAGGGTTTACAGGAACAAATATAGAGGACACATGGACAAAACTAGGGGTGTTGGAAAGGGGAGGGAGGAGGGGAGGAATGGGTGGGTGGGCTGGAATGGGAATAAAGGATAGAAACTGTACTGAATAAACTAAAATAAAAAATTAAAAAAAAAAAAACTAAGGGCAGGCAGAAGAAGCCACGTCACCACATCGGGTCTGATATGGAGTGTGAAGGAGACATGAGAGGGCTCCCATGGGTGGCAGCTGAAGTTCCAGAGGGATATTTCAGCAGCTGGGGGGTTCCCCTGAGAAGAGTGGGGTCTAAACCCCAAGCTCAGTTCGTCAGCCTACAGCACCAGAGCTGGGAAAGGAACCCAAATAACATACATCTGTGAAAAGCAGCAGGGCTTCTGTCTGCCAGGGAGAGACAGGGTGCAGATGCAGAGAGCCTCTTAAAGGGCCAACACACAAAATTTCATTCGCAACCACTTACTGTGGGTTCTGACAAAGGGATAGCAGAGTGAACTAAAGATGTAAGAAGAAAGCCTGGGGCTGGTGGGGAGAGAACTGAAAGAATAGCTTTCAGGATTCCCATGCAGTATTCTGCATACTGCAGAAGCCATCTTTTTCAGGCAGAACACTCCCCTACAAATGGCATCAGCCTGAGGGGAAGCAGTAGTCCAACCCACAGGAATTACTCTGTCCCACCCTATGAAGCTTAAGCTGGGTCGTTGAGTACATCTTGGGGCTATATAATTAAGTTTTATAACTAAGGTGGATCTTTCATGGCTCTGAGTCTTTAACTGACCCTCCCCCAGGCCTGGTGCTGGTAAAAGTGGGTCTTGTGCACAGCCTGGTTCTTCCTGCACACAAACAGGACCAGCAGAGGGAGCCATGCACTGTGGATCACTGACAGCTCCAAACAGGTTGGCCGGGACCAGTCATAAACAGTGTCTGACAAAGGCCAGCACCAGAGTCTTTGCAGATCTGCCTAATACAGAGAAACAAATATAAAGAAGCAGCCAAAATGGGAAGACAAAGGAATAGACCCCAAATGAAAGAACAAGAGAATTCCCCTAAAGAAGAACTAGATGAAATGGAGGCAAGCAATTTTTCAGATAGAGAGTTTGGAGTAATGATTGAAAGTATACTCAACATCATGAAAAAAGACATAGAAACTATGAAAAGGAATAAATAATGCAATATCTGAAATAAATAATACACTGGAAGGAATAAACAATAGGTTAGATGAAACAGAGGATCAAATCAGTGATTTGGAAGACAAGGTAGAAAAAGTACTCCCAAGCAGAGCATCTAAAAGAAGAAAAGAATTTTAAAAAATAAGGGGAACTTAAGAAACACTTTGGACAACAGTAAGCACAACAACATCCACATTATGGGAATACAAGAAAGTGAAGAGAATGAGCAGGGGATCAAGAACCTATTTGAAGAAATAATGACCAAAAACTTTCTTAATCTAGTGAAGGAAAAGGACACACAAATCCTAGAAACTCAGAGAGTCCCAAACAAGTTGGACCCAAAGAGGCCTACACTGAGACACATCATAGGTAAAATGACAAGGCTTAAAGACAAGGAGAGAATCATGAAAGCTGCAAGAGAAAAGCAGGTGGTTACCTATAATAGAGCAGCAATTAGGCTGTTGTCTGATTACTCAACAGAACCATTTCAGGCCAGAAGAGAGTGGAGCAAAATATTCAAGGTGATGAAGAACAATGATCTACAACTAGAGCTACATTACCCAGCAAGGAAATCAAAGGAAAATTAAAATCAAAGGAAAAATAAGGAGCTTCTCAAACAATGAACATCTAAAGGAGTTTGTTAACACCAAACCTGTACTTCAACAAATGTTAAAGGGCTTGCATTAAGAAGAAAAACAGAAATAAAAAACAGAGGAAAATAGTCTAACAATAAAATGACACTAAATACATATCTATCAATAATCACTTTAAATGTGAATGGCTTAAATTCTCCAACCAAAAGACAGAGGGTAGCTGAATGGATAAGAAAACAAAACTCATATATATAGTGTCTCTAAGAGACCCAGATCAAAAGATACACACAGACTAAAAGTAAAGAGATGGAAAAAGATATTCCATGCAAATGGAAAGGGAAAAAAAGCTGAGGACACAATATTTATATCAAACAAAATAGACTTTAAAATCAAAGCTATACTAAGAGACAAAGAAGGACACTACATAATGATAAAGTGAACAATCCAACAAGAAAATATAACCCTAGTAAACTTTTATTTACCCAACATAGGAGCACTTAAATATGTAAAGCAAATCTTCATGGACATAGAGAGATCAATGGAAATATAGTCATAGTCAAGGGTTTTAACATACCATTGACTTTAGTGGATAGATCTTCCCGGCAGAAAATCAATGAGACAGTGGCCTTAAATGACACACTATATCAAGTGGATTTAATTGATAAATTCAGAGCATTTCACCCACAGCAGGATATATATGCTTTTCAAGAGCACATGGAATGTTTCCTAGGATAGACCACATGTTAGGACACAAAACAAGTCTCAATAATCTCAATAAATTTGGGAAGATTGAAATCATATCAAGTATCTTCTCTGACCACAGTGCTATGAAACTAGAAATCAATCACAAGAAGCACACTGAAAAACACACAAAGATAAAAAACTAAATAACATGTTATTAAACAATGAATGGATCAACAATGAGATCAAGGAAGCAATTAAAAGATACATTGAAACAAATAAAGATGAAGACACAACAATCCAAATCTGAGAGACACTGGGAAAACAATCCTAAGAGGGAAATTCATAGCTTTATAGGCCTACATCAAAAAAAGAAAAAGCTCAAATAAACAATCTAATTTTACACTTAAAGAAACTTGAAAAAAACAACAAACAAAGCCCAAAGTGTGTATAAGGAAGGAAATAATAAAGAGCAGAAACAAACAAAATTGAGTCTAAAAAAAGAGAAAATAACAATGAATTCATGAACTGATTCTTTGAAAATATAAACAAGATTGACAAACCATTAACCAGACTCATAAAGAAAAAAAGAAAGAAGACCCAAATAAATAAAATCAGAAATGAAAGAAGAGAAATAACAACTGACACCAAAAATACAAAAGATTCTAAGAAAACACTGTGAACAACTATGTGCCAACAAACTGGACAAATTGGACAAAATGGATACATTCCTAGAAACATACAATCTTCCAAAGCTTAATCAGGAAGAATCCAAGAATCTGAATAGACACATCACACCTACTGAAATTGAAGCAGGAATCAAAACACTCCCAACAAACCAAAGCCCTGGACTGGATGGCTTCATAGGTGAATTTTACCAATATTTCAAGAACTAACACCTCTCCTTCTAAAACTATTTCATAAAATTCAAGAGGAGGGAAGCCTCCCAAACTCATTTTTTGAGGCCAACAGTATCCTAATTTCAAAACCAGTTAAAGACACTACTAAGAAAGAAAATTATGGGCCAATATCCCTGATGAACACAGACACTAAAGTCCTCAAAAAATTAGCAAACTACAGACAGCAACGTATCAAGAAGTTCATACACATGATCAACTGGCATTTATTCCAGAAATGCAAGGTGGGTACAGCATTCACAAATCAATAAATGTGACTCAACACATAAAAAAAAATGAAGGACAAAAACAAATGATCATATCAATAGATACAGAAAAAGCATTTGATAAAATCAAGTACCCATCCATGATCAAAACTCTCAGCAAAGTGGAAATAGAGGGAACACACCTAAACATAATAAAGCCCATATATGACAAACCCACTGCCAGCATCATACCCAATGGACAAAAATACAAGCATTTCCCTTAAGATCAGGAACAAGACAGGGATGTCGGCTTTCACCTCTTATTCAACACAGTACTGGAAGTCCTAGCCACAGCAATCAGACAAGAAGAAGAAATAAAAGGCATCCAAATTGGAAAGAAAGAAGTAAAACTGTCTTTATTTGCAGATGACATGATACAGTACATAGAGAACCCCAAAGATTTCACCAAGAAACTACTAGAACTGATAGATGAATTCAGCAAAGTAGCAGGATACAAAATTAATATCCAGAAATCAATTGCATTTTTACATGCTGATAACAAACTACCAGAAATGTAAATTAAGAAAACGATCCCATTCACAATTGCTTCAAAAAGAAAAAATGCCTAGGAATAAGCCTAACCAAGTACATAAAAGACTTGTACTCAGAAAATTACAAGACAGTGAAAAAAGAAATTGAAGAAGATACAAATAAGTGGAAGCACATACTGTGTTCATTGATAGGAATAATTGACATCATTAAAATGTCCACACTACCCAAAGCAATCTATAGATGCATTGCAATTCTTATCAAGATTCCAGTGAGTTATTTCACAGAACTAGTACAAATATTTCAAAAATGTATATGGAACCACAAAAAGCCCCACATAGAAACAGCAATCCTGAGAAAGAAGAACAACATTGAAGGATTCACACTACCTAATATCAAACCATATTATAAGGCCATAATAATCAAACTAGCATGGTTCTGGCATGAAAACAGACACATACATCAATGGAACAGAATAGAGAGCCCAGAAATAAACCCATACCTTTATAATCAATTAATATTCAATAGAGGAAGCAAGCACATACAATGGGCTAAAGATAGTTTATTCAATAAATCATGTTTGGAAAATTGGAAAGATAAATGCAGAAAGATGAAATTAGACCACCTTCTTACATCATACACAAGAATAAACTCAAAATGTATAAAGGACTTAAATGTTAGACCCAAAACCATAAAAATCGTAGAAAACGTAGGCAGCAAAGTCTTGGACACTGCTCGTAGCAGTATTTTATCTGGTATATCTCCCCAGGTGAGGGAAACAAAAGAAAAACAAACAAATGAGACCACATCAAACTAAAAAGATTTTGTACAGTAAAGGAAAAGAGCAACCCATATGTATGGGAGAACATATTCACTGATACATCTGATAAGAGGTTAATATTGAAAATTTATAAAGAATTTACAAAACTCAACACCAAAAAAACCCAAACAACTCAATTTAAAAATGGACAAAGCATCTGAATTGACACTTCTCCAAAGAGGACATACAGATGGCTATTAGACATATGAAAAGTTGCTCAACATCACTAATCATCAGAGAAATGCAAATTAAAACCACAAGAGATGTCATCTCATACCTGTCAGAATGGCTATCATCAATAAATCAACAAACAGTAAGTGCTAACATGGATGCAGAGGAAGGGGAACCTTTTTGCGCTGTTGGTGGGAATGCAGACTAGTGTAACCACTGTGGAAAGCAGTATGGAGACACCTCAAAAAATTAACAATGGATCTGCCTTTTGACCCAACAATCCCAATTCTGGGAATATATCTGAAGGAACCCACAATACTATTTCAGAAGAACATAAATACCCCTATGTTCATTGGATCATTATTTACAGTCCCCAAGATATGGGAGCATCCTAAGTGTCCATCCGTACGTGAGTGGGTAGAACAACTATGGGAAATTTATACAATGGAATGCTACTCAGCAGTAAAAAATGAAGAAAATTTTACCCTTTGCAACAGTGTATATGGACCTGGAGAACATTATGCTAAGGGAAATAAGCCAGTCAGAGAAAGACAAATACCATATGATCTCATTCATATGTGAACTCTAATGAACAAACTGAACTAACAAGGAAAATAGAAACAGAATAATAGAGTGCAGGATTACAGCTAAGAGGAGGGGAAGTTAGGGTGTGGAGGGATTAAGCAAAAAGGAAAAAGGAATCATGGACATGGACAACAGTGGTGTGGTTGTGGTGGGAAGGAGGGTATATTGGGACTGAATGGTAATGGAAAAAATACAATAAAAATTAAAAAGTAAAAAGAGACACTCAATGCTGGAGAGATTTGGAAGTGATGAGAAGGTCATGAGGGAAGGATGAGAAGCCATGAGTCCCAACGAGATTTGTGCAAATGGAAAGGTGGAAGTAAGGTCTTAGCAAAAACACAAACTTCAGTGTTTACTGAGGAGATGCCTGTCTTCTTCTAACAGCTTGACCTTATTTACGGCACCTTAAGGTGGAGGGTAGACTGAGAAGCTAAGGGCTGAAACAGTTGCCCGTGGGTGAGGAAGATATGGGTAGTACAGGGCAAGTGTGGGCCCTGCACCATTGATATTCACACATGCGAGCAAATTACCCATGGGGTTTGAATTCATGGGTCCTGTGAGGACAGACAGCCAGAGGAGGAAACAGAATGGCAAAGTCAATCACACACCCAGAGTGACAGATCCAGAGGAAACCAGAGAGAGGTAGCCGGCCAGCAGCATGGCTAAGGCCCAAACGAAGACTCACACCAGAGAAGATATCTGGCTCCTGAGACACAGACCAGCTAGATCAGGAAGAGACGGGGGTGTAACAACACCTATGGCGTCATATTCTGCCACAAAGCTCAGTGGTGACACTTGTGCTAAGACTGAAGTTCTTCCTTTTGAGAGTCCAGCATCAACCTCCCCACAGCTTGGCCAGTTGATTCGTGTACCAACATTTATTAGTTCATAACTGAGTCTCCAGACTTTAGGACATCATTATAAGACAAGACTCTGCTCATCAAACACCTAGAATGTGAAAAAATAAAGGTTAGATATTGCATGTCCTTCTCTTTCCAGCTCTCCTTGGTCACTTGGCTAGGACAAGAGGAAGAGAAGAAATTGGGTTACAATCTGGAAACTCAGATATAGAGGAACCCAGTTACCAGAAATGCAGTACAAGATGGAAACTAAGTCATGAATAATGTGGAAATGAATAAAATCACAGAATGAGGTTGAGGCAAGTCCTATTGTATCAATGCTTGACAAACTGGGGGTTGATATTCCATAGTGTTTAAGAGTGAGACTCAATTGGATTCAAATGCTAGCACAGACAGTTATCAATCATGAGAAATTGGGAAAAATATACGTAACTTTTCTGAGCCTCAGGGGTTTTTTCATCCAAGAGACAGAGTTGATAATAACTACCTCATTGGTTTCTTGTTAGGTACAAATGAGATTGCTTCTATGAAGCTCTTTGTGCTACCGCCTGGCACTTGGTAACTGCTCAATAAATGGTGAATGCCGGAGCATGAGGCTGGAAACCTGAGAAACAGTTGGACAGAGGCTGCCTGCAGATGCCAATGAATGAGCCAGCTCTCAGGACAGGGAAACTTCAGTGGCTTGAAGTCAAACTTAAAAGACTTGGTTTGGGAACACAGGATACCCAGAGAAGCAAAACGGGAAGGAAGAAAACATGTTTAAGAAACCCAGAAGGAAGTAGTGATCAGCAGGGGTAAATGAGGAAAGAGAAAAGAATGGAGAGAGAGGAGAGTAGTGGACTAGCAATAAGGAGGTGATTGGAAAGGAGGGGAATGAAACCAGAGGACAGAGGGTCAAGAAGGAGGGATTAAGGAACACTGTGTTCTCAGAGACAGATCAAGAGAGCCAGTCATTCTGATGAGCTGAACACAAACTGTATTGATTCTGAAATGTGATGTCATTGAGTGTCTTGTTTATATTGTTGTTGCTCAAGTCTCAAACTCTAAACAAGCAGACCCTGGTTGCCAGGATGTATTACTCCTGCTGCTTCCAAATCCAATTCTGGCAAGCACAGCCATTCCCCAAGGTATTCTTGTTAGCATTCATACGGTACTCATTAGGACTTGACATTTTTTCAGCCTTGTCAAATTCCATTATACGGCACAACAAATCTTAACTTGTAGATTGTAGTGTTTCTTTTCATATCAACTTGTTTTTAAAATAAACTGCTGAAGATAATATCAATCTTTGTGTTCCCTTATATTGACGTCTTTCTCCACAATAAGAAAATTATCATTGTATTAGGTTTGCAGCAATCAAAACTATAAACCCTCCTTGTACATGTCAAAAGTAATAAAAGTAATGAAAATAACAGTGAGTTTTTTAACTTACTTGCATGTAAACTTATAATGTTTCAACTGGTCCATTGTTTTCTATATCTTCACTTCACATCAGAAATAGCCAAACATCCTTTTTGATCTGCCAGAAGAGCAAGTAGTAAAAATATTTAATATCATAAATACCTAGAAGTCTCAAGATTGCTTTCTTTAAGAAAAATAAATAATTTGGGCTAAAATTAGTTGATCCTGAGTAGATACAAGCAACAGCACCATCAAACTGCCTAGTTATACCACTTGAACCACGTAAATTTCCCACCATGCATTTAGCTCCATGTTGCTGTTGCTATGTCTTCCAAATTTACTTAGAATTTAGTCTGCTTTGCCTGAGGAATACCCTCAAGAAATTTTCTCTTTTCAACTGTCTTTTAGGAATATTTGACATTTCTTCAATTTTTTGGTATGATTACCCTTTAAAATATCACAAAAAAGTGAGATAGTTAACTATTAATACATTTTAAAGAAAAAAAATTATAGCCAAAACAGAGAATATTCCAAATTCAACAAAATATATTGACTGCATGCTAATTGAGACCTAACGAAATCAGAACTTGTGTGGGTGCCACTGTGAATGGCCAGAAAAGATGTTTAGGAAGTACGATCAGTAAAAGCCTGTAGATGTGGAGGGGTCCCAGGAAATGGAGCAGCGTAGACCTCAGATGGCTTCCCAATCTCTAGCTTGAGCAATGAATGGGGCAGAGGGTGGAGCCACTTATCAGGCCTGGGGACAATGATGGGGACTCGATGACTGCCATTTTTGATTAGTTGGGTCTAAAAGTGGAGTACTAGTGAATATAATTTTGTGTTTTCTAGTCACCTCGTTTGCTTTTATTTAAAAGTATCTATTTTATAACTAGATCAAGATTTAAATATTCTGAGGAAATACTGGTTAGAGGGCAGTTGAAATTGTCATACGATTGCTAAATATGATTGCTAGGGCCATCTGGTTCAGAATTGTACCAAGTATCCAATTTTGTTAAGCAAAGACATTTTAATGCACTCAACAGATAGATTTTTGAGAGATGTCTACTGTGTATCAGGTATTGTTCTAAGAGTCAGGAATATAATAGGAGAAAAAACAGGCACAATTCCTGCTCTCATGTGCTTATAATCTCCCATGAAAAGACAAATGATAAGTAGACAGCAATGAAGACAAATTCATCTCTGACAGTTACAAGGGCTGTGAAGAAAATAAGACACACTCAGAAAGAGTGACCATGGTGGAAAAGAATATGACATTACCCCTCTTGAAAGGCTGACATTTGAGCTGAGCCAGCTGTGTGGAGAAGTGGGAGAGCTTTTAGACAGGGGACTCCAGACTTTCTATACGGGGACAGCGGTCTTGTTGGAAGAAGTTTGAGAGGACTTCTGTGATGTTGTATAGAAAACACATTCTGTTTACTTACAGTACATATTTATTTGAAGTGGAAAGGAGCTGATACAAAAAAAACACAAGTGACTGAGTGTACCTCTTTCCCACCTACCAAGCCTCTCTTTGAGCTACCAGACATTCCAAGCAGACAGCAAAAGTAAAAGCACAAGGCAGAAACTGTCCTGGCTCTTCCCAGGGCAGGCAGAGACCACTGGGCTGGAACATGTGAGGATATAGAGGAGTGAATAGTAAGAGAAGAGCTCAGGGAGCGGGGGAGGGAGAGGGGGGCACGTCAGGCCTGGCCTGGTAGACCGGGGTAAGACTAGCGGGTCTTAAGCGGGAAAGTGATGGGGAGGGCTGAGATTTCTCTTTCCTGTATTAAATCAAGTCACTACCTGGTACAATTCCTGCTTTAGTAGTTACAGATTTAAAAAATAGTACATTTAGGAAAAAGAGCAAAATTTTTGTTATACTTTCAAAGGCTTTATGTAAAATACTTTCTTCAGACTATCTAAGTTAGACATTTCCTGTTACTATTTATCATTAGCACTTTCAAAATGTGTGTAAAGAGCAAGTATTTGGGAGAAAAAATATAGGGTCTCAACACGGCATTTGCTGCCACTGAGTCGTGTACTTATATTCTGAAGAGATGTTCTGTTTGTCACATACATAATAATAATATTCTTAAGATTTGTTGAACTTCTTTTAAAGATAAATGGTATAGCTAAGGCAAGTTGGAATAACAGACCAACTCTAAGACTGAAGAAACTACGTATCTGTTTCAAGGCATTGGTAATGCTCTTCCATTAATGGTATCAAATAATGTTGAACTATTTTCATTGGGTTGGGGTAGGAATATGGTATTAGATTTTAAAGTTGTTCCTTAGCTTTTATAAATATGGGATGTATCTCTTCTGCTCTAGCAACGTCTGATTAATATGGGCAATAAAAGCATGAACTGCCTCCGAATGCCATGATTATTTTCTTACATGATATTGAGAACACATAGGAAAAAATAGCTTTTTTAAGTTACAAGATTCATGAGAAGCAATAACCTGATCATTGAAAGCAACAGATCTTTTTATCTCCTGAAAAAACCAAACCCAGTGGCTTTTAGGATGGAAAAATGTTTTTAAAGTGTGGTTAATACCAGATATTTGAGTTAAATAATTGATTGATTGACTGGACCACTGATTCATTCATTTTACAAGTATATACCTACTGCTGTTTTGGATGATATCCCCCCAAAACTCAACAAAACAGTTATTAACTGTATTGTTTTCAAATTAAATTTTTACAGCCTGGTTGGTAAAACAAAGCTGAAACCTATAAAATGTCTACAAGCAGGAGGATTACTAGGAGACAGCAGTGTAAGAGCCGTCACAAGACAGCACAGGTTCATTTCTTAAAGTGTGCGGACAGATTTCTTCAACAGTTTACACCTCACTGAGGTCAGATCAGGGTTAAAGTTTACATTTGAACAGCAGAAAATGCACAGGCCCCATGTCAGTTTCATCATAACAGTTCTATAACCTTAAAAGGAAAGTTTTTATCCCGTAATCAAAAGATCTTTCGTATTTTCCATGCTCTATTATTTTCTTTACTGAGCAGACACTTTAAATTACATACTTGTAAAGCTCCTGAACAAAGCCTTTCAGAAATCCATCATTAGCCTTCTCCCAATGACTGGGTCTTCCCTTAATGTTCCTTGCAGCAGACTCAGAAAGCACCCACTGACAGCATTACGATTTATTTAAAAGAATTTTCAAAGCAATTTCTGGGCAGTATGCTCAAGTAGAGGTATGAATTGCCTAAAAGTGACTTGATAGTTTCCTTATAGGAAACAGAAAATATAAGAGAAAAAATTATTTTAAGTTGCAGAATTTTAAGGCTACATAATTTATTGCAAAATTGTAATTTTGCAGCCCTAGCTCGTGTGGCTCAGTGGACTGAGCATGGCCCTATGAACCAAAGGGTCACTGGTTCGATTCTCAGCCAGGGCACATGCCTGGGTTGTGGACCAGGTCCCCAGCAGGGCAACCACACATGGATGTTTCTCTCTCTCTCTTTCTCCCTCCCCCTCTCTCTAAAATTGCCAACAAAACAAACAAGCAAGCAAAATATAAACAGAGACATTGAAATTAAGAACAATCTGACAGTAACCAGAGGGCAGGTGGGATGAAAAACGGGGGGAAGGAGGCAGGGTTTTCAGGAACAACAAAGGGCACATGGACAAAACCAAGGGGGTGGGGGTGGAAGCAGGGGAGGGGGGTGGCGATAGCTGGGGTGGGGTGGGAGTAGTGGGGGGGGAATTCAGACAACTGTAATTGAACAACAATAAAATAATTTTAAAAATAAAATAAATAAAATATTTTAAAAATTGTAATTTTGCCTCTTTCCCCCTCTCCTTCTCCACCCCCCTTCCTTTTCTCTTTTTGAACAGTTTGGTCTTAAAGCCGCTGACCAGGGCGGAAGGAGGTGGGCATCTGCACTGGCTGTGAGAGCAGCAGAGGCCCAGATCAGAGTGCCTGAGCGTCAGTGGGCCCAGAGGGCCCCTAGGGAGGAGGGCAGCCGGGCGTGGGTGTCAAAGCCCTAGGACAGTGAGGGTGTCCATAGGGGTGGTTGTCCCAGCATGGCCCGGTCAGGTACAATCTAGACATCAAAATAAATAATGATATGGGTGAACTGTAACCCATGGAATAATCTGAAAGTCATGAGTCCATTCAGATACCAATAAATAAATGAATTCATTATAAGTTTGATGAAGATTGGGATAGCACCATAGTTTCAAAGAACCAGCCACAAAACCACTTATTGATTACAAAGGGAAAGCTAACTTTACAGTGGAGAAGCTTTGCAGACTCCACCTTAATTTAGTGATCCAAATGAGTTTCTTTACTAGTGGAACTGATCCAATTCGTGAGCCATCTGATAGGTTACAACAAGAATGCAGTGTTACTTTTGTGAAATTCCTGCCAAAAGTGCACAACCTGAATCTAATCATGAGGAAACAGATCATCTCAAATTGAGAATTTTCTACAAAATAACTGGCTTCTAAATTGTAAGTGTCAAGGTCATGATAGTCAAATAAAATCAAGGAGATTGTTCCAAGAAAAGGAGACAGCAAACATTAAAAAAATAAATAAAAACAATAGAAAAAGAGAAGGAGACTACAGAGATGAAGCTCACCCTGTGATAATAAGCTGGATCCTTTGGTTAGAAAGGTCATTTTTGGTGAAACTTAAATGGGGTCTGAGGATTAAATGTGAGCTATGCATTTAGGTTAGTTTCTTGATGCCCACGGCTGTAGTTATGTAGGAGTCTGTCCTCGTTTACCAGCAACACACACCACAGTATCCTGGGGTGAAGGGCACCAGCTTGGCACCTTGTTCTTAGATAGTTCAGAACAATGAAAAGCTTCTTGTACTATCACTTTCAGTTTTTCTTCAAGTTTGTGATTGTTTTAAAAACTGTAATTTTGAATTTGCTTTTATAATCAACTGGTAATGTTTCAGTACTGATCACACACATTGTTGCTGCAAATATCATTTTGCATAATTCGAAAATCCAAGTGGAATCATAAAGCATTTCCTCTGATCACCTGACAAACAAGGACAGTACAGACTGTCACTGGGGTTCATTAGGATTCACGCAGTCATGCGGCATATTCTTTCTTCATTTTAAAAAAAAGGGGAATGTCTTGGTGATCCAGTGCATTGTTAAATGCAACAAAAAAGATGCTTTAGTTTCGTAATATACATACATTTTCAGCACTGAAGTCCAATGCATGTGATTTTTTTAGATAACAACCGAATAATGGATGCAGTCTCATAGTTCCAAAGTCATTTTGAGTCATTAAAGATAGCAGACACAGATAAAACTTGTTGCAACCTTAGCTTATTTTTCTGCCCAGTCCAATTTTATAATTTCTTCTGTAACCTCAAACTTACTCTTGGTTTTGCTCTTTAAAATCCATAGAAATTTAACTAAATTTGTCTTGTGATAAAAAATACCTATCCAAAGAGATTTAAACAGAAAATTTTACCCCAATTAGAAGCAATACTAACAACTTATATTTATTAAGTGGCCACATATGAGAGGATCTTGGTAGATAGATAAATTGATATAGATAGATAGAGATAGAGATACAGACATACATGCATATATGCATATTTATGATAATATAATGTTCACAAAACAAAAAACCATGAGTTTGATACCATTATTAGACTATATTACAAATAAGTGAACCAAAGTCTAAGGTTATATAAAGCCATACAAGCTGTTAAGTGAAAGGCATAGTTGCCATGTGACAAGTGTTTCTGAAATGCCCGTGCTCGCCAATCTTCGTTGACCAGTCTTCTGAGGCAGGTGTGGTTGTCTAGAACTGCTCAGTGCCTGGAGCAGTTACTCCCCAATGATCACTGTGTCCTACCTCTCCCAAATATTAGTGCTCCGAAGAAATCTGGTTAAAAGTCATATCTAAAGAGGCTCAGAGTGGAAAAATCATAATAATACAAGAACAACAAGGATCTCATGGTTAGGGATATGAAATTTCTTATTTGAGGGATGGTAAGAGTTATAGATTGATTGAATTTATCTGAACCTTGTCTTTTTGACACAAGTGCAAAAGCATATCACTTTTTCCAATTAAGAGCCTCTCCTATTCACTAACCTAAGCGAACAGGACAGGATCCCCAAAGGAAGAGGCCCACGATAATCTTTGTCTCCCCCAATCACCCCAATTACCATAGTAGTCTGCATTTACATTCGCTAGGGAAGGAGGCAGCAATTAAATGAAATACTGATTATCTCTACAATTTCATGTGTAATCTGCCTTATATGCTATATAGTATCAATTTAACATGAATTAAGCTAAAATGCTAATAGAACTCCATATAATGACCCACATTTAGAAATTCACATATCAGTGATTGCTGGTTTAATTTTTTAATGAACTTTCTTGGGTTATTATTTTTATTTTAGGTATAAAATTGCTTTGAGAAAATTAGGAATAAAGTTCAGAATTCTTACTATTTTGATCAACAAAAAAACACTTTCCTGCCATGGACTGAAAGTGTACCCCACAAATTCATATGTTGAATCTAGAAGCACCAATGTGACTGTATTTGGAGATGGGCTTCTTAGGAAGTGGGTGAAATAAATTCATAAGGGCAAGGTGCTGAAGGGATAGGACTGTTAGCCTGATGAGAAGAGGAAGAGAGAGTTGCAGGAGCACACACGGAGGACAGACCACAGGAGCCGCAGTGAGAAGGCAGCCATCTGCGGGCCAGGAAGAGAGCTCTCCTGAGAACCCAACCATGATGACACCCTGATCTTGAACTTCCACCCTCCAGAACTGTGAGAAAACAAATTTCAGTTGTTCAAGCCACCTTGTTTATGCTATTTTGTTACAACAATCTGAGTTAACTAAGATGTTTCCCAAATTGACTTTCAACTTAGAGATAAATTCTATGCTATTATATTTAATTCCTAGATTCAAACCCTACTGAAATCATTGCTTTTCTTACAAAATCTCCATATTCTTTATTCTGTTGCATAAGAACAATCTTAGATTTCTTTCTCTTGGAAGGAGTGGTCACAAACTGCTATTAGAATCATACATGATGAAAATATCTTCATAGTGACATAGATAAATAGTTATGTAGTCTTTGGAAGAATGGTTTTAAAGCTTACAAAGCAGGAATTACAGCTGATCTGGTAAGTGAGTCAACAGATGATAACGAGATTAGACAGAGGATGTGACTGGATCAGTCACAACTGAAAGCCAAGTTCCCTTTTAACACAGAGCATTCTGCGTGCTCGTTCTCAGATGTGGGGCAGAATTTGGGAAGTGGGGCATCTCTTTCAGACTATGTTAATTTGCCAGCTAAGTAATTATTATGCAACTATAATAAAAATGATGCAATACCTCATGAGACTCCAAAAGTAAGCAATTGACAAGGTTTTGTGTGCTAACAGCATAGACTAACTGTAGGAATAATAATTAGAGGAAAATGCCTGGAGAAAATGCCTGAGTTAGAATCAGCGTAGTTAGAATTCCAGGTCTTGTTATTTCCCTGAGGCAACCCCTTTGGGCTTCAGTCTCCTTACCTGAAAAATGGGACTGATAATGATACCTACCACTAAGGAGAAACTAAGTAAATCTACGTAAAGCTTTTGCAGAAGTCCCTTGCATGTAGCACTCAATAAGCAATAGCTATGAAAACAATAGGTCTAACTCTGCCTGTGAGTGTCTATATACCTAAGATATGCATGAAACAGCTAAACAGCTTTATTTTACAAATTACACATAATTGTCTTTTGTAAATTTATGTAAATGCAGAAAATCATACCCCTAATTTTTACAGCTAGCTAAAGAGCTGATTTTGTTCATTAAGTAATCTTTGAAGATGAAATATGAGGGTAAGATCTATGCTGGCTGGTCCCCCTTTGCCCCTCCAGATCCATTGTCCCCTCCTTCCAGTCTCACTATGCCCAAGAAAGTTTACCTATACTCTCTCCCATTCCTGGTCTCTCTCACTCTAGCTCTCAGTGGGTTTGACCAATGGGAGGCATTAATAAGTGATTGGAGGTTGGAAGAGAAGGAGGATCAGAGTTTCTTCCTCCCCTTATTCTCTCTCCTAAGCCAAGGTTTCAATTGTGAATATGCTTCTCCATGTAAAGGGCAGCCCCTCACATGCCCAGCACCTAATATGTAAACCTTTCTTCTTTTTGTTCTGTCCAGTTTAGAGGGAGTAAGACCATGTCACTTCTCAGACCCCTAGTAAGTGTGTTTTATGATTCATTGTTGCTTTCCTTGTTTTTCTCATTACATATTATTCAATGATTTTTCCCTCAGCAGTGAGTTGTAACTGATACAGATGCCTTTAGTTTACTATTATGTTTATCTAATTTGATAACAGTCATGGGGTCACAGTTAATTGTCCTGTTTCTACATTACATGGTTTAAATCATAATATAGCTATTTAGAATCATAAAATAAATCAACTAAAATTATCATAAAGCCAGATAGTTTAACCTCTGCACCAATACAATTTTTTCTACATATTATAAGAATTTTTTCAAAAATTATAATCATATAATTTATTAGTACCACTCAAGAATAGGGCTGGATACGGTCTGACTGAAGGAAGATCAATTCTAAAACAGAATGCCAGAAACACAGACAAAGCCTTAAAATGGGAGCATAACAAATGCTTTACCCCATAATGAAGATTTTTTTAAAAAACCTAACTACTTCACCCAATTATTTGCACCATCATGGATGGCATAATAACCCATATGTCTGTAATCTCAATATACATACATTATTACAGTCAACTCTTGGGCATTCTTTCACCTGAAGATGTAGCTTGAAAAATATCGGTAGCAAAGCTTTTTCCAATGTAAGAGATAGTAAACTGACACATTAACCTTTTCCTTCTATCCTGAAATCAAGAAGTTGAACTATTACTAACCTAGAAACATGAGGCAAATACACTAAATTGAAAATAGTACAAACTCCAAGGATAGATACCATATGAATGTGAGTCACTAAACAAGGTGGTTTGATTATTTCCATAGGATATTTAATGAAGTCTCAGAAGAGAGACCAGAGCCATGGTATTATTGTAAAGACTTACTGCATATCACTTCTTGATATAACCCCCACCTTTGCCATTCTATCCATTTACTGAAAATGAGAAAGCAAAATATCTCTGAAATAGTAAAAAGGAAAAGAAATGATTCAGCTACACTAGAAGAATTACAAGCAAGTGTATTCACATTATATCAGAAAAAATGTCTGATTCAGACTGCTCAGTTATAGACAATGGGAAAGGGAACTATGCCATGGAAAACATATAAAAATATTGCAGCAAGACAAAACGAAATATGCAGACGGGGGGGAAAGCAAGCAAGAAAGAAATGTAACTTTCAAAGGAAAGATAAAAGGCCTGATGTTAAAGGGAGCATACTTCAAAGCACAAGAAAATCCATCATGATGATTTCACCTTAATAAGAACATGAATTCAAGTACTCAAAGATAAAATGATGGACAAAAAAAAAACAGGAAAAGGGAAAGGCTGTAGATTTATGGGGAAAAAGACTATAAGCATAATTATGGAAATAAGTAAATTAAAGAAGGTAAAGTAAAAATAGACCTCAGTAAAACTCAGAATACTGACCTGAAAGAAAGGTTTGAGATAACTCTGTAAATGCAGATGAAAGAGGCAAAACATTTAAAGCAATCACGGAAGAACTAACAGGTATGGAGGACAAAGGAAATCCGACCTAAGGGTATACAGCACTCCTGAAATGAGGAATCTGTCCATGGAAAAGTGGATGTGTCTGAAGATAGAAAGAATTTTTTCTGGAATGAAGAATTTACTGAATCTCCACCCCCCTCTATTCACACCCATACACACACACACATACTTAATGGGAATGATGTTCTTCTAAATGTAACAATGTTTACTACCAACTGGTCAAATTTGAATGATTTTTAAATATTTATGTCACTTTTACTTTTCTAACTTATTTAACATTTGTTATGTAAACGCTTCATTTTTATAAAAAAGGTTGATTCACCTAAAATTATCAGGCGCTATACTGCCACAGACTCTGCCAGGGCTGTGACCCCACCCCCCTTCCGTGTGCTGACAACCTGATGCCAGTGCCTGTGTTTCTGTGCCCAAGTGCCACCCCCAGACCGTGCCCAGCTGCAGTGTGCACAGAGAGTTCACCATCCACGCCCAGCAGTCCTGTATCCATCCCCCGGAACTTCAGGTGGGGTCACTGAAACCTGCATTCTGTACCATTTCCCAGAGCTTTTCCAAGGGATTAGATCCAGTTACCCACTAGGGAAGTAGACTAAATGATGATATTTTTTCCTTGTTGCTTCACCTGCCCTCTTTGTACCACTGCCCTGCTGGTGCCCCTTGCATATCTCGAACTATTTGCACTTGAATCCTTGTCTTAGAATCATCTTCTGGAAAAACCCAAAGTAACACACACGCCATGTACAAGTAAAATAATACACACTGGGAAATTGAAAATATTCCAGAATGTTTCTGGGTAGTTAGTATAATTATTATTTTATAGTTTTTCTTCACTGTATGATTTCACTTATAAAGAAAAAAATAATAAATAAAAAGTAAACCAGAAGATACAGACTAATAATGTAAAACACCAAATCAGGCATTATCAGTGTAAAACAGGAACCAATGTCCATAACTGAGAAACACTAAAAGTTGTCAGTACACTCTGCCCCTTAAAACCATTTCCTTTGTGCAAAATACATTTTACATGACAAGCCTGATGATAAGGCTACCCACCATTTTAATAAGTCTATCTCTTCTGGCTTGTTTTCATCTATTTCCCTGAACTGTTTTGAAAATGTCTTTTTTAAATTTCTATTTATTGATCTTTTAGGGAGAGAGAAACCTTGATTTGCTGTTCCATTTATTTATGCATTCATCAGTTGCTTCTTGTATGTGCCCTAACTGGAGATCGAACTCACAACCTTATAGTGGGGTGATGTTCTAGCTACATGAGCTACCTGGCCAGAGCCTCCCTGAACTGTTTTGATCCTGTTAATGTCTTGGTATTGTACTGTCACATTACTGTACTTGCTTACAAATGCATTGTAGATATCAACAAAGTCTATTTACAAAAAGCAACCTATATAGAACCATGATGTATGATGATAGTAAAACCCATGAATAATATTTATTCCAATTCAATAATTTTATAAATTATATCCAGAAATATAATGGGATTCATTCAAAGTCAAACATCTACTTAATACCAGTAAGAACTAGAACCAAACCACCTCCCCTGAATTCTAGACTAATTATTTCCAGAATACCTCTTAATCCCAAATTTTCTTCTAAATCTACCATATTTTTTGGACTATAAGATGCATGTCCCCACCCCCAAATTTGGGAGGAACAATGGTTGTTAATGCTGCTATAGAGTTCTGTTTGCATTTATATTGGTGAAATATTATGGTATTTATGTTATTAAATATTTTACCACATTTTTTGCTTCAAAATTTTTTTCCTATTTTCCTCCTCTAAAACCTAGGTGCATCTTATGGTCCAAAAAATACAATATTTGTCCGGGAGATGCTGATGTGAGGCAAACTGGCAGGGGGCAAGGAAAAGCTGATCAGAGGCAAAAGCAATAGTTAGACCTTAAAAGGGTGAAGATCACAGTGGCCTACTCAGGACTCAACATGATTCACTGATTTCTACTAGACAGAAATGGGTGGGTCTGATGGATAGAATGAGAATGTTTGTGCAATGAGCAGCAAGTCCCAACAGGGCTAAACCAAGCACATCCATCCGTGCCCGGCCAGTTTCTTTTCTAGGTTAAGGTTGAGTCTCAGTCTTGCCCCAATTTCTCTTCCTCTTTTGTTCCAGAAGTTCAAGGCTCTGCAGTTAAGAAAAATATACCATTAAATCTCTCAGATGCTTTGAAATTAGGTTCCAAAAACAAATACCTCTATAATCCTAAAGTCATTCTGAGGTCGGACTCTTCAGAAGTCATTGGCTGCTAATTTAGAATGAGATAACAAAGTCACAGCTCCCGTTCTTCCCATGGACAAAGAAAGGCGAAAAGTTATCTCCCACTAATAAATTATGGTGCGCTTTGGACAGTGTCCTTTTATCTGTTTTTTTTTTCACAAGAAAAATTGAAACAAAAGTAAAATTATTATTTATTATACGACACTTAAGGTCAATCATGAATGTTTACCTATGGAAGGGTTCCTCAAGATAGTAGCATTTTATGGCTTTTTATATTTTGTTTCCTGTCATAATCTGCTGAAGCTAAACTTTGAAATCAGAGTTCTCATATTGTGCATTCATAAATTGTGCCTACAAATTGTTAAATTATGTATGTATGTAATACATTGTTAGTCACTATGGGCAAATATGAGTAAAATGAGATGCGTAAGATGTTATTCCAGCAGATAGGAGTTTATACTGTATTTAGTGAAGAATATAGTTAGCATAATAAGACATAGACAAACGTTATTTGAAAGATGAGTTTTATTAACAAACTCAAGCCTTCATGCTGGAATGAGCCACATCGTCTGATTACACCCAACACACTTTGTTTCTTTCCTGCTTCTCTCGAGTTTGAATTCTTTGTTATGAAGTTCCAGTCTTCATTTGCCTGTGTTGACAGGGAAAGTAAAAAAATCCACCTTCAGACCAAATTCTTAAGGGAAGAGGATCTTTTGCGGTCCCTGTACTGTTGGCCGTAACCCACACTAAACTCTTCTGAGAGGAAGGCGGATGACAGCAGACCAGTCCTCAGAACCTCAAACCTGTATTCTTACACTATTTCATTGCCTATTGAGAAATCAGCATTTGCTTTTAATGAAGCAACTCTAGATATTTCTGTTTGATGGAAAAAATATATGGTGTGAATACAGAGGAAGTAGTGATTACTATTCATTGGAGGATGAGGTAAGGAAAGCTTACCAAAGGATTCAACATTTGAGCTCACTCAGGCTTGAAGAGGAACTTCCACCCTGAGTATGTGGGAGGGACAGTCCAGTGTGAGGCAATAATAGCACAGCTAAGGTGCAGGGGTATGAACAAGACAGTTGAGAAATACCTCGAATTCCATTAAGGCTGACTCCAATGTTTCTAGCCTTGAGAAAATGGTGACGGATTGGAGCCAAGATAATGAATTTGGTTTGGGGCGTTACATGTTACAGAAAGCCCTGTGCTTTGTCAGAGCCAGTATGCACGTCTCTCCCAACTCTGCATTCAGTGTTGCGTTCAGTGTTACTGAGGTGGTAGCTTGAAATAGGTCATGATGAGAGTACAAGGGGGAGTCCCCCCCATAAAACTGGAATTATCTTCTGGAGGGCAAGTCACTTGTAGTACAGGCTTCCCTTGCCAGGTGAGTGTTCTAGGAACCCATCTGTACCTGTACCAGTGTACCAGCTGGCGTCGTTGTGGGAGCCTGCATTTGGCTTCAGAAAAAAATTTTGAAGACTCTTTCAATGCATTTACCCATCTCTTTAAAAAAAAAAGATTTTATTTATTTATTTTTAGAGAGAGGGGAAGGGAGGGAGAAAGAGAGGGAGAGAAACATCAATGTGTGGTTGCTTCTCATATGCCCCCTGCTGGGGACCCAGCCCACTACCCAGGCATGTGCCCTGACTGAAAATCAAAACAGCAGCCCTTTGGTTCTCAGGCTGACACTCAATCCCCTGAGCCACACCAGTCAGGGCTCATTTATTCATTTCCTGACGGGCGATTTCAGAGTGCACCTGCCCACATTGCACTGAGTGTTCAGCAGTTTTTGACCAAAAATTGCGAGACCTATGTGCCCCACCCTCCTTATTGACTCAATCTCACCTTAAGAGATTTTTTTGCTTCCCCAGATGAAGAAAGTCCTCAAATGTAAATGTTTTGCC
>CM052539.1:174422264-174439913 GCA_028533065.1 Trachops cirrhosus | reverse complement strand
CACTGAGTGTTCAGCAGTTTTTGACCAAAAATTGCGAGACCTATGTGCCCCACCCTCCTTATTGACTCAATCTCACCTTAAGAGATTTTTTTGCTTCCCCAGATGAAGAAAGTCCTCAAATGTAAATGTTTTGCCCATGGGGAAGAGATAAAACAAAAAAAGGTAGAAGCACTAAAAGGCATCACAATCGACAAGTTCAAAAACTGTTTTGAGCAGTGGGAAAAAACGTCTCAATAGGTGTATTGCATCAAATAGAGAGCACTTTGTAGGTGACTGGAGTTTAAACACGTAAGAAGAAATACACAATTTTTTGTAAGTTCCAGGTTTTTTACATCCCTCCCTCATATTTACACTAAAGAAAATTGGAAAATGCTAGCAATTACTTTTATTTGAGAGCCAGTTTACCAGGACATTGCTGGCTGTGGTGGTGATGGGATATTTCTGTGAAGTTTGTCAACCAGGACAGAGACCCAGGAGATAAGTCAGGGCCAGAGAAAAAGCCTTGGAACCATCAGTCAGAAAAAATATCTAAAGATGTGAAGAATTTTGGATATGCTGGGAGAGACTGCATTATGAGAAATGGAATAGAAAGGATGTAGACCCTTGGGGAATATTTACTCAAAAGGGGTACATAGACAAAGACTCTTTACAAGACAAAGGAGACTTACAGAGGTAGAAGAGACATTAAAACAGGTAAACCTATCAGTGATAAAAGACTGAAGTGTTAATGAAGCAGAACCAATAGTCATATCATCATCATCATCACCATCACCATCACTATGGCAGACCACATTTATTGAACTATTTATGCCACGGGGCATACTATGTATTTTTTATGTATTATCTAATTAAATTCTCAAATATCATAAAAAGCACGTGCTATTACTTTATTTGGCAGAGAAGAAAGCTGAGGTTTACAATGTTTAAGGAACTTGTACAAAATGAAGTAGCTGTTAAATGGCATAGCTGACACTCACGTAAAGTCCATCTCAGCCCAAACTTTTATCTTCAGAAACCAGCTTGAATCCACTCCAGAGATCATTCCATTGAAACACAGCACTGAAACCTCACATAGTTTTCCTTCCTGATTTTGGTCATTTCTATGTTCACTAATAAAGGATATGGTAGAAAAGTAAAAACACAGAAGTAGCTATATCTTTGCTTTTAGTTTGCGGTTCCAACAAGAAATAAATTTAAAACTTGGAAACTGAAAAGACAAATAAGCTTTTAGAGTTTTTGTGAATCTTAATTATCCAGGGTACCTTTTCACAATTATCATAGTTAATTAAAATTTTGGATATTATCCACTGCTTTATTTACAGTGAAAATATAAGAATGTAAATGAATATTCTTCATCTGACTGGCTTTGTAATATCATAGATGCTCCCAACAAATCAACTTAATTTAGTCTTGATAAATTTTAAATCTAAAAATCTTAAAACACAAATAGAGTTTTTAGTGAGTAAATACTTAAGAGAAAGATTTGTTATTCTTAATTTATTTAAATGATTAATCTAATGCTCCTTTTGGAAGAGAACTTTCTTGAAATCTTAACATTAAAGAAATGTTATATCCCATAGGACTTTTATTTTATTACTAGCAAAGTTTTAACTTGTTATAATCTTTTCTCTTGCATTTGTTGTCTATGTGTTGACCTCTAGTTATTTGTAGGATCAATGATAAAACTATAATAATATAAGGTCAGAGTTTTATAGCTCTTACTATGTGGTAGGCACTATTCTAAGGGTTTTGTGTATATTAATAACATCAGATGTGTTACATGCTGCAACATCCCTATAGTTAAGTACTTTTACATTGCTCCCACTACAGATAGAAAAACAAAAGCATAATTAAATAACTTGACCAAGACTCACTGTTACAATTAGAAGAGCATTCTTCTTCCAAATAATGCTTTACCACCATACCAAGAAGCCTTATTAAAAAATTAAGACTATTAGGGGGAATGGGGTCCACTGCAACTGAACAATGAAAAAATCAGGACTATTAAAGTAGCAGGCATATACATAGTTAAATGTGATTTTACCATCTACAGATAAGCCCACTCCTAATGAATTTTAATTTAGAAACATAACTGAAATCATAATTTGCAAGAACTCAAAGTTGACTGATCTGGTTACTTTCAACAAACTAGACAAAATACAGTATGAGCATTTCAAAATATGTCAGTTGATACCTAACTTATTTACTTATTTAAGGCTGACAAAACACATCACAAAAATCCAAAAATTGTTGCTGAATTTTTTCTAGAAAAGGCTTAGAATACATTCCTTATAATTTGCAACATAAGCATTCCACATGAACTTTTGACCCTGAACTAAATCCACCTTGTTACTGTAATTGTTTATCTTTGCTTTTATGACATACTCACTGTTATCTATGATTAATATAATGCAGAGTTTACAGTCAAGGAAACAACCTTTCGATTAGATGTGCTAATGGAAAAATGCAGATCAATTTTTATAGCAATTCTGCAAGTTCTAGCTTTCAGTCTTCAGTTAACTGCATTGCTAGAATTAGGGGGAGAAATTAAAAAGTCATCTTCAGATCAAAATATTAAAGGTAGAAGAATTCCTTTTTTTCCCATCATTTAAATGAAAACCAATCCTATCAGGCACTTGTATGTTTGACGTTGTATAGATAACATACTGGGATGAGTGTAAAATGTACGCACGGTTCGGTTCCCTTGGATGCTTGGAATTGGATAGAAACTGTCAGCATTATTAGACTTGCAAGAGGCTGAGATAGTTACATAACCACTTTCACTTTATCTTGGCTGACCTGTGGCCTGCTTATCACACAACATAATCCCTAGAGAGAATCATTTTTTACTCAGTACTAGTTGCTGTGTAAAACATCATACCCTTTTGTGACTATTGGCAATTCCCAACACCATCAAGGTATCTTTTTCTCATTAACTGTCTTCCATTTGCTGAAATGTCAACTCTGCTTTTTTTCTGTGTAAACTGCCACTGAGATTTGGAAGGTATGAATTTCAGTCTTGACTCTTCTGTAGGTTGTTCAGCTAACCTCTCATGCCCCCCCCCCCACCAATTTCTTTCCCTTTGAATTCAAGATATCTCATAAGAGGGGATCATGAATTGACTGGCCACAAATTCTCTAACTGAAGGAGTTTCAAGGGCTTTTCAGTAATTACAACCAGGGGAAGTGTATAAATTGCAAGACTTGAACCTCTTAGAGCAACAAATCAGCACTTAGGAGTTCAATAACACAGGGTGAGGCCTGGTAGAAAAACTGCCTTAGGTTCAGGAATCTACTTTGTAAAATCTCAAAATTCTGAGGTAGTACTAATCTCTTTATCTCACATTCTTTTTTTCCCCAGAACCCTGGTTGTCAAAAGTACATTCTCTTAGTTTGTGACAAAGACTGAAATGTCTCCTGAAAGAGAAAGATTTTTACTTCTTCCTATCTCTACTCACTAAGCTGGACAAATACACAGAATTCCATTCTACCATCTTTGTTCTTTTTTCTCTTTTAAATTGCATTGCTGGTTCTTTCCCTCCATGACCAGTTAACAATAAGGAAATTAAAAAGCAATCAGAAAAATTCCTATGAAAGATTCACTCCAAGGATCCTGGAATCTATAATATCAAGGTGAAGGGAGCTCCAGGATTCTCTGTGATACTTGAAACAATGGGATTGAGAGTTCATGACATTTACTACAGTCCATATGTTTCGACAACACAAGCCAATAATTCGTATCATGTATGAAAGCTCATAGCAGAACTTAAGAGTATCTTATGTGAATTTCTGATAACTCCACACACACAACCAAAGGCATTGCCCCACTGCCATAAACATGTAAAACAGTAGTAAACAATCTGAAATTGATGCTGTTACAGACTTTTCTAGTAGTAGCTATTTGGGAAGTGATGTTAAATGAACAAGTCTATTACAAAGTGTGCAATTTTCCAAAGCCATAGAGATAAATTCAACTGCTCAGTCTTGGCCCCAACTCTGAACTTCAGCTTTTATACCTGACTCTGCCACTCTTGAGTTTGGTGTCACTTCAGACTCGGTTCTTGCCCTTTGGGAGATTGGTCTCCTACTGGTGGTGACTCCTTTGATATCACTATCCCTTATTTTCACAGGCCAGTCATTTATTTTTATGTGGAAATCCGGAAAGTATTTGGAAAATTTCCCTAGTGTTTGATGGATGTTTCTAGATAAATGTCTCACAAGAACCCTGATTCAACATGTTCAAAATTGAGCTTAGTTTCATTTCTTTCAAACAAACCCATTCTGTCTCCTGACTTCTGTATTTCCTGTTATGCCACCACCATCCCAGTGGCTCAAACTTCTTTTCCACTCTCTCCTCCGAATGTCAGCTCCTAGAGTTCTACTCAAATCTCTCCTGTCCTCCCCAGCTGTCCATCCCAAACTCAGTGGTCTCACACCCAGTCTCCCAAACCATCAACTCCCACTATTTCATGAGTTCTATGAGCGACTTCCCAAATAATTATTCCAAAGAACAAATCCAATTGCATCACTTCCTTGATGAGAAATGTTCAGTGCTTTTCAATGAGAAACAAATTCATATAAATGATTCTCTTCAGCATTGAAGACCATCCAAAATACATCTGGTACTTATTTATCACATCCTACACATGGATGTGGACCCCCTGTTCACACCAAGCTCAGCACCCCGACTTCTCTGAAAACACCTGAATGCTGCTTCTTTGCTGCCTTGGCTGCTTTCTCACGGACAGTGACTACAGCTCCTTTGGTGCAGGATGGCCCTCTCCGACAGAACGGTGAGAATGGAAATGTCCTACAAGTTTGTGCTGACCAGCATGATAGCCAGAGGCCACAGGTGATTATCGAACCCTTGACATGTGGCTAGTGCAACGGAAGGATTGAATTCTTCATTTTATTTGATGTTAATTAATTTAATTTTAAAAATTTAAATACAGTTGTTATACAATATTATATTAGCTATATTAGTTTCAGGTATATAATAACACATTCTGGCAAGATGTGGAGAAAGTGGAACCCTTGTAAACTGTTGGTGGGACTTCAAATTGATGCAGGCACTATGAAAAACAGTACTGAGATTCCTCCAAAAAATAAAAATAGATCTCCCATTTAACCCAGCAATTCCACTTCTGGGTATTTATTCAAAGACAACAAAAACACTAATTTGAAAAGATATATGACCCCTGTGTTCTTTGCAGTATTTTTTTTACAATGGCCAATATATGGCATTAATTTAAATTTAAGTTTCCACATGTGCTGGTAGCTGAGAATGCAGGTCTGGATCCTGCTCCCCTCCCTCAGATTTGTCTCCATCTTATAGTCCCAGGCCAGCCATCTTCAGGCACTGTAGGGTGCTGCCCTTGAACTTACAGACTGGTATGGATGATGTTTCATATCTTATCATTCCTTCTGGATTTTGAGCCCTGAGAAGCAGAAACTGCATTTATCTTTATGGTCTGCTGAAAGCCTTGCACAACATCTGGTACATAGGAGACTATCAGTCAATATGTTCAACAAATGTTTATTTTTCCAGCTATTGCTCCTCTTTTTAACATAGGTAGAATTGTTTTGTACTCTGATGGCATTTAGTTTGCTCAATCTTTTTTATTTTTTAAAGATTTATTTACATATTTATTTTTAGACACAGGGAAAGAGAAGGAGAAAGAAAGGGAGAGAAACATCAATATGTGGTTGCCTCTCGTGCACCCCTACCGGGGACCTGGCCCACAACCCAGGCGTGTGCTCTGACTGGGAATCGAACCGGTGACCCTTTAGTTCACAGGTTGGCTCTCAATCCACTGAGGTACACCAGCCAAGGCAGTTCATGCTCACTCTTGTATTATAGTTATTTCTCTAAGTAATCAATATACATTTGAGGACAACTTCTCTTTTATTGCTTTTTTTCTCCCATACTTCCTTTGGGATTTTTTTATGATGTAGAATATCCCCTGAAGAATTGAGAGTAAAATAAATAAAAATTTATTTTTTTTTAAAGATAGTGTTCTGAGCATCACTAACACATGACATGTCATTTCAGATGTCTATGGGATCTAATGTTCCCACATTGTAGTTGCAACTTCACGCCCCAACATTTGAGAATAGAACATATTTCATTTGCTCTTTATTTAGTTTTCTATATAATAGCTAACAACTGTCTAGTGTTCACCCATTATAAAACATGCTTGTTGAAAGAAGGATTTTTGGTGAAATGGAGTTAGTTATTTGTCTAGGCATACCTTTTCTTTCTAAATCTTATTTTACAGCCATAATTTCTATTTTTCAAATGTATACCTCTCATTTTTATTGTTCATATTGAAACCATAATTTGACTCTAAAATACTATGTCATTCTGAATCATGAAATTCTGGTAAATTTATTTTTTCTAATTTATGATTAAAAGTTTTTCCTTATTCTTCATCGCAAAACAGTAAATACATCGTGAAATAGAGAAAACCAAATAGTGTGTAACTGACAAAATCTCTTTAAATATAAAAAGGAACCATGATTAACTAAAGGTTTTAAGAAATGAAATTTATCCTTATAAAAATAAAACTTGGGCATCATGATTCTTATTCTTGAAGTCAGCAAAACAGAAGTATTGAAAGACTATCAAAATGAGTGAAGTCATGGGTAAAATGCAACTGGATGAGTTTACTGTTCTTTCTAATACTTTCTTGTTAATTAGAGGCATGTGAAAAATACACTTAAATGCCAAATAAGAATTTTAACTTGAGTTTGGGCAATATTTAAATTCTTATAATTCTTTACCATTGACAAGTAAGTTTAAACTGGGTAGAATGTAATTAACTTTGATGTAAATCCTCAGTGCTCATGTGAAATCTAATTATTGGTTCATAAATCTATCTTATTCAGACTTTACACGTTTCATTCACATTTTTTACAGAAGAAAACAGTTCATGGCCAAAGCCCTATCAAATCATCACTTGAAAGCAAATTGCTATAAAAATGCAAGGCACTTTGTCATATTTGCTGTGATTCATATGATCAATGTTGTATCATAAATTCTCAAGCTTATTTATAGCACCCTTCAGCAGATGGGGTGGTTTCAGTATTAGCAACTAGGGGGCCTCCCAGATTCTGTTAGAATCTCTGTCATTTCTAAACCCTTGGTTGTATGACAGTGTGAAATTTGTCACTGAGGGATTGTTTCAATAAACACTGACCAAAACCTCTATTTTTCAGCTACTTTTATGATTTTTCAAAGAAAAATGTTTTAAAGAATGTATTTTCACTTTGGGACTGTTGAAGGATGAGTTGTTTCTTTGTCACAGGAAACTAGAAATGCATAAGGGATATCTTAAAATATTACTTTGACATTTAGCAAGGAAGTGAGTTAAAAGGAAATGGGTGGAATTTTACCAAATATATATAACTCAAAGAAATCTTAATCTGTTCAAATCAGTTTTTATGTTATGATAGGATCTTATTTATTTATTGCATTCATTTGTTGTTGAATAATATTGTGTGTCTTATTTTAGTAACTTCAAAATAAAATGACTGTAAAATTCAGGGTTATCAAAGGTAATGGAAATTTGGTTTCCTTTAAATCTCCAATACATCTACTTCTGCATATTTTTCTAAGCTTATTTTCCTAAATAAATTTAAAGTGATCTCAAAGGCTCAAGCTTTCCTGCTGAGAGAGCTTATTGAGGTTGTCCCTTCTTTTTACTGGGGATGAAAGAGAGGGGCATACAAATTAAGTGACTTGGTGGAAATACAGACCTTCCATGTGTTACCTTTCACTTCCCACTTTTGGAGGTTTTGTTACAAGCTTTTAAGCCCCTCAACTGCTGAATAATCTCTTTGTTTGATTTCCTCTACTTTCCTTCTCTCTTTAGCTTACCCTTTGAATACATTTGGCTACTACTCCAGTTTTTTTTCCCAGAGTAACAGCTTTCCACTTTGTACGTTTAACTTTGACAAATACTAATATTTTTCACAACATTTTTTAAAATTCACTGCCTTGCCTTGTCTTCAAGTCTGTATCAGTTAGCTACTGCCTTATATCCTGCATAAAAAAGACCCCAAAACTCAGTTGTGTACAGCAATGAGCATTTATTTCTTGTTCACACATTCGCAAGTGGGTGCAGGTTGGTTGGTCTAGACTCGGTTGGATGTGCTTGGCGCCAAAAGGTAGAGGAGGTTCAGATTTACTCTACGGGTCTCTAATTCCTCTGTTCTGGTTATCTAAGCGTGCTATGTGCATGTCAACAGGCAAAATACTACATCCAAACTCTCAAGTACATTTCAAATCTCTGCTACTTTCATTTCACCAACATCCCATTGGACAAACAAGTCAGACAGCCAAATTCATCAATAGGATAAAGGCAATATTCCTCCAAAAAAGGTATGGGCATTGGCCAGTAAGTGAACATTTGCTAATCAATAATTTATCACACCAGTTCTGGAGCTACTCAAAACTTCACTGATACAACACCCTCTTCATCAGACACATTGAAATAACTTTGAATAAATACTTACTAGACATTAACTGTGTGTCAATACTATTCAATCTTTTGTTTTTGGAACTCTCACCTTTGTGCAGATTTTATGATAAGAACCCAGTAACAATCTCTTTGGATTTCCTTCCAGGGAGATTGAATGTCTGCAATTGGGAAGAAAATAATGAACACTGGAACAATTTAAATTTATTGTTAAGGAAAATGTACAAGCTGTGTTTAAATTTGCTATTAGGAAAAGCAGGAAAGGCTACTGCACACTCTTCCCCAGGGCACAGATTTTAAGAGTGTGAAACAGGCATGGCCTCTCCCCAGGGAAGCTCCTCGATGCAGCCTGGCTCGGCACTTTGCAAATCCAGGAACATCCTGCTGTCAGAATCTTTTCTGGTCAGACATCTGCATGCCTCACACCACACTCGGCCGTATATATAGGTTTTCTCCACTTATTTCAGTGCATGGGCTACTGGGTTGTCATTCTACAACTGTTGCACATTTTTCCAGATTTTTACGACAATAAATAATAGTGTGAGGAACATAGTTGTGTATATATTGTCTATATCTTAGATTGCTTTTTAGACTAGCTCAGAAAAAAAGATTATTGAGTGACAGAATATTATGTCTTATAGGGCCTTTGACACAAGTCAGGGGAGCTCTTTCCATGTTTATTTGGTTTTGCTTTGCTTTGTTGCACTGTAGAAATGGAATGTAGACTGTATAAATTATCTTTTCCTGTGGGGCCTACTTCTATATTTACCTAATATCAATACTTTTCACCAATCTTCTATTCCATAACTTTCACATTCTTAAAGTCTTAAGTTTTAGTCATATTCAGTTGACTACACATCTTCAAGTAGTTTACTTTTTTAAGTAGTACAAGTAAGTGAAATGTTTTTGGAATCTTTGCATATTTGAAAATATCTCTCATACCCTACATAAACAAGAACTTCACTAAATTCTTCCTTCATAATGATTGGGATGTTGCTTCATTTCCTGCTGGCATTAACTTTTAAAAAGAGAAAACTGAAGCCAGGCTAGTTTCCTTTCTTTCATAAGTAACTCACATTTTCTGTCTATATGCTTCTAAGACTCTGTCCCTTGTTACTCAAAAATTTCCCTGATATTTTACTAATCATTCCAGATATGAGTAGCCTTCTTGCCCTATTTTAGAATGTGGCATTCAGATATGTTTTTAATTGTTGCTTCTCTGTCATTTGTTTTGACTTCTTCCTCAGGAATAACTGAGCCAGTTTAAGGCTCTTTCCAACTCATAACCTACTCACAAGCGAGACACAGCTGTCCAGGAAGGAACTATAGGTACAACCCCAAGGGCCCTCTCCTCTCCTCCAGCCTGAGACCTCTTTGGTCACTCTTGCCACACACTGCTACTTGGGTTCTGCCTCTCTGCTTAGGCATTTGTGCCCTGTGCTTCAGTGGGACAGGCTGTCCCCCGTTCTACTGCGGGCCCGCCTTGTTTGCCATCTTACTCATGGTTCCAGTGCACAGAGTTGGCTGAAGCAGGCCCCCCGGAGGTAAAGCCAAGCCTACTGCCCCAGATCTTTCTTGTCCAGGACAAGACTTTGGACACTCCGAAGGGCCAAATTGTCTGAGTGTGAACTATATATATATATGAAAAAATATATATGTATATATTCCTTTACGAAGTAAATAAAATCAGTAGATTCCAGTTGACTGGCATACATGATCTTTCCACAAAAATTTCCAAACTGTTTTGAAAAATTAATCCAGAGAAATAATTGGTTGTTTTAAAAAAATTACTTCATTTGAAACAACCACACTTAAACACTTACTACACACTTAAGAAAACAGTTGCCAACCTTTTTTTTCAAATGATACATTTAAATGTTTAATTTTCAAATTGCTTTCAATGTAGAGTAGTTAGCAAAAGGACTTTAACAATTACTCTAAATCAACAGTATATATTCACTAATTTTCAAACAAACCATGTTCCTGTAATTACCACCAACCCAATAATCATTTAAAGAATAGTTCGGTTTAGTTCTTCACAATTTGAACCCATAGCCTCATATTCTTGCTAATAAAGGTATTATTTTAGCCAGTCAATGATACTTGCTATAAGAGTAGTATTTCAGTTATGTCCAATTTTACATGGTAATATACGCAGCCTGTATGTGTGTGTGCTCATGAGTATGTGTGTGTGTTTACATGAGCTAGACCTATAGTGATGATTTAAAATTCTAAATTTCCTGCCTTAATTCTACAGTCATAATATCACACATTAGCATTTTTTAAAGATTTTATTTATTTATTCTTAGAGAGAGGGGAAGGGAGGTAGAAAGAGAGGGAGAGAAAAATCAGTGTGTGATTGCCTCTCACAGGTCCCCATCCAGGGACTCTGCCAGCCACCCAGGAAGGTGCCCTGACTGGGAATCAAACCAATGACCCCTTGGTTCACAGGCCAGCACTCAATCCACTGAGCCACACCAGCCAGGGCACATATCAGTATTTTTTAAATTAGCTCTCTAAAAATAGTATCACTTAATTTATTCCATTTAACACATATATAAAGAGGCCTGTCCAGAAAACGTCCAGCCATTGTTAATATAACAAGAACAATTTGTGTGACATCGATATAACATGGCAGCCAGGGAGAGTGGACTGGAGTGTGCATGTGTGAACAATGACAACTCCACTGTACTAGTCAGTGGGGGCAGTAAATGTCATTGAGTGAGCTGTAACATTCAAAATGACTGAGCAAGTAGAGCAACGAATCTACATCAAATTTTGCATTAAGCTTGACCATTTCTCTGCGGAAGCTATTTGGATGATACAGAAGAGCACAGCTATGGGCAACTGGTGATTGGCAGTTTCATCACAATAATGTGCCTGCTCATGCAGAGTTTTTTGGTGAAACATCAAATCACCCAGGTGGCTCAGCCCCCCTACAGCCCAGATCTGGTGCCATGACTGCTGGCTTTTCCCAAACTAAAATCACCTTTGAAAGAGAAGAGATTTCAGACTGTCAGTGAGGTAAGGAAAATATGATGGGACGGCTGATGGGAGAACTAGGTGAAGTCCCAAGAGGCCTACTTTTAAGAGGACTGAGGCATTATTGTCCTATATGATGATTCTGGTATCTTGTATCTTCATTAATAAATGTATCTGTTTTTCATAGCACATGACTGGATACTTTCTGGACAGATTTAATGTTTACATACATCTCTGTAAGTAATTTTTAAAAGGTCAGTATTTAGGATTCTAATTTCCTTGAAGTGATTACTTGTCATATATGCCATATTAATTATTAATATGTCTCATAATATACAGAATATAATCCTTTTTTCAGCACATATTAAGCACCAACTGTTTACTATGCACTTTCCCAGACATTGAGCACCCAGTAACAAAATAGACAAAGTAGTTTTCATTCTGGTTTATGAAGAAAGAGATAAATATAGAAGCAGACTTTTAAATTATAAATATTTTAAATCCAATTATGTGCAGATTCTTTTCAATTGACTAATACAGTTCAAAACTGTGTTGTCCTCAGTCAACTCCCAAGTTGGGAATCTGCACATTCAGAGGGTCGCTGAGTTACATGTGGGTTTTCCACCCTATGGGAGATCGGTGCCTCTTGCCCCATGTTGTTTTAAGAGTCAACTATATATATACAATTTCATTACTGAAAAGACCATGAAGAAATACCGTAGAACTTCTCACTAGGAAAATAAACTTTTAATCTACCAAATACTCAGAGCAGAGTAAAAATGTAGCTGTGTTTAATTTTCAATCTACTTTGTTGTTAGTGATTTATAGCTCAATTATTTTATGTAAACTTAACTGTTGGGCTGTTTCATTTAAACATAATTATTTCATAGCCTTTCAACTTAGTATTTTGTAATAGAATGCATAGTTTATTGCAATTATGTCTGAATAGCAATGATAAGTGAACTGATTTTGAATAAAATTTATTTAGAAATGTAAATAAAATGAGAGTTAACACAAGAAAAATGCCAAGTGGAAAATAAGGAACAGTAGACAATAATTTCCTGAGTTCTGCCATGCACTGAATTGTGTGCCCCCAAAATTCATATGTTGGAACCTTAACATTTAAGCTGAGGGTGTTTGGAGATGGGGTTTTTTAGAAGGTAAATAGTGCTATATAAGATTATGAGAGTTGGGCCCTCATAATGAGATTAGTAGATTTATGTGAAGAAGAAGAGAGAGACCACTCTGTCTCTGCCATGTGAAGACACACAGAGAGTGTGGTCATCTATAAGCCATGAAGAGAGCTCTCAACAGGAACCAGATTGGCTGGCACCTTGATCTTGGACTTCCCAGTTTCCAGAACTGCAAGAACAAATGTCTGGCCCTGGCTGAGTGGGTCCGTTGGTTGGAACATGGTCCCATACACCAAAATGTTGTGGGTTCGATCTCTGGTTGGGATGTGTACTAGAAGCAACTGACTAATGTTCCTTTCTCACACTGATGTCTCTCCCTCTCTTCCTTCCTCCCTCTCTAAAATTAATAAACATATCCTCACATAAGGATTTAAAAAATGAAAGAGGTAAATAGTCAGAGAAGTTTAAACAGAGAGTCCAATATTTCTGTTGTTTATGCTCCCCAGTATATGGCCTTTTGTTATGGAAGCCCAAGCAGACTAATACATCTACTATGTACCAGTGATTGGGTTTGGTATTGTAGGGGGCATACAGCATGAAAATGTAGATGTCCTGCCCTCATGTTTCTTAGTCTGGTGGGAAAGCAGACAAACAAACCAAAATTATTAAATAACATAATTCGGTAATTTACTGTGATATTAATTTCTGTCTTCTTTCTCATTCATGAATGATTAAAAGTAATCTTTCCTGCCTTACTTCAAGAGTATAACAATGTAAGCCTTTATGTTTGTTTACTGTTCAGGAAGTCAGAGATGCAATATGGCTGCAGCAGTAAAGTCGTCTGGGAAATGTTGGACTCTCTGTTTAACATTCTGTGACTGTTTAGCTCTCTGTTAAACAGAGAGCCCCAGGTTTGGCTGACTACCTAGAAAGCTGAATTGCCACCCAAAGATAAATGTCATGCCCAGGAAGGAGGTTCATGAACATATAGAGTATGGACAACTGCCTGATGTTATACGATAACTTAAAAATGCATTGTTCTTTCTGATGGCTTATGTTACTACCTACCATATGGTTTTACTATCAACTCCCTATAAAAAACAGACCCTGCCCTGGAAGGAGTGTGGATCTTCCCTGCCAGCCACCACAGGGAGCAAGCCGCTGCATTGCCCGTGTAAGTAAGTTCCTCTCATTAAAGCTCTAAAGGAATTTGAATTTCAAGGCTACATATCAGCTCTTTGGAATTGACCCTGAATTTAGATTTTTGGGGGGCTTCCCCCTAACATTGGCTTTCACCAGCTTTGGTGTACCAAGGCCCAAAACTGTAAGTTTATGGGCAGATTAAAAAATAAAACACCAAGTAAAGTTTTGTTTTCAAAATCAAAGAGGAAAACAGAGGGTTATCACCCACAGACACCAGGAGACACTGGTGGTGGTGGGGTCTCAGCGAGGCCATGGAGTCTGAATACTAAAAGCCTGGGCTTTCAGGCCATGCAGGTGAAGGCGGAGGAAAGCTACTCACCAATGCAAGGTACCTTAGGCTTGGGTGAAGGACCGAAGTCTACAGGTTCTTCCTCAAGTTCTTTCTACTTAATCAGCCCTCTTATCCAGTTAGCTAAGTCTGGAGTGAGGGAGAGAGATCAGTCCCCTAATAATGACTGATACTAGGTTTCTTACTCCTAGGTAAGAACTCAAAGCCAGATTTAGCATGATTTTAAGAAGTAATAATAATAAAGCAAGAAAACTTTCCTGATACCCAGTAAGGTAAAGCAAATTCACACCAGGCCACACACACTGCATACAAATACTTGAAGAGGATGGTTAGATGCTACCCAGAGCAGGAGCTCTGAACTCATCCGGAGGAGTTTTGGAATCCTTGGAAAAGCTTCTGTAAGGTGATGTTTCTCAATTCTGCTGTAGCTGCCCAGCAGAATTCTCTTGAGAGCTTTTATACTCCTAATATCTGGCCATACCCCAGGCTAATTAAATAAGAATCTTTGGGCATGGAATCAGTTTTGTTTACTTTTGTTTTGTTTTCAAAGCCCTCCAGCCACTGTGCGGCAGATGAGAACTACTGATTTAGGAGACTATTCTGAGTCACGTGGCAGTTCATAGTGGGGTCACAGGGAAAGGGAAGTGTGTTGGGGGCAGTGCGTGTGTGGGCACTTTAGGCAGATGAGACTGTGTGCAAAGGCATGTGGCATGAAATTGAGGAAGATACCTTTGAGGAACTACAAATTCGGTCAGTGGACTGCACTATACATTTCTGGAGATGTAGAGGAAAGGTTGACAGATGTGGCCAGACAAGCTTAGTAAAATTTTGGTACATTCTTTTTATTTTCAGTTTAACTAAAATTTAGTTTATTAACCAGTGTTTAAAAAAACAGAAATTTAAAAGAGCAGTATTAATATCTATTCAAATTTTGGTACATTCTTGTTGCCATGTTAAGAAGCTTGGCTTTTACCCAGGAGTATCCACTGATGATTGTAATCTGGTTGCTGGGGAGTTTATCAAATTGGATTAGCATGTGAAAAGGAGCATTTGGCAGTAGCTTGGAGAATGAACTGGAGAGAAAGGCAGACAAGACTGGTGGCACGGAGAACAGTTAGCATTTTGAGGTCATGCTCAGAGGAATGAGTCACAAAGAAGGGTGACAGATATTTGGGAGGTTAAATGGATAGGGTTTGGAAATGCATATCTTGGATTACTTGCAGTAGGGAATATAATTTACCAATGTCCTCAGCTTCTATCCCTCTAGTTCCAACACTTCATTTCTGACAAGGACAGGCTTCCCATGGGCTGCTCTCAATCAGTGAAAAAGCAGGACTGGGGTACTAATGCAAGCCAATACTGTGAAATGTAAGACACCTACGATGAGAGAATTTGGCTCGGGTACTCCTCTGTGGCCTTCTTGAAACTTTTGTCTTTCTACCCAATCCTTCTTCCTTCACCTTCTCCTCACAGAGAAGAGATCTGCTTTGCAGTCCAAATGCTCTTAATATTGACTTTGGCTCCCTTCCCTTTATCCTTCATAGTTGTTTCCTCCAATAATCTCTTATATATTTCATTCTACCTTTTTGTCTGCTTCTCAGAGGATTTGAATTAACACAGTACTAATTAAGTGTGGGGAAATGGAAAAGAGAAAGTTCTAAGAGGATTCCCAGGTTGATGGCTGGGGAAAAAATGAATTAATTCTGGTAACAATCACAAGGATTATTATGAGAGGCTAGGAAAGATAAATTCTATTTTGTACATCTTTTTAGAATTCTAGGACATTCAGGTAATCTTTCCCACAGGGAACTGCATAGTATGCATCAAGAAGTCAACAGAGAGCTTGAAGACATAGATTTAGGAGTCATCATACATCAGTGGTAGTTTGTGTTGGGCCCATGAGTGAGAACACAGGACACTGGTTAGTGTGAAGAGTGAGTCAAGTATAAAACTGGGAAAAGGCATGGAGAATCCAATGAAGAAGTCTGAGAAATGGCTAGAAAGATGGGGGAGACACATGCACACACATGAAATTCTCTATCTAAAACAATGGAGGGGAAAGTATGAGCAAAGATCCGTCAAATCCTCCTGAGGGCAAATATGTTAGGAAATGAAATGATTCTCTTAGCATCAAGTATGTTAAGTAAGCTAAGTAAGGGTTGTTCATTAGAATGATCGTGGAAAATGCCCAAGAGCAAAATGTTTAAGAAGGAATGGGAAGTGAGGACACTAGACAAGAGCATTTAAAAGAGCTGTGGTATGAAAGAATGAGAACATGTAGGGTGTTAGTTGAAGGATCTGGAGAGTCATTTCTGTGTCTTTTCGAAATCGAAGGGATTTGAATGGATTCACAGGCAAGCGGCACATAGCCAGGACTTAGAATGAGAGAAGGAAATAAGTGATTTGAAATTATCCCAAAGAGTTAGAAGGGAATAGATGAAAACCACAAGTGGTAGAATAAAGCTTGGTCAAGAGACACTATGGCTCACTTTCTTCTAAGCCAGATGATAATGAAGAAAAATACCTGAGTTTCAAGATGTAAAAGAGAGAAGGTACAGCTGTTTCTCTGTGGCAGGTCCAATCTTGTCCACGAAGGATAACACTGAAAGAAGGGGTAGTACTGAAAGGAAAATGATGGGAAAAAGGTAAATAGGAAAGAATGACAAGGTCAGTGGTGAAAGGACAGAATAACATGCAGAGCATTGCCGTGATTAGATTATTAGTTGGGTTGAGATTTTGGCCATGAATAGAGTCTCTGAATTTGTTTTCTCACAGACAACTCTGGTGGATTCCCAAGAAAGGCATACAGAGATTACAAGGAGCAAGAAAATGACTAAAATGATACAGTTTATTTCATAACTAAATTGTGTTTCAGTCCTAAACCTCATGTAGAACCCTTAGGGTTACTGAAATACATGGGTAAATGAGCAATAATGGCACATTTTTGCCTCTGGTTTAAGACCCAGAGTAAAAGTAAACCAATATCATCTACTTGACTCTTTCCCTCTAGTTGTACCCTCTTATTCTTAACAAGAGATAAAAAACTGGCAGGCCCATGAGACAAATCTATTTTAATCCACATACTGTTTCCTAATTTGAATTAATTCCTAATATTAAAAAACATTTTACATAATAAAAAGGGAAAGATGGAAAAATAAAGTTCAAATATAGAACGATTGGCTATGGAGAGTGGAAACTAGGGTGGCCAACTCATGCCATTTGCCCAGGATTTTTCCAGTGTCAGCACTGAGAATTTTACATCCTGGAAACCCCTTCCATCACAGGCAAACCAGGATTATTGGACATTTGAGGAGCAGCCACTCTTTTAAGAATGTGCTCTGGGGTTCACAGGAGTTTCTACCAGACCAGCATTAATTATTTGGCTGGCTCTACAAGTCACCAACTTTTCTAGATTTGGGCCAGTCAATGGCTAATAAGTTACCAATTTAATCCTTCCTCTCCCGTCCATTACCTCCCAACAGAAACGTGACTGACCTACTTAAAGAATCTTAGGGAGGAACAGAAAGAAAAGCAGTTCATGAAGGTGAATGCTTATAAAGAA
>CM052539.1:174397158-174421764 GCA_028533065.1 Trachops cirrhosus | reverse complement strand
GATTCTTAGAACAAGCACATGAAAAGCTAGCAAGATAATTGGATAGGAAGAAGCCTCCTCCCCTCTTCCAGGACCAGATTGGGGGTGAGACCAGGAGAAGGCAAGCAGTGTGCCGTAGAAGTCAAAATGGCACAGAGGGAGTTGCTAGACCAAAGAGACCTATGAGTCTAGCTTAGGGAAAGAAGGGATTGGTTAGGAGATGGACCCACCTGAAGCACACAGAAGTTTGGGAAGTTGATTTGTCATTTTGAGAAAGTAAGTGGCCCATCTCAAGCCCAAGCTAATGTAATCCCAGGGGAACAAAGAGGGTGGCTCAGGCTCTTGACTTTCTCTTGTTCATGGCTGGCTTGCTCATGACCTGGGCTTCCATGGTACACTCACCTGTTCTCTCCATGGGGCACATGGCCTTATAAACCACATGGTCCATGACCTATAGGAGAGACCTTCTCTGGCTCTCTCTTGCCCAACTGGTCATGCACTGGCCTGCGCCTTTGCACACTCTCCCAGGAGTACAAGATTTTGCATCCCCAGCAGCCTCACGGCCATGTTGGCTCTGCACACACAGGCTCCAGGAGGCAGCCTAAAATGAACAGCAGCCAGGAACAAGCTAAACCACCTGGAAGGGGACTTTGACCACTTGCAGACACCTGTAGAGTCCAAAGGACTGTACTTTAAATTGAAGCAGGAACTCTGGACACTGGCTTTTGTCTTTGTGTTGCTGAGGAGATAGGCTATGGAACAAAAGTCCACCATTCACCCAGATAGTGCAGCACCTAAATAAAACCTCTTTCCTTTTGCAGAAGAATCTGGCTCACAAGTTCAGCTTTTGTGGCTACAGGCAGCCAAACCTCCATGTATTTGTTCAGTTACAGAGTTATAGATGTACTTCTTACTCACCTTCTACTTCTTTCCATTCTGTGACACCTCAGCTTATTCTTTGGATGGTCATTTTTTAAAGTATGTGTTATTGATTATTCTATCACAGTTGTCCCAATTTTTTTCCTTTTGTGCACATCCACCCACTACCCCCCTTTCCTCCAGCAATTCCCCCATTAGTTCATGCCCATGGGTCATGTGTGTAAGTTCTTTGGCTTCTCCATTTCCTATACTATTCTTTACATCCCACTGTCTATTTTGTCCCTACAAATTACGCTTCTTAATCCTTGTAGCCTTTCCCCTTTATTCCCCCTTCCCCCTCCCTGCTGATAACCCTCCATGTGATCTCCATTTCTATGATTCTGTTCCTGTGCTAGTTGTTTGCTTAGTTTGTTTTTGTTTTTTAGATTAAGTTGTTGATAGTTGTGAGTTTGTTGTCATTTTACTGTTCATAGTTTTGATCTTCTTTTTCTTAAATAAATCTCTTTAACATTTCATATAATAAAGGCTTGGGGATGATGAGCTCCTTTAGCTTTCCCTTTTCTGGGAAGCACTTTATCTGCCCTTCCATTCCAATGACAACTTTGCTGGATAGAATAATCTTGGTAGTAGATCCTTGCTTTTTATCACTTTGAATACTTCTTGCCAGTCCCCCCTTGATTACAAAGTTTCTTTTGGGAAATTAGTTGATAGTCTTATGGGAACTCCTTTGTAAGTAACTCTCTTTTTTTCTCTTGCTGCTTTTAAAATTCTCCATCTTTAACCTTTGGCATTTCAATTATGATGTGTCTTGGTGTGGCCCTCCTTGGATCCAACTTGTTTGGAACTCTCCAAGATTCCTGGACTTGTGTGTCTATTTCCTCCATCAAATTAAGGAAGCTTTCTTTCATTATTTTTTCAAATAAGTTTTCAATTTCTTGCTCTTCCTCTTCTCCTTCTGGCATCCCTACGATTTGGATGTTGGCACATTGGAGATGTCCTAGAGTCTTCTTATTCTCTCCTCGTCTTCTTTAAATCCTTGTTCCTTCATTCTTTACTGGTTGACTGTTTATGTCTTCCTTATGTTCCAAATCGTTGATTTGAACCCTGGTTTCTTTCCCTTCAACTGTTGGTTCCCTGTAGATTTTTCTTTATTTCACTAAGTGTAGCCTCCATTTCTTCCCTCATGCATTTGCCATACTCAGTGAGTTCTCTGAGCATCCTTATCACTGGTGTTTTAAACTCTACATCTGATAGGTTGGCTATCCCCATTTCACTTAGTTCTTTTTCTGAAGATTTTATCTGTTCTTTCATTTGGGCTATATTTCTTTGTCTCCTCAACTCGGCAGCCTCCCTGTGTTTGTTTCTGTGTATTAAGTAGAGCTTCCTTGACTCCCTGTCTTAGTGCACCTACTGCGTTGTAAGGGGCAGAGCCTTATGTATTTGCCACAGTGGGGCAATCTGCTTCACCACTTTGTGGTACTGTATGTGGGGGAGGTCGGAGAGGGAACAATGCCACTCACTCAGCTCTCGTGCTGTTTCCAGTAATTTCCCCTACTTCCCATATGTGACTGGTGCCTTTAGAACTGCTGCCCTGGTAAGGAATCCCAGAGTGGGTGGGTTTGTGCATGTTCTAGAACCATGCGGGTCCTTCAAATGGACTTTCCTGAGAGACTAGTAGTCTCTTCCACTGGTGTTCCAATCCCCACTGGTTTTTACAGCCAGAAGTTATGAGGCTTTATTTCCTTACACTTGAACCTTGGGCTGTGTGGTCTGGCCTGAGGCTAGGATCATTCACTTGCCAGGTGCCCCTCCCCATTTTTATCTGCCATGCATGGATGTGGGACTGCCTGTTCCAAGGGCTGCCACCACCATGCCACGCCCTCTTCATGGCTGCCATACTGTGTTCTTTCCAACCCAGCTCCCAATCTGCACCCTTCCTACCTGTATGGATGAATATTTCTTCTTTAAATCCCATTTGTTGAACTTCCACACAGTTTGATTTTCTGGCAGTTCTGGTTGCTTTTGTTTTGAGGTTAGTTGTGATCCTTCTTGTGGTTGTGCAAGGAAGTGAAACGTGTCTACCTACATCTCCATCTTGGCTGGAAGTCCTGGGTACTGTTTTCACTTTTTGCTCTCTGCTTCTTATGTTTCCCTTCTTAATTTTAAGTTTGGGGATCTAAGTTGAGGGTCTAACTTAGAATTAGCTTCCCAAAGTTTCTATTTTTAAAGATATTTGCTTGAAAACAAGGACATAACCTAAAGGTTTTAATAGATGTATTCACTTATGAATAATCATTGAATACCAAACACAGTCCCTCCTTGCAAAAGCTCAAAATCTGTTAGGAGGAGACAGATGCAAAGAAATAAGTTTGGTACAGTTTTGTTCTTAAAAATAGAAATAATAATTTGAGTATGAAAGCATTCTGAAAGAACAGGGAAGACTTAATCGAAAGGATAATTTTTGATCAGCATCTTAAAAGATAAATGTTCTCTATGTAACATGGGTGTTAGTGCTGAAGAAAACAAGTACAACCTGGGAGGCATGGAAAAATTCAATGGATTTAAGGAAATCCCAAAGCCTGGAACAAAAAATATGAGAAGTTTCCTTGATTACTGAGTATTTAGGCAGGAGATAGATTGTGTAATGCTCAAACACGTTACTGAGTAATTCTGACTATATCTCATTGGTAATGATTAGTTGTGGAAGAGTTAAAATAGAGATTAAAACATTTGTGATTTAAACATAAATATGGATGATATATTGGAGTGGACAAAACTAAAGTCAAGAGAGAAAGTTAAATGGTATTGCAACAATCCAGGCAAGAGAGGATGAGGTCTTAGATTGAGAACAGAGTAATGGGATGGGAAGAGAAAGCTTTGAGATCAGTTAGAATCTGAGAAAACGGTCTAAAATTAAAGGTACAATGAGATTTTTGGTAATTTTTAAAAGGCCATTCTTTAATGAAAAGAATTTAGAAATCAGAGAAGCCTATAATTGAGACCAAAATTCATCATTTCCAAGATGGGGCACTCATAGTCAGGTACGTAATCTGTCTGAATTCAGTGAACTAAAAGGAATTTCTGCCTTAAAAGATTTGTTGAGAGGTTTAAAAAATATGAAGAATACTTGATACATGTAGATATACAATTAACATTAGCTTTCTTTCTGCTTTCTTTTCCAATTCTAAAATCCAAGACAGTGAAGCCTCTAATATAAAAAACACATTTTTTCTTTTTGAATCAGCACTCTAAAAGCCTAAAATATTTTTTTAAATATAAGTAATTTATTTCTTTACTGGTACAGTTAGGTCAGTGCACCACTCTGTAATGAAATCTCCAAGTGACAGTTACGTTAAATGTAACAAAATTGGAATGTGGCTAAAGCTAACATATTTTGATCAATATACTTGTCATACAAAATGTCAGATTCAATAAGGCATGCCAATGCTACCTTCATTGACAATTGGATTGTAAATGATTTCTGATAATACCCAAAAATCTCTAAGGTGGAACAGTTATATTAAGCCAAATGTGCAGAAAAGTTGTTCTCCATCTTCTGAGGAGTTTTCAGAGATAGCTTTGGATTAAATCTGTCCATTTGTGTAAGATGAGCAATTAGCTAATACAACAATAGAAAAGGGCCGTCATAGAGGGAGACTTAGGTCTTGTCTGAGTTGGAGCACCGTCCTGTAAACTGAATGGTGGTTCAGTTCCCGGAAAGGCACATGCCAAGGTAATGGGTTCAGTCCCAGTGGGGACATACAAGAGGCAACCAATCAATGTTTCTGTCTTGCATCAGTGTTTCTCTCTCTGTGTCTCCCTCCCTCTCTCTCCCTCTTTCTCTCTTTCCCTCTCTCTCTCCTTCTCCCTCTCCCTCTCTGTGTCTCAAATCAATAAGCATGTCCTCAAGTGAGGATTTTAAAAAAGGGAGATTTGGTATTGATGATTGTGGTAATCATTAATAAAATCAACTTTGATGAAAAATCTCTGCACTAAGCCAATATGCCAAAAAACTTTTTTAAATTAAAAGGCAAATGGGAAGATTTTTTTTTCTTGTTTGTCTAATTTTACTACTGTGAAATATAAAGGAGAAGTATATCTTGAACACTTAAGCATAATTCTGTAGTTAAATTTGCAAAAACAAAATGAACTAAGATGGAAACAACAAAGGAAAGCATATAGGAATCTTATTTGATAATAGTGTTTAGAAAGATGCACTTACAAAATAATAAAAATGAGAACATTTAGCCTTCAGAGAGACCACTGATATTAAATCAGAACTTGCTGAACGAGATACAAAATTTTACCAGACTATGATTTATAGGGACTTTTTTGGTACATAAAAGTAGCATTCCTTATTAACTACTGTGCATGGCACTGTGATGATTACTTTAAATGTATTATCACTTATAATACTCACAAAAATGTGTTGGAGTTATTTTGCAGAAGGGATCACTGAACTTTATAGATTATAGCTTGCCCCAACTCACACAACTACAAATAAATTTTTATAACTCATACAGCTAGAAAGGACTTGGATTTGCTCAAATTTGAACAGAATTTGAATCAATGGTTTACTAGCTATCTTAACATCCATACTGTTTTGATTATTTTGGGTAGATTCTTTTAAAGCCTCAAGTGTTATCACCTACAAATCAGAATGATGCCTATTATATTAGTCAGGGTTCCAACAGGAAATAAATGTATACCCCATTGAAGTAAGTGAAGATATTAACAGGTTTTCTATAGGAAAACACAGCCAATGTCAACCTGATACCAGGCAGGGAGGATGCTGGGGGCATCATTCTTCTTTCCCCCATGATGTCTTGTGATTGCCTCCCAATGAGCACCAACCTGACACAGTCCATACAGATCTGAGAATGGGGGAGAGAATGAAACTGGCTGTCATAAACAGAAGATGTTTGTTATCATAGTCCTCCTCCTCATTACCAATGCCATATATTTGGCACTTACTATTTGAAATATTGAACTAAGAATCTTATTTAATTCTTCCCCAAACATTGGAAGAGAGCTATTGTTATCTTCACTTTACAGATTGGAAACTCTGAGGCTTCAAGAGATTAAGTAATTGGAGTAATGTCATACATAAAAAGTGACAAAACTGGGGTTTGAACACATGACTGTCTGACATGGATTGAATTGACTTGGTACCTTCAGTTCAGAGAAAGATTTTGTTTTATAACTCCAAATCCATCTTCTAGACTCTAATTTAGATTTAATTAGAAAATCCAAAGGCCTTTTTCATCTATTATGTGGCTTGACCTCCCCATGACATCCAACACTGATGACTAATCCTTGACCTTCAACCATCATTGATGTGTCAGTTACCACCAAAGTGATATTTATAGGCAAGAACTCTCCGCTTCTCACTATAGGCATATTTTCAACATGTTTTAATTTAGTTACATAGTAGTGGCCCAAATTCAAAACTTTCAGAAATAATTCCTATTCATTCTCCCTGAAGTCAATACATCTAGAAGCTTCCATGTCTTTTGATCTTTTATTTTCCACTGTGTGCAATCCCACATCCATATAGTCGTGAAGACAGCCTGTCTTGCCCTGGCTAATGAAAAATGCTTAATAAATACTTAATTGAATGAATATAGCTAATGATCATAAGCAGTAATATTTGGTCCATTTCTCAAACTGAAAGTGTTCATTCAGACCAATATCTAAATATAAATCGTTTACATATCTCTCTAGATATATACCCTTTACATGAACATATTTGATGATGTAAAAATATTTTAGGTGAAATAGAAAGTTTTTAATATAATTTCAATGAGCTTTTTTAGAATTCTGCCTCTTGTTCATCATTCTTATAGTTATCTTCTCTGCACTTGTAGCTGTTTAAATAAAAAGGTATTTAAATTTTATTTCCAATTTAACTTTTAATTTATAAAAAGAAAAAAAGAATTATGCCTTTAAGAGTAGAGGCCATCTTAATGCATTTTTATATCACTCTACTTACAGGTTATATTAAATAGTAAGTGTGAATTGAAGAATAAAAAGTAAAAATAAAACTGTTCCAAAATTTAAATAGATTGAAACAATCCTGCTTAGATAAATTCCTAAAATATATAGGGTTGTGTGTTTACTTAATAAAAATTTAAAATAAAATGATCCAAATATGAAATAATTTGAAACAAAGCTGTTTACTAATTGTATATCCTCATGTGCTAGGCAAGTGATGCATGCTCTACTTTCTTCAATTCCAGCCTTCAAATTTATTATTGTCAGTTATTTAGTCACTGATCTACTAAACAGATAGTTATTGAGCCACCAGCCCTTCACCAGGTACAGTGACTGTGATGATGAGAAAAACTAGCATGCTTCCTGCCCTTCTTTAGCTTACAAGTCTGGAGAGAACACAAACAAATATAAAATTTCACAGTGCAAATTGTTACAAAGGAGAGTTTTATTGCCCTCAGAGAGCATATAATAGTGAAATTTGAACCAGTAAAGGCAGGGTTCCCGGGGGAAGTGAAGAATAAGATGTGATCTAAAGAAGGAGTAGGAGGAAGCCCACGAGAGCTGATTGTCCCAGAAGCCAGGGACACAGTGAGCCATGAAGAGTGGAGTGGCCAGCGGGGTCGAATGATGCTAAGAGGACAAGAAAGTGAGGACTGAAAACATTCAATGGATTTAGTAGCATGGTGACCTTAACAAGAGAGAGTCTGGTAGGGGTTTGAAACAGAAGCTATATCAGATAGTCTAAGGAGTGAGGGGAGGAAAGGAACTGGAGACAGGCTGTGTATACAATTCTTTCAAGAAGTTTGATTGTAAAAGGGAAGAAAAAAAGAATAAGGTGGAGCAACTTGTGGGACTGGGAGTGGTTGTTTTGTTTTTTATTCTTGTTCATGGAAGAGGCTTGAACCTATTAAAAAACCTAAGGGAAGGTTCAGATGGAGTGTCTGAATGTATTATGGAGAGAAGACATTGAGAAGCTGGAGAGAAGGGAATAAGATAGGGCCACAGAAGATAGGATCATATGCCTAGTATGAGGGATTTGAGAAATTCTTATTTAATAGTTTCTGTTTTCTATATAAAATACAAGATGGGATCAAGAGCTGAAAAATGTTTGGGGTTAGTGGTGAGGGTCAGAGTTTAACACACTAAAGATTTGAAATGATGATGGTGATTGATGAGAATGAGATGATAAAAGAAATGTACTAGAATTGCCTACAACTGAGGACTTATTTGATATTACTCATGGATTTTTAATGGGACACATCTTTATGTTACAAAATCAAAAGTTATTTTTACCTCCACACCAGTAAAATTATGTGGGTTACACTGTGCAGTACCAGGTTCAAGGCCCTCTCTTCAGCCTCAAGTTTTCATGAGTTTCATTCTGAGGTTCTTCTTTTCTCACTTTGGACTACATTTTTCTTATAAATTTCATTCAAGGTTTATAATTTGCATTATTATCTATGGCAGAAGTGTCTATGGACTTCATGTGGCTTTTGGCTCAAAAAGCATTTTTTTAAAATCTTAAACTAGTTAGAGATTGGGAGAGTTCATATTAAAATCCAGGTTTTGGACTTCTGATCAAGATGACAGCATAGGCAGACATGGCTCATCTCTTCAGACAACTACATCAAAATTACAACTAAAATATAGAACAACCATCACTCAGAACCATCAGAAACTGAGATGAATGGAAGTCTGACAACTACAGAATTAAAGAAACCACATTCAGCCAGACTAGTATGAGGGACACAGGTGCAAAACGGGGCTGGTCCTTCACTCACGTGTTGTGGATAAAAATTCAGGAGGGATATCTCAGGAGTGAATTGCTCCAGCCCCATAACAGGGCCCCTGGTCTAGGGCTCCAGTGCCAGGAAGATAAGTCCCCACAACTTCCATCTGCAAAAACCACTGGGGATTGAGTCAGTGGAAGAAACTTCTGGAGCCCCATGCAGTTCCTCTTTAAGAACCCACACATGGACTCATCTAGTTGGTCTCCCTTCCTCTGAGCTCCAGCACTGGATCAGCAGCTTGAAAGGCACCAGTGGAATACAGAGAGGAATTGAAGTGTCTGGCATCAAGGCAAGAAGTAATTTTCTTTTCTAAACCCTTTCCCCTCAGGGCCACAGAGCTGGCAAGCTGGTGTCGTATCTGAGACTCCATCAACTTGGTTAACACTGTTTGACCAGCCTTGGAGACCACCTAGAATCCACACACCCCCGCCCCAAATTATAGGCCCACCCTAGCTACTTTTTCATATGAATGGCTAATCTTGGATCATGCTTCACAACTTTCTAAATCCTCTGAAACCAGCAACAGCTAGCCTCTGTGAGCTCCTGGCCTGGCACTAGCAGCAGCCCACCTAGATTCACAGCTTGGCCTTGCCTGGGAATCTCCAAGCCTAGCACAAGTAGCAGCCATCTCAGATTGCTTTATCACACATGCAGGGTGGCCTCAGGCAAAACACAGGTGGGGGCTGATCTTGGCTTACACCCCCCTAGAAACCCCAAGGCCACCACACCCAGTGGACAGCTACATATCACTTCAGAGCACCACAATCCTGCCCTTGCACAGATGATTCTCAATGAAGGGCAGAGGTTGGTGGTAAGTGGTCACAGCCCATCCTTGCAGCCCACTGGCCTAGGTAAATCCCTCAAATTGACCTACCAACAGCAATCAAAACTCAACTACAAGAGGAGGACTGAGTACAAGTCCACACAAAGGGCACACCTCAAGTACCCAGTTTGGGTGAGAGGGGAGGTTATGCCATTGGTCTGTACAGGACACCTACTACATTAGGCCACACTACCAAGACACAGAGTCAAAGCAGCTCTACCTATTACACAGAAACAAACACAGGGAGGCTGCCAAAATGAGGAGACAAAGAAACATGGCCCAAATGAAAGAAGCGGTCAAAGTTCTTTTTAGAAAAAGAACTAAAAGAAATGGAGATAAGCAATCTATCATATGCAGAGTTCAAAACACTGTTTATAAGGACGCTCAAGGAACTTAGTGAGGACCATAACAGCATAAAAGAGATCCAGTCAGAAATGAAGGATACACTAATTGAAATAAAAAACAATTTGCAAGGAAATAACAGTGGAGTGGATGAAGCTGAGAATTCAATCAATGATTTCAAACATAAGGAAGCAAAAGACAACCAGTCAGAGCAACAAGAAGAAAAAAAAATACTAAACAATGAGGGTAGTAGAAGCAGCCTCTGGGACGACTTCAAGAGGTCCAATATTAGCATCATAGGGATGCCAGAAGAAAAAGAGAAAGAGCAAGAAACTGGAAATCTATATGAAAAATATAATGAAAGAAAACTTCCCTAATTTGGTGAAGGAAATAAACATACAAGGCCAAGAAGCACAGAGAGTCCCAAACAAGATGGATGCAAAGAGGCCCACTCCAAGACACATCATAATTAAATTGCTAAAGGTTAAAGATAAAGAGAGAATATTAAAAACAGCAAGAGAAAAGCAGTCAGTTACCAACAGAGAGAACTTATGGGAACATAAGACCTCAGCTGATTTCTCAAAATAAACTTTGCAGGCTAGAGGGGATTGGAAAGAAATATTCAAAGTCATGAAAAGCAGGGATCTACAGCCAAGATTGCTCTACACAGCAAAGCTATCGTTTAGAATTGAAGGGCAGATAAATAACTTCCCAGACCAGAAAAAAAAACTAAAGAAGTTCATCATCACAAAATCATTATTATACACAATGTTAAAGAGACTTATTTAAGAAAAAGAAGGTCAAAACCATTAACACAAAATGGTACACATATACATCTATCAACAATTGAATCTGAAATACAAACTAAGCAAACAAGAAGAAAAGATAAAGAATTATTGATACAGAGAGCATTTTGATGGTTGCCAGATGGGAGGGAGGTGTGGGAGGATAGGTGACGAGGTGAAGGGATTAAGAAGTACAAATAGGTAGTTACAGAATAGCCATGGGGATGTAAAGTACAGTACAGAAAATGGAGTAGCCAAAGAATTGTATTATACACATAACCCATGGACATGAACAATGGTGGGGGGAATACGTAAGGGAGTGGGCGGTGCTGCGTGGAGGGGGCAAGGGGAAAAATCAGGACAACTCTAATAGCATAATCAGTAAAATATAATAAAAATTTTTAATCAAATAACTTTTAAAACTCAATAATAATAAAATTATCTTATTAAAAATGAGGAGAAAATCCAGGTTTCTGGTTTCTCTTAAAATAAAAGAAAAACTGGCAGCATTGGGCCCAGAGCCCCACATCAATAGTGGATTGGAGCTGAGCATCAGCTGTCTCAAATGGGGCGTGTTCTCTCTAGCTTATGACAGCCACCACCATCCTTTACAAAAATCCTTCACTCATTTCTCTTCTTTACCCAGGAACTGTATTCTGTAAAAAATTGAGTTTATGATTCTTAATCTACCAATCAATGACTTCCAAAGATTTAATTTCAACTCAGACATCTCTCTTGTACTTTGAGTATTAGTAATCAGCAGTTGATTGGACAGTCTTTAGGTGACTGAAACTCAGTATCTGCAGAGGTAAATGATCTTCCAAACTTGCTGCCTCCGGTAACTTATATTCTACCATCTACTCAGTTTACCAAACAAAAAAGCCCAGAGAGTCTGAGCACTTCTCTTTTCTATTTACTTCCCTTCTCCATCCCTATTGCTGTGACTTCAATTAGGCATTAACCATATTTCATTTGGATTATTAAAGTAACTCAACCAATAAGCTCCCATTTCTTCTATCTTCTAATACTCATGTACAGTCAAAAGTTTGATCTTTCCAAGCACAATATCTTTTCTGGCACATTTATTTGCATTATAGCATACTTCTCATAATTTTTTAATGCACCAGCATATGTCACCATGTGCATCTTGCCAATTGCTGCTTCTTGACTTGGAATGTCTTACACCTCTGTTTTCTTGATGAATCTCTATTATCCCCCAAGACACAGCTCAAATATCACCTTCTCTGGGAACCATCACTGGTTAGAAAGGTAACTTAGGCAGAGCCTAATATAATAGCCTTTTCATAATGCCCTGAGAGTGTCTGCTTGCATTCAGAGCAACCTCTCCTCAACTAGACTGATGTTGAGGGTAGATCCAGTTATCCTCAGTGCTTAATTCATGGTCATAATTGGCATTCAATAAGAATTTTAATAAATAAATTCTTAAATTCAAGAGAAGAATTATATCATATTAGTAAAAGTTTTTCTAACTTTAAAATAAAGATTACTGATCCATTACAACTTTTTAATCTTCTGATTCACTCTACAAAAATTAATCTTAAGACTCCAACCAAGGAGATGTACATGCTCTAAAATCATTTGTTTGTGTTTGTGGTTGTGTGTGTTCTTAATATATGGCCAATGTGCAATTCTTATATCATACTATGGACTGGTACATGGAAAAAATTAAACTAGACCACCAACTTACACCATACACCAAAATAAACTCAAAATGGATGAAAAACTTAAATATAAGTTGTGACACCATAGAAGTCCTAAAGGGAAACAAATGCAATAAAATTTCAGATATCCCAATATTTTTGACAATATACCTCCCACGGTAAGGGAAATAAAAGAAAAATAAACAAATGAGACTACATCAAATTAAAAAGCTTCCATGTGACTAAACAAACCACCATCAAAATGAGAAGGGAACCAACTGTATGGGAGAACATATTTGCCAACGATACATCAGAAAAGGGTTTAATCACCAAAATTTTAAAGAACTAATATGACTCACCACCAGGAAGACAAACAATCCAATTAAAAAATGGGTAAAGGTCCTGAACAGAAACTTCTCTAAGGATGACATACAGGTGGCCTATAGACATATGAAAAGATGCTAAACATCACTAACCATCAGGGAGATGCAAATTAAAACCACAATGAGACATCACCTCATACCTGTCAGAATGGCCATCATGAATAAATCAACAAACAAGTGCTGGTAAGGATGTGGAGAAAAGGGAACCCTAGTGCACTGTTGGTGGGAATGCACACTGGTGCAGCTACTGTGGAAAACAGTATGGAAATCCCTCAAAAAACTAAAGATAGGACTGCCTTTTGATTCAGTTATCCCACTGCTGGGATTATATCCTAAGAACCCTGGCACACCAATTCCAAAGAACTTATGCACCCCAATGTCCATAGCAGCACTATTTACAGTAGCCAAGTGCTGGAAACAGCCTAAATGCCCATCAGTAAATGAGTGGATCAGAAAACTGTGGTACATTTATACAATGGAATACTACACAGCAGAAAGAAAGAAGGAGTTCCAACCTTTTGTGACAGCATGGGTGGAATTAGAGAACATTATGCTAAGTGAAATAAGCCAGTCAGTGAAAGGCAAATACCATATGATCTTGCTTATAAGAGGAATCTGATGAACAAAATGAACTAATGACCAAAATAGAAACAGGCATGGAAACATGGAACAGATTGATAGTGACCAGAAGGGAGGGTAGAGGAGGATAATGGTGGAAAGAAGGGTAAGGGACTAAGTCAAAGAACATGTATGAATGACCCATGGACATGGACAATGGTGTGGGGATGGACTGTGGGAGCAGGGTGTGGACTGGGTGGGGGAGTGCAAGGGGGGAAAATTGGGACAACTGAAATAGAATAACAATAAAAATATTTTAAAAATACATTTCAAATAAGTTGAAATGCTAAGTGTAAAGAAATAAACCTTAAAGAAAATAGAAGAGTGTATTTAGAAGATTAATTATATAATATTGACGAGAGGTTGACCAATCCGAGCATCACACCCAAAGCTGTAAACATAAAGTTAAAAAAATGAATAGTTTTGGCAATAAAAAATATAAAACTTCTGAAATAAAAGTACTTCCAAACAACTTAATAGCAAAGAGGAAAAAATATCCAAAAAAGCTTTATTTATAGTAGGGAAAGGTGTTGTTTATATTCATAATATATAAAATAGTCAATAAAAACAAATGAAACCGAGGTCTCTCCTGATTAACTTGCATTACTTAGAGTCAAACAGTCTCCTCAGAAGGCTTTTGTATGTATTATGTTTCTCTACCATCTTCTCAACGAGTGCTTCGCCAGATATCTGACAGGTATAGATAGCAAAGTATTTAGGTGCTTCAATATCTTCGCTTTTGGTTTTTATTTCTATGTTTTAAGCAGTTTTATCTAAGGCAAAGTGACTATTGTGTACCTTTTGGAAAACATAAAACTAATGATGTGTGATCATTTTCTCTTCTGCTTGCCTTGAGCACTGAGGAGGGGAGGTGAAAGGGAAAGAAATAACACTTTGCTTCAGTTTCCACCTGAGTATTATTCAATCCATAAAAATTTGGGAAAGATTAACAATATAGTTAAAAGTTCCTTTCTGCATATTCTTTCTGAAATTGTTTCAGAGCCTCTGTGCCCTTTGGAGAAAGGATTACATGTATGAAAGTATATATTTAGAACATTCGATTATACAATAAAGCTGAATAAGCATGGAAAGGATGAATGGGGTAATAAACACACAGTATAAGAGAATGATGGAATCGTTAAAAGGGAGTCAGCTAGAAATACAGACTACCTGGATCTTCCAATGTTGCATAGTTCTCTGGGTTAACTTCAGGACATTGCTCTTAGCTCGAGGTTTGGTTGAAATTTGCTTTTCTCCACACAGGCTGCATTTCTCCTAACAGAGGTTTTAATCTATGTGGACAGTTGGAAAGCCTCAAGCATTAGGATACTCAGGTCTGGCTGTTGTTTTTCTCTCCATATTCCTCGAAAAAACAGATGCCAGACTAGGAAGAACCCAAAACTAATTAACATAAATTATAAAGCCTATGGTACAGATTTTTTAAATTAAATCTATTGTTCAGATGAATGTGTTCAGAATCCTTTTTATACTTTAGAATTCAGTGATGTGTATCCTGTAGAACTTAACGTGGATAGTTAGCTCCTTGATATAATGCGATATGTACAATACCGGTTTCAGAATAAACCCAGGAAAAAATATGCATGGGAGAAAGCATAGAGTAGGTATCTGCTTGTAGTTTTATAATGCCTAGTAGCCTGGAAATATGAGATTATATTTGTCTGTAGAATACTTACCCAATATCTCTCATAAATAGTCATATTTTTATCCTTAATTGAATTTCTGCATGTTGAACTTTAAATAATACTGAAGTTTATCTTATTTTTCAAGTTTCTCACTGTCAAAGAATAATGTATTTCTATTTTTAAGTCTTTAAGATCATTAATTTTTTCTTTTTAATCATTTTTTGAATAATGTATTTCTCTTTGTGGCTAATTTAGATGTGCTATTTCACACACTTTCAACCATGTCAAACCCTGCAACAAACTTGGAATTAAACAAAAAGGACTGCTGAGTGATGGACGCCTGTGTGAAACAGTTACCACGACGCCAAAGCACTTTACTCTAAAGAAGAGACACAGCATTTGAAGTGGATGTAAGAAGTCAACAACTTAGCGAAAAGGGCAAAGGAGAGGAGAAGCAAATGCCAAAGGAATATGCGCAAACACTTTTAAAATCCGATAGAACCACAGAAGCAAAGTGTGCTAGATCCATTTGGTCTGGGGAAAACATTTTAGTCCTTCTCCTTGTGACTTCCCCTGGAGCTGGAACACATACTAGTGTATGTATGCCATTTTCTCCTCAAATTTAGCAGAAACCTGGCTTTCAGAAAGTCTTACCTGGGAAGCATTAACAATCTCCGCAGTCCAGAGTAGATATATTTGACCAATAAGTCTTCCACATTTTTATTATTGCTTATACACAGTTTAATTACATTGTCATCAAGATACTGACTCTCACAGAGGCTGGGCCGTGTGCATTTTGCTTCCGTGTGAGAAGTTACTAGGCTGTACTTCTCCACTTCCCCATGACGCTGGGAAGTAGCTGGAAGTCGTGGATGTGATGGACCAAGGAGGAGCTGGATTCAGACTCCCACCTCTAAGAATCACAGTGGCTTTGTCCTTTGGTTGCCCTTTCCTATTGTCTGTCTGTCTGTTTCCAGAGCCTAACCTGCTCCTATGAGAAAGAATTAACCATGCTGTTCATCCCTGGCGCCAATATCTGACATTCTGTCTCTCACTCCTGCCCCCTTTTAGTTCTCCTGGCTGGGAGATTGTACCACCCACATGATTGATCCATTCTGCTTGAACTTAGATAACTGCTTTCGATACTTTAATGAAACACATACAATCAGGTAATGTTCTGAAATACATGCTATGGTCATGAAACAGTTTTCAATGGTTTTGTTGTTATTTGAACTGGAAGATTATGGAGGAATCTATTGGCTTCTAATTCCCACTCAGGTGGCATTTCCATTACTCCCTATAATCGTGTGTTTAGTGCTTTAGCCACGATTCTTTTAATGGCTTTCCATACGGTGCCTTCCAAATTCTTTACCTGAAATGACCATATAGCCTCCCGTTAGTGTCTCTTTAATTGTGGCACGTCCCAGAAATTTTTAACTCTAACTTATTCCTTCCATAATTGGCTTATTTCCATACTTTTCAAATAATAAAACTTACTTTAAATAGCATGTCATTTTTATCAACTTATATTTACTTAATCAAGCAACATGTGGGGTTATCTGTTTATAAGATCTTTGTTTTCCTATTCACTACTGTTTCCAAGGTCATAATCAGAGAGTTTGTTTTTCTAGCTATCCCTAAACTGCTTTGTGTTTTCTTGATACCTTCTATTCTTTGGCTTGAATTTAGAGCCTTTATTCTTGTTGAATACTTATTTTCTGTCTCTAGTACCCACTTACAGCCTAGTCCTCCAATCCCAAAAGTTTTGCCCAAGCATTCCACTCATTCATTTATTTATTTGCATTAATACTTATCAAATATCTGGGAGTCTTCAGTCCTCTAAGAACTATGCTCAGTACTGGGGATATATTCATAAAAATGATAGAAATAATTTCTTCCATTGTGGACCTTACATTCCAATGAAGAGCACAGGCCAAAAGTAAATCCACAGACATAGAAAATAATTGGAAAGATGATACATTTACTAAAGAAACAAACAAGTAGCTCAGAAAAGTGTGGTAGAAGGGAGTCCAGGACCCTGTTTTTGATAGGGTTGCCGGAGATGCCTGATCCTGTGGGAGAAGACTCTACCATGTAAAGGCATTGCCGGTGAGCAAATCACTGTGCAAAGGGCCTGGAGCAAAAGAGCAGGTGGATATATACTTAAGGAGCTGATGGAAGCCTTGTGAGCACCGTGGGAAACAGAGCTAGATGAGGAGCTGTAAGAATCTGGGGGCTCATGGGGTATACCCCAAAACAAGGTAGGGTTCTGATCATTGTCATGTCTGCTCCAGGTCTCAGCACAAAATCACTAAGTCCCCTGATGCCCTCACTAAGCAAGGGGGCCTCCTAGAGCTGGAAGAGAAACAGCTTGGCCAAACTCTGGAAAAATACCTATAATTATTCTTCCATGTCTTCTTCAATAATGAGTATGTGTATATATATAAAATAAAGTTAGCATGCCTCATGTGATCCTTATGCTACAGCAAGTATCTCTGTGAGAAATATTAAATGCTTTTGCTGTATAAATTCAGAAATACTTTGCTGAATAAAACACTTTTAAAATGGAAAGGACTTTGAAGCTCACCTGCCACAGCGTCTTTCTTTTCCACCCTGGAACAGCCTTTTTACAATGATGTAACATTTTGGCATAGGCTTTATTCTCTTTACAAGATATGCTTATGTTTGGATGTTGTATTTTTGAACACTGTATCTATCTAAGATATATGCCAGTCCATCACTGAATGTTCCTTCTAAAAAAGTTTAAGCTTCATGTTACTCTGCCTGTTGGATATCTCTGCTCAGGCAGGTGGGAGCCAGGAACGCTGGCCCTGTACTGCAGTCAAGCCTGGAAAGCAAGTGGCGACTGGGTAGTGGACAAAATCCCCACAGAATGAGAACATGTGCATTAAGATTCTTCATGGTGAAAATGAGTGAGCCGATGCAAAGTCACAGGATGGGGGAGACCTCCGCAGGTTTTCTGCTCTGAGCTCCTGGAACAGTTGGCCATGGCTGGGGAAGGGCTGTGATAGACACTGACCCGAATCGGGCAACCAGGCCGGAGGGCTCATAAAATGTTTGCTCCACAGATAATGCTGCTTGTGTGCTTTTCCAACCTGATTTGTAAAAGTCCAGAGCTGAGTTTTGTGATCAGACACCTTGTTTCACTCTCCTCCAGAAAGGAATTGCTTTCATTTGCTTTCTCCCTGATATCACCAACAGCCTAGGAACATGTTAGAAACAATTTTCAAATTGAGGGTTTTCATGGACCACTCAGGTAGTAGTAATTCTGTCTCTGAACTCACATAAGTACATGTCTCCAATCGGTACTGAGTCTACAACTACCTGTTTCTGGATGGGTTGATTTAACCTAATGCATTCTCTAAGAAAGTTATAATTTGATGTTTCCTGCTTTACTAAACTCTCTTCATTCCAACCACCATATTTTGGGGGCTCAAAGCTTTATTTCTAGCCTTGAACATGTGTGGCCGGTTAAAACCCAGGCACTGAGCCTTCAGAAACTGACAGATGCCCACAGATCAAAACAAAGTCTGAATTCAGCTTACCACTATGCAATCACTCTTTATCCTTTGTCTGGCTTCTGGCTGTTTTTATTACTGGAGCTCAGACTTATTTATCTGAAGTTTATTATATTTTATCTAGGATTTTAGGTGTTCTACATGCAGATGAATTTCTCTGGATATTTAGTCTGGCAAATGCCTCATAATAGACATGGTGTTTACCCATCTGTCATTATGCATCCAGTCTCATGGATTTAAATAGATATCTCCTAAGTTGACATCTGTCTCAGTTGAGATCTCTATGCACTCCAGAATCACATAACTGCTCTCAATCTCACTCCACATACAGTCTTAACATCTCAGTAAATGACAATACAAACTTGCATTGCTCAGGCCAAACGCCTTGTAATGATTCTTGTCTCCTATCTTTCTTTTTCATCCTTTGTGTCAAGCATTAGGATCCCTGTTGGCTCTACCTCCTAAACATACTGAAAATTGTATCATTTGTCACTACCTCGACTGTTGTCTCCATGATGCAAATATCAACTCTTGCCTGGATTATTGCAATAATGGATGCCCCTGATTCTGTCTTTTCCTTCTCACAGTCTCTTCTCAATATGGCCAGAGTGAAACTGTTAAAACACTTAGTCATGTCACTGTCCTGCACAAAATCATTTGGTGGATTATTTCTTGCACACTAAACGTCTAAATCCCTGCAAGGACCTATAAGACTTTAACCGGTACCTGTCTGATCCCATCACCTACTTCGGTAACCCTTGCACACTCTGCCCCAGACACAGAGTCCTTCTGCTTAGTCTCCAAACACACTGGGCACATTCCTACTTCAGAGTCTTTACCTGATGTTTCCTTTTGCAGTAATTTTTTTTTTACCAGATATCCATGTGCCTCCTTTCCTTACTTCTTTCAAGTCTTTGTAGAAATGTCACTGTCTACCCTAAATATTAATTTAATAAATTTAAATAAATGAACCCCCATCTCAGCAGCTCAACCCTACATGCCATGTTTCATTATTATCTTCTGTCTATACTATGCACTTTATTATATACTATACACTTCATTATATACTATACTACACACTACATTACACTATACTATACACTGTGTAATGTAGTTAGTTCTCATGTTTATTCCTTGTCTTTCCATACTAAGATGACGCTTCAGGATGTCATGGACAGTATCATTCTTTTGATCTCTGGCATGTGCACAGTACCCAGAAGAGTACCTGGCCACACCAAAGGGGCTCCACAAACACCTGTGGAGTGAATGATATACTAAAGAATATGATGACAAATGGAGATATTTCTGCTGTGTGAATTTAAATAACAGTTAAAAATCTTCTAAAGATAATATGACAATAATGAAGCACATAGAATGATTCTGAAACAGAAACCCCTCAGTCCATTCGGAAGCTTCAATTCTAAATTCTGGTCAGTGGTTTTCCTGGAGTAAGAGCATCACCTGAAGACATACTTGCAGCACAGGCTTTGCCATGCTCGGGAATGAGTTCGTGGGGGAGCTCCAGAGTCACAGCCCTGGGTCGGAGCCCTGACTCCTCCACTCCTCAGCCATGGGACTTGAACACGTTCTTTTAGCTTCTGATTCTCAGTTTCCTCATTTGTAAACACAAAAATTCAGGGAATTTATCAGGAATCACCATTTTAGCAGTTGTGTTTGCTCTGATCTTATCCTATCTTATCCTGTAGTCATTTGACATCTGCATTACTTGACCTATTGAAAACGACCAGAGATAACCTGCATCTAGTTAATTCTGTTCGTATTTCCAATTTTTTGTTCACAGAATTATGCAATGTTAGTATTTTTTGATCTACTGATGTTGGGAATTAGAAAGACCTATATAATATCCTTTGCACCAAAAACTGGTGTCCCAGTTTTTATATGCTGATGTTAAATGTCATAAGATGCCAGTAGCTCATAGCAAGAAGATATTAAGAGACATCCAAGTGCAAATATTTCTAAGTTAGAAGGAAAGGTTGGTCAGCTGACACCTTGCTCCATAATAATCTTTGTGATGTCAGGCATTAGAATATTAAAAAGAGGGGGAAATGTTGCAATAAAGATTTTAAAAGTGATTTACATAATTCTTTGTCAAATTATTCATCCTTGGAGCTGGTAGAACTGCAGTGTAGCTCTCGGTAGGCTGTGAGAAATATGAATTAAACTCTATAAAGATTCTGTAAATCAGACTTATGTTTGCTATAATATTAATGCAGGCACTCAAAGGTCAAGTTTGCCAACCTGTTATCAGAACCACACCATGTAGCCTAATTCATCTCGAAAGAATGTTCAGATAAAACATTTTAATTTATTATATTTATGTTGTCTTGAGTTAGCCTTAAATTTATATTTGTTTCTGATTGATCAAGTAACGTTTATTCTACTTTCAGAAGCTCCAGATTTTCTTTAAAATAAATGGATACATATTTACACTATTTGCTTCTTTTCTTTCACTCTACCTCATTTTCCATCCTAGAAAGTTTAATTTATTTCAATGAATCACCAATAGATTTCCAAGGACCCTAGAACACTCTTAGATGGTTTATGATCATCTGTCACACAATGTGGTGAAGGAGAGAATGCTGAATTACAACATTATCTGTTTTCATTATTATTATTATTATTATTATTGCTTTTCACTATCTGGGTTTAATTGCTACATTTTATGGCAGATACATTAGAACATTTTTGTACAAATACAAAATGTGGAGTGCTTTTGAACACCTGTACCCTTCATACTGGTTAATAGGTACTAAGAGGATCTTCAAAATAAGCTTCATATTCATGCAGAGCAACATTGCATAACTGACACTGTTTCTCCCAGGCTCTGCTGCTGGGGCTTAACGAGGTGTCGCATTTCCTTTAGTAGATTTTCATAACGCCACTGAATATTACACAGTAAAGAGCTGACCCCATCTCTTTTCCAGTGTATTATGAGCCACTTTAGGCCTGTCAGCTTCCAGACTCTCCAAGGCACAAGACTGCTGCTTGCCTACGGACTGCAATTTTTCATCATCCCACTTTATGTGCACACTTATTTGGACACAGTGAGACACTTCAGCTGCAGGGTATGAAAAGAGGCAAAACGCCTGAGCAATACAGATGAAAAAAAATATGACTTTAATTCCCTCTGTGGACCTGTTTGTGGCCACTAGAGGGGTCTCTAGTAATCAGAAGAGTCTTTCTCTTTTAACACTGCTTAATTCTTAAGATATTTGATTCAGATCATCTTATGGCTTATTTCCCCCCATCGAAATCAAGTGGTTATACTTTCACGCTTTATGGATTCCTGGAAGAAAAATTAGCAACCCCAATCTCCTTTGGTTTAAACAATGAGACATTTATTAATTCACTAAAAAGAACTCTGTTTCAATATATGGCATATCTATATATGCATACACACAAATACACTTACGCATATATATGCACTTAAAGCATTTATGCATACATATAATCACACATCAAGGAAAACGAGATCCCATTTTTGACATCGTTGACAGCTGTCGGGACTTGGTTTTATTTGCTGTCATCCTTATGGAGTCAAAACGAAAAAGGTAAAAATCTAAGCTAGTGCTTCAGTGATAAGATGACATGCTGCCTTAGACAGGATTCTTTCCATAGAAAGTAGCTTAAAACCCAACCAAACTGGCCTAAACATATAAGGGATTGACTGAGTCCTGTAATGAGAAACCCAAGAGGAAGGCTGGCTATAGATGGGCCTGAATTCAGGGGCTCCAATGAAGTCACCCGGGCCTGATTCTCTACATCTCCGAACTTGGCTCTTTTCAATGCCCTGTCTTCAATGCTTTCCCCTCTTGAGGAGTTACAATTTTTCAGCTTCAGGTATACAAAATGAAACTCATCTCTGCTAAAAGATAAACAAAAGTACTGGGCATGCCCCCTGCCCAAATGTGTTTGCAAGTAAATCCTCAAATCAATTACCCTGGTGGAAGGAATACGAAGTGGGGATTATTTTAAAGCAACCCATGACTCACCCCTGAAACAGAGGCTAAGGAAAACCCCATCCAAACCACATGACCTGCAATGTTAGATAGGATGTTTCCCCAAAGAAAGGGAGGTGTATTGGAAAATGAGTAAGTGCTTTACTAGGGCTCTGGACTTGGTAACCACTACAATTTCTTTTTTTTGTCTCAGGTTTGTAATTTCTGTAGAGTTGGCAAATCACCCTTCAATATGTCCATGGGTCGCAGACAGTGGTCATACCAATCCAATCCATCGCCTGTTTGGAGGAAGGATGGGGCAATGGAGTGACCTGGGACTGGAGCAGAGAAACCTGGGATGGGATGCTGCCCCAACCACACTGATTGTTGTCACCCGTGAGTTAGAGGGTAAGATTACCGATGAGTTGAATTTTTAAAAAATACTTTTAAAGTTTTAACAGTTCTTTATAGTTACTCGAGCCATCGCTCCATGCTCTCTTTGCATGAAGAACACATGCCATTTCCATGGTTACAAAGATTCATTTTTACAGAGCAAGGTAAATGTTTATGAATCAACCTAGGATTTAATAGTGACCACACCAGCCTTTTGTTTTTGTGAATGTGTACCCACTAAATGTGAGAAATAATGTTAATTATTATATTGTTAGAATGTGTTTTCTTACACAACTATTCAATATTTTCCTATAATTTTTGTGTTGAAATCTCTGTCACACCAAATAGATTATAATAAAAATCCAAGTTAAGAATTCTAAAATACTAAGGTAACAGTGAATTCTGCACATTCAGAGCCCTAATATTGCTTACTGCAAACAGTTGGTGGCTGAGTTTTTTTGTCTAAACCTGTCTGGGGAGAATCTATTTTCTGGAAAAGGTATTTTTGTCTGAAAGCCAGAGACACTCCCTTTTTGTTGTGCCATCTGCGATATTTCTGGGAAGACTTTTTCCCTCACCTGTGTGTGTGCATATGTATGTGTGTGCATGCATGAGTGTGCGCATGTGCTTGTAGGGTAGGCAGTAGGCGGGGGAAAGAAATTGAGAATCTGAATTTGATTTTACTGTTTTAAGAACTGACTAAGGGAAGTGGAAATTACACCCAGATAATCAATTTATAGATTAAAAATATCTGACTTCTGCTCTTTGTGCCCCTTACAGTTTTGATCCTCATAAGACTTTGCAGTGAAGGGAAATTGAGTGAGTAAATGTGGTTAAGCTCATTATTTCAGTAGGATCCTATCATTACAGAAAGCCTTACTGGAGCTACTGGAAGGAATGGTACCCCATATTCTCCCAGCTTACTTACATAACACCAGAGCGAGGTAGAGCTCGCCTTCTATTCAGACTGAGATGTGTTTTATAAATATAACAGCCAAATGCTAAGGGTCATCCCTAGCCTCTCTTGCACTGAAGTTGGCAGAGTTTGTTGGTTGGAATAACTCTGTACCTGTCATAACCAAGCATTAGTTAGCCTTTTGTGCAACTAAGACTTTGTTTCTAAACCTATTGCAGAATTCTGTTTCTTGGAAATAGCTCTGTACGCCCCATAAACCACACCCTCCTTGCTGGACATGAGGCAACACCTTCTCACAGTGGCCGGAAAGCATCCTGCAGCTTTCTCACATGAGAAAGCATGAACTGCTGTTATGTGCGTTTTAATAAAATTTTATGAGAGCAGAGATAAAATACTCCCAGATGATTCTCTCTTTGTCATATTTGATACCTAGAGAAAGCCAGAAAATAATATTAACTTTTTTGGGGAAAGAAAGCACATGCCCACAACAATTTCATCTCTCCACAAAGTGGGCTGAATTGGAAGTCAAGTCGCTGCTGCCATCTCCCCCCAGTCCCTTTGCCTTTACGTGTATGTGGCAGACCAAGTCCAAGGGGCCTGGCTCTTTCTGCCTCCCCAGCATCTTCTCAACCAAGCCCTTCTAGCAGCACCCACCAGCAACACTGAACTACTGATAATCCCGAGACTGTTCTAGCTGTTCCTTGTAGCTGAAATACTCGTTCTCCATAGCCCCGCCTCAGCCCTTCACCTGGTCATTCCTCGCTCCTGAAACAATGATTGGCTGAAGAGGCCTTTTCTAGGCAGGTCAAGTGCTCCTATGGAACCTAAGGAAGGAACCACTCTTCCTACCAAAAGATTGACGCCTCTCTTCCTCAAGAATAGAGCACCTTCCCTAAGGATGG
>CM052539.1:174152507-174396658 GCA_028533065.1 Trachops cirrhosus | reverse complement strand
GAGTCTGCATGCTAAGTAAGCCAGAATGGAAATGCTCTGGGAGAATGGGATTCAATTCTTCTTGGCTTCTTCTCTGCTACCACCCACCAGACAGATGAGAGGTTTTGGCCCAAACTTATCAGAGAGATCGGCCACTTTAGAAGTTGAAGAGGCAGGGAAAATAGGCACATGACCTGGCACCAGGCTAGAATTTGCAAGCTACATTTACAGATGAGTCAGGCCTGGCTTCAGAAACCAGGACTGCTTGCTGAAAAATACACTGAGCAAAAGCCAAAGAAAAAGAACTTTGAATCTAACCGAAAGAGTAAATTCACAGGGCTAAATCTAATGGCCAGCGCACGTCTTCCTTAATCTACTGGCAGCATTTCTGGAGCTGACCCCTCCTTCCTCCTGGAAGGGTCTACTTCACTTGGCCCCCAGGACATAATATCACACCCTCTTGTTTTCTTCCTCCCTCCCTGGTCGCTGGTTGTACAATCTGGTGATTAGGTTCTGGTATCTGTTCTTATCCCCAACTTCTTAGTGTCAGAGTGTCTTCGGGCTCAGAACTGGGTCCTGTGTCTTCTCCCTCATGTATTCTCTGTGATCTCATCCAGTCATGTCATTTTAAATACTTTCTGATAGGGCAGCTGTCTCCAAGTGCATCGCAAATCTCAGGCACAGACCTCCCTGCAGGACTTCAGACCCCACAGCTGCTTCCGGCTTGAAATCTGCACCAGAATAGCTAAAAGGCATCTCACCTTCCTTGTCCCAACTGAGCACTTGATCTTTCCACCAAATTGCCCTTCCCATGGTGCCAAGTGGCAACTACTCAGCAGCCTTCTAGCTGTTCAGGCCACGACGTCGGAGTCATCCCCAGTTGCTTTATTTCAGACACCACACTCACTTCCTGAGCAAATCTCATTGCCTCTCTGGAATAGATCCAGAACCTGGCCACTTCTCACTACTTTCAAACCAGCATCGTCACTCCCCTGGATTGCTGCCATGACATCCTACTTGTTCTTCCTGCTTCCAGCTTTGCCCCATCTGCTCTACTCTCAACACAAGAGCCAGATGAAGTGGTTCACCCATAAGGAACGGCATACCTGTTCTCTTTCCAAAACCCTGCAACGGGCCCCATTTCATTAGCACGAACACCTTCCACTGGCATTCTCAGCCTCATGTGGTCTCAGCCATCCATCACCTTTTGTAACAGGGTGCAGCCAAGAGGAGGGGCCCAAATAGGGATTTGGAATGGGGTCCAGAACTCAAGGTGTCTGGGAAATATTAGAAAGACATATAAGATGTGCTCACCCCTTCCCCCACAGGTGTGAGTTGGGGGAAGGGACACATGGAGCAGGAACATGCAGAGCTCTTTTGTACAGCCACAGCTTTCCAGCTAATCCCTGGCATGGTCACTTAACATATCTGTAACCTTTAACTGGTTTCATAGATATGTTAAATAGCTGTGGCCATGCTCTGAGCCAGGGGGATGGAAGGAACTTCCCCCCCAAGATGTAACTGAGGGGCAGGTCCCCCGAGTTACAGCGCCTGCGTGAGAACTTGGAGGTGATTGGCTCCATGCCATGGGGCCATGCCTGCCCAGACCCACTATGGCAGCCCAGTAAACGGAATAATACAGGAATGCTGGCAGGTGTAACTGATAGTAGGAGGAGTCGGAAATGGGAGTACAGAGGAAGATTGGTGCAGGGATTTAAACCCAGACACGGCAGCCATTGAAGAGCGATTCATGCAGTTTTGCCTGAGTGGGGACCCCCGCAACTTTAGTAGGGAGAACCACCATGCGACTTTAGCAGAGAACAGCCACTTGGCTGAAGCCAAGTGGCGACCATCCCCTTCCCCACAGCTTTGCAGAGGGAACCACACAGTTTGGCCAGACTCCAGACCCCTGCAGCTTTGCCAAGAAGAACCATGCAGTTTTGGCGAGAGTGGGGACCCCTGCAGCTTTGGTAGAAGAGGACCACGTGGCTTTGGGGTGCTCCCTTTGGCCACGTGGCCTGGGAAGCAGGAGAGACTTTGCCTGGAAAATGGATACAAAGAACTCTTGCCAGTAGGCCATGAGAAGGTGCCACATGGCTCTGGATTAATTAGAGATCCTGCCTGGACGGCAACACAGCTGATGGTGCCAGCAGCCTGAAACTCAGACGTTTGCTTCTCTTCCTGAGTTACGGTTCCCGAACTAGGGCAGGGGAGAAGGAAACACTGTGGGTGTCTGTGGGTATCCAAAAAGGACTTTGATATTTTAATGAAGATGTTAGGTCACTACTTTAAGTCTGTATAGCTTTAAATAAACATTTCCTTTCCTTTTCACAAACCTCTGGCATTGAGAGCAGTCTTTCCTATTGGTGATGGACAATCAAACCTAGTGGGGGGGTCCTTTCGGTAATAGTATATAGTGCCTGCCCCGCCCCCCCTGCCCCCTGTGTGTGTTTGTTCTGTAACAGTTTTTGGCATCCCTGGGCAGGCCAATAATTGCCCCACCCCCCTCATGTTCTGTAACACTGACTCCTTCTCCTACCCTTCTTCTTCTAGATCGTTCCATTCTAGCTACATGGGCTGCCTGGCTGTTCCTGGAACTTGCCAGGCATTGCCTTGCTTCACTTCTTTGCACTTGCTGTTTCCTCTCTTTGAAAACCTCCTCCCCTAGAAACTCCCCCAAACTGTTCTCTTACCCCTTTCCAGTCTTTGCTCAAATATCCCTTTCTCGGTGTGGCTTTCCCTGATGGTCTTGTTCATAACTGCCAGCCCCAGCACACCCTGACACTCTCTGTTCCCTTTCACGTTTTATTTTTCTCCAGAACATTTACCATCTTCTAGTATTCTGTGTAATTTACTCATTCCTTAACTCTCTGCCTCCCCACCTTGAGACAGTGGGACGCATAAGGGAATTTCTTTTTTCTTCTCTGTTCTAGTGTACCCCCCATCACTAGAACAGCCCGACACACGGCAGGTGTGCAGTAAATAATTGTTAAATAAGTGTTGATTCCATGTTACAGAAAATTCTCCATCTCATCCTTCTCCTCAATAATGAAATTGATCTTTCTATTAATTGCTTAAGAAAATATGTGAGAAAAAGAAATTCAAACTCAGAAAAAATAAAAGGTCTCTATCTCCAAACAAATTGGTCTTACTATCTTATTATAAATGCCAAGTCATTGCTGAAAGTTTAGGGAAGCTGAGCTGAAAATTGCTTTAAAAAAATAGAAATTAAAACTACGACAAATTAAGACACAAACCCTATTGTTTTAATCAGTCTTTAAAATACTTTGCATACATAAAAGCCTTTCCTCACTGAATAGCTTATTCATGGACTTACACTGTCTGTCTCAGGAGAGTTCTCTGAAAATAAGGACACAAAAATCCGAGGGAGCTTGACATTAATATAGACTTTCTCTTAGCAAGACCTAATCTGGGCTTTTAATCAACTGACTGGAAAGAGGTTTTGGTATCAAGCCACGCAATGAAGGTAAAATGACGATGCCGTTGGAAGGCGCTGCGTTTTAGTGCTTCATCTGGCTTTTCCGAACAAGTGCTTCGTTGCCTGAGGTGACTGGGTCTGAAGCCTTCATTTGTCAACTTTTGGACTCAAATATCGTTTTCAGGCACCCCAGGGCACAGAACAGAATACTTTGCGCTGAGGGACAGATCAGTAGACACAACACCCCAGCGGGGAGCCCTGACTGGGGCACCTGAAGTCCTAGGGGATGAAAGGAGGGCAGGTCTGGGTTTTTCCCAAAGAATATGTCCACCATTACTGTCTAGACCTGCTTGTGTGGGAGAGCAGGGAACAGGGCGTAATGTACCTGTCTTTCCTTTTTATTCCTGGTTTCACGACTTTAGTGGAAGTGTCCAATTGTCTAGAAAACAACAATTTTAAAAAACGTGTGACATCTGATATTTTGAATCGTTAAGAACCTTTCTGAAAAGAATTTTAAAATTTTGTTTTTAAACTAAAGTTTATATTCAATATTATTTTGTATCAGTTTTAGGTGTACAGCATAATGATCATGAACTTTACAAAGCTTTCCCCTGATATTTCCAGTGCCCACCTGGCACCGTACCTAGTTTTCACAATATTATTGACTATATTCCCTATGCAGTACTCTACATCCCCGTGACTTTTTGATTGCCCAAAGAGAAAGTATCCCTTTTCAGAGTAAATCACTTGTCTTGATAAAAATGTATGTAATTTTTTATAGTTTAAAATTTTTTTTATTTTAGTTTATTCAGTACAGTTTCTATCCTCTATTCCCATTCCAGCCCACCCACCCATCCCTCCCCTCCTCCCTCCCATTTCCAAGCCCCCTAGTTTTGTCCATGTGTCCTCTATATTTGTTCCTGTAAGCCCTTCCTTTCTCCCCTGAAATTCCCCTGAAATTCCCTCCCCTCCCCTCTCCTCTCTACTCACTGTCAGCCTGTCCTCTATTTCAGTGTCTTTTGTTATATTTCACTTGTTTCTTTGTTTTGTCGTTTAGGTTCCTGTTAAAGGCGAGATCATATGGTATTTATTTTTCAATGCCTGGCTTCTGTATGTAATTTTTAACAAAACAAGTGGTCGTTGCTCTGGACTCAGCCCTTCCTTGGGTCCATTTGCTGTGGCAGTTCCCTCCTCTCCCACGGGCAGTCCCAGATTTCTGCACTTTCCAGCCTGACGGGCCAGTATTCAGGGCCACCTGTGCTGTTACTTGGCTGATCCAAATTTCTCCGACAAAAGCAGTTCATGGACCTATTTTTTACCAGAATTGACCTGCTTTGCATCTCATCCCATCAGGCTTCTACTGTTTCTTTCTAAGGGTTAATACTTCTTCTTGGCTTAATGCAGGATGTCTCCCAAAGTAAACTTCACCTTTAACAAGGATCCTCTGGAAACACCACAGCACCTAACCTAAAGAAAGGTTCCTAGTGCAGAGGATTGAGGAGTCAAGAATGAATGTTTTACAGTGAAAGAAACATTAGATTTTGAGTACAAAGACTTAGGTTTCAGTCCCAGCTATGTTATTTATTACCTGTATGGCCTTCAGCAGGTCACTTAAATTGTTCAAGCATTTGTTGCTACACGCTCACCCTATCTGATGTGCTGGAAATACAAGTAACAGAATAATATATTCAAATAATACTATAGTGTTCTCTACAAACCTGACACTGAATTGTTGACTATGTGGACAGACTTAGGGGCCAGGGCCCTTTGAGTGACCTTCAGATCGCACTGCACGCTGCCTACGCCACAGCCATTTAGAGCTGTGCCTATGCACGGGGATCAGAAAATAGATTTGGAATAACAAGTGACTGCCGCGATCACAGAGGAACTATTATTAAAAGTACCACTTTGATTAAAAATGTCAGTTCTGAGAAGCTTTTAATATCTTCCACCAGTGTTAAACTGACATCAATGACATTTCAATATTAATTTCTAAAAGTTGGTTTTCGTTTATATCTTTATTTAACTGAGCTTTGCATATTGTCAATTTGTAAAAGACAATGGCTTTCAGTCATCCTTTAGTTCACAAAGAAATCTGTTTGAAAATTAGCACATCAACCTCTATACACTGTGAACAGTTATAAATATTTTGCCAATAGTTGAATGCTCAGGCATTTTACCATATAGATCATAAGTACTTCTAGGAGATTTTTCTTCTCATAAATTAAAATATGCATTTATTTAGACTATTCCTAAATAAGCGTACAGTTCAAAATTAGGTCTTCCATGATAGATAAAATTGATATTTTTATGTCCACCTCAGAAAATTAGAGGATTTGCTATGAAACCAAGAATAAATGGCATGCACTCACTTGGCCAAAACCTATAGCGCACCTTTTATTTACGAGACTCTTCACCCGAAAGGCACATATCAGTGCATAAGATAGACAATCAGTTTCTGTACTCACAGAGCTCTCATTCTGCAGTATAAAAAAATATAATCCGAGATGAATGTGTAACCAAATGGGTCTCTGAACTCTTACAGATGAGTTCATGTGTCTCTATGTATGTATATATGTATCGTACATTTTGAAGCCAAGAGAAAATATATGTTAAGATAAAGTGAGAAGGGAGAAATGGACTGTCAGTTCTTCCCATGCTGAAATTATTCCCTTAGGCATTTACAAGGCCAAAAATGTTATTGAATCATAAATTTTTTCCCCTCAGTACTCCATTCCTTCAAAATCTCTCAAATCTCAAATCTGACACTTCCCCCAGGATGATACCACTCAGTTTTATAGGAAGTTGCTGCTAGATGAAGCACACTTACGTTGATCTAAGATGTCACATCAGTTCTAGGCTCCTCACTAGTCATGCAATTTCCACTTAAGTTCTCCAATTCGTATGTCAACTTCGCCTTCTTGCTTTTCTCAATCTGCCATCTGATATGCCCCTTCCTCTGTTTCTTAGCAACATGGAGCTCCTTCCCTATATGGTTCATCAACCCTTTTACTAAGCTCTCTACTCCTGGTTTCTATAAAATCACTTCTCATCTTTCTCATCTCTTCTTCCGTCTTTCTCTCCAGCTCCCCATCTCTTTATAAAATACCTGATATTGAAGACGAAAAAGGCAGTTCAACCTCTTGGAAACATTACCTGAATAATGCAACCAGGCAACCGTTCTTGAAAGAGATCACTGATCAGACCGTGAACACCAGAACCCTCTCCAGATGTCTTTGTTTGGCTGGCTTCAGGGCGGAGATAACTAATGGTTCAGTGAATGCCATTTCTACCATTAAAAACCTTTATATACCTTACTGACAGTGAAACATTAACATTGTCAAGAAGAAAGTTGGCATCTTTGAAAACACAGCCTCAAAAATATGCTTCTTTTATTCAGCATATTGCTCTTCATGTTATCTTTCTTCAGGCTCTGTTTTTCATAACAATGATTAAATTTTAATTTAAAATCATAATATAGTATTTTGTAGGTTTTAAAATAATTTTTACCTATCATCTCATAAGAAATAGGATGATGATGATGGTGACCTACACCTATTTTGCATAGCAGCAGAATGTGTAACTTGTCCTTGACCACCCACTTAAGTGGCAGGTTGAGAAATGAAATTCAAGCTTTCTGAGGTGAGAACATGAGATTATTTTTACCACAATAGCACATGGTAGTGTCCAAATTGTTTATAAACCTTTTAGTTTATACTATCTTCATAAAAAATTACTCACTAAAATCCGTCCCTTTTGTCTTGTAAATGGAATCACCTTTATTGATATACATTTTATCTGGTAAAGACAAAAGTACAGATGATTTAGTCAAGATACTTGGATTCAAATTATCTACTCATCTGTTATAAGATGCATAACCTTTGGTAATTTAGACAATTTACTTAACTTTTCTGGGGCTTAGTTACTACCTCAACTATAAAATGGGAATAATAACACCAGTTTCATTGATTGCTTAAGGGATTAAATGATAACAATCCATATTAAATAATAAATATTAGCTTTTATTATTACTTATTATTGTTCTGAGAGCTGCTAATATCTCTTCTATTCTTTAAAACTTAGCACTTAATATATTCTTCTTTTGGTAAATCTGAGGTCCTGACAGTGTGAAGTACTTAGAGTCCATTGAAAATGTAATTGATGTATATTAATCTCTAATACTGAGGCTATCTAATTCAATCCAATAACACATGAATTTAAAATTTTAGTCAATCATTTAAAAAATGATTTCACCTTTAAGACACAGAGGGGCAATTTGATACTTGTGAAAACAAATGAGTGATGGCAGCCTGATAAGGACATTTCAATTTTACCAACTTCTCTTTGTATAATTTTCAATCTGATTGTAATTATTTCTAAACAATACATAGTTGAGGAATTGTTTTAGGAACACTAGAATTATTTTGACTGTGATGCCCCATTTTATCATGACTCTGTCGTGCAGAGTAATTACCCCGTGTGGTCATTTAGGCCAGAAATGGGGATTTCACGTTGACAATGTTGGACTTGTTCTTTTCTGTAGTGATTAATATCAATATATTTAATCAAAATATTTTATCTAGGATAAATGCAAACTACAATGATCATTAATTTTAACAAATCTTCTGTCTTCAGAGAAGAAGAGAAGGACTCATCTTCTCCTCTTAGTTCCAGAATTTCTTAATTGTGTGATTTAGGGCAAGTAAATTTTTCTGAGTTGAGAGTCTTCACCTGCAAAAAGGGAATTATACCAGTTTTGTGGAATTCCTAAAAAGTTAACTGATACTTCATATTTTATTGTGGATGTATAAGATTTAAAAGCTGTAAAGGTATATATAAATGCATGGTTTTTATGGTGTGAATATGTGCAACAGTCAGAGTTATTTCTATCACGTGGGTCTTGTTGAAAAGCAGAATTATTTTATTTCTAACTTCCAGTGAAACTTCTGCAGAACACTTCTTTTTCCTTCTTACATAAATGCCTTCTAGTGGCATTTCTTTTAAGAGCAAAAAACTAAGGTGCCTACGGTGGCTAGAATAGAGATAACGTAAATTTTTACTGGCGTCCTTTATCTTTGCCACACAGAAGGCTAACGAGAAAACTGGGTTCTCATGCTTCATCATGCTTCCATTTCTGCACACTTTCGGATGACTTGCTATCACTTCTGGCTTTTAAAGCCCAAAGTCTACCCTGAAGATCTGACAAAGAAAAAGAGCTAGAAATATTATGAGGCTGTGAATTGACTCCCTCAAGGGTTTTCATTTCTTGGTCATCAAATTGGAAATGATTGGACCCATTCCATGTTATATTCTCTTTGGCACTTAGCTCTATAACCCCAAGGTTCTGGGGAGAGTTTTTGTTAATAGCACGTAGACATTGAATCTAATTTATTTTGCTTGACCTGGCAATTAGTTCTACTTATCCCCATCCCTTAGCCCTTATTTCTATTCTTCAACTGTGGCAAGATGGACAGCTAGAAATAATTTGCTATTTTAGGATTTAGTAAAATGCAGCTAACCTAAAAAATAATTGGATACTAAGCAGAGTTTGTCCTTCACCTTTCTTGAACCAGGAAAGGGTTTCATGGGAAAAATTGTCCATCATTCTATAATGCATACAGGACTTGGATGGTAATTCTAGATATATAGCCATTTGAGATGAACATATATTTTGTCTTTGATTTAACCCTTCACACTTCTCTAATTGTTACATATAGCAACCAGATATTTTCTTTGCAAATGACAGGAATTGACCCTAGCTCTCTTAAAAGAGAGAAAAGTACAGTATTTATAAGAAATTTAGCAAAGAATCAGAGAGTCAATGGCAGGCTGGAGATCAAGATTTGGGAACTGAAAAACAATGAAGACAGTACAATGAGAATCAAAAAGACAAATAAAATAACTCTTTGCAGGAGCCATCTCAACAGGAAGCCATTGGCTTTATAAGCCCCAGAGTCAACGGTCCCCGTAGAGGCACCCGATTGACTGAGGCTTTGTCCTGTTCCTGTACTTGTTGCCACTCTAGATAGTCAGTTTCTAATAAATGTCAAATAGTGAATGAATAAATGAAGAATGAATGAATGAAGTTGTTGGATTTGTAGTCATAAAAACTTCACTTGAGCCACTTCTAGATGTCAAGGCCATAGCCTGAATATCATTTTAGTTTCTAACACCTACAATGAGCTAATGTAAATCATAGATCATTTTTTTCTGTCTTCAGTTCAATGGGTCATTATAACTGACTCCATTTCCTTTCAGCCCCTATTTATCCTTGTTGAGAAGAAAGGATGCTTGACTGGGCTGATGATACCACAAGTAGGCAGAATGCCATTTGTTACCTTACTAGTAGTGTCTGATTTTCATTGTCTTCAAAGGTCTCCTGAAACTTCATAAGTGATAGGCACAAGAAGCAGTAGGAAAACATTAACAAGAGAGTTCTAATTGTATTGAAAGTGTTTGAAATAAAAATATATATGATGAGAAAAAGAAGTATCCTAGGTTGATTTTTTTAAATGAGTGTTTTGTGGCATCACAGTGAGGATCTGGGAGTACATCACCATGTATAAGACACTCATCTACCTAGACCAAACTTATTGTCCATGAAAGGCATAAATGCACTATTTTTTAAATTTATAAATATATTAAGATCTATACTGAGCTCTATCCACAGTAACCCCTGGGAAATGAGACATTTTCTCATCTCTGGGTGAACTCCTCTAACCCCCAGGCTATAATGCTATCTCTATAGCAATGACTTCCAAATCCTTATCACCAGCCCTGACCCACTCTAGAAATTCAGGCTCCTATTTCCAGCTGCTTGAGATCTCCAAAAGGAACACAGACAAAGCAGAACTCTTGAATCTCCCCAAATCCTCTTCTTCCTAAACCTTCCCAATCTTACCAACTTTCTTAAGCCCCAAATGATCGGTCCCTTTCTCTTCCTCACAATTACAATCTAGCAAAAAAAACCGATGGTCTCTGACTAGAAAACGCACACCTCCCAGATCTAGCCCGTCCTTTCCATCTCCATGACGATGAGCCAGCACAGCTGCCCCATCTTGCTGGCCTTCTGTCATTTTCTCTTACCCCTTAAATATGCCTTTCACACAGCAACCAGGATTATCTTCTTAAAATGTGAGCCTAATCATATTGCTTCTGTGATTCACACTTTCCAGTGATCATCAATTGCACTTAAAATGAAATCAGGCTCCTTTCTCTGGTTTCTAAGCTTTATACCATCTGACCTTAGCTTCAGAATGCAGCTCATTTTGTATCATTCTCTACCAGACCAAATTCATACCTGCTTTCTGTTGGTCTTTTGAACTGTAGATACTTTTTACTACCTGTTGCTGCTTCAGGCATTAGTCTCGTCTCTAAACATATGACTGATTCTTTCCTTTCACTTAGATCTCAGCTTAAATATCTTCCCCTTAAAGAAACATTTTCTGGGCAGCCAATGCAAGGTAACATCTCCATCACTATCTATCTTATCATATCTTCTACTTATTAGCGTACAGTGGTGAGGACTGCCACAACAAGGTAGCATAGACTGGATGTTTCAAACAACAGAAGTTTACTTTTTATAATTTTGGAAACTGCAAGTCTAAAGTAAAATGGTCAGTAATGGTGATTTCTTCTGAGGCCTCCCTCCTTGGCTGGTAGGTGTCCCCCTTTTTTCAGCGTCTTCACATAGTCTTCCTTCTGTATGTGTCTGTGTCCCAAACTCCTCTTTTTATAAGGCCCCTTATTGGATTGGGGACTAACCTAGTGACCTCATTTTAACTGAAGTACCTCCTTAAAGACCCTATCTCCAAATGCACTCACATTCTGAGTTCCTGGGGGTTAGGAATTCAACATATGAATTTTGGGGTGATATAAATCACTTCATAACAGTTGTTAATTTGCTTATTAAATATATCACACACATACCCACATACACACATGTACCTACATCACATAGAAAATTAGTTTTTCTACTAATTTTCAAAAGCAGGGACATCACCTGTCTTAAAAACTATATCTCTTGCACTGAAGTGTGCCTAGAACATAATGGGTATAACATTTAAAGTCTAGGACTCAGCCCTGGCTGGTGTGGCTCAGTGGCATGAGCCGTGGCCTGAGAACCAAAGGGTTTCTGGTTTGATTCCTGGTCAGGCACACACCTGGGTTGCAGGCTAAGCCTCTGATTGTGGGTGTGCAAGAGACAACCAATTATGTTTCTCTCATACATATTGATGATTCTTTCCCTAATTTCTCCCTCTCTTCCCCTCTCTCTAAAAAATAAATAAAATCTTTTAAAAAATAAAGTCTAACATTTACTTGCAATTCATTAATTCCTTATTAATATTAGTATATATTAGTATTATAATATTCCTTCAAAAAGAATACTATATTGTTTATTCTCCACTCACAACTTTTTAAAAAATATATGTGTAATAAAACAACATTATTTAACAATTAAGAAAGTTTCGAATTTAAAATACCTGATAAATTCACAATATATGCATTTTAAGAGGCATTTAAGTTCAAATTGCTCTTAGAAATATTATTGACATGGGAGAAAGGAAGGAAATAGTTTCTATTTTACTTTAGTAAAATCTGTTTATGTCAAAGTTTATATTCAAATTCTACATGAATATTTTCCTAATTGATTTTTGTTATTACTTTTCATAAATTTTCTGGTTAAAAAAAGAATAGTAATTTATTCAACAGATGTTAAGCCCTATTTAATTAATTAAGTGAAAGTAATGATTTTTTATTTGGTGCTGTTACACTATGTTATCAACAAAAATAACTTGAGCGAATCAAGATGCTCATTCAAGTGAGTGAGTGATAGATAGACAGGAAGGTATGTCACCTAATTGTTCCAATGACTTTTATTTACCTTTACATGTAAATGTGCACAAATACACATAAATGTACACATAAATAAACATATGGTTTGGTCCACATGAAAATGAATACTGTAAGTAAAAATTTAAGAGTAAGAAATTTCACAAGATAAAGTTAAATGTATTATCTCCATTGAAAGCACAAAAAAAGAATCCTGATTTTTTTAATCCCCAAATATGTGCAGCTTCCTCCTCGTGTAGCGAGGCAGCCAGTCACAGGCCCCAAAGGTGTTTTAACGGGCTCAGGTCTTCACTTGCTAAATCTGAGAAATCTTAGATAAGCTTCCTGTCCTCTCTACATATTATTTCATCTCAAAAGTGAAGTTAATAGCATTTATCTCATTAGGAATTGGGTTGCCATGAAATGAAGTTGTGTAGGACAAAGCTCAGCATGGAAACTCAAATATAATAAATACTTAATGATTATAACTTTTATTTTTATTAATATAGAGAAGTACCATATTTTTCAGACTAGAAGATGCACCTTTTCCCCCCCAAATTTGGGAGGAATAAGTGGTTGTTAATGCTGCTGTTGAGTTCGGTTTACATTTACATTGGTGAAATATTATGTTATTTATGTTATTAAATATTTTACCACAATTTTTGCTTCAAAATTTTTTTTCCTATTTTCCTCCTCTAAAACCTAGGTGCATCTTAGGGTTTGAAAAATATGGTACCTGGAAATTTTTATTTTACTAAAAGATAGCTTCTAATAAAAAGACAAAATAGATATTTTTATTTCTTTGTGTTGAAAGATAGAAAATATTTGTACATTTGCAGTATGAAACTATGTGATTAAAAAGATGAAAATAAATCATGAGGTGTAGATTTCCATCTGGGGCCCATGGTCATTTGCCAGTTTTCACCCCAATTTTGGGCTCTATCAACCCAGAAAAAATAATTAAATTATCTTCTATATAAAATTAGCATTACCTTTACATTTTAAGCTATTTCTCAGGTATCCTTTCAATTAAAATATAATTTAATGCCATCAGAAAAAACAAAAGCAAAAAATAATTTGCCATGATAAGAAGGAAAAAGTTATAATAATGTTGACTTACCAATGAAAAAATATGGGACCATGAGACCAATAACTACATGTAAGATATGGAAACTTCATAGATAACAAGGGATTTATCCACTTTTCTGACAGTACTAATAAAATGCTATTTTCAGCAGGATGGCTAAGTATTCTTTAAGGCTAATTAAAATGACAAATGCTAAAAAAAATGAATGCGTGTTAAAAAATAACCAAATGAGGTAATCATGACAGTATGGTATTTTGAAAAGAATAGACAAATCAATCAATAGAACATAATAAAGAGTCCAGAAATAGACCCACACAAATGTAGACAACTGATATTTGGTGAGTGAGCAAAGGCATTGCAATGGAGCAAAAATAATCTTCTCAACAAATAGTGCTGGAACCACTGGACATCCATGCAAAAAAGAAAATGAATCTAGACACAGACCTAACTTCCTTCACAGAAATGAACTCAAAATAGATTACAGGCTCAAATGTAAAATGCACAATTATAAAACTCCAAAAAGATAATATAGGAGAAAACCTAGATGATCTTGGCTTCTTAGATACAACACCAAAGCACAATTTATAGATGAAAGAATTGATATGCTTTACTTAATTAAAATTTAAAAAAACCCTCCTGCTCAGTTGAAGACAATGTCAAGAAGATGCAAATACAATACACAGACTGAGAAAAATATTATCAAAAGACCTATCTGATAAAGGAGTTGTACAAAATACAAAAAAAAAACTCTTAAAACTCAGTAAGAAAACAAGCAATCCTATTAAAAATGGTCCAAAGACCTTAATAGACACTTCGCAGATGGCAAATAAGCATATGAAAAGATACTCTACATCCTCTGGCATCCAGGAAATACAAACTAAAAGAATAATGACATACCACTACACAACTATTGGAATGGCCAAAATCTGGAACACTTACAGCACCAAGTACTGGCAAGGATGGGGGGCAACAGGAAGTCTTAGACGTTGCTGGTAGGAGGGCAAAATGATACTTTGGAGGAGAGCTTGGTGGTTCTTACAAAACTGAACATACTTTTACCATAAAATTCAGCAATTGCATTTATTGCTGTTTACCCAAATGAAGTAAAATTTATATCCACACAGAAATGTACGTGTAGCTGTTTATGGCAGTTTTATTCATAACTGCCCAAACTCAAAAACAACCAAGATGCCCTTCGGTTGGTAAATAAACTGGTATATCAGAACAATGGAATATTATTCAATACTACACAGAAATGAGCAAGGAAGTTATGAAATGATATAGATGGACCCTAAATGCATATTTGTAAGTAGAAGAAATCAATATGAAAATGTTACTCACTATATGATTTCCAAACCAATGACATTCTGGAAAAGGAAAACTATGGAGACAATAAAAAGGTCAGTGATTATCAAGGGTCAGAGGACGGGAGGGATGAATACATGGAGCAGGGAGAACTTTTAAGCAAGTGAAATCCCACTCTGCATGTTACTATAAAGGTAGATACACATCTTTACAAATTTGTCCAATCCATAGAATGCACAACATCAAAAGCGAACTTAAATGTCCATTCTAGACTTTAGGTGATTATGGTATATTGATGTCAGTTCATTAATTGTAACAAATGTATCATTCTCATGGAGATATTTATACCTGGGGTGGAGGGCAGCTATGAAATAAAATCCTTAGAAAAGAAGTTTTCATGGAGGAAGTAAGACTTCACTGAGTTTCCAAGGATCTGTAGGATGAACAGAAAGGAAGAGAATGACTGTTTCGTATGTCAGATTTGTCACCGTGTTGAAGTATACCTAAGGAAGAGAGGTTGTAGAAGCAGACAGCCTAATCAGATTCCAGAGTCTGCTTCCATTAGTTGTGTGTCTGATGAGCTAGATGCTGTACTAAGAATCTTAAATACCTTCTTGTATTTGACCATTAGAAGAGTTTTAGAAAGCTGAAGTTGTTAGCCTCATTTTATAGATAAAGAAAATGCAGAATTAAAGAAATCAAAGTCAAATCCCTAATTATATGGTAACGCTGTAATCTTAACCCAGATCTCTCTGGTTCTCAATTTATGCTCTTCCCCCTATATCAAGCTCTCTTTGCACACTCAGACATGACATTTATTTCTGCATGTTTAACTTTGATCTTACTTGAATAAAAGTAAAATTAAGGTGTATACATTTGGCTAATATTCACAGTCCTGTTTTTTGGGAAGGTGATGCTTTTATAACAAATAATTTTTAGTAGTTACATTTACATAATCACAAATCAAAACAATCAAGTACACACAGAAAATCTTGCCTCCACCCTTGTCTTTTCTCCTCATTCTTTCCTCTACCCATTCTAAGTAGTGATTATATTAGTTTCCTGTTTGTCCTTTCATTCCATGATTCCTTAACACAAGCAAATACGAATACATAGTCCTTCCTTATCTACACTTATCAGCACCTTGCTCTTTTAACTAGCAATCTATCATGGAGATCATCCTTTATCAGTTAATAGCTGTCCTCTACATTCTTTGTTAGAGTTGTGTAGTAGTCTATTGTGTGGATGTGCTATAATTTAGATAATAGATGGTGCTCTCTCAAACTGGTATTGTTCTGATCTTTTGATATTAAAACACTAACTCAAAAACCAAAACACTAATTCAAAAGAACATAAGCACTCTTATGTTCACTGCAGCATTATTTACAATCTCCAAGATATGGAAACAGCCCAAGTGCCCATCAATAGATGAGTGGATAAAACAACTATGGAACATTTACATACTGGAATACTACCTGGCCTTGAAGAATAAAATGTTGTCCTTTGCTACAGCATGAATGGACCTGGAGAATATTACACTAAGTGAAATAAGCCAGTCAGAGGAACACAAATGCCATATGATTTCAACTATGTGTGGAATCTAATGGACCACTGAACGAACAAAGAAAACAGAGACAGACTTCTAGATAGAGAGCAGGCTGACAGTTATTGTGGAGGGAGGGTAGGGGGTAGAGGGGTTGAGCAAAAAGGAAAAATGACTCATGGACATGGATAACTATGTGGTGATTACAGAGAGGAGAGGGATATAAGGAGGTTAAACAGTAATGGAAAAATACAATGAGAATTAATTTTGAACATTTCAAAGAATTTTTAGTGTCACAATAAGGAATCTTATAAAGGTGTTATATATATAGCTATATTTGTAGAATAGATTTCCAGAATGAGACTACAAAGGTAAATACATCTGCAGATCTAGTAAATATTGCCAGTCTCCCTTCTATGAAGTTACATCATTTTGCATTTCTACCAGTAATTTATCAGAGGTCCTCTTTCTCCATGACCTCCACAACAGAGAGTGCTCTCACACTTGTGGATTTCTGACAACCTGGTGGGTAAGAAAATGAGATTTCAGAGTGGATTTTATGTTTCCCATTTTATTAGTGAATGCACTTGTTTGAACATCTTTTTATAATATTGTATTTTATGTTCTGTGAGCTATTTCAAGCTCTTTTGCCTATTTCCTTTTGTATTCATTGGTCTTTTTCTTCTCACTTTGCAAGACTGCTTCATAAACTAGGGAAATTCATTTTTTTTTTGGTCTGGATATGAGATGCAAATATTTTTCCCTGAGTTTCAAAATGTAATTTTTTGTTTATAATGTTTTACTGTAATGTAAAAGTGAGTGTGTGCGTGTATTGTCGAATTTATCAGTCTTTGTTGGTTTCTAGATTTTAAGCCCTAATTACAATAGGCCTTCCCTACTCTGTGGTTTTAAAGGAATTCTCCCAACTTTTCTTCTGAGAAGTCTCCACAAACATGAATTCTCTTTAAGACATAGAAATAGTGCTCACACTGCCAGTTTAGTGAAAGCAGTTCGTTTCAAGTTCAATTGCAGTAAGCACCTACAAAGTGTCAGGCAGAACATACACACAATAAATGATAAGACTCTGACCCTGTCTCTGGATTGAGCACAGCCTCATCTTGACACACTATGTATCACAAAAGGGCTCTGTAGGGAAAGCTATGGCAGCTCAGATATGGACACAGGACAACCTGGTCTACAAACGCTTTCCTGAAACAAAGGACGGTGCTTTGTAACTCTAGGGAGACAGCATGAAAGAGATTATTTTTGAAGGGGAAAAACAACTAAACCAATACCATGGCTAAACTGTACACAGTTTTCTTAATGGACAATTTTATTTGTACATTAATTCAACAATTATTTCACACAGTAGCTGTAAAGATAACTAGAAAAAAGACATATAATAGGCTGATTTGTATTATGGCTCCAAAAATTTTTCTAAAACCTTTGTTGCAGGGTCTATGTTAATAACCCAGGTAATCTCCTTTGACATGCTAATTCTGTCTCGGATTTAGATTATCCTTCTCTTGAGTTCCAACCTAATTTTTTTCTTTCATAACAGTGACCAGAAGGCCTAGCCTGTCATTGATTTTCTTCTGTAGTTTTTTTCTGTTTTGTTTTGTTTTGTTTTACTAAGGAAAGTTAATATTCAGTGACCAAATTTATCCTCGAGCCAACCAGCAAGAAAGGGCAGCTCAGCTGCCATTGGTTTATTGATCAACTCTTCTGCTTACTGTGAGTGAATTATAGGATCACTGACACAAAATAAGATAGTTGGTAAACAAAACTGGTTCCTGGAAAATAGAACACAATTGTCTTCAGATTTTGAGATGTAGACTCCAGAGCAGCGGGCTTCAGCCTTTCTGGCACCAGGGACCAGCTTCGTGGAAGACAATCTTTCCAGAGACGGGATAGCAGATGGCTTCAGGGTGATTCAAGCACATTGTATTCCAGCTCACCTCCTGCTGTGCCGCCCAGTTCCTAACAGGCCATGGACCCATATTGGTCTGTATGGACCCCCAGAGATTGAAGACCCTTGCTCTAGAACATTCATGTGTCCAAAATCAGATCTGGATCACCTCTGTCTGAGTGCTTCTTACCACCCTCTCCCATCATTGTTCTGCAGTCACCTCCAGAGAGGCCTCCCCCAATCTATCGACATCCCAAAGCCCCTCCCTATTTCATGATCTTATTTGTTGACTATCCATTTTTATTCACACACACAACTACCTTAACTGATTGTCATGTTGCCTTTTCTCTGCTTTCCTTCGATGAGATATAAGCTCCATGACAACGAAGACCAGATCTGGTTTGTTACCTATTGCACCCTCAGTTCCTGTAACAGTGCCCGGAACATACTAGGTACTCAATAAAAGCTTGAAGAAAAAATAAGTACAAAACGCTATGGTAAAATGTTTTTCCCTGAGGGATGGCATACACTCTTGACTAGGAATAAAGGCTCTATTCCTTTTAAGATGCTCTAATACTTGATAAGATTATCAAAATCACAGCAAGTTTCAGTTATGATAAAAATGTCAATCTGGTAATAGTTGTTTTTTTAACAGCACCTATGAGAAATCCTAAAATATAAATCCACGGGTTAAATTACAACAGAAGTTACTTGCGGCAAAATGTAAATTAAGTTGTTCCTTCAATTGTCTCTTATGTCTCTGGGAAAAGAATTCAATGGAGAGAAAGGTTTTCCCTTGTGAGTAACTGGCAACATTTAAACAGGCAGAATGGGAGCACGATGATTTACACAGCAGTTACCTGAACTCTCTGACGATAGCATCTACTTAATCATTGTCAGCTCGGAAGTGAATCTCTGGGCTCCTTCCTTTTATTTATACATGTGGAAGATTTGCTTAATTTCTTTAGGCTCCAATTTATCATAAAATAATGGTGTTCATTTCCTTGAAATAAAATCCTTAGACAATTTAAAATGATGAATACAAAGGCATAATGTCTATATTAAAATATTGTGGCATTTACTGCAAAGTAAATCTGAAGTTTATTCTGCTGACATTTATATAAGAGAAAAAAACAAGATTTAGTTATGGCTTTAGAGATGATGGTTAACTTTGTGGATTACAAAGTGTGAGATTCTGAAATGAACTTTTACAAATTGATTCTAATTGTTTGCCATGTTATTTTGTTAAAGAATGCCAAAGGGGTGATGCAAAAATGATTCACGGATTTTCCCACAGCAAAGATTTGATTTGGCAGGTGCGTTCAGGCACCAGGCATGAAAAAGCATAACAAATTGGAAGAGATTTCATGAGGCAGGTGGGAGCCAGTGAATCAGAAGATTTTCTCTGTTGAAACCATAGTTTTATTTATTCTCTGGACTTTCTGCAATATGTAGTTTGTAATTTGTAAAAAAGAAAACAAAATTTTAAAAATGAATATAGCATACACATTGCTTACATAATCTACTTAAATCAATATGTTTTTAAATGTTATGTTACGAACAGCTAAAAATATAAATACCAAGAATGAAAATAATTCACCATGGAATCACACCATTTAACTCTTTTCTTCTAGGTGTAAGAAGCATTCAGAGAGCTGAAAACTGAAAGGTTTGCTAGTTCTCCTTAATCTTTAAAAAAATTTTGTGCACGGAAAAAAAATATGTGCATGAAAGAAGTTTGAACTTATTACAAATTATATACCTTGGTGATTTAATCTTCTTCTATTAATTAGTCCTGTATTTTAATTTCCTTTGTTTCTATAAATCCTGGATAGCTACAAAGAAGAAAGTGAAGTCATTAACTGCAGAAAGGTTGGATTGTCAATACTTTATTCTAGTGGAGACTGGATATTCTAGTGTACAAAATGCTAGCACAGCTCAAAATCTTCCTGATAATGTGCGCTCTTCACAAAACACAATGAACACAAAGTTCATTGACTTTGTCATCAAGCCAGAAATTGTACTCTTTGGCACTAACAAAGCAGACGATTTTGTGTCACTCAACAAGTCAAACATGCTTTTCAGAGGTGGGATGTGGAGAAGGGTGGGAAAACAATGATGGAGTTACCTGAAGAGTGACAGAAGGCTCATTAAAGCAGCAGTCTATCTAACACAACAACAGAAGCAATCAAGGCCAAGGTGGGTGTGAAGGAAGCCAATGAGTAGAAGGTTTCTCTCTGCAAAGAAAGGGCGGTTGTACAAGGGCTGAAAATCTAGACTCTTGAAAACCCTTAGATTCCCCTTAGACCTGCTCAATGCTCCAGGAAAGACTTTTAGGTTACTTTGCTCTCGTTTCATCTTAAGCATGTCAATTCACAAAATGCTTCTTATTAACCAAATCTGAACTTTAAGCATCTAAGAAGAAATCTCCCAGCTTGTATCTTGAAGGAAATGGAGTAAAGCTTTTCTTGCTCAGAAAAATCCAGTACACACAAATGACAGATATGCCTGAATGCATTCTGTAGTTACCAGGAATCTGAAGCAATGCTATTATCTATTGCAGTGGAGCAAACTATCCCAAACTTACTGGTCTAAAACCACAACTACTTATGTTGCTTACAAATCTGCAGTTTGGACAGAGCTCTGGCCTTGCCAGCTCTGGTGGCTAAAAGGTTAGTTACTCAATAACTGGGGGGTTGAAATCGTCCAATGTCTCACTTACTTACATATCTGGGGATCGATGCTGGCTGCCAGTCAGGGCCTCAGCTGGGGTTGTTGGCTGGATTGTGGGACTGGTAGTTTTCCTCAGAGGATGGTGGTTGGCTGTGAAGAGCCACTAGCTCAAGCCAGGGAGCAGGAGTCACACGTTTCTTAAGAATTCACTGGCACAGTGTCATTTGTGTTGTATTCTATTAGTCAAGCAGTCACAGAGCCCAGGACCAAAGGCACAGGCACAGCCCCTGCTTCTCACTGGGAAAAGTGTCAAAGAATGTCAAGACCACTTTTGAAAACCACCCCAAGTAGCAATTCCATTGCCATTTCCTCAAGGATGAAGTTGACATTTTTCCTGAAGAATCTAAAATGATCCCCTCTTCTCAATAAATTGTTCAGATGTGAGCTGATGAAACAATATGCAAATTATTTCAATACTTAAAGGGTTTAGAAAACAGACTTCAAAGTCACTGGACACATTTCACCTCATTAAGCAGTTCAGTTTATTAGGGTGTTAGGCAAAATACTTTATTGTAATATTAATAACTATGTAAAGCCATGTTTTGAAAAGCATAATCTGATCACCGTGGTATCTGAGTGTCTAAAATAATAACCATAAAGGTCATATTATAAGGTGGTGGGTCACCATCTACCTTTGGGATGGGAATTCATGTCAGAGGCATCTTTCATGAGAGGCTGTTCTCCAATAATTCTTGGTGGTTACCGTGTCCTCAGAATGTGGGAAATTACGTGAGACGCGTGCTGACTAGCTAAGGAAGGGAGGGAAATGAGGTCTGGCCATGAAAGTAAAGAGACACTGTTAGCTGCCCTAAGGATATGAAAAAATCCATTCACATACCTGTAATTGTAAGATTTAGGTACAAATGTATTAATCTGGAATTTTAAGCTAATTAATTACTTCAACTTGTACTGTATCTGACTAGAAAAGATTTAATTAATTTAACCCAGAAAATGTTCTCGATCGTTATATAAATGACTATTTCCTGATGTCACAGTATGCGTTTGTACCCCAGCTTACCCAAAGCAAGTTGTCTTTTCTTCTTATATCTCAGGTTTCAAGAATTATGTTAATTACAATTCTTGATTAGTGGCACAGCATTCATTTACCAATTATTTCTTGGTTACTTATTTATACCTGGAGCTTTTCTAGGCACCCAGGATACATCAGGGAACAGGCAGTAATCTTTGCTTCTTAGAAATTATATTCTAGTAGGGAGAGGCAGATAATAATAAATTCATAATATAAACTTCTACTTTATTATGAATTTATTTTATTATTTATTTTATTTTTATTAAATGTATTTATTTGCATATAACATGTGCTGATTATTCTGTCTGCCACCCCTCTCCAAATCCATTCTCTGCCTTGGGCTGGGCCCTTGGCCAGCAGGCTTTCTGCTGAATTTGGCCATGTGAGGTAGAAGTCAGGTTACTCCTTCCCCACTTCCTCGCTGCTTTAGGCTGCATCTCTGGCAGGCTGTAGTCACACAGCCTGATGGTTGTCTTTCTCTCACAAGGCTCTGGCTCACTCTAAACTCCAGTGGCACCATTCCCTCCCTTTGTTCTCTCTCCGGGTCTCTAGCCATCTCAATATTCTTTGTCAGTTCCCTTAAATTGGATCACAGTGTGACAGTTAGTCCTTCCATTAAAGTCTCTTGAGTTATATTCCATTTACGACTTCTGAAATATTTGCTTTCTGCTAAGATTCTAACTGATCATAATGTTAGACTGAGGGAAAACAACAATGAGTGCAAGACAGAGGGACCAGGAGTCAAGGCGTCAGAGTAAGCCTCATGGAGAAAGGTGACTTTGAGTTTGACTTGAAGGAATCCGTGTATTGCCCTATTTATTATTTTATTTTATTTATTTTCCTTTAGGCCCTCATTTCTAATAAAATTTATATTCTTTCTTCTTACAGATATATGCTCCTATGTATTCAAAGTAGGTTCATATATAAATATATATAATATATATGTCTGATGTGAATATATAAAATATATATTGTGTATATTATATATGGCATGTATATAAATGTAGATATACACACATGCATACAATTTGTTATATATCACACATGTGGCATATACATTATATCACACACATAATAAATACTGCTCACCTGTGTGTGATATATGTACTATCTATGCATATGTAAAATATATCACACCTATATGTATAGGCAAATGCACGTGTATAATACACAATGCATACTTACATGTGCAGACATACATGTATACACACAGGTATGTATATATCCATGAATAATATGGCATTTGTAATTTCTATAAATGGCATTGTGTTTAATTTACAACTTAAACTTATGTTTTTGAAATATGTCCTTTATGACATATAGGTTTGTTAACTGTTGTATTATATTCTGTCATTTGCAAATAACATTTTATGTCTTTAATTAATGACAGTTAAATTATTTTCAACATTTTATTATTGTAAACAATTTTGGTAAACTTCCTTAAACACATATTTTTGCATATCTGAGTATGATTTCAGATTCTCAAAAAATATGAAGTTCTTAACTGGAATAGAGTATTCATTAAAAAGAAAATTCCAGGAAATAGTATAGAATCAACAAAAAAAAGAATCAAATCCCATTTGAGTGGACTCTAGGTGAGAAAGAATGGTATTCTTTATTCCTCCTTTTTTTCAATTTAAAAGTCAACATGCTAGTTCACAGAAAAAAATTCAAATATCAAGTTATCCAGCCAAAAACATGTTGAAGCACAAAATGTGAAAATAAAGGAAAGATGTTGAAATTGTTGACTCTCATATAACCAAGAGGAAAGGTGTTTCAGATCAAAGGTGTGCAGGAAGCTGGAGATCATTTTAAATTATGCGGTACGGGCTGTTGGTTTCAATCCATCACTACCAGAAACTCCCATTTAAATGCAAAAATAATAAACCCGGGAGGAAATCTGAAACAGATTTATTCTTTCTTCTTTTTTGGATCTCCTGCAACTAACTGCTGTTTCCGTCTACAATAATGCTTATTGAGATTAGTAACAAGCACCTACTCATCTCGAGCATTTTAAAGCATGTTTAACATCTGAAAGGGAAGTCATTGAGCTGTCAACTCTTGAGTAATTATGATGATTTATGCCAACCATTCTTCTTATTGGACTAATATGCAAAAAAATAAAAATAAAGCTGAATAATATTTCATGATATTAATTTATTGTTTTTCTTCCTACGTCACCTCCTCCCACCCTGTTCAAGCACTTCCTCAATTGCCATCTTCTTTGCACCTGTAGCACAGCCAAAACCCATTCTGGGGAATATGTTATTTACTCCTCCAGAGCCGCTATTAAGAGAATTAGCAGTTATCTGAAAAATGTGACAGAGTTGGGGTGAGCAAAGGAAAGATGAGATCTAAGTGCTTGATGGCTCCTCAGACCAACCATGTCTGGGGCCCTTAGGTGCAGCGCCAGCAGAAGGTGACTTGACTTGAGAGAGGAACAATTGCGTGTGTCCTAGGCAAGGCCATAGGCAACTTTGGCCAAGATGCTCATGCCCCAAGAGTGGCACAAGAACAGCAGGGGACTGACTGATACGAAGGGCTATGTAAGCTACTTTATCAGTGATGGGATAGGCCAACCAAGGATGGGGTGGAGAAGAAGGAGATTGCACAGAGTAACCAAGGACCATGAATGCCCAAGGGCCCAATGAGCTCCCTGCACTCCAGCCATTACATCACAGATCTATGAGTAGAGAGACTAAAGGGCCCCTTGCAACATTAATATTACAGTTCTTTTTGTTCCTTTCCCCTCACCATTCAGACAAGAGAGGCAATTGAAATTAAAAATTAAGTGAGTTACATAGAAGAAAACATTACATTTCTAATACTCCTGAGTTTATAGAGTCAGAGTTATTTATACTTGATGACAGTACCTATTGTGTTGATATTACTCAAGAGTCTGGGTTATGTGATGATAAGTCCAGTGCTTCACTGAATTTAGAGACTCCCAAGCAATCTCCAAAGAGATATTACAGTGGGCAGTTGCCACTTTTATACAGTAAAATACCTAACCAGAAGAATCTAGACAAAAGATGCAACAAGTATTGGTCATGTGAGTAACACAGGAAAAAAGAAACTCCCTTCAACTCTGAAAGATTTAGTGCCGGGGCCAGAAAGTTACTCTAAATGACCTGCACTCCATATCCTGCAATCTTCATTCGTTCAGCTCCCCAGACTCATTAGCCAGTAATTCTGCAAAACACTGAGGCTTACACTTGCTTCTCGCAGTAAGTCTGAATTTGGCTTCCTCTGGTACCCTGAGGTCAGCAGCTGCAAGTAATTTCTGCACACCAGGGAGGCGGACTTGTCACTCAAGTCCTTTCTCAGTACCCGCCTTCTCTCTTCAGAAGCACTTTCCATTCTGAACCCTCTCAATCTTCCTTCCCAGAAGGCACTGACAAATTCCCCTCTCTGGAACTCTGTCACAAAACCTGTCTCCTACTCTCCTCTGGCAGTCAGTTCGCTGTCTCTTCCTGAGACTGATGTGAATGCCCAGAGACACACTTCTAATAGCCATGGATGGTACACGTATTCTGCGGTACAGAGGTCCCGAATGAAGTATCTGTGCGTGATAACTACTGACAGTAGCATCACTTTTCCTCTTGGGTCAGTCCTTTTGGGTTCTTTGCACCCACTGACATCATGCATGTCAAATTGTTGATTCTGGCCTTCTGTTTACTTGTGAACTCTCACCAGCTTTTGGCTTTTGTAAAAAAATATATATATTTTTACTTACTGTGGCCATATAATATTATATTAGTTTCCAGTGTACAATATAGTGATTAGGCATTTATATACTTTATGAAGTGTTCACCCCAATAAGTCTAGAACCCATCTGACACTACTCATCATCATTACAGCATCATTGACTATTTTCGCTCTGCTGTGCTTCACGTCCCGGAGACTGTTTTCATAACTATCTTTTCCTTTTTCACCCAGCACCCCAACCCACTCCCAGCTGGTACCCATCAGTTTGTTCTCTGTGTCTATGAGTGAGTTTGTTTTGTTTGTCCTTTAATTTTGTTTTTTAGATTCTACCTATAAATAAAATCATATCTGTTTTTCTCTGTCTGCCTTATTTCACTTAGCATAATGCCCTCTAGACTCATCCACGTTGCTGCAGATGGTAAGATTTCACTCTTTTAATGGCGGAGTAACATTCCACTGTACATGGTATAGCATATCTCCTTGACCTATTTGCAGCTTTTGCCTTTTTATGCCACACCGTAGTGTCAGATCCTGGAAAATTTCCTGCATATTACTTTATTAGCTCATTTTATCTTTGACTAATCAATAAACTACACAACCTCTTCATTTTAAGCACTTAACATATAGAAACAGATGGTTAGCAGCACTGGTCATCTGATAACGCAGCACATAATACACTTGTATTTCTCACGGAGAAAAGAAAACCTACTGCCCAGAAACACAGAGACGGCGACAACGGAACAAAGTCGAAAAGGTGCTGAAGACCGTCACGGAGCTGTGTGGGAGGATGCAGGACGCGGTAGAAACACTGAAACTTGACCTTCTGCCTTCCCCCTCTATGACTGCAATCTCCCATTAGACACCAGTCTCTCATGTGACTTCATTCTAAAAGTTCTTACCAGTAGAAACAAACATCCAGAAATTGTCCAGAACGTAATTCCTCTTTATAAAAGTACCCCTTAAGTGCTTTTCTCTGCATTTTCCCAAACCAACTGGTCACAATACATCCACTGTGACTTGTTTTTCTCCAGGAGTTTCTCTGTCTTTCCATCTCCTGTGGTTCAATACTATTGGTAACTTTGCAAATAATTTATTTGTAGATAATGTTGATATTTCTGAGGAGTGTTTGATCTTTTCTAATATTTATAGGCTTTAGGATAGTAACAGCAAGTGCAAGGCTTTTATTAATGAGCCAGAGAATTTAAAATACCAATGCCAGTTGTTTCATTACAACTTCAGGGTTCTTATTTCCTTGCATTTGATTTGATTCCATGTTATTTGCAGCCTCTGGGCTGTAGAAGGATAGAGGTCAGCTCTGATAGGTGAGCAGTGGAACCCGGTTGGGGGCAGAATGTGACAGCAACACTAATGACATAGGGTTAGTGATAATGTCCTCGGGTAAAGGACAGAGCAAAGAAATTGGCAGGTGTCTATAATTAATTCCAAATCTTTTGTGCAAGCTAGAATTGAATTTTAAATCTCTTGCTCAGAAGAGTCAACAACAGTATGACATTCATCAATAATTCATCATTTCTAAAACTCCTTACAGCGTATCCACGGGAGAGGTTTGGCAATGAGGAAATATGGATTCTCATTCTGCCCCTAGCATGTTCATAATCTGACTTAAGTTTTCTATGCATCGTATATTTAAAGAGTTGTGCGTACTATTTTATAAGACTAATGCTTATACTTTGAGTTAATTTTAGAACAGCTGGTTATTTTAATATCATTATAAGTAATTTGCACTTCACTTTGAATCCATTGGTCTCTGTAACAATGCAAAAATAATAATGCTGGGCATTATTCTACATGTGCATTTTTTTAAAATTTCACATATGGATCTAACATTTTCACCCAGCCAGGTTGTGAAAATTTACAGATAACAAATATTTTAAATTATGATATGGTCAGTGAAGTTTTTTTATTTGCAGAGGGGCAGCTATATTATATAACTTACAGAAAACAGACTCTATGATTGTTAAGGAGCAGTTTCATTCCTTGGTGACAGTTATGAATTAGTATCACCTGCCAAGTATTGTTGCAAGTAAAGGAACAAGATAGAAATGGAATAGAAAACATAACTTATCTTTCAAAATAATATAATCCACATATTTCAGCAGAATTTTATAATTCTTTCTTCAATGAAGTTGGTTTATACTACAGAAATATACCTGGATCATGTTTATTTTTGCTTCATAGACATAAGATTCCTGATTGGCTAATCAGTTCTGCCCAAGACCATACACAACAAATGGAGTTTCATGCTATTCAATACAATGATCTAGAAAAGTTTTTTGTATCATAGTCATTATATATGTGGATATACAAACACATATACTACAACATTCGAGTGGTGTGTATGATGTTTTTGAAAACAATTTCAAGATGTAAATTTAAATACATTTTCATGATCCCTGCTACAGAATCAATATGCTCCAACTTTTAACATAAGCTGATATTTTCTTTTTACTGTAAATGAATTTAATTTGTTGATAACTATATTAAATAAGATCAAATTCTACTATCTACAGCAGAAAACAAAACAAATAGTAATAACTAAAACAAGATACAAGTTACTTTGTCCATCTCACATGAAGTGGATATAGGTCCCATGGAAACTTTCAAAACATCCGAAACCCAGTCACTTTGCAGTTCTCTGACTCCCTTCCCTATGATGTGATGATTATCCTCCTGTTCTAATATGACTGCTAGAGTGCCAGCCATCTATATCTTCATTCCAGGCAGCAAGATGGGTGAACGAAGGAAGGAAGATCCAGCCATGCTCTTGTAAGAAATGACCTAAAAATCCCCACACACATTTTCTGCAACCATCCCATTGACTAGAACTTAGTCACACAATCATATCTACTGCAAGGGAAGTGGGGCACTGTAGCCTTTCCCTAGGTGGCAATATGCCAAGGTAAAATAAGGGTTATATTGCTAAAGAGAAAGGGAGACAATAGATATTGGAAAGCCACTATAATTACTGCTACCAAGGGTTTAGCACATTTCCAAACACAGCCATGTTAAAAAATAAATGTATACATGGGAAGGAATAGATCCTCTGGAAACTCTCAGTAACCCTGCATCACACAATGTATTTGCACAAATATTTGCTGATATCTCCTTAAATAATTTATGAAGTTGCTTTTCCATTAAAAATAATTTGCCTGATAAAAGAACTCATTTACATATTAAGTAAAATTTTAAGATGAAGATTCTCTTAGTATAAAATATAGACAGCCACATATGTGGCAGCCACAAAATTTCACACAGAAATTTTGGCATGTCTAAAAGCCAATAGAAAGGTTGTAAGAAAAAGTGATATAGATTAATGTAAATGAAAGGAATGAATCAATTCTTGAGTGTTATTATTGTGTAGTTCAACTTGGAGTTAAAACTGTGAATGTTCATTCATTGATTTGACCTCAGATTTAGAATCCACTAACACTTTTTGAGAGTCTATGAATTAGAAACTGAGCAAGATGCTTTAACTATCATGTCCCACTTAAAAGTCACACTCTCTAGCAGGTTCTTAGCTGTATAGCTAGTGTGGACACTGCAGCTGAGAAAACTTGGCTACGCTGGCCAAGGTCACACAGTGAATGAGAGGTAAAGTTGAAATTCTAATAAGACCTCCTGACATCATATACTTTTTTTACTGTTGGCCAAACTGCCACCCCAGTAACTGACTGGCTCTAGCGTTGAGCATCTAAGGAATATATCTGTATACCAGCCTAAGACTTCCAAATTACATGACACAGTGTGATGAGTATCCTAAAACATTTGATGTGCCATGAGTTGCCTTTATAATGTGACAGACAGCATCCTTGAAGCAAGTGTGGCTATAACTCTGATGCAAATATTGACAGGTTGAAGGAGAGGAAAGTACTTTACAATAATACTTGAAATAATAAAGAATAAAATTACATTATTTAATATTTCTCATTCAAGGATCCTAGAAAGTTGTATAACCCCACAGAGAAGAGCTGGCAAACTATCAAAGGCCGTATGGTCAGTACTTTAGGGGTTGCAGACCTGTATAGTCACAGCCACATGTTCTTCATATTCTTGATTTTTTGTTTGTTGTGTGGGTTGGTTTGCGATACTTTAAAAATATATAACAGACACAGACCATGCCTGACTCCTTGCCTCTAGTTTCCAATTCCTGAATAGACATGTTGTTATTCTTACATTAAAAACAATTGCAAAAATCAAACTTCTTCGATGAAGAGGTTGGAAGAAAGTTAATGCTTGCCACCTAACCCCAAAGCGGTAAAGCAAAGCTGTGAACTGTAAGACTGACATCAAGGGTGGACAGAGGGGGCTCGCTTCCGTACCGTGGAGGCCCAGTGCTGGGACCTGTCGCTTCTGGTGCAAACACAGCGGCTCCCGTCCACTGTCCTGGGCTTACCCCTCTGTGTAAGCAGTACTATTCTCCTGCTACATAGAAAGATACATTCAGACTTGAAGAATGGAACTACTTATTCAAGGTGAGGTAGATTTTAAGCAAATGGGGGACATAATAGAGAAGTCAAAAGAAGTAATCACATGGCTTTCATTGTTCTTTCTACTCAGAACCTACCTTCTCAGAGGCATATATGATTTTCTTAGTAAATATGAATATTTATGAAAGTGTATTTGGTTTTCTAAAGCCCTCAAGGATGACACTTTCTTGAACTCTCGAAATTTATTCTTATGCATATTTCCATCCCTTTTTTCAATGATTGATCCACTATAGCAAGCTGCTGCCGTGGAACACTGAATTATATACTGAATGCCTTACACTGTCAGAACACAATTAATAAAGTCACAGGATCTTCTGTTTCCCTTTATTCAATTTACTGACAAATTACTAACTTCGTGAAGTTCAGATTTTCAGGTTTATCAAACTTCAAATTTAAAAGGATTCCATTGACTTTCAGATTAGGTGTTGACCAGACCAAACACTCTCTAAAGCCTCAGAATTTCGATCTCTCAAGGGGAGTAAATTTCTTGGTAGTACTTGAAAATCTTTACTTAGAGCATGGTTGTAACAAAAACCAATTGGTTTATGGGTTTACTTCAGCTCCCAAAGGTCTGATTGTACAGTAATGAAAATTATTTTAATTATCACTGAATTCACTGTGGCTGGAATCGCCACAGAGCTTTCACCATCAGAGAATTCCATAGGCACATCATCAAACAGCTCCCAAATATGGACACTATCTTCATCACTTTTAAACTGCAACAATTCTGGTGTGTGGTAATTAGTACTGAATAGAAAAACCCAATATGAGCTAATTATACTTCTTGTGGTCACTCTGTCACGTCGGCTATGCATCCTTCCTCCTGCCTGTTCAACTGGAAGCCAACCACACCAAGTAAGACAAAAGCAATAATAAAATCGGAGACATACTGCCACTGAATGTAATGATTCCTCTTTATTCTAATTTGTCTTTAATTCAAATGAGAGAACCTAAAAAGCTAACCGGCTACTCCCAGAGGTAAAAGCCAAGATCTTTAAAGTGGGCAGTTCATGAGCTTTTATCCCCTCAGAAAGCCAACTGCTTAGCTTCAGAAAATAGGTAGCAGGCATACATTTGACCATTTATAAAGGACAGAGCAGCAGGAAGCTTATTGATATTCTTCCTTTTTATTTTCCTCAAGCTGTAGACTTGACAGCCAGTTTTCTTGAGAATTGATTGCTTATACAAAAGATGAACTTGAAACACACTCAGCTGTTGATGGAAGAGGGGAAAAAAGTGATAAAATGTGAAAGGCTGTACTTACGTGCTGATACAAAATGAAGCCCATAGCAATGAGTTTGTCTGATTGCTAAATTACATGTGTTGATTTTATGCCTACATAAGGTGCTCATTGGTTTAAAATTATTATTATCCTTCTTAAGAGGTGACCTTGGGAAGAGTGGCCTTTTGTGTGAGTGTCCTAAAATGAAAGCAATTTGTGACATGGTCATGTTACAGGGTGCAGCCAAGAGGGAGGCCCCAAATAGGGATTTGGAATGGGGTCCAGAACTCAAGGTGTCCAGGAAATATTAGGATGGTCTCACCCCTCCCCCACCACAGGTGTGAGCTGGGGGAAGGGACACACAGAGCAGGGCCATTGAGAGCTGTTTTGCATAGCAATAGCGTTGCACTAACCTCTGGCATGGTCATTTAACACATCTATAACCTTTAACTGGTTTCATAGATGTGTTAAATAGCTGTGGGCATGCTCTGAGTCAGGGGGATGGAAGTAACTTCCCCCCAAGATGTAACTGGGAGGCAACCCCCCCCCCCTAGTTACAGCACCTGCGTGAGAGCTTGGAGATGATTGGTTCCATGCCATGGGGCCACACCTGCCCAGACTCACTGTGGCAGCCCAGTAAAGCTGGAAGGATATGGGAGCTCTGGCAAGTGTAGTCAATTGTGGGAGGAGTCGGAAATGGGGCTGCAGAGGAAGATTGACGCGGGGATTTAAACCCAGACTCCGCAGCCGTTGGAAGGGAGAACCACAGCCAGTGTGGGAGAGAACCACTCAGTCGTTAGCAGAGTGGGGACTCCTGCAGCGCTGTGAGAGAATCACCACGCGGCTTTGGCAGAGTGGGGACTCCCGTGGCCATTGTGTAGAGAGGACCACGCGGCTGTGGCAGTGCAGAGAGAGGACCACTCGGCTCTGGCAGTGAAGGAGAGACACTCAGCTGTGGACATGTAAGAGAGCCACTCGGCTTTGCCGGAGTGGGGACCCCTGCAGCTTTGGTAGGGGGAGAAACCACCTGGCTTTAGCAGAGATCCCGGCAACATAGCAGATGGTGCCTGGAACCGAGGCAGGCCTACCAGTCGAGCACGGATTACTGGGAAGAACAGGAGGCTGCCTGAGCCATGGACTTCTATTTCTTTTCCTGAGATACGGTACCCCAGACTGGGCAAAAGGGGAAGGAAGGACTGTGTGTGTTTGTGGGTGTTTTAACGGACTTTGGGGTTTTGATGAAGACATTAGGTCACTACTTTAAGTCTGTTTAGCATTAAATAAACATTTCCTCTCCTTTTCACGAATCTCTGGCACTGAGAGATGTCTTTCCTATAAGGCGGAGGACAATTGAGCCCGGTAGAGGGTCCTTTCGATAATAGTATATCGCCCGTGGCCCCTTTGTTCTGTAACAGTCAGGGTGAGTTAAGAGAGCAAAGTTGGACCTTCATATTAGATAGGTAGGTCTTACCGATTCATGCCAATGCACCCCCACAGCATATCCAAACTTTTTCTTACACCAGAAGGTAGAAAGCATTCTAGTAAATATGCTATTTACCCAAGGCATTGTGAGACCAAAAAATGGAATTGGGGTAGGCTTTTCTTAAGATAACCCAGATTTTGCCTGATTCCTGCATTTATCTTCTCTTTCCTCCAATATGTCCTGATTATAGATCTAATCATGTATCCCAGATCCTTTTCACATTCCTTCCCTGGCACCCAAAACCATCTTCCAGTTTGACTACTGACTTCTAGGAGTGTGAACAGTGGGACAACACTGAGCAGGAATCCACGGTCTGAGGCCCAGCACAGGCTCCAATAACTCAGAGCTGTCAAAGGCATCCTTTCATTTCTCTGGCCCTCGGTTTCTTCATTTGCAAAATGATTTTAATGAGCATTAGGATCTTTAAAGCTAATAATTCTGAATCTGCTTATTAAGATGTATTTCATGCTGCAGACTATCACCTCAAGACCTGTTCTCTGCCCTTACTGTGTGCTCACAAGACCCCCAGAGGACCCCAAACCCAAGGGTCGCTTAAGACCTTTCCCCCTTTAAGTCTGCTTTGTAAAATCTATTTTTCCCTACCTACATTTGCCAACAAGAGTCTTCTCTGATTCTTTCATCAGGATTGATTTCTCCTTTACCCATACACACCTTTTATCCTAGTTATTTTTAGGTACGTACCATGTAATTGAGAAGTGCATTGAGGTAGTGAAAGGGAGGAAAGATTTTATTGCATACCTTTTAATGCTAGATGATTTTTAACTGATATAAATGTATAACCTGTTTAAAATGTAAAGAAGTAATACTTTTTTAAATTGTAAAGAAAATGTTGGTGAGGACCAATATCTGGAGATGTTTATAAAAATGATGGATTCAAGAAGTCAAACTTCTTTTAGATCCGCTTTGGTTGAAATGGGGCCCTACAGGGACATTCATACTTGTATATTTTCCAATGGCACTCACAGTGCTAATACTGTGCTATTTTCAGAGATTAGAATAAACTTAAGTATAAACTGAATGTGTATGTTTCCAGTGAAGGGATTTAAACTAAAGCAAGCTTAGGTATAAATACATTTAGTAAATGTTTTATACAACCATAACACCATCAGTATTTTATTATTAAAACATCCATTTTAAATGTTCTAAGACAAAAGCAGCTTTCATATTCATAGACATTGCCCAATAAAGAGAATTAAGTCATTTGTCAAGACAATAACATCAATTTTGCATAATTTTATGTGTTTTTCAGTCATATGTTCCATGGTAATGTTAATATTAAGTATAGCTTTCTAGGCAGAGAAGTTTTTGGTGTTTTCATTTGTTGTTTTTAAGACTTTATTTCTGGGGAGAAGTTTTAAGTTCACAACAAAGCTGAGAGGAAGGTACAGAAATGCTCCTTACATCCCCTACTATGACACATACATAGCCTCCCTCATTAGCAACATCCCCACAAAATGCTGCATTTGTTACAATTTGTGAACCTACATTGACACATCATAACCACACAAAGTCCATAATCTACATTAGAGTTTATTCTTGGTGCTGTATTCTACAAATTTAGACAAATTCACAACGACATGTACTCAGTACACACAGAGAATTTTCACTGCATTAAAAATCCCCAGTGCTTCTCCTATTCATTCTCCTCTCGCCCCTCCCCCAGCAATCTTTGATCTTTCTATTGCCTCCATAGTTTGACTTTTCCAGAACAGCCCATAGTTGGAATCAAGCAGTATGTAGTTTTTCCTATTGACTTCTTTTACTTAGAAATATGCGTTTGAGTTTTCTCCATGTCTGTTCTTGACTTTCTAGCTTATTTCTTTGTAATACTGAATAGTATCCTGTTGTGTGAATGTACCACAGTTTATTTATCCATTCACTACTGAAGGACATCTTGGTTGCTTCCAAGTTTGGGCCATTATAAGTAGAGCTATCGCAAAAATCCACAGGCAGGTTTTTGTGTAGACATAGGTTTCCAATCCCTCTGGGTGAATTCCAAGAAGTGAGATTGCTGGATCACGTGGTAAAAGTATGTTTAGTTTTCTAAGAAATTACCAAACTGTTTTACAAAGTAGATGTATCATTTTATATTCCCACCCACAACCAATGAACGTTCCTGTTGCTCGATTATATAATTATAATGGTCACATTGCATTATACATGGTCTCGATTTTTTCTTGGGAAAATAAATTGTTTTGTAACCATAATGTTTCAAGTTTCAAAGATAGCTCTTTGAAGTCAGATAGTGTAAATCCTACTGTATTCAATTGACATTAAAAAGATTCCGTGTCACCTCTCTTCTCTGCTCCAGGCACTAGGATAGAGGGTGGGAAAAGAACACAGACCTGAACACAATACGGGCCATACTTTTGAGAGATCCAGCGACCAGTGAGGAGGAAGACGTAGCTGAAAGCAAATAATGCAAGTACTGAGATGTAACGTAGGTACTCATGAGAAACATGGGGAACATGGGTGAAGGATGTGCTCACTCGCTGTGAACCAGGAAAATATGGACATTTGAGCTGAAAAGCAGTCCATCAGAAGACAAGGGAGTAGAGGGAGTAACCATAGAAAAGATACTGGAAACGTACTTTGGAAAATCTGATTTGGAGGTGAAGGGCCTTGTCAGCTGGTAGGCTTTCCTACAAGATGATCAGCCACCAAGCCAGCTGTTTCATTCTGAGAACTCTGATTGCTATTATCATAGGCTTTTCTCTGGAGTATGTCATTTTCTGCCAAGTAGAATACTCCAGTCTCAGGGGTGGCAGAGGTCAGTGTGGTACATGGTTGCATACCAGGTTACATGATCCAAGCAGGAGAAAGGAGTCTTTATAAGTTATATTTAATGCCTCTTGGATACAGAGTAGTTACCTCCACCCCTGCCTTCTTTTCCCAGGCCTTTTGAGGTTTATAGTCAACAGACTAATTGACCTTTGAGGTTTATAGTCAACAGATTCACTGACTTTTCTGCTCTATTCTATCACAGGTTTAGGTTTTACTTTCTATGGTCTTCTAGGTCAGTAATCCTACATGTATGAAATTTTTAGCTTCAAAATAATAGACCTCTCATCTGCCCTCATATGTACTCAAATGTATGCATTTTAATATTACTTATTATGAGTTTTTGAGTCTTAAGAAAGAAGTAGAAATAAATATCCATCTTCAGTTTCATCCTGCTATTTTTGTTTGGAAGGCCTGGCTCCTTTTCTAGGAGCTAATACAGTGCTTTCGGTAGCTGCTTTGGAGCTTGCCCACAATCAACAGCTACTTTTTGGTGCATTTATTTATGATTTATGGAACTGGGTTTTTTTCCTACATTTGCCATTTCCTAGCCTATTGGGAAAAAGGTGCTGATGTGTAGTGCACAGGGCTTTTGTGAAATTCTTATGTGCAAACACGTGGAACATTTGGCTCCAGGCATCATTCTTCTCCTGAGACAGTGGCTGGAAGGGGATCCAGGGAGAGTGCGGAAGTCCTCGGCTCTCTGTGCACACCCAGCAAAGAGCCTGGGAAATGGAGAAAGTGCATTTGAAACAGGAGCTGCCTTAAATTGGTAATAACGCTTCACAGGTTTCCATGATCATTAGTGGGATTTATGATGGAAATGTGGTGAGTATAGGGTAATTTGCTCAATCCAAGCTCCACTTCCTCCTGGTAAAGTGCCTTTCTGGGTACAGCCTCAGGGCTTGGCCAAAGCTCATCCCGCTGCATCATCAGAAGTGAGCCCTGATTAGTTTAAGCCCTTCAGCAAGTACCGTCTTCTAGCCAAAACGGATGACCTAGAGGTAGGCACGTGGCCCAGCTGGACACTGAGTTACAAGACAGTGTTTACTGGGGCCTTGGAACAAAGAACGCCTTTGCTTTTACCAGAAATCCACAGTAGGACTTATATCTCATTGCTAGGTGTGCATATGGCCACTGGAAGTAGTTGAAAGTCATTTGCAACATGTTGGGACAGCGAAGCCGTCAAATCACAGGTTACTTGGCTGAGCTTCTGACACAAGCCTTACCTAGGGCTCAGACTAATTCTCAGTTTTATTTTACACAAACTGATAAATCATTTTGATTGCTTAACATAGTTTGACTTAGGTGTTCCATTAGTTGGTACCTAACTGATACAGTGATGGGGTAGTGTTGCCCCTTCATATGAAACTCCAGCAAATAAGTACTGGCTACTAAGAAGAAATATATCTGTGTGGAAATCCAGAGATCTGATCTGTGAGCAGTGAGGATAAAAGGGAGCAGGACAGAAGCCCTGTGTTTTAAGTCAGTTGCAGGCCGCCCAGTCCGGGGAAGGAAATGAATGCTTCATTTCTGAAACACATCACTATTTTCATTCAGCCAGCTGCTAAGTATTCTGTAGATGGAGAATCCCAGCTGAGCTTAGGATGACATCCAGACTGCTGGCTATGTGAGACAGATGACTTCCTGGAGTATACTGTCGTGGCTTTATTTGAATGGAATGAAAAAGGGCTTAAAGGCAGAGTTCTAAAGCACTACAAGGGGGCTTTTGTATTATCCATCAAGGGCAGTAGAGGAAACAGACTTATTTATTTATTTATTCATTCAGCCACTCATTCACTCCTTCATTAATTTTTACCAATAAACTACAGGAACAATATGCTCAAGTTACATTTTGAAAGCTATGCTCTGGGATTGTGAAAGTTTTTTGATAGTGTTCTGCTTTATCTGAATTATGTCATGTACATCAGAGGTAAAAAATGTTTTAGTCTGAGGACCAGACATAACGAAGGATGTTGTGGAAGAGGCGGGAATAGCATGGATGGCAAAGTGCGCAGGACACAGTAAGGGGGCGGGAGGAAGCATCCGAGGGTGCAGCTGAGTCAACATTCAGCAGAGTCAGGGCTAGGCTAAGTGTGGGGCCACTTTGGACATGAATTGTCTTAAGGAAATGTCAAGGAAAACAACCAATAGATAGTGGTGTGTTAGCTGACATACTTTGATGCAGAAATTAAAAAAAAAAAAGATGGATTGCTTTTCAAGGGATTCATTGGTAAGATTATGAAATTGAGGTTTTTCTCTCTCATAACTCTCTCTTTAGTGCTAGTGTTAAAAGGACTGAGTATATGTGTGTGAAAAATTTGCAACAAAGCCCAGCACAGGTTGAGAGCACTATAAGTGTTAGCTATTAATAGTCTTAGTGTAGGACAAAGGATGCTGGATGCCAGAAGAAGAAAGTCCTCTGGTCCATAGGCCCGGGCCTGTTATTTTGACCCCTCCAGATTATTCCCTCAAGAATGGTCATTCAATGGCATCAGACCTCTTCCTCTGAAGCCCTGAATTCCACAGGCAGAGACGTGAATACAGATAGACAGAGGTCCATGCCAGGAGGCAGCGTAAGGTCACTCCCATTCAAATCTACGAAAGACATTTGGCCATATGCCCTTGCAAGACCTGGAAGCTTAGGCCTCTTGGTCTTGAGCTCTGTGAGTGCCCTGCAGGTACAATGCATGGTGTCAAGTCTGAATTTCTAGAAGAAGCTATGGGGTAGACAGATCTTGGGCACTGGTGGAAGTCTGTGCAGACACCAAAGGTCCAGCAGGAGGAGCAGTATCAGTCAGCATCATCTCAGTCCCTTCTAAGCATCAAACGATTCCTGTCCACCGCAGGCTCCCACCACAGGCCCCACAGTGAGGGGTCTCCATCGAAGAGAACCTGGAGTGGAAACAAGGTGGCGGTCGACTCACACGTCAGCCGAATCGTGTGGAGGGTGGAAGGAAAGATAAAAGCAAAAACTGCAAGCTAAGCGAAGGTGTTTGTTCTTCCTTCCAAAAGAACGGCCAGGGCTGGACAAAAGAAAAGCAGTGCTGAGTGGGGTGTCCGGGACTGTGATCTTCACAGAAGCATTCTAGAAGGGTGGCATTTTCCCAGGACAGAGTGACCAGAGGCAATTTTTTTTGTCCTGGCAATATATTTGCATATTATGGTGGTAGAAAAGAAATCTTGAAAAATAGAATGTAAATGATTGCACACTGAACAGGCAGTGTGATTCAACTCCAGATGCCTTAGGCTGTTAAGGATAAGTCAGTAGATTTAGGGTCATATTTAAAAGGTGGTGACTCCCTACCCTCACCCCTTCAGTATCACTGCGGTGACAAGGGTTTTGGGGACAAGCAGTGGTTATCTTTCAGGCATTGAGAAAACACAGCAAAGCTCTATTCTAAGCTCACTCAGATTTGATCCTGAGGTGGAAAAGAACCAGATCATCTAAACAACTTGTGTATGGGGATGGCTCCCTGGAGGCGCTAATTCGAAGTCTGTTCCATGTGGCCCAGAAATCCCTGGTCTCTCAGCCTAAACTCTTTCTCACCAAAGGAGTACTCTTAGAATGCGGTTCCTCTGAAGCACATTTTGGTGAGGGAACAAAATATGCATTATTCCCAGGGGAACCCACTAGAGAGATTTAGTAAAACTCTAGGAACACTAACCCCAGACCTGAATGACAATGGAGCTTAGAAATTAGATAGGTTTCCCAGACATTATAATCAATAACCTCCTCACTCCCATTTCTTGATGTTTAGGTAAGAGCTTCAGCTGTTTTTCCCTGTTTTGGTTACAGGAAGATAAAAGATGAACACCTTCCTTCATGAAAAACTCAGATGGGTTTTTCTTCTGGCTACTGTGTGCCTTTGGTACATGCGTATCTGTGGCATAAAATCAGCGATGGACTCTGCGTGTAAGATCAGGATTTGTGGACCAACCATCAGCTCTGGCTATAAAGCGTGGTATCAGAGAAAGCCATAAGAGAACTGTGATGAAGACCCAGTGTTTGGTAGTAGACGTGGAAGTTTTCAGCTAGTTTCTAATGCGTGACGAAGTTAAGTGTTCGTGTCAAGGCAGCTCTTACCTACATGGGGATGCAGACACCAACATGCAGAGGCAAGAATAACAAAAAGCTCTTCAGGTTGGGCCCCAGTGAGTCCTGACCTACCCAGGCAGAAACAGGAGATGTAACTCTAGGTATGGAGAAGACGGTTAACAAAACCAAGGGGAGGAGGCAGGGCAGGGTGAAGAAAGAAAGAAATTTTAAGGGAGAGGGTCCAGCAGAGATGGTCCCTGCTGACTGAAGGTGAAAGGCAGTCCCTGGGGGATGAGCCAAGAATGCAAACCAGGCAAGTTGAATAGAACAAAGAAGCCAGTCCTAATTCTTTGCCACCAAGAGCACTCCGGATGAGTTATTATAGATCTCATGATCCTGAAGCCACACACTAGGAGAACGTTCTCCAGGGTTTTACGTATGTGTGTGACTTGCTACTGACAAGATTCTTTTGTTATCATGTTAGTGCAAAAGTGGCACAAACACGACTTCTTCTGCTCCTTTCTAGTTAGTCCATGACCAGTAAGATGTTGGACCAGACAGCGTGAACAAGCGATCAGGACTGCTCTTGGGAGGAGAGTTTGGAGTCTGTGATACTTAAACCAACACGCTCGCCCTCACAAAATCCCACATTCCAGCCTATAAACTTCTACCATTGCCAGATACAGGAGCAGAAGCAATAAAGAGTATTAATGGTAATCATTCAAAGTCATCAAATATAAGACAATAGACAAAATATGGTGCCCAGCAAGCCCCCTACTATCTCCAGCTTGGCATGACGACTCTGGGTAATTAACCATGTAGTTGAGGTCAAGACAGAAGTGTGTGCACTCTGCATGGGGATCTGGCATGACTTGGAGAGCCTCTAACAGTGAGGCAGTGATAAACTAAACTCTCTGGTAAACCCAAGGCGGAAGGCCATTGCAGCCTACTTCTCACCTTTCCGAAGGGGTTGGTGGATATGTCAGGCGGTTGCTGAAGTGATTGCAACTCCAGCTTAGAAGAGGTTTCCAACAAAAAGCAATAATAAGAGCAGTTGAAACTCACACAGTCCTTAGCCTGCACTAAGCATTGTTCAACACTTTACATTTGCAGTGTTGACACATTGAATCCTTACAACATCCTAATGTAGGGAAGGAGAAGAGAGTGTGCCAGCTAAAGGAAAACTGCACCAAGGCCCAGGGGGGTGTGTGTGTTATCATGAGTGAGTGAACGAGTTAAAAATCCATACATGCATGCTTAATTAGGGCATCATGAGGGAGTTAATGTAGTAGGACATAGCATAAAGAAGAGCATGGTCTTCAGGATTAAATATACTTAGGTTCAAATACTTAAGGTTCTAAATATACTTAGATTCCAGCTTAAGCAGGTTATATAACCCTTCTGAATCTCTTCATTTATGTGATTATACTAACGTTTATCTTATGAGAATGTTACCACAATTAGATAACAAGTGGAAAGCACTAAACTCACTGGCTGGTATGTAGTAGGCATTTTTAGAAGGGTAGTAATTACTGAGAATCTAGTTTTCAAATCAGTTCCACTGCTTACTTACTCGGTGGAGCCTTGGGCAAGAAACTGGTTTAGGCTACCTTGGTCTCCGCTAGAGCACTCCCTGCCCAGTGAACAAATACACATGAGACCCCAGCCCCAGTGCCTGGCACACAGGAAGCGCTGCATAAATGAGTGTTACTCTAATTATTATTAGTATTACTGTCCATTACACATATATTTTTGTTTGGCACTTCTGCCACGTAAATAGGTTGTCTATGCTTAAAAGTTAGCTTTTGGAAAGAAATTAGATAATTTTTCAGTTGTAAAACATCTTTATTTATTCTAGAACACAGTTAAATCTGTTTTTTAAAAATTACATCCAATTACAGGTGACTACCACAAGGTGGCTCCAGACCATTTCTATTATTTACCAAGCATTGAATCACCTTTCAGAAAGAGTTTTTCAAGCAATACCATGAGAATAACTATGTTTGCCTTATGAAGAGATATGGCATTATAAAACACACACTTCTTTATCCTTTTTTTCCTCATGTTCTTGTTAAAAGTAGATACCATTTCAATTAAAGAATACATATCCAGACATAGCCCCCAAAATAATTTAATCATGGTTGATGATCACTCAATCATATCATTTTACTGTATTAATATTATTGTCTGAAATTATATTTTTGGTCCCCGTTCATTTAAATGTGTTATACTATCTAGCATTTTTATAAATATTACCAAAATCTTGTTATTAGGAAATATCAGGATGAAGAACTGATTTTTTTTAGTTTTTATTCAGAAGATTGATTCCAGGACACTTTAGTTTTTAAGCCCTACTTTTTAAAATAAATTAAATCCATGGGGCCTTCCATAATGTTTTTTGTGGTCATTGCTTTCATAGTTCAAGCCTCCAAGTGGCTTCAGATAAATTTATTTAGGGATGAGTCTGGAACGGTACAGGTTCAACAGAATCATCCACATAAGAGGTCTTAGCGCTGCCTCTGTGCTGTTTTTGTTTACCCCATCATTTTTTGATTTAAAATGCTGCAACCACTAGTTGTGGGAGAAGATGTGATCTCATTGATCTCCCCAGCAAGCATGAAAGAGACTTGGATGCTGCTGTTAAAGCCTCCGCCCCAGCTTACTGCTAGGGAGGTGTTTGTAGCATTTTTTTCTCCTAGAAATTGGAGCTTCTCTCTCTCTGAGAAAACTGCTGGCTTATCCATAGCTTACCTCCAGCACGGACTTCTGGGTCTGTTGTGAAAATGTTTCTTGGGGCTCCAAATGTTCAGTTTCAATTGGCTCTGTTACAAGTTGCTATTTATATAAATTTCATAATATATACTACTTTTACATAAGCAAAGCCCCTTCTGAGAAGGATAGTCAGAACACAACACAGACACACACATGTGGAAGCACCGTTTCTTTGGCGTTTTTTATTTTATATCTATGGATTACACTATCTTCTTTGCATCTGGATTTGAAGTTGGGGTTCACGCAGAACTTCTCGAGAAGTTCCATAAACAGCTTCCCACAATTCTACTCTCTCCTCTCACTTAATATCTTCAATCATTCATACATTCTGACTGGACTCAGTGTGTTTGAGGTCGTGACCCCTACCTCAGGGGTTCTGAAGAATCGGGGTAGGGAGGGAAAGTGAATGCAGGGGGAAATGGGGGTGAGAATGAATTTACCCTATGAATGGAAAATTAATTCATTTAGTCTGGGGGTCAGCTTGGCTTTAAGGACATTAGAGTTTAAGGATCTCATGGTCAGAAGCATAAATGAGATAAAGGATTCTTCTACCTGCACTTCTGTGCCTCCCATGTATTTTTTACATTTAGGACAGAAAGAGGCGTGTGTAGTATGGAAAGCCCACGTGATAATGAACATGAGATGATTACATATCAGAACCCAACAGTGGGGTTCTCTGTAACACAACTCTGGAAGCCACAGGGGCTACAACTCTGTTCATGCAATGGAGGAGTTGCTGAGGTTACAACAAACCCAGAAGGTGTTCTGCCAAAATCCAGAACAAGATGAGACATTCTCATGAGGGACCAACCAGAGACCTGAATATGGCACAGATACAGAGACATCTTTCAGGAGAATAAATACGTAGGGCTACCACTTTGTTAGAAAAGCTGGGAGCAGAAAGAACTTCATTAAGCTTTGTGTAATTTGGAGCACAGGTAACTACAGCATAGACAGCTTAACCCTGAGTGATTGCAGATGGAGAGAGAAATCACTTCAGTGATTAAGTCAATAACATAGAGAAAAGAAAAAAAAGCACCCTCACAGGGATCAGTTAATGCAGGCCCACAAACTAACAAGAGGGTAGGCTGCATAGTCTGATCAGGTTAGAGATTTCTCTTTTTGTTAATGGGCGTGAGTGTGTGTGGAGGTAAAGTATAGTTTTAGAGCATGCTGTAGTTAATTAACCCAGAAGAGCCCTGATTTCAGAACTCTCAACTTGGTCCTTATTCCAAGTCCATTAGGAAGTCTCCCTCAGATGTATCAATGGAGGAAAACTACACTTTCCACCTCAATGGGATCATCTTGTCACCTGATTTATACCTGGTGGCTTATATCATAGAGACCCTAAAAATTGCCAAAGTCATCTGGGACCGGGGCGAAAGAAGTAAGGCACAACATTAAGGTGACACTCAATCTCCAGGTTGTGCAAGTGCAGAAACAACACCCCATAGTAAGTGCTACCTTAAATTTTGGACCCTTTGCTTCGCCTTAGTCCTAGTTCAAGCTCCCTGGGTTCTTTCCCCCAATTTGCCTTTTTCATCAAGTCCAAGTGGCACATATTTGGTATTGTAGCCACTGTTTTCAGGAGCAGTCTTGGCAGGAAACACTGGATTCTTCACTTAGATCGTTGCCAACGTGTCTCCTTACGCCACCGGCTGTTCTGTGAGACAGAGAGGCAGCTTCAGCTGTCTTACCCACCCAACCCAGCAGCTGCCTGGACTTGTTCCAGGCAGCACACAACAGGTGTGTGTTTGTGTGTGCACGTGCACACACGCACCAGAGAAATGAGAGACATACCTTTAAGAATGGTCAAGAACCTAAGCTGTTCTTTAACCATTTTTTCATAAAATCCCTTTATAATTTATCATTATTAGTAATGATAGTTAGATGATGCAACACATACACTTTTCAAAAGCAATTAAAAATAACTAGCAATTGTTTGATACTTATACAGCTCATATCCCAATCTTGAAAAAAAAATTTTTAAGACCAAAAACGATTATTTTCCTAAATTATGTAATTTTAGAACTGAAAGAAAACTTAGTAGACTTCTATTTCACCCTTTTATTTGTATATATTTTTGAAAGGTGCATTTGATTGCAAAATAAACTTTTACTGGAAGCACTGTGAGAAATGGTCAAATGCTCTTAACTCAATTAAATGTAAGTATGTGAAAGTCTACTATGTACCAAGATGAATGAAATGAGAAGTAAAGGACATAACACACGTGTGTCTTTTCTGAGTCTTAGTATAGGGGAAAATGACAAACTTTAAACCTAATGTGATTTGATTGTGTGGGAGAAATTACGAAGTTAATGAATCAGTATTGTCAGAAAATTGCCTGAGCAAAAAGCACTCCGACCCCATTAAGAACAGAAGTTACTCTGAGTTTCTCTGTTGTTGGGAACAAGATAATGTGAGCACAGGAGGTAAAGCCAGGATTTTTACCTGGGATGATTACGAATTTATTATCTAGTAGCATTTTCAATTGGATTCTTTCAGATACCTAAAGACAATAAATTTAGAAAAAATAAAATATATTTCCTATATTAAATGAGTTTTGGAACTGAGTATCTCTACCCAAGTATTATCTCATTACATTAGTAAATCAACATACTGAAATCAACTTAATAATATAAAATACACCATGAGGTAATAATGGTCGTAAATGACTGAATTTTATTCAGTTCAAAATAATGAAGCTTCTTAGAAAACTTTTGCACACAGGCAAACCATCTTTCTCTCAGAAGTCATTTAAAATCAATATTTTTGAATTATATTTAATGCATTCTCCTATTGTTACATATTAATTGAGATAAAATCAGGAAAACAACATACCCATTAGAATATATTTATAAGAAGTTTCAGATTTAAGGCTTAAAAATATCACTACAATCACTTTAAATGAAAAAGAAAACATTTGAAATACTAAATAGAAAACTAATGGTTCTAATATTAAAAAATATGAGTTTTTTCAGATCACATAAGAAATGCATGCTTCTTTTAGAAAATACAGAAACGGAAGGAAGGGGATAAGGAAGGGAGAGAAAGAGCGAGTGAGGGAGGGAGGGAGAGGGAGAGGGAAGGAGGGAGGGAGAGGGAGAGAGGGACGGAGAAGCCAGCAAAAGCACACACATACCCACCGGAGCAGGTCTGAAGGGACCTAATGTTCTGAATGTGAGCAAGACATGCCTGTAGAGATAATTATGCGCTTCCACCTGTCATTAAATCCGAGAGTTTTTGTTCTACAATTGCCTTCTTCCTACTCCTTCCAGATTAAAATCTCTTTCTGTATCATACATTTTTATATGAGGTCAAAAACCTGTAATCAATAAGGCGAATGGTACACAGTTAAATGATTGAATTTAGAGTGGATGTGTGACATCTAAGCCTGGGCTGCTCTTTAAATGAGGCTTACGTCCTGCCTGTTCTCACGGGCCCTTCGATTGGCGGAGACTCAGAGTCTTTGGAAATTCTCTACGTCCCTTACAAACTTCATCCACTTTTTTGAAATTATTTTTAATTTCCTATGTAGCAGTCATCACTCCCTGATTGTTTCTTACTTGTTTGCTTATTGTCTGCATTGCCCAGCTACAGAGCGGCCTCCAGGAAGGTAGGACCACTCTCTGACACACCCACTGCTGGACGCCCAGCACTCACACCTGATAGGCAGCAAGAGGTCAATAAAATCCCTATATAACCTAAATATAAGGTAAAATTTTCCCCAATGTTTTTAGGAAAGACAGTAACCACCTATATTCGAGTTCTTAGTCTCTCATGTTAAGTATCACTTTCATAAGCCATAAAATACTGTCAAGGAGAGCAACATTAGCCAGAAACTTCACTCTTTTTACTACAATTAGTGCTAATTTTGGTATTTACAAAGATTATCTATAAAAATTAGTAAAAAGAAGGCAAAAAAGGTTAACAATTTCAATAACTTTTCCCTGGGTTTTGACAATACTTTTGCAAAAGTTGGAGGCCATTGTAAATAAGACTTTTAAAGATTACTTTAAGAAACAATAATGGTTATTGAAATATAAACCCAGAAAACCTAAAGGAAGAGTAGAATGAAAACAAGACTGTACTAATGCCCGTGAATGGGAACATCACCCACGCAATCCCACAATGCTGTACCTCCACACAGCTGACGTGCGAGTGAAGCTGCTACAATGATCGAAAATATCCCAGTGATGACAAAGGCCCTGACGTCAAAGATGCCTTTGAAGAGGTTGAGTAATTTTGTGTGTGACTGGAGAAAAAGTAATATTTCCAAATTGCTATATTTAGATAATATATTGTAATTTAAATGTGTGTGACTGAAGTAGTAAATTAAATTCTATAAGTAGAAAATTCACTTTTTTGGTCAACATCTTTTAAAGGTTATATTTTCACAATAGCAAAAAGTTACTTGGAGAAATCTTCTCTCTGTGATAAAAATAAGTCTATTTTTAAATATATCCTGCTATGCATTGTGTGGTATTTCAATATGAAATTATATTCTTTTCAGTTCTGTATAATACTATACTATCTTTAACCTTTGCTTTTAGCTATTTCTTCTATTCCCATTTCAAAAACTCTTAGTAAACAATTTTGGGATCCTTTCTATTGTCTATCTGTCTCTTAACTGCTATTTTTTTATATATATTTCAATGTCTTACTTCCTGGGGCTGGAATCTGTGTGTATTTTTCAGTATCTTTTTCTCAATTTAAAAATTTTTCTCTTCAACCGTGTTTAGTCTTGGATTAATACACTTTATTTTTTCTAACATTAATGTTTTCCATTTTAAAGGATTTTACTTGATTATATGCTTTTGTTTTTAATAATCATAAATATTCTCAGAATCCCTATTCTTTCTTTTTTCTGTCTGCAGAATCTGATTAAAATCTTAAAAAGACTTGTTTTAATTTTTCATATGGCTTTATTTTTTATTCCTTCCAGAGTGAATATACATACTAATCTTTAATAATCTTGTTTATTTTTTCAGTTACAATATTTCTGAGGGACTTTGGACTTTTTCATTTGCAACCTCATTTTGATGGGAGCTGTTTTCTCCTGTGTGCTTTGCAAGTGTTTTTAAGCTCTCTCCTCATGTTCTCCTCGCCCAGCGGTGCACCACCCAGAACTCTGGATGCTCCAGTCCAGAACAAAGTCGGGCACAGGTGACGCTGAGCTTACCAGGAAGGATGTGGGAGCAAATGCAGGTCAGGACACTGTGTCAAGGGGCAGGTTGGCACAAGTCCTGGGCGCAAGGCAGTTTCTTCTTTCTTCCTCGTCCGAGTGAAGCAAGTTTACATAAGCTATAACCTGGCTGCTACAGCTGGGGAGCCCCTCACCTCAGGCCTTTACTTCAAGCAGTGGGCTAGATGCTGGTCCCCCGTGTTTCTTAGACTGCAGGAGCTAAAACTGTAGCCTCTTCTCCAGCTTCTGTTCAAAGAGCTCAGCCGGCCCACCTCCAACCAGTATTTTCCACCAAAGTCCCTGACGTTTTTTCTCAGCAATGCTCTATCTTTTTAACTTTTCTCTATATTATAACTGTCACTGGTCTATGTTTGGAGTGTAAGGGACAAAAGGGTCTCAGAGATGAGCAGTGCCAACAAAAGAATTTGAATCAAAAGGAGCACAAGTAGGAGACTGTTTCTTCTTAAAGTAAATCAACTTGTCTCCAACTATAATTTAAATACAAAGACTTGTCTTATTCACTACTGTGATTAGAATGTACTAGGTGCACAGTAGGAGCTTAGCGTTTGTCAACCTAGCGAATTGCTGTTCTTCACTGAGCTAGTGAGATAAGGAAGAGGAAAGGACAATAGGGATTTAAAATTAGCAAAGGACAATACGATATTGTCTTCCATCCATTTGTAGTCTAGTGGAAGTGATGATGCTAATATACACAACACACAGGATTCAACAACACGAAATAATTTTTCAACTGAAGCGTGCCAACCATCCATGTGCCAGAGGCCATGATATTGGTAAATGCACAAAGTATATTCAGGCATAAGTTTAAATACAGCAGGGATAGAGCAGGGAGACATGCAAACAATTACTACAGATTTTTTAATTAGGAGTAGGGTAGTGTAGGAAAGGGGAGAATTATTAGCTGTTTCATTTGTTTTATTTAGGACCCCATGGCCAGAAGGATGTGGTCACAACTGTAGGGAAATAGCGTGTAACAGTGTGGGATCACTAGATCACTAAGGTAGGTAGTAAATGCCAGAGGTTAATTTTACAGAGCTATTTCTGTATGAAATATATAATTTCAGAATGCAGAAAACTTGCTTACAGACCTGGGTGAATGTATAATGTCTCAATTGTTTTGGAAGAAAGACTCTTTTTAATAAGCAGTGTCTCCATGGCAACCATAAAGGCAAATCTGGCTTTGTGTGTATTATATCAACACCAATAACACCTGGGACAGGTTGAATGAAAATGGCAGGGGAGCAGAAGCTGAGGAATTTGGAGAGAGAGTAAAGAAGGAAAATAGCCCACATCAGACACTGCAATTCAATTACTTTGATTCATTAACACTGCATTTGAAGAAATCAGACTTTAAAACCTTTTTAAATAAGATACTTCTCCTCCATCCTGTTCAAACAAAGGATGGGATAACTATTAGGTCATTTTAAAAAAATGATTTCAATTACATATATTTTAAAAATAATTGAACGTTGACAAACAAGGACATATTTTTTAAATCAATGTCTTTGACAAGAGCCTAACAAAGAAAATGGAAACCACACATATCTGCCCAGGCTCAGACACTGAATTAATGCACGAGGAAAGCTGTGCTGCCAAGGGGTTTCTTTTCACACTTCAGAAAACACTGTATAATGCATGTCCACAGAGCACAGACGAGCATTGTCACTGAGTCACTTCTTAGTGGGTACGCCACCAACAATAAAAGGACTGTACCGATGGCGGGCGGTGGCTTTACTGTATTTGCAGGACGAAACCTTATTTTTATATATTACTTTGTGGCTAAAAATACATATAAAGTGTTTAGTTCACTTTTCTTAGGTTTGCAGAAAAATCATTCCAATTAAGATAATAGGATTATCTATGGAATTTTTTATTGCTATTGTATTTTGAGATAATTACAGATTCACATGTGGAAGTAAAAAATTACACAGAGCTCTCATGCACCCTTTACTCAGTTTCCCTCCAATAATAACATCTTGCAAAAATGCATTAGAGTAGCAGCAGCAGATATTAACACTTGTGCAATTCACAGATCTTACCCAGATTCCCTCAGCTCGCTTATTGCTCTGTGTGTGTGTGTTTAGTTCTATACAATTGCATTACCTGGTAGAGTTGTGTATACGCCCCCACAACAGTGAGAGAAAATGGTTCTAGTGCCACAGGGACCCCTCTGACTGCCCTTTCATAACCACCTGCTGCATTCCTACCCAGTGACCCATCCCTAACCACAGGCAGCCCTAATCTGCCCTTCATAATTGTTACCATTTCAAAAATGTTATGTTAAGTAAAACCTGTACCCAACCTTTTAGAAAGAGTTTTCACCACTCGGAATAGTTTATTGGTGATCTATATCCACGTTGTGTGCATTCTTTTTTATTGCTGAGTAGTATTCCCTGGCGTGAGTGTACCATGGTTTGGTTAACTGCCTGCCGAAAGGCTTCTGGGTTGTTTCCAGTTTAGGGCTATTAGAAATAGAGACACTATGAACATGTCTCTGCAGGTTTTTGCAAGAAAACAAGTTTCCGTTTCTCTGGGCTAAATGCCCAAGAGTGAAATTGCCTGGCCATATGGGAAGTGCACAATTAATTTTATAAGAAATTGCCAAACTGTTTGCATGACTGCTTTCCATTTTATATTCCACCAGCAATATATGAGTGATCCTTTCTGATGTAATTTTCACAAGCTAATTAAAATAACTATTGTCTGACCAGAGCAATAGAATTGATTGCTGTGTGGGAGTCTTTATGCTAAATTGGCCTGGGTTCAAAAGCTAGTTCTGCAATTTGATACCTATATGACTTTAAGTTATTATTCCACTCAACCTCAGTTTCTCCATCTGTAGCATGGGAATAATAGTATTCCTAGCTCACAAACTTGTAATGAAGTTTCAATAATTATCATTTGATTATTATTTTTGATGCAATTATAAAGAAGTATAAACAGTTATGTATGAAATTAATGAAAAACACTACACACTTTATTTTGGTATTTTGACAATGTTAGTATAAGAAAATGAAAATGTCTTTATGTTGTGATATAGTTATGGTTTTACACATAAATCCCCTCAGACTTGCAATTTATTACATTGTTAGTCACAGTGAAATAGTGGCAATATGACGTTTTGAAGTGTGGGAAGGTAACACAGCTACTCCTCCAAAATTGCACCGAGCTATAAAGCATCCTTTCCTAAGCCTGAGGGATGGAGAAGCTCAATGTTGTAGAAAGTTCATTGGATGAGAAACCAGATGGCTCTAAAATATCCTGGAAGCCATAAAAGAAGGCAAGATGATTGGTGGACAGTTGGTCAGCTCCTTCCTGCCATCAACAACTACTGCTAAAGAAAGGGAGAGAAAAAGAGTTTACTTTTTACATTTTCTATCCAAAAGATAGCATGTTAAAGAAAACAATAGTGATCAGAACCTTGTCCCATAAGGAGCTGTCAGTTCTGTTTGCTTTGTCTTGTTTTCCCTGTGTCTCCACCTGTGAGCACGTGCGTGTGTGTTTGTGCGTGCGGGCCGAGGCAGCCGTAGCGCAGCCGTAGCTTTCAAGTCTGTGAAATTAATTCCAATAATTTCGTATTTACTAAAGTTAAAACACCAATTAACTTTGAAAATGTTTCCATTATTTTATTTTCTTCGAATTTTTAAATAAGCTATTTTTATTTTTAATTGCCACTTCAATTTAACACTTGTTTCTGTTTCTGTTTTTTTAACTTATTTTTTATTTGGTTTCCCGAAGATTGAGGTTGAGAGCTAAAAAGTATATTTATTTAATTTACGGAAGAAATATTTGATCATTGGAACTTGCCGCTTAGTGCGGGAAATTCACCTTTGGTGGGAACTACCCTACCCGGAGACAGGAAAGGCAAGTCAGGCTGGTGTACACAGCACCATCTCAGGTCGATGCACAAAGCACCTGAGAGCACCACTCTCAGTGCACAGCGAACTCCGCATAGCATGGGTCTGCGTGCTGGAGTCTGGCTTACCTGCTGTATCTACCATTTGCACCATTGAGCATTCAAGAAAGTTATTGAAGCTTAGTGTTTAACAGTCTATTATGTTGTGGCATCCATGAAACGGTAAGCAGAGTTTCCATTTTCTTGTATTGTTCTTTCTATGGGATTTACCTCCTCCTTATCACAATTTAAAGTTCATTAAATCCATTTATTAAATTTTTTTCCAATATGCCATCTGTTGACTGTTGAAAATGCAGGATTACCTTCCTGGTTTACTAAAATAGACATTTTCCTATTAATTATTTTTTCTAACAGTGTTTAAACAAAATAGTTCTCATTAGTGATTTCTTACATGTCACATATATGTTTTAATTAAGATGTTTTAAAACTTGGAGTAACAGAAAATATCATCTCTAAATAGCTTTTAAAGGGAGGCTCTTTATTATTTATATCATAAAAATTCAAGGTAGGACAGCCTCTAGGTAGTTAACTTAGTAGCTCAACAATGTCATGAATAAATGTCCATCTTTTCATCTGTTTACTTTGTCATCCATGATGTGTGAGCTCATTCCCCTCATGGTCACAAGGTGACTGCAAAAGCTCCAGGCATCACATTTTCAGAAATCACTACCATGAGGAAGAACACGTAGTATTTCTCCTTTATGTTTCTTTTTATCCAGAATGAGGAACCTTTTTAGAAGACCTCTTCTTTGTGTCATTGGCCATAGTGGGTTAACTCTTCAACCTTAAACCAATCCTTTGGTCCCTGGCAATTGTATCAAAATGACCAGCTTAAGCAATTATGAAAGAGGGATGGGTAACATTAAGCTATAAAAAAGGCACAAAAAATAAAGAAAGAAAATAAACCAGCAAAAGCCGTTCATGTCTAACATATTATTACGAAATTTCAAGTCAAAAACTTAGGTGGGCTTTTTGATGATATAAAACTCAACCTCTGAGCCTCAGTTTCTGCTTTTTTTAATCTATCCAGTTGCCTCCTTTGTGAAGATTATATAAATTATTATATAAATAATACACCTAGCTTATCTGAGAGATGCCATATGTGTTAATCTCCTTCTTTCTCTGCAAAAGTGCAAAAATTTTTTAAATAAACCTATGAAGCTGAGAATGTAAATTTTAGACCTTGAATATCCTACACTTTCTGATATTCCATCTCAAACCCTGCAAAGTACTCGTAATGTGATCCTGATGAATCTAGAGCTATGACAATGCTTTAGTATAAACAGTTCTAACTTTTGTGTTTAAAATGGTTGGAAAAAGTTGCATCAACCTTAAAAAATACAGGTATTCAATAGATGCCATAAAATCCTTTAACTGCCTCCATTCGTTCATTTTGTTTAAAATAGATTACAAAATTCATACACTATGCTGGATGAATGCTGGGAGTGAAAATTAAGAGGCAAAAGTTCTGCCTTCTCAAAGCACCTCCACATCCTTGCTGTATCAACGAGTATTAATCTCCTTGGTAAATTTCCAACTAATGCCTTATTCCTGAAACTCAAATGTTTCTTCCTTTAATAATTTTTACATTTTCAATTACAGTTGCCATACAATATTATATTAGTTTCAGGTTTAAAATATTGTGATTAGACATGTATATACTCTCTGAAGTGATCCCACCAGGATAAGTCCATCTTACACAGATATTACAATATCATTTACTTATTTCCTATGCTGTAAATTCTAACCCTGAGACTGTTTTTATAACTGGAAACTTGTACATCTTAATCTCTTCCCCTTTATCACCCTCAATTTTTTCTTTACACTTACACTCTTTTCCCATGTAGGAAATACCAAAACTCAAAAAAAAAAAAAAAAAATCGAATAATTTTAGTTGCCTTCCTCTACTGCACCACTAGATGGCGCCCAAAGAACCTATTTCCCTCCAAATGACTAGGAAAAGTACAGATAAAACCTGCAGCTCTTCACAGTTTGAAATGGACAAGGTCTCTGCTGTCCAATCTCTATTTTATTTATCTGTTATTTGGGAAAAGATGCACAGATGTTTTTCATTATCACTTGGCACTCACAGTTAATTTTAAAAATAGGCTTTTCAAGTCCACTACAATTTTGTGAAGACACTTCCATCACAATAAGTCATTCATATTCCTTTATCTTACACAACAGTTGTTATTTATTTTGCCCTTTTCTTACTCTGATGCATACACTGCTTTGCTTTTTAAAAAAGCTCTTGAGTCATTCTCTTCCCTTGAGAACCGGAGAGTGACCAAATGCCATCACTGCACTCCCAGCGCAGTGTTCCGCCATAAGCTGCTGTCAGAGTGGTTTGTGACGAATTCCCCCTTGACCTCTGCCTTCTAGCCACTTCAGAGTTTTCACAGCATTTGTATCCCTTTTGGGTTTTTGTGCCCTGTAAAAATCTAGGGAACTAAAGTTTGTGTTCACTGTCATAAAAAAAGTCATCATTTCCCAACTCAATTTAGAGAAGGAGAAAAAAAGAAGAAAACCACTGAAAAGAGAAATTAATTTGGCTGAGTCAAAGTCCAACTAAAGAATTACAAAACCTTCCCTGCAGCCTTCTGTATTCTGTAATAAAATTTGGGGAAACTTCTCTGTCCACAAGTCAAGAAATACTGGCTGTTGAATTATGAAAATGATTTTCATAGGTATAATATTGAAATACATGTTTATTTACTTGTGTGCATGTGTGAATGCACGTGCATGTATATTTGTGTGTGACAGAATACACACACATAAAATCTTCCTCTCTGTCACCTGCACCAATGCCACAGTTACTCAGCTGTAGAACCAGGGCTCTTTCTGGACCTGGCTTTGTAGGACTTGAATCGAGGTCTTTGACCCATTTTCCTCACCTGTTTTTTTCCCCCTAAGGATTATGTCCTGAGCTGAAAGTTTACCCTTTTCCTGCTGTATATGGACTGTAACTAAGGAAGGTTTTTACAGACAAAAATCCTCCTGGACCTAGATGTTGTTCCACCTGCTACTTCTAAACAGTATACAGCCTAGCAGCCTAAGGCGGAGGAAAGAGTTTCCATAGCCATTTGTTTTACAGACTCAGCCTGCCCTACATTTTTGCTTCTTTTTATTTATTTACATTATCCATAATATCTCCTGGGACCTAAGGGATTGGCTTGCACTCGGGTTTTGAGTTTGTTCATTTGGTCCCTTTTCCCCCCACCTTCCATTTACTCGAGAAGGTACTGGGTGGTCAGAGAGGAGACTGCAATGCTGAGCTAAGACACACTCTTTAGAGAGGAAGGCGTGAGGCTTTGCTGTACAGCAAATACAACAGACTCCGTGGACATGATGCCTCTTTCCTCAGTCAGAGGGAGGAGCTCTCCATGATTCCAAACTTGGAAACTTGGTGTGGATGAAAAAAGGGGCTTCTGTGGATAGTGACCTCACAGGGCGACCTGATTGAAAATTCCTAGTTAGACAGGCCTTGCTGGGTTGTCACCTCTCAGGCATATAACATTTTTAGTAAAAGGCTTATCTTTGCCTCAGGCAAGCACTATCCATTGTTTCTATACAACTAGGTTAACATAAGCTCCCAAGGTCCCCTTTTCAGGCCCCTCCTTTTAAAGTATGATCATCCTGTAGAGAGCACCTAATCTTAAATATTCTGTAATCCAATCCCTGCCTTGGTTGCTCCTACCTTCAGCTAACTTCCTTCACTCCCTCCTTAATTTCAAATGCATTGAATAAGAACTACAAAACTGATGTTCTCTGGAGTATGTGAGATCTTCCTCCCCAGCATATGTCATCAGTTTTGCCTCAAATTAACTTATAAAAATTCTCAACAAGTTTGGATGTTTCTTACTTTGATGTTAGGATCCAACAATCAAAGGTCTGTTTTCTTTTAGAAAATTTAGAGAATTACAGAAACTCATAGTTGGAAGACCTACATAGAGTCATACAGAGCCTTGGTCAGCAGCCCTAGCTGTGCAACAGGATCTCTGGGGAATTTTAAGTTTCTAGCTCGCCCCCAGATTACTGACTCATTTAGAATAGTGCCTGGCTTTGAGGTTATGCTCACAAAATAATATTCTTGTTTGGATAATACTACTCAAAAATAAACATTTATTTAAGAGATATAATTGCCCTAATTTAAGGTAGAAAAAACTGAGACTCATACCATTTAAATAGCTTATCCAAGGTGCAGAGTTGGTAAATGTTAGAACTAAGATTTAATTCCAGACCAGATGACTTCAAGCCCACACCTCTCACACTTTAAGAAGCTACTTGAATACACAAGTCATGGCTAAAATGACTACTTCCAGAGGCAGTGGTATTTACCACTGGATGCTTCCGACACATAACAGTAAGTGTGATGATGACCAGGCAACTATTGAGCCGCCATTTGTCGAATTTGTATTCACGGCAGTTGCCACACTTAGCACTTTCCACACGTTGTTGACTCATTTGCTCATTATATATTCTTGCAAGTTCAATGTTATTTTCCCTACTTCTCAGACAGGGAGACTGAGACTCCGCATGGTTAACTATTATTCCATACTTACACAATTAGTGTGTGGTAGAAGGTATTTGAACCCCTGACTCTCTGACTCTATCATTTGTGTGCTTAACCACCTTCCTGTACCTGCATTCACTGCTTCTGGTTTTCCTTAAGGGGACATAGAATAATATATCACTCGGTTCTCAGTGCCAAATTAACTTTTTGGACATTTGGGGGAAAAAATGAAGTGTTGTCATTTTCTAGTTGACATATCCAAGTTCCTTCAACAAATCCAGACAGTGGACATGATCTCATTTTGAGGTTTCTTCTCACAATCTTCCATGGAGTCCTGGCCACTCACGTGGTGCCATCCAGAACACACCAGAACGCTCCAGCAGGCCCCACTCCTGCTCCCAGGCAGGGAGTATTTCTGAATCAGTCCACCAACGAGAGTCATCAGCAAATGTGTGTGGACTGTTTTCTGTTTTAAAGGCTGACATTACAAAGGAGGTTTTGTTTTGGATTGTTTTGTAAATTTTTTCTACCTTTGTGTTATAAGGGTAGTTTGTTGGAAAACCAACAACTTAATATTTGAAATGTTTGTGCCGCTTTCTTCACAAGCGACAGTTTGTTCAAGCACAGTTTTTGAAACTAGCAAAACAAGTAATTTTGAAAAAAGAGAAGTAGATTTTTTCATCCAGACAGGTTGTTATTAATTAAAGACTATTTTGGTATATTGGTACTTAAATGAGGGATCAAAAACCTGTTTTCACTCTTACCTGATATCCATTTGCACAGAGAAATGCTGTAATGTCCAACTAATATAACTCTTACAATTTCAAATTAAATTTTATTTATTATGTTTATTTTTTATTAATTTAATGTATTCAAATTAAATTTTATTTCATTAATTTATTTAATTTGAGTTCCTTTTACTTCTTGAGTACAAATAGATTTAATGTCTACATTCTATGGTTGTTTTTTTTCTGCAGAGTAAGTGGTTGCTGCTGTCAGTGTAAGAAATATCCAAACCTGTAGAGGAATTTTTTATGAGTTTATCTGAGCCAAAACTGATGACATACGCCAAGGAGCAGGATCTCAAATGCTCCAGAGAATAATAGTTTTGCAGTTTCTTTTATGCATTTGAGGTTAAGGAGGGAAGACAAGAAAGATTACATGGAGGTGGAAGAAAGCAAGGCAGCGATCATGTTGCAGGATAGTCAAGATGCTGTGCTCTCTTGCTTTCTGAAGGCAGAGCCTGAAAGGGTGGTCAGGTATTAGAAGGAGGAATTCGAAGGGGGCTTTTCAAATATGTGGTAACCTAGGTGCATAGAAACTATAGAAAGGACTTGCTTAAGGCAAAGATAAGCTTTTCACTAAAGAAGCTGTAGGCCGGGGCATGACTACCCACCAAGACCCGAGAAGCTAGGCGTTTATGATCAGATCACCCTGCGAGGGTACTTCTTACATATTACCCATTTTTATTCCACACTGCTCAGACAGTTTCCCTCAGACCACCTAAGTTCTCTTAATAAAAGGTGCTTATATTTTGTGTTATGAAAAGGCAAAATTTTTTTAATAGGGGAAATAATGTAGTTTTCCTTTTAAAAGCTTGAGCTTCATTATTTTGAATCATATCAAATTGACTCAAATAGCTTTAGAGTCACCTTTGGACATTGGTAAGATGTTGGCGGGGAGAGAAAAAGATGCTAGAATGGATCCCAAGAGCTTTCAGATCTTATGATTCTCTTCCAAGATGATCGGAAGGGTTGGATGCAGGGAACCAGACTGTCCTGGTCGTCTTTTTCTTGAGGATTTCCACTGCACAATGAAAAAATGTGCCCAGTCACACGAACAGTAAAAAACCAAAACCAAAAACCTACATAGTGGAACTGTTTTTAGTCTCCATGCCTTATCTAGACCAACTTCAAAATGCCACTACTAAACAAGAAACTCTACGTTACTAACATGAAATCTCCAGTTTCTAAAACACACTTAGGAATTAAGGATCCACAGTCCAGATCCTGGTAAATAATCTTTCTGTTTATTTGATGTTTGCACTTAAAGTTTGTTTTTGATATGTTTAAAAATCAGTTTTGTGCAGAAACTTCAAGCACTTTGGCCATTTCCTAATCTTTTCAGTTACTACCTAGTCCTTCAAATTTTTCCTACCAACAATGCCCAGGTATTTTATTCCTTTGAGGAATTCAGTTTGTAACTTGTACCTCTGACTCAGCAGCATCAGGAATGGGCCCTGACTGATGAACATTTCCCAGCACAAACTCACCCCCCTTAATGCAGAGGGATTTGTTTAGGGAGAAACTTGTGACTCCACACGACGCAGTGAGCGAGTAAATGCACCAGTTTTTATGGGAACCACAGTTTACTCAAAAGCAATGAGGTATGAGGTTCTGTGGGTTGCCTGCAGCTTCTGGGAAGTACCATGTGGCCTAAAGCCAAACCAACACTTCAGAAAAAAATGAAAGAGAAATAGAAATGGGGACAATGGTGATCCGTGTTAAGGCTTTGGACCAAACTCTACTTCTGCACTTTAGACTTCTCAGTTATGGGAACCAATAAATTCATGTTGTTATTTAAGTCTCCTTGAATCTGGTTTTCGATAGCTTATAAATAACTTTTCTGAGCCTTGGTTTCTTATCAGTAAAGAGATGTTAATGTTACTCACCTCTTCGGGTATTCATGATGATTCAATCAGATAACATTCGTAAAGCAAATGGTATGTGCTGAGTATTTAGCAACTCTTTAATCAATTTCCTTTACTTTTCCTCCCCTCCTCTTACAGACTTCTGGGTACTGATAAGTCAGACCAATGTTCCCTGGATCCAGGGAGTGTTTGGAGAAGGGAGTGGTGCAGGATAAGGACTGAGGTCATTACAAAAGCCACAGTTGCCAGCGGCTGTCCTCAGACCTGACTACCCTGGTCCTTCCCAAGGAGCTTCAGCAGCCAGCAGCTGGGTGTGTACCAGGGAGAAAAACCCTGCTGGTTCTGCAAAGCAAGCAGTGAAGCAAGTGCCTAGACAAGCTCGGTTTTTCTAAGAAGCACATGACAGAGGGCAACATTTAAACCCCAATGACTATTCTGTTTTCCTAAAACATAAAGCTTATTCAAGACAATAAATTTCGAAGGCAGATATTTACAGATGACTCCTGTTCAAAACCTTACTTGACAGAGGAGAGAACGGAGGCCCAAAGTGGCCAAGCGACCCGCTCAAGCTCCAAGACCGGCTGAAGGCAGAGCCGGGGCAGCTGACCCGAAGTTCATGTTGTTTTGGACAAGTAGGTGGTGCTCAAGCCCAGCCCCTGTTTAGCTGACTCCATGTCACTTTCCATTGCAAACCGAGTCAGGCAGACACACACACACACCCGTCCAGTCCAACAAGCGCAGCCCGTTTTCCCAGCGGCAGCACAATTGTCACCTGTGAGTCAGCACAGGTCTGAGGGGCACATCGCCCTGTCGCTGCACATGCACCAGGGAAGTCATGGAACAGGGCGTGGCCGATGTCGCAAACTCGGCTGGTTTCTCCCTCTCGGCACTGTTACCATTTCGCTTGGATAATTCCTTGTTTCGCAGCAGAGGGTGAGTGGGGAAGAGGCGTTTCATAGGATATTTAGTGACCTCCCTGGCCTCCACCCACATATGCCAGTAGTACCCCTTCAGTTCTGACAACTAAAACTGTCCCCAGGTATTGTCAGACATCCCCGGCTGGGGGAGGAGAGGACAAGATCCACCCACTGAGAACCACCGCTGCAGAGAACAGCCTGTTCTCACCGAGGTCCTTAACCATTCTCTCTCACAGCCCAGGCCTAAATGTAAGGAGGGCAGGATTGGACATAAGATGTGACATGGAGTATGTCTTCTCAGGCAAATTAAAAAATTTTCAGGCTTCGATGGACATTATATCTTCACCTGACAGTAGTCTAGGTTGATAGCAAAGACTAATCCTAAAGGGGTCTGACGCCTTGTTACTGCCACAACAGTAAGAAATTATACACTAAGTTGAAAACATTGAATGGAGAGATAATGCCTGTGAGTGCAAGGGAAAGATGACAAGGAGCCCATGGGAAGGGAGTGATTGCAAACTGTAGACGCAGTCTAGATCCACTTCCCATTCCTGGTCCCTGCATTTCCTGGGACGTGCTTACCGAGGGAGCACACAGCGTTCTCCCTCCTGCCAGCCTCTGCCAAGCCCTGGTGCTCTGGTGCAGAACTCTGCGGCAGAAGCTGGGACAGACACCAGAGCAGCAGAGGAATAGCAATGAGATGTAGAACTGTGGGCAAAAGAAACACACAAGAGGAAGCGGGAGAATAACATACAAGGGAAAATGGGCTAGGTATAAAGTACAGCTTGCTAGAGGAGTCTAGCCCCATTCCCTGAACAAACATTTCTACAGATTAAATTGTCTCAGCATGGATTACTTTTGTAAAGCTAATTTACAATATTTCTCTCTTAGAAAGTTTTGCATCGGAACAGCAATTGTGTCACCGTCATTCAGAATACTTGACCGTGTCAAATTTGCATTGTTAGATCTGATAGAACGAGAAATAACACCAAATGCTGTATCAATCATCCATATTCAGTCCTTCTGAATACCATGATGTTTCTTCAGTTCCAAGCTGTCCTGAGAGTGAGCCGCAGCTCAGCAAAATACAAAAGGTTTCCTTTCTGCCTTAATAATTGTCTGGGACACGTTCTTACATTTCATTTTTAATCATCTGACGCTTTTCAGATTCTCCAGAGCACGCCGTCAGTAGTACAACAAATGAGATCCAAGATTTCTAAGAGCCTTATGCTGCCTTCTTTCTGTGGCTGATAACATGCTGTTTCTGCCTTGTACCGGGAACCAGATGCCGAGCGGACAGCATAAGGAGAGGAAAATAAAAAGCTATTCGTGGAAGGGCCAGATTCGTGTGCAAGTGAAAATATTTTTCCCAAACCAGGAAGCCTGTTTCTTTAAAAAAAAAAAGAGAGAGTATCCAGTCATTTCAAGTGCTGAGATAAGGCAATTTAGACCAATGTTCACCTTGGGACAAAAATCTGAAGTGGAAAAAGCACTGTTAGAAGAGGCCTGAATGGCAGTGTTTGGTAGGGAGAGAGGGGAGCAGAGATACAAACAACAAAAAAAAGCTTCCAACTCAAAACATTCTCTAGAATTATGAATATGCTTCCATATTGAAGAACTATAAAATTAATGATGTATTATTTTATCAAAGCTCCTGGTTCAGTGTTTCTGCATAAATAATAAAGATATACAATAATACTGATGATAAAGATAGGTAAGTACTTTAACTCTAAGTAAAGAAGTATCTCAATGGCTCTCAAACCTAATGGGAAACTCAGAGCAGTGTGGGCCCCTCTGCAGGACCTGATGCAGTATTTCTAGGATAAGGCTCGGCACTCTGTATGTCTCACAATCTCCCTAGATTACTCTGATGCTTCGTCAGGTTTAGAAAATGACTGACCATCTAAATGTGCCCATTTCATCCACTGCAAGGTCACTGCTCCTACCTGATGTGCTCTTGACCTTTGGGGGTCATACAGTGTTTTGTTGAGCTGATGAAAACTGTTGACCCCCACTCTAGAAAAATACCCATGCCCAGACAGGTAAAATCTTTATGTAGAACTTTAGGGTGACTATAGATTGCTGAAATCCATCTGGGAAGAACCCCTATTTGAATAATTGCCCTTGTGGTTTGTAAGAGTTTTTCTTCCAGTGACTTCCCCTCAAGTTCTAGAACTTAAGGATAGCCTATATGCTTTTTGGAAGACAGTTGCTGGATTGAATAGACCAGGTTTAAGTGGAGAAAAGGCAATCCCTATGCACTGTTAGTGGGAATGCAGACTGGTGCAGCCACAGTGGAAAGCAATATGGAGTTTCCTCAAAAAATTAAAAATGGATCTACCTTATGACCCAGTGATTCCACTTCTGGAAACATATCCAAAGAAACCCAAAACACTAATTCAAAAGAATATATGCATCCCTACATTCAATGCAGTGTTATTTACAATAGCCAAGATTTGGAAGCAGCTCAAGGTCTCACCAGTAGATGAGTGGATAAAAACCTGTGGTACATTTACACAATGGAATACGACTCAGCCATACAAAAAGAAAATCTTACCTTTTGTGACAGCATGGATGGACCTGGAGAGTATTATGCTAAGCAAAATAAGCCAGTCAGAGAAAGACAAATACCATATGATCTCACTTTTATGTGGAATCTAATGAACAAAACAAACAAATACACAATATAGAAACACTTATAGGTAGAGAAAACAGACCGACAGCTATCAGAGAAAGGGGGGGTTGAGGGGCTGGGTGAAAAAGTTGAAGGGATTAAGCAAAACAAACCCTCACAGACTCAGACGACAGTATGGTGGTTACCAGAGGGAAAGGGGGTGCGGGAGGTAGAAGAGGGTAAAGTGGGGATAAATGATGGTGGAAGGAGACTTGGCTTTCGATGGTAAACACACAATACAATACACAGGTGATGTGTTATAGAACTGTACACTTGAACACTTGAAAGCTATATAATTTTATTAACCAATGTCACCCTAATAAATTCAATAAAATTTTTTTAAAAAGAAAATGGGAAGGAACCAGCAAAAAAATTGCCAATGTATGGGTAACGCTTTTTGACGAGTCACTTCAAAATCTCTGAGGGCAAAAGGAGAGAATCAAAGAGGGATTCTAGAAGGGAAGGGGAGGGGAGGGGAACCACTCCTCAGGCGATTCGATTGTATGGTGAGAGTCCGGAGTTCCTCTAGCCAGCACTGAACTACTTGAGTTCCAGAATGTACCCGGCTGCATCTGGTTTCTGAGCTTATTGTGTGTTCTTCCCTCTGCTTACAACCATTTACCCTCCTACCCCTCACTGAAGTAACACCTTTCCTAATTTCTGAAATTAACATCCCCTCCTCCTCCCAGAGCTGGACTCGTATCCTCAATCTATGCCCTCTGCTCACCTCTGTCTGACTACCTAGTGTGCAGCTTAAAAGTAGGAGGCAGGTTTGGTGTTTGGGGTTTGTTTTGTTTGTTTCCAGGTATTGGGCCAGAGCCTAGTACTAAACCTAGTACATTAAGTAGTTACTTTAAAAGAATCTGGAGAATAAGAAATAATTCAGGATCCACATGTTGTTATATTCAGATTACCCCACAGTCGAAGGGTTCTTTACTCGGAAAGGTATGTGACAGATACCTTGACCCAGGAACTTGATTTGCACGTGGGAACTTTCCTCCTTGCTCTTCTGACCTGACTTAGAAGATAGTAGCCAGAAAGGGAGATGAAACAAATATTGGTTTGCTATTCAAACTCTTTCCTTTTATTTGTTATTCTTCTAAGACTTTGTTTTGGAAGAGACTATTATTTCTTCCTTTTTTGAACTTCTGAAGTTCAAAAAACTATAGTTTGTCATCCAAAAAAAATGAGTCATTTAAGCGACTGAATGAGTAAGTGGGTTTTATCTTAGCCTGTGAAACTTGGGTCTACAGACCTACAGCTTATGAACATGTGAAAATATGGGATGTGATGTTTGTTAGAGTGGGTTCTTTTGTACTAATGCTGCCATTTTGGACACTTTATCTTAATATAGATAGTAAGAGAAAATGTTTTTTTGTGCATCCTCTCTATGCCATATACTTTTCCATCCATATGAAACGTATTAACTCACTATGCACAACCTTGAAAAGAAGTTGCTATTATTGTCCCCATTTTACAGATGAGAAAACTTAAGCAAAAAGAGGTTGTTTAATGTCCCTAAAATTATGTGGCTATTAAATAGAAGAGCCAGAAGTCAAAGCATATAATTTGAAAAGTAAAAATAAAATTTTAAAGTTTGATAAAAAAATGAGTTTCAAAAGAATGAAAGAGATAGCAGTAGTGGGGGTGGAAGGAAGGGAAGGAAGGAAGGAAGGAAGGAAGGAAGGAAGGAAGGAAGGAAGGAAGGAAGGAAACTCTGCATTTTCTCTGGAATGTGAAATTGTTCCAAGCATGGGGCACTTCACATCCAAAAAGCATGATCTTGCTTGCAAGACTCCAGAGAAACCCCAAGTTCTCAGTATGGTTTCTCAGTAGTCTATAAACTCTCAATGCTCCAGGTTTTGTATCTATAAAACTATAACTTGTGCATGTGCACATACTCACACACACACATTTATTTCAATCCTATTATAAAGATTAACTGAGGCAAGTTATAGAAAAGAGGGACTCCTTCATTCCCCTTGTTTTCCTTTTTGATATGTACTTTTAAAAATTATCCAAACCAAAATGTATATTAGCATTGTTTCCATACTAAGGAATTTATTAGACAATTACACTGAATTAAGAAAAACAGATTTTATGCTCCCTGACATAGGACCACTGTCCCCCTGCTTCATGTCTCCCAGACCAAACAAGAGTTCTTCACATCCAGAGCCAACTGGATAAATGCCAAATACCCTCTATATTTACAGTAACTCTTCCCCAGCTTTTCTGTTTTAAATATGACCTCAATGTATCTGTGAATTAAAACTTATCATTCTAAGGGCCAAGAATAGTTTTTGCTTTTATAATAGGTAAACTAAATTTCAATAAGATAGTGTATATTAGAAGCTTAACTAGGTTGGGTGTATTTCAAGTATGATTATTAACAGACAATGCATTCTATTACCTGAATCTCTTGGGTAAATTGAAGTACCTTTGGATAAGGCAACAATATGCCTTGTCATGAAAAATTTTCTGTTAACTGAACTCTTCAATCTTAGTTGGTCTGTTTGTATTAACTTTGGCATTCTGTAGTTAATGTCATGTAAACCAAAGTAACACTTAGAGTTACAAAAATAATTGTTGCTAAAATTTTGAGTGCTTACTAAGAGCTATATGATGTCCTAAGCAATTCACAGAATTAACTGTTATCCTCACAACCATCCTGTGACTCCTCCTTACAGAGGAGAAAACTGAGTCCCAGAACAATGAAGTAACTGTCGCAAAGCCTTTCAGGGGTGTCCAACCTGAGGCCTGAGGGCCACATGCAGCCTGGGATGGCTATGAATGTGGCCCAACACAAAATCGTAAATTTACTTTAAAACATTATAAGATTTTTTTTGTGATCACATGTCACAATGTATTTAATATGTGGCCCAGGACAACTCTTCTTCCAATGTGGCCCAGAGACGCCAAAAGGTTGGACACCCCTGCACATATTTATGACTTTGTGGAAAGCATTCACTATTAAAAATTTAAAACTATTATTTTAGTATAGTTTCATCAGGAAGGCAGTTACCATTCTGATTCTCAACCCAGAATCAAGATAGCAATTTTGCTCACAAATCGCTTACAAACTCATAGCAGCGGGTTAAATCCGTGTGGAGCCATCCCTGTCACCCAGCTCACACAACTGTATCGCAATGAGATGCGGATAATCAAATCCAACGTATTGGAGAGGGCCCCCGGTGTCTCAGAACCTTAGGTGAACATGAACTCGTAAGTTAAAGTTGGTGAGGAGGTGAGTCAGAGGGTATTTTTAAATATAAAAAGAAAATTTTAACAGCAATAACAGTGTTGCTCGCATTGTCTTTCCTAGTATTACCTTATAGTTCCTTGGTAAGAAAAGGAGCAATCTTATAATATGTACACTGAATTTACTTCAGAGAGGAGTCCTTCTCTTCCTTTGTCCGGGTTCAAGGACGTTCTCGTAAAGACCAAATCTCTTTTCTCCTTTACACAGATGGTTGTGGTTAGGTTGAAACACTGAACGGGGGCTGATGTCGTAAAGATCTTCGGTTCTTCAGGGGTCTCTTGTACGTGAATCCCACTTCAAAGACTGAGCTGACTGGGACAAACAAGACCAGCATTCAGGCCTTCACACTCAGTTTCACCCAGAAGGAAAGGCGGAAAGGCAGTGCAGCAACCATCTCTCCGGGAGTTGACAGTAGAGAACTTTCCGATGAAAGTCGTGCCTAACGCAACGACAGCTGCACCGAACGTCTCCGCGTGCTCTCCCCTCCTCTGAGGTTATTTTCTTGTCAGTAAAATAGCAATAGTTCTGACACAGCATAGTGGCGAGCGGAAGGCAGGTCACTGTGAAGCTGCTCGTGCTACAGTACGTTTTTATGATGAATGCCTGTCTTGCGATTTCATCGCTGTTTTTAAAGTAAGCCAGAGAACACTGGACATTTCCATCAGATCCCTGGAGGGAGCATCCTGTGCCGCCAGCAAACTCACCCATGGTTCCCCCAGGGCAGCGGTTCTCTAACTGCATCCTGCATCACAGTCACCTGTAGGACTTGCGAAAACACAGATTGCTGGGCAGCGTCTGGCAGGTCATGACTCAGTGGGTCTGAAGTGGGGCTCAGTAATTTGTATTTCTACCAAGTTCCCAGATGACGTTGATGCTGCTGGTCCAAGGACACGCTTTGAAACCACTGCTGTAGAGAATACTGCAGAGATACGGTTGCCGGGGTTAGTATGCCAACGCAGCACAGTCCATTTAATGGGCCACTGCTTTGAATGAATGCCAAGGATATGCCTTTTTCTGCTGGGAAAAGTGAATGTGAGTAAGCAATCTTCAGATACGGCAAAAGAAAAGTAGTAGTTCAAAACAGAATTCATTGTAAGATACTAAATTGATATCAGCACCAAGCAAGCCCTTAACATAATGGCATGAAGACCATATAATGAAGGTGGAGTAGGGGTGGAAGGGAGGCAAAACTTCAGGTTTAAGAGTGTGTTAACCGTCAGTTCACCGATCCTACACGACTGTGCATCAAAATCCAAGACAACTGATGATAATGAGATGGAGAAGACTCTACTATGAGCTGTGGCAAATGTGTTTTCCAGGGTAAAGGACTCATGTCTTCAGCGCTCCCCAGTAGGAAATAATCAGTTAATCATATGAATTATAAAATTAGTGCTATCATCCAATTTGTAAAAATAATTTGGATCTTAAAATTGTTCCATTTTTCTGAAGCTGAAACAAGAAGGTTATTTTCTGTTCACTTTATGTTTATAAAATGTTCTTGTATAAGAGTCTGAGAGATGAACAGTGTCATCCTAAAATCTTAATGCATACAGGTGCTTCTTAAGGGTACAGTTTCACAAGAAACACAGAATTTTCAAGCAGCATTTAATCCTATTTTTTCCTATCAACTATCCGTGCAATAATACCTTTAACATCTCTGAAAAGTTCAAAGATATTCCTCTAGCTTTATATCGCTTACTCTTGAAACAGCCCGGGAAAAGGTGCAGGGAAGGTATTAATAAACCCATTCTGCAATCAGAACAACTGAGTCGCAGGCCATTTAGCATCACCAGTGAGCCAGTGGGACAGAGTCAGTTATTGCTCACTTGCTTTAGAATTTCCACACCCCACCTTCATTTTCAAGCCACATGTCATGTACTTCCAGAATGAAAAGTGTTCTGTTTTTGAATCAAGCTTCTGAAAAATGGCAGCTTGTTTAATCTTAACTGATCTCAGTTAGCTCTTTCTCTAGGCTCTTACCAGTAGGAATTCTGGTCAATTCCTCTCTGTTTCAGCAAACTTATGTACATTTTTCTTGTTTTTTGGAAGATTTTATTTATTTATTTTTAGAGAGAGGGGAAGGGAAGGAGGAAGAGAGGGAGCGAAACATCAGTGTGTGGTTGCCTCTCACGCACTCCTAGCTGGGGACCTAGCACACACCCAGACATGTGCCCTGACTGGGCATTGAGCTGGCGACCCTTTGGTTCGCAGGCCTGCACTCAATACACTGAGCCACACCAGCCAGAGCCACTTTTCTCATTTTCATAATGATATTATAATGACTTTTTGCTTCCTCCAAAGGTAACATATATTTATTATACAAATTTTAGAAAATATTGGAAATAAAGATCACCTATTATCCTGTCACCCAGAGGTGTCCACCAGTGCCACTTTGTGAACATCCATTCTCTTATTTTTCTATAAAATTTTAAGACAGAAAATGGGATTATACACTTTTCTATTGTTTACCTTAGTAAAATACGCTGAACTTCTTTGTCACTGTTAATACCCTTTATAACCTTTTTTTCTGAAAAATGTTATTGGAGTATAGCAGAAGTGCAGAAAAGTAAGCAAACATAAGTGTACAGTTTGATTAACATTCACGACTATCAGTCTTGAGACCAAGAAACAGGACACTGGCAGGATTCCAGAAGCCTTCCTGAGCCCACCTCCAGCCCTCGGGCACTCCCAAAGGTAACCACTAATTATCATTGCCTCACTTGGAACTTGCTATAAAAGACGTACAGTTTATGTTGGGTTGATCAAAAAGTTCGTGTGGTTTTTTTTCTGTAAAATAAAAGACATGTTTTTTATTTTCACCAATAACTTCATTGATTTGGATATCCTGAATATGCCAGCCATTTCCCACAAGGAAAATTTTGAGGATTGTTCTACATTAATGTCTTGATTTGATCGCTGTCACCTTCAACTGGTCTACCCGACTGTGGAGCATCACCCAGTGAGAAATCTCCAGCACAAAACTTCACAAACCACTTTTGACACATTCAATCAGCCGCAGCATCTTTTTCATACACTGCATAAATCTTCTTTTGCATTTCAGTTGTATTTTTACCTTTCTTGATATAATAAAGCATAATATGCCAAAAATGTCACTTATTTTCCTCCAATTTCATTATTAAAATGGCTACACGAAAATTCACCAATTTTGATATTTTTTTAAATGCACGCTGATATGACAACTGTCACAGTACAGTCTAACAAAATAGTTTCAAATGATGTTAAAGACAGCTAAGTGCTAGTAGAGCCATCTTACAGAAAGAAAACAAATGAACTTTTTGGTCAACCCAATACTCTTTTGTGTCTGTCTCCTTTTGTTTAACATTGTGTTTATTAGATATATGAATGCACAAACTCCTGTTAATGGCTGCATAGTGTGCCATCGAATGGACGGCCATAGTTTAATCCGGCACAAAAGCCAAACATGTTCTTTTATAGAACATTGGTGTTTCTACTGTCCCATCATCAGAATCAGTGTTGCTGTGAGCATCACTGCTGTCTCTACACCTGCACGTATTCCGCAGGACAAGTCCCTGGAAGTGAAAACCTCGTTGTGACGATGCTCATGATGGTGAGACTTTTAATGGGTATTACCAGATTGTCCTTTAGAGTGGCGAAAATGTGTTTCCACCAGTAGCACGTGAGAGTGCCTGTTGCCTCCATACCTTCTGCATCACTGCCTATTACAGTTTCATTTAATCCTCACAGCTCCTGACGGCTTCCGGCCTCAGCATATTAAAGCTATTCATGGCAATATTTCTCTATTCAACCCCCCAATTAACTCAGAGAGACAAAGACCAGTTTTCATTTTGTAAAGCTAAGTCATTCTAATATAATATGAACTAGATTTTTGTTAAGTATATTATTCTTCAGTTAATAACTCTTTTTAAATGATAACAGACACCATGATATAGGATTCTTTAAGTATATACAGCCTTCCCTAGCTAAATATTTCACTTTTCAAATATGTATTGTTTCAGGGTTTGAAAGGAAACATAAATACTGTGTTTTTTTCTGTCTATATTTTAATTGCTTTCTATTCCCTTAAGTCTAGAGATTTGCTAGTCTAAGTAATAATTATTGCCCTATGCTTTTATAACTTGAACGTTTTCTTCCTAAGTCTTTTTTAAATATTTTTTATCCTAAAGGTAACATATGATTGTTTTAAAATACAGATGTCAGAAAAAATTAAAAATCATCTGTATTTTTCACCCCCTTGTTTGTTTGCTACATGTCAATGTCATCTTTCTGAAATACATTCATAAAACTATTTTTCACAAACACAAAAAGAATTGTATGGCACATGCTGTTTTGAAACCTGCTTTTTTTCCTCTTAATGTAGTTCAGTTTTCCCTCCAGTCATTTCTCAATTCAAATAGCATCACTCAAATCAATTAGTATGTTACATACTTGTATAGATTCTCTACAGAGTGATTTCTAAACACCAAATTCTAAAGAAGGTGAGAGTTCCCTGTCCTTGAGAAATTATCTCACAACAACTGTGCTTGGTGTTGAAAGCATCCTGGCATCCTGAGACCCAGGAAGCCCAGGTGAGAATGTGTTTATTGATGTAATTCTCTAAGCTCTAGCCCAGCCCTTCCTCTCATTTTGGTCCTAACACCTCTGTGCAACCAAAAGGAAAACAACAACTCCTTGACTTTCATGTACTTTTCAGTTTTCAGTCATGAGTCTTCAATGCAAATGTCTGCAATTTTCTTGGATTGCTTCTAAACACGTTACTTCTGGGAAGCAGTCAAATGGCTGCATTTGTTTCCCAGAGAGTCACTTTTGTTTAAACTTCATTTATAAACATGCAACATTTATCAATTAGAAGTGCCGCTTCCATTCATAAAATGTATGAGCTGATGGTACAATGGTGAGTTAGCTAAAAAAACCCCACATAATCACTATATAGAACATGTGGTTTTAAATTAAGTTATTTAGGATTTGGAATGGGCCCAGTATTTCTCTAATAAAATATGTGTGTGTGCTGTGCAAGGAAGCTCATTACTGTAATTCCATGACAGCATAATTGTTTGCAGGAATATTACTTTCTAGTTAAACTATCAGTATATATTTTAGTGTGCTATTATTCTTTGCATTTTTAAAAAAGATTTTATGTGTTTGTTTTTAGAGAGGGGGCAGGGAGGGTGAAAGAGAGGAAGAGACATATCACTGTGAGAGAAACATCAATCAGTTGCACCTCATACACACTGGACCAGGGACCGAACCTGCAGCCCAGGCATGTGTCCTGACGAGGAATCAAACAGGTGACCTTTCGCTTTGCAGAGGATGACCAACCCACTGAGCCACACAGCAGGGCTATTGTCTGTATCTTGTATATCTGAGCAGGCAATCTAACATGAGATCAATTCTTTAACTTTTTGCCAGGTAGCTGTTCTGAAACTTGGCATCAGCCAGGAAACAGATATATCACTCTGAGAATCAACAGTGATTTATTTACCAAGTTCAGTCAATGTGGAGTGTTTGCAAGGGTATGAAGCATGATAATATATGTTTGAAAAGGGTGCCGTGTTCATCCTTTGACAGAGCTAAATCCATAAATCATTAGGTCCAAAACTAAACAAGATGAAAGGTCATTATGTTTTTCCACCAAGCCATCTAACCTCTAGTTTTAGCACAAGTATAAAACCATCTGCTTTTACCAGGAGGCAGAGGAGCTCAGGACCCATTAACGCCATATGTATCAACAGAAGTGTGACTTCAGCGCCTCGAATGTTTTCCATTTTTTTTCTTCATTATTATCTGCCAGAAACTTAGTTGGAATGCTTTTCCTGCCCTGAAAATGCATTAAATTATAGTTTAATTATGCAAGTCTCCCCTTTACTAAGTAATTACACACATTTTCTCATCTGTGTGTCTATATTTCAGAAGTAACTGTTTCATTTTGTTGGCAAAAACAGGAAATCAACCCAAAAAGGGAGAAACAAGATTTCATTTTCAATTTTCCTGATTTCTCCCGAGGGAAACTCACACAGCTTCCAATGCATCACAAGACAAAGATGCTGACTCAGCCTCTTAAATCATCCCTGGAGTCCACAGCACAGCCCTTAATGAGCCAGAGTCTGCTGCACAAGAAGTTGTTTTATTAAATGAGTGGAAAAATAACTTTTCCTCTTCCAAAATGGCCTTTAGTGAAATAATTTAAACCTGAAACCAAACCTTCCCATACTTATCCCAAAACACAGGGAAGAACAGACACCACAATTTCAAAATGACAAACTGTCTACTCAGTTGGAAATTATACTTGAGAAATCTCACCAAAAATGGGAGGTTAACTGTGTTCCGTAGATGGAGGTAAAATGCTCACCACATGAAAAAAAGGACAAACCAAGCCAGCCTGCAGAAGGCAGGGCAGGGGAGGAAGAGAAGTGGGAAAGTTTCTAATCTAGTCTGTAATGACTGTGCCTTATTCAGGTGGATGTAGGTTTGACTAAATAACCCTTCACATTTGTGACTTATAATACATTAGCATGTTATAGGTTGCTTCATTTGATCCTCACAGCAACCCTGAGGATGGGGCAGGAAATACATTACATTTCCCTAATTACAGATGTAAAATCTGCAGTTCAGGAATAGTAAGGATGTGTCAAAGGTCTTCTGTGGCTGGTCAGTAGCACACGGCCACTGACTGAATGAGCCCAGCCCTACTGCCTTTTTAAATTACCTGGTAGAAAATTATTTATATTGAAGTTCTTAGAATGCTATCATGACTCAGATGTATTGTTAGAACAAAGCAAAATTAAGAAATATTGGAACATATATTCTACACAAAATATTAAGTTCAAGGGATTAATTTCAGCATGCTCCATCTAAATCTTTCAAAGATGCTTACATTCATATATTAACCACAGATATCTATGTTCCACTTTTATTTATGGTAGCATTGGTTGATTGAGGTTTCACGGATTCCTCTTGCCTACCTGCAGAAAAATCTAATGGCAATACAGTGGGAGAGAAAAGGAAGAAATTTTAAAATATCTGTATATTCTAAAAACACAAAAATAAAACTTCGATAACATTGATTGACTATGAAGTAGCATCACCCTGAGGATTAGTTATTGATCTACTACCTGACTACAAATAGCCTCTTAACTTCTCTGTCTGCCACCTTCCCTCCATTCTAGAGTATATTGATGCAAGATTATTCTAACTGTAGTTACCTGGTGCAAACCTTCCATTAGGCTGGCTAGGGAAAAATAAACTCTCCAGCCTGGTAGTCAAAATCTCTGCAAAATAACAATACCTACCCCATATTAAATGACTATTAAAAAACAGATATCTCTAAACAATCCTGGAAAATGTGTGATCAGGTCAATTTTAGAAGTGAGGAAACTGAGGCTAAGAGAGGTCAAATAACTTGCCCCAGGGTGGATATTTATGAAGCGATAGCACTGGTATGCAAACTTGGGCCTACCTTAAAGTCCAACCTGTCTTTCTAGATGTTTCTGACCACTGGGGCATATCTGTATTACCATAAGCCTATGGTGCCAGTAGAGCAAACATTCCTGGCCGCATCACAGTTCTGTGCTATCGTGGAGACACTCTTTCCACCTGGAATCTTTTCCACAATCCTACTGCCTGTAGAAATGTTGATAGTTCTTCAGGACTAACCTCAGACATCCCCTCTTCTTGAGGTCTTTGCTGAACCTTACCGCCAGTGGCTTCCCATGCATGAAAAACACTTCGCTCTTCTTGGAATGCTTTTAGATCTTTGCATAATTCTTATGGCTCTTACCTTATTCTTCTTTTAATGTGGATATATTCCTGTCCTTATTATAAATTTGCAATCTTCCTGAAGACAGAAACTGGGATTTATTTATTACTAACATCCTTGTAGCCCCTAGCAGGAATTAAATACTTCAATAAGAGATTTGTAATGTTGAGTAATAAATACCACCTAGACTACGAAGTCTGTCCCGAAAAAGTCCAACCATTGTTAATATAACAAGAACAGTTTGCGCAACATGGATGTAACCTGACAACCAAGGAGAGTGGACTGGAATGCGCATGTGTGAACAATGACAACTTCACTGTACTAGTCAGTGAGGGTGGTAGATGCCATTGAGTGAGCATGTGGACTGTATGGCCATTGCATTCAAAATGGCTAAGCAAGTACAACAATGAATCTGCATCATATTTGACATTAAGCTTGAACATTCCTCCACAGAAACTATGCAGATTCAGAAGGCCATAGCTATGGGCAACCGGTGATTGGCAGCTTCATCATGACAACACTCTTACTCATACATCACGTCTTACACAGAGTTTTTGGTGAAGCATCAAATCACCCAAGTGACTCAACCCCACTACAGCCCAGATTTGGTGCCCTATGCCTTCTGGCTTTTCCCCAAATCACCTTTGACAGAGAAGAGATTTCAAACTGTAGATGAGATTCAGGAAAATGTGACAGAGCAGCAGATGGTGAGTGAGAAAATGGGAGAATTGTGTGAGGTCCCACAGTGCTTACTTTGAAGGGGACTGAGGCATCATTGTCCTATGTACAATCTTTCTTGTATCTTGTGTCTTCTTCAATAAATATCTGTATTTTTTACATTATGGACAGGCCTCATACACTATGACTAAAACATTTCTCCTTTTCTCCCCTAAATCTCTTTCTTCTCTGTTCTATAGTTTAGTGAAGGGCCACCCATGAACCAGCAAAACCTTGGATGTCATTCTTGATTCCTCCCTGTACCTCACCCCACATTTAGATCCCAATTCTGTACGTATACCTTCTAAATAGCTCTCCAATTCATTATTTTTTTCACCAGCCATATAACCTATACACCTTTCTTTTTTATCCTCTCCCAAGGACATGCTTATTGATTTTAAGGAAAGGGGAAGGGAGGGAGAGAGAAAAAGAGAGAAACATTGATATGAGAAAAAACATCAACCAGTTGCCTCTCACATGGCCCCTACTGGAGACTGAATCTGCAACTTAGGTATGTGCCCTGACCCAGGAATCAAATCCAGAACGTTTTGGTTTATGGGACAATGTTCCAGGCAACTGAGCCACATCAGCAAGAACCACCTATGCCTTCTGGATGAACATATGACCAAAGAGTCAGAGAACATAGGCACTTTTTTTAATGCACTTCTTTACTGGAATTTTTTCCCCATCACCTTTTAAATAAGGTCAATCATCTCCAAATTAGTAAAACTCTTGTTTTAATTCCGCTAGTCGGTAGCTCCCTATGTTCCTTTTCCTTTTACAGCCAAAGTCTTCCCCTTCTTTATTTCCCTCTTACTTCCCAACCCACTTTTCTGGCTTCTTCTCCCACCATTCAGTTTACTCTTTTCATCTCCTTAGCTGCAAGGATTTGGGTGTGAGTCATCAGAAGAATGCAACCGCCATGTCCTTTGGCACATGGGCCGTTTGCTGTGGGATGTGTTAAGCTGGTGATATCCATTAAGTTTAAGTTAGACCTGTCAAGTTAGGAGTTCTCAATATAGAGAGAGTCAATGAAAGCCCTAGTCCTGACTAAGTTACCTTAAGGCAGAGGTTCTCAGCCCCGGTTACATATTACAATCACCAGGTGAGCTTAAAAATCCCAAATGCAGTCCTTAGTCTAGGCCAATGTAACCAGAGTATCCAGGCCTCTGCAAGATCCAGACCTCAGTATTATTTTAAAATTCCCTGGATTTTACTTACCTAGGGATGGAAATAGTTTTTTTTTTTTTTAAAAAAAAAAAAAGAGGAATAAATTGGTTCCTACCCAGCACAGCCAGGACTTGACTTAGATGCAGTCCGGCATAACCAGCAGAGTGGATTTTTCCACTGAATCTTCTCACACAGGGAATTTGTTTCACTATGACAAAATCTTGTCTGAAAACTAATGTTTGACTTTGAGTTTCCAGGGTCTTTCCATTCCATTCTCCCAAATTCCTCAATGCTTTAAACCTAGAACTTGAGTTGTGCCGTCCAGGAGGATAGATAGAACAGAGCAGAGAACCTTGATCATTATTCATTCAACAAACATATTTAAGCCCTCGGGAACAAGTGTTAGTTTCAAGAGATTGACAGGTAAAACACAGGCACCACCCCCCAGAGCTCACTGTCTGGCCAGGCAGGAGAGACTTGTAAACAAATAGATATAGTCAATTCAACTACCTAGGGTGAGCAAGAAATGGTCAGTTTTACTGGAGTGGAGGTGGCCAGCTTAGGTTTTACACAGAAGGTGAAGCTTGAGCTGATTCTTAAAAGATAAACTGGCTGATTCTCGCATCCAAACTAGGAGAGGTGGGGGAAATAACCTCAGGAAAGAGGGGTGAATAAGTAAAGGAAGAGATGGTGGGTTTGGAAAACTGCAAATAATACAGAGTGCAGAGTGTTTCTAAGAGGTGAGGGGCAGGGGTGGCAGGATAGAGAAATACCTAAGTAGGGAGAGGGATGGAGTTTATAAATCCTGTTAAAGGCTTTTAAACTTTTTCCAGATGGCTTCCTCCTATAGAAAATGTTTTACAATGGGGGTAACAGGAAGCCACTGAATGAAAGGAGCATAATCAGAATTGCATTTTCCATCAAACCTTAGAAAGACACAGCGTATCTCCTAAATTGTCTCTGGAATGTTTGGAAACCAGGTGTGGTCAAATGGAACCTAGTCAGTGCATTTCATTTAGATATGCAATTTCTAAGGTGGGAAAATTACCCACCGAAGCACTGCGCTCCCATTGTGTGCCCCCCTCCCCCGCATTGTTCCTTCCCTCCTTACCCTCCCGGCTAGAACAACCACTTGCCCCAGGTGGTCTATTACCATAAGTGTCAGGAAAGATAGTGACCTGACCACCAGCTGGACTCACTGAGTTTCCTAGGGGCTTGCAGGCTGTCACTGCCTGGAGGATCACTGCGCTGTGAAATAGAGCCCACCCCTTTCCTCTAGGGCCGCCTGGAGGGAGCAGGCTCTTCCTGTGCTTTTATGATAAACTCGATTGCACCCTGGAGCACCACTACCCTAAAAGGAAAGGAGGTCGGGGAGAAGTTCCCGGTGTGTTAGTATTAAATCCTCTAGGGGGAGGGCAGGGAAAAGGTTTCTTGTTTCTCTCTACCTGCCACTCAGCCCTGGAAGCTTTGCACACCACATTGAGGTGAACAGCGCTGCTGTGGTCAGCACCTACTTGAGAAGTAAATCACAGGTCATTTTCCCACTGGTAGGCTTATTGTTTAATTAAAAAATCTTCCTGTAGTTCTTAGACCCAGACAAGGACTAGAAGCTATAGCTGCCTTGTGAAGAGGCTTCCAAAAAGGATAGGATTATTTCCATCCTTCTGCTCAGAAACACCTGATGTTCAGATCTCCCACTCTGACCTCTGGAAGGCAGGAAACCTGTAGTTTTATCCTCTCTTTGACTTGGTGAATTTGGCAAACCGCTTAGCCTCTAGATACCATAATAGTGTTTTTCAACAGGAGTAATGCATGCCCCTTCCTAACTCCCTGAAATGCTGGACAAACTCGATCGGAGAGTTTTGTAGGAAATAGTAAAATATTTTGATCTAAGAAAGTCCAAATATGGAGGTGGGAGAAAGCAAAGCGTGGATTGGATTCCAGGCTAGTTAACAAGATTATGTGTTCTCTCCAGGGTGGCTGTGGCTCACATCAGAGGCGTGTTAATCTCATGTATCTCTTGTAATCAACTAATTCATCTCAAAATTTTTTCTTTTTAAAAATTTCCTTTGAAATGGAAAAAAAAGTCTTTCCCATAAGAAGCGGTCTTCTTTGATACCTATTGAGAGTAAACACATCATAATTTGTAAAGTTTAAAAATATCAGTTTCAACCTAAATACTTCATTAAAAATGGTAACTTTAGAAATGATAAATATTTTCAGCTCTTAAAGCTTTACGAAAGATAAGGCAAAATAGAATTCTGGGAAGACTACTGAGGTTCTGACCAAAAGATTTCAAAAATATCTCTCTGTATTTCAAATTATAAGTGAAGTTATAAAATATAATAATCCACTAACATGATATAAATAGGTGGCTATTACCTTATAGCTCAGAGGTATTAAGTCTATTTTTTCCCCATAAAGACAGATCAGTTTTTGAAATTCCCTTCTTTACTTCTTAGAACAGAGCAGTGTGTCTCTAGAATTACGTAATTAGTCTACTTCTTACTCAGACCAAACTGGAGCTGTTCTTAATGATGAGAAAAAAGGGTGGAGGGGAACCTGTCAGTTAGGATTACTCAGAGAAAAGAAAGCTGAGGGGATTTAAAATTGCATCCTGTCATTACCTTCTACAAGTCATGCCGGGAAGACTAAAGAAATAGAATAGTATATTATCAAAAATATAAATCTAAGGAGGAGAAATGATTTCCGGTTGTTTTTTTAAAAAGTGCTATTAAAACGACCATGATGACTTGGTAGTTTAGATGGTTCAATATGAAAGGTATTATACAACAGCATGGGTGTGCGTGTGTGAGAGAGCGCGCATGCGCCCGAAGAGCTCTGTTCACTATGACGTGATAAAGTTCCAGACAGCATGTCACTGGAGCATCTGAAGTTTTCATTTAGGTGACTGACAGCTTTTATTTGTCTTGCATTCTTTTCTAAGCACATTATCAACCATTAGCTGACATATCTTCAAAAAACTATATACATGCAGAGCTTTTCTCCTGTTTTATAGTTTAGGAAACTGAAAAGGGCAATTATCCTCAGTGACCTACAACACTCTGCTCTTTTGCCCACGCCCCTTGCCCAGCCTCACTGGTACCTCTAACTGTAAGCCCTGCCCCCATACACATATATACACATTGCTGTCCTGAGGCTCAGGGCCCAATACTACAGTCTATAGCATCCTAAGTCAGAGCATGTTATTAGGGTCTTAGTATGCTACTTAGTACCTTAATACACTACTGCCTTTTGCTTTTTAAAAGTGAGAGAAACACTTAATATAAATAAATTGTTTCAATACTACAGCACCAGGCACTGTGGGACTTGTGTGAGAAATAATACTAGGACCCTCAAAATCACACGTGGTGAGACTCCACCCTCTTCTGATAAATATCAGTGGCCTTTTGCGCCCTAAGTCAGATCGTGAGTCAACAGTAAAACTAGAAATTAAATGTACCATATTTTTCAGACTATAAGATGCACTGTTTTCCGCCCCCAAATTTGGGAGGGATAATGGTTGTTAATGCTGCTGTTGTGTTCTGTTTACATTTATATTGGTGAAATATTATGTTATTTATGTTATTAAATATTTTACCACATTTTTTGCTTTAAGATTTTTTTTCCTATTTTCCTCCAAAACCTAGGTGCGTCTTATGATCTGGTGTGTTTTACAGTCCAAAAAATGTGGTAAGTCCTCCACCTCTCCATTCTGAGATTTTGTCATCAGACTACCATGATAGTTAGCGATGGGAAAAGCAGATGGAATTGCGGGATTATCGTAAAGCAGAAGAAATTCTAAGATTTTTCAATGGTTCCATGCTAGAGTTGTACCTCTAATAAATAGCTGGTACTCCACACTGTCAGCTGCATTTTTTTCAGTTTTATTGAGAAATAATGGACATACATCACTGCATAAGTTTAAGATGTTAATGATGGCTTCACTTACATATAGTGTGAAATGATTACCATGATAGATTTAGTTAGCATCCATCATTTCATGTAGCTGCAGTTAAAAAACTAAAACATTCTCCTTGTGACGAGAACTCTCAGGATCCGGCTCTGAACAACTTTCCCGTACATCACACAGTGGCGTTAACTATAGTCATCACATCGCAGGTCACATCCCTAGTGATTATCTTACAAAGGGATTATACCTTTTGACCGCTTTCCTCCAATTCCTCCTCCCCCTTCCCCCACCTCTGGTAACCACAGATCAGGTCTCTTTCCACGAGTTGAGTATTTTTTAAAATAAGCTTCCACATATAAGTTAAATCATACAGAATTTGTCTTTGTCTGACTTATTTCACTTAGCATATGCCTTCAAAGTCCATCCATGTTGTTGCAAATGGGAAACTTTTCTCGTTTTTTTATGGACGGATAAAAATAATATTCCATTGTATATAACACAGTTTCTTTATACATTTATTTGTTGATAGACACTTATGTTGTTTCCACAGCTGGGCTGTTGTAAACAATGGGGCTATGAGCATGGGAGTCCATGTATCTTTTCAAGTTTGTGATTTTGTTTCCTGTGGGTATATTCTCAGAAGTAGAATTGCTGGGTCCTATGGTAGTTCTAGTTTTAATTTTTTGAGGAACCTCCATAGGGTCTTCCAGATTGGCTATACCAATTTACAATCCCGCAACAGGGTTGTACAATGGTTCCATTTTCTCCACATCCACCCAGCATTTGGTATCTCTGTCATTTTGATGATAGCCATTCTAAAAGGTAATATCTCATCATGGCATTACAATCTGGGGGATATTTCATTATAGTTTTAATTTGCATTTCCTTAATGATGAGTGATGTTCAGCATCTTTTCATGTACTTGTTGGTTTCCATATCTCTTCTTTGGAAAAATGTCTACTTAGGTCCTTTGCCCATTTTAATTGAATTATTTGGGGCTTTTGGCATTGAGATGTATGAGTTATTAATATATTTTGGATGTTAACCATATGAGATAAATGGTTTGCAAATATTTTCTCCCATTCCATAGGTTGTCTTTCACTTTGTTGAAGGTTTCTTTTACTGTGCAAAAGCTTTTTTAGTTTGATATTGTCTCATTTTTATTTCATTTTGTTGCTAGTGCTTTAGGTGTGATTTCCAAAAAATCATTACCAATACCCATGTCAAGAAGCTTTTTTCCTGTTTTCTTCTAAGAGTTTCATGGTTTCAGGTCTTACATTAAAGTCTTTTATGCGTTTTGAGTTAATTTTTGTGAGTGGTGTAAAATAGTTTCATTTTTTTACATGTGAATATCCAGTTTTCCGAGTGCTGTTTATTAAAGATACTGTCTTTTCTTTGTTGAGTATTCCTAGCTTCTTTGTGAAATATTAGTTTATTATATATGCTTGGGTTTGTTTCTGGGATCCTGATTGTGTTGCATTGGTCTATTTGTCTGTTTTTCTGCCTGTTCCATGCTATTTTAATTACTTTATCTCTATAGTATAGTTTACAATATAGAAGCTTGAGGCTTCCAGCTTTGTTCTTCTTTCTCAGGATTTCTTTAGCTATCTGGAGTCTTTTGTGGTTACATATAAATTTTAAGAGTGTTTTTTTCTATTTCTGTAAAAAACATCATTGGAATCTTGATAGAGATTTTATTCAACCTAAAGATGGCTTTAATTAGTACTGGCATTTTAACAATATTAATTCTCCTAATCCATGAACCCAGGACACTTTTCCATTTATTTGTGTCTGTTTCCATTTCTTTCATCAATGTCTTATCGTTTTCAGAATAAAGATCTTTCACTTCCCTGGTTAAATTTAAATTTTATTATTTTTGATGCTATTGTAAATGGGATTGATTTCTTTATTTCTTTTCAGACAATTTATTGTTAGTTTATAAAAATGCTACTGTAAAATGAGTTTCAGAGTATTCCTTCCTCTTTGATATTTTTGGAAGAGTTTGAAAAGTATTGATAATTTTTGAGATGAAGTTGAGAAAGATTTTTTGGGAGAGTTTGAGAAGACAGCATATTTTGACACAATATTTAAAATTTAGCATAAAAATGTTGACTCACATACTCATTACCATGAATCAGGCTATGCTATTTGAATATAGGAGTGAAAATAAAGGTCCTTCTCAAGCATTAAATGCTGAAGAAGAGGGCAAGAATTAAGCCCCAGAGGAGCTGGTACAGGAGGAGAGAAGGGAGGGGAAATTTACTATGCATCTCTGAGGCAAATTGCTGAAGAAATTTAGTTATCATGGTTTTATGAGAAGAACTAATTAAATTAATTTGGAAACCTAAAATTAGGAGAAATCAAACAGATCTACAAATCGTAGTAAAGTAACATACATAATAAATGGAGCGCTTCAGGGCTCCATGCTGTCTCTTTGGTAGTAAAGTGCTTTTTATGACAGGGTATAATTTCGACACAAAATGAATTGAGAGGATGCATGGCTTAAGAAACTTCACAGGGTGCACACAGACTTTTATTCTTAGATTGTTCATTTACATAGAGTTCAAATCTTTATTTGCTGCTAGTGATTAGCCCACCAACTAGCCAACCATGGAATGATAGGAAATAGTGGTTGTATTTGGGAGTTATGGGGGAAGGGTGGATCATAAAAGCCTTTATTGTCTGTGAGCATACAGAAACAAATCTCAGTGATCGGGAGTCACAAAGCTGGATACAAAAGTTAGGTGGTTGCTAAAGCATAGCTGTCATAGCTCTTCATTCTTCTGCTGAAGAATCCAGGTGAAAAGGAAAATCTTAACAAAGAAAGGGGCCCCTTAAGCAATGGGACAAGGGCAGTGGGGGCACTATGCAAAGGGAGCACTGAATTCCACTGTTACAAGGCACCTGATCATTTTAGATCCCTTCACTATCATTTTCTAAGAATAAGTACTTTTAGAACACCATGTTAGGCTGTCTTGATGGTAGATATTATTTTTGTATCAAGTGCTTTTCTCCTAGTAGCATTGTGACATAGTGTGGGGTTTATTACCACATATACCTCTCCAAACTATGTGCTTTAACTTATGAGATTTAGAGTGCTTCTTTAATAGTTAATCATACCTGTTCGTGCATACATTTATTCATTCATTCATGTCTTCATTCCCTCAATTATTCTTCCATTCTTTCATTCCATAACATTACATATCAGCAGGCACTTTATGTACCTGGTTTCAGTACAATGAAAATTAAAAAAAAAAAAGACAAGGTCCCTGTCACCAAAAAGGTCATTTCACAGACAAAAATATTCATACATAATTGTAAGACAATGGGATACATTATAATTTCATACAAATGCAGTGGGCCTCTTTCCCTTCCTCTCTTCTCTCTCTCCATGTGTGTATTTAAATATTCATAGCATTCTATGATTAAAAAAGAGTATTCAAATTGACATAATTAAAGTAGCATACCAGAACTGATACCATCACTTACTAGTCTTGTGCCCTTGAGATTTTGGTGGGATGTAGCCTTTCTAAATCATTTCACCTCTCGGAGCTCCAGTTTCCTCGTAATCACTAACACTTATTGATGGTTTAATATGAACAAGGTACCATTATGTGTCTTATGTGTATGAATTATACAGTCCTCACAACGAACTTATCAGGATGTTGCTAATATCCTTATTTTACATATCATAAAACTGTGGTACAGATAGGCTAAATGATCGGTACAGATGGCCTAAATAATTCACCAAAGATCAGGCAGTGTAACAAGCTTTCAACACTGGCTGAGGTATCTAGACTCTTGGCGCTCTATAAAGCATCTTCAAGTGGAGGGCTAACAGTGAGGTTAAATTTAGAGAATTAACAGGAAACCGGTTTGGAAAAGCTTAAGCATACAAAAGTAAAAATTGTAATTTTTAAAAGGCTTTTAAACCCACACCTGGGTTGGAGGAAATCATGTAACAGCTGTGGTGTCCTGCTGTGTTTGCTTACACCCTTCCCTGGACAGGAGGACCTTGGTTTCCCTCCCTCACTCTCAGCCTCCGTGGGTTGGGTAGGAATGGCTCTGCTCCCTCCTCCAAGGATGAGAAAACTGGTTGAACACCTGTTCTGGACCAAAAGTAAGGTCAATGGGGAACTAAAGTTAAGTCTCTGCACACTCTGGGAACTCCAAAGTCTTGAACATGGGTCACCATGGAAGACACTATGAGTGGGACCCTTTGCTTTTCCTCCAGAAGTCCGTCATGAACCAGTTGCCAGGACTCAATTTTCTCATCTATACTAGCCTCCAAATTTCTTTTTTTATTAATGGCTAGGAGTCATCAAAATCATAGATCTGTATAAGGCTCTCTACCTATAGGTTGTGTTTAAAAACAAGGAGCACATGAACATCCTCACCTTTAGGCAAGCAAGCTTTGTTCTCACCATCTTCAGGCATGACAGGAAGGAAAGGAGGATTTGCATCTAGAGGGCATGGTCCACAATCTCACCAATCTCACACCCCTCTGAAGCTAAGAGAGAGAGAGTATTTCCAAGCTCGGTCCGATGAATGAAGCCATTTTGCTGATGGCCATAGAATTGTAAAAACCAGGTCTCTGAAGCTACCTCAAGAGAAGACTGAAAGCCACCCTCTGTTTTAAAGCTTAGTGGATGTGTCATGGCCCTCAGCACAGTTTGGAGAGCATAGATATTATTCTGCCATGCAATTTAGTTAGGTTGACACCCACACTTACACATCATAATGGAATTGATAACCATTTTAGCCTGCAGATTTCTACTAATTTAACCTCTAAAGAAAACACCATTCTGGTGCTGCTTTGAGCCAACTATGCCAGACTGGATTTTCCACATTTATATACCTATAATTCAACTACCACTACCCTGCTATTTGCAAGGTTTAAGGACAACAACAGGGTTAAACATGCAGAACCTGCTAAAAGGGTACCATTGACTCTGGGAACAACCAGTGAACCAAGGGTACTTGTTTCTCAAAGTGATGGTATCACCGGCTGGGGCATGAAGAGCCAGCCCACTGGCAGACGTAGAGGCTGGAAGCAGTGAAGTTGGGGATACAGCATATAGATGTTTTCTTTTTTGTTTTTAACCTGTAAGATTCCCAAGATACTCTGTGACATTCCAGTCATCTGATCAAAGCAGCATTTTTCTAACTCCATTTACTAGAATTTTCAGAAGTATGACTTCAAAGGTTTCAGACATGTTTTCTATATTGTATAGCTACTGGCCAATAGGGTAAATATTACAAAACCTTTTTCTATTTTCCCCATTATTTAGGTGAATTGTTCTAAGTAATTTCTAAGCAAAGGTTCTATCTTTGTTCAGGCAAGGCTTTCTCCTGTCCCAGCCCACACTGAACATCTGGAAGCAACCTGAATATTCTCGGCGCTGAGCTGACAGCCAGCCTTTTCCCAAACTGTCACCATCTGGCCATCAGCTGTGCACTTCTGAGAGCCCACACAGGCGAATGCCAGCCTTCTCCCTGGAAGGCTGTGAGTGTACCATTTCTCCAGGATTCTAGCCCAGTGACTCAAGTGCATCTAAATTTGTTTTTCCCCCAGTACTCTCATTCTCCTAGCCCTTGAAATAATTCTTCACATTCATCAACAAAAACAATAAAATTTCCTTTTAATTACAGAAAGTATTTTTTATGTCTTACCACCACATTAAAATGAAATATATTTTCCATGTGATTTGCTATGTCATGTCAGGGAAATATAAATAAATTCTGCTAAGAATTATGACATATACTTGGAAAGCAGTTAATTTCAACTGTCTCTTTAAAAATAAAATCTGACAATATTGCTTAAATTCGACACTTTATTTTCTTTACTTATTTCTAAAGAATCTGCCTGCTGGGGAGAGGGGAGTAATGGAAAAAATACAATAAAGATTAAATTATAGAGTAATATGCCTGCTACAAACATTTCTTTTGCAGATTTATAAAATTACCTTTTAAATTGTACATGGAAAGTAAAATGTCAGTTCCATCATCTCCTTATTAATTCAGCAATTATTTTTTCCTAAGTAACAGATGTTTGGCTCACTTCAATCAATTTTGAAAAACATTTTTCAGTGCTTACCTTAGGTCACCTTCAAAAATATAGAGAAGCCCAAGATATGGAAACTGCTTTGGAGGTTGCAGGCTAGTCGTGGGGCAGAGAGGAAAACAAGTACTTCCATTTCAGCTCAAAAAGCAGAACTAGAAACACGAAAGCCTTTCACAGAGCAGCAATGATTTTTCAACCATTTTGGGTTTTTAAAGGCAGAGTTGGGTGATTCTGAGTTCAAATTTAAGTTATCAAAATGAGGGCTTTTGTCTATTAATAGATAGATAAATAAATAAATGAAAATTTAAAACTCATCTCCCTGATAATTTTTTCTCACAATTTGTTTTATTTCTCTTTAATTCCAGTGGATTTTCATCTACGTAGTGGTTCTTAACCTTTTGGGGAGGTACATGTGCATCTTCGTCAGAATTAGAACCACAGGGGGTGATTTTTTCAACCTTCATGTGTTCTCTATCTTTCAGTGCTCAGGAACTTTAGTGTGGAGGGTTTGCGAAAGCGCAGACAGATGGGCCTCCTCCCAGAGTCACTGGTTGAGCAAGTCTGGGGTGGGGCCTGAGAACATGCATTCTTAAGTCGTTCTTTGGGTGATGCTGACGCTGCTGGTCTGGGGGCCCAGCCTTGGGAACCACTGCTCTTTCCCATCAGACTATCAAGGACAGAGTTACATTTCATGCAATCTCTCAACAAGTGTGCTCTGCCCTTTTTTTAAACCACTGATCAACTGAATTTTCCCCATCAACCTCACCAGATTCTTTCCCACACATTTGTTGTTCATGCTCTTCACACACTTAGAGATATTTATACTCCTTTTTTAATGGCACCAGATTCTACAGATGTAAAGCTATAAATTGGCCTTGATTTTGTACACGATTGGTGATTTCCCTGTCTCTCTAATTATAAAATAAGATCTGTGGAGTTGTTCATTTACATGTCAATCAGGGATTTATAAAGAAAAATGTACAATAATAACACTAACACTACTAAAGAAGTTAACATGTGCTAACCACTGTTCTAAGACCTTCATATTTGTTAACTCATTTAATCCTCTCAACACCCCAAAGAAGTAGACATTATTATTATCCCTATTATCCCCATTCTTTTTAAAATTGATTTTAGAGAGAGAGAGATTAAGAAAGAGAAACATCGATTTGTTGTTTCACTTATTTTTGTATTCATTGGTTGGCTCTTGTATGCGCGCTGACTGGGGATAGAACCCAAAACTTTGGTGTACTGGGACAACACTCTAACCAACTGAGCTACCAGGCTAGAGTCTCTATTATCTTTATCTTTTTTTTTTGTAAGGTGCCTGATGAATACTGTGTGCATTCATCAATTTGTGTTTTTTTTAAAGATTATATTTATTTATTTTTAGAGAGAGAGGGAGGGAGAAGGAGAGGGAGAGAAAGATCAATGTGTGGTTGCCTCTCACATGCCCCCCCCACCCCCAGTGGGGACCTGGCCTGCAACCCAGGCATGTGCCCTGACGGGGAATCTAACCAGTGGCCCTTTGGTTCTCAGGTCAGCACTCAATCCACTGAGCCACACCGGCCAGGGCAATTATCCCTATTCTTTAAAGATAGAAACCGAGGCCCACTGAGGTTCAGAAGCTTGCTCCAGGTCATACGGCTGGGGAGTGGTGGCGCCTAGGCAGTCCGGCTTCAAACCTGTGCACCTGATCACTCTATCCAGCCGCCATATGAAAAAGTTAAAGGCTATTAGTGCATCTATTAGCAATTCTTTTTTTAAATTTTAAAACCTTTCTGAATTTTCTCAGGATTTCCCACAAGTATGCTATGGGTATAACCTAAATTTAACAGTATCACCATTAAGCAAGAAGTAACACATATGTTCCTAAATCTCCCTTTACTGACCCTCCTCTTCATCACTGTAAATCAAAAAGGCCTCCACTTCATAGTTTATCATCTGATAGATGAATTAGTGAGTAGTGGAAAGATAAGCTTTTCATGAATTGGAAAAAGCAAAACGACAGAAAAAAACTCCTGATACCCTTTAAGAGAAGTTATCAAAACTTGGTCATGGAGGGTTGACTAGAACATGCACAGAACTGTGCTATCATACTGTTTAGATATGACCCAAAGTCAGATTAAAGATCTTTTCTCCTGTTTTTCTGTCTAAATAAGAAGATTAGGAAGAATAGCAACAGAAGTTTGTTATTTGTGAATTTCCTTTCAAGATATCCAAGGGAAAAAAACATCATATCAATCAGTTTATAAGGGAAACATTCTATAATTTAATTTTGGGTGAAATTAAACTGTGGGTCACCTCAGATTCTAATACTAAAACTAATTCCTTTTCCCTCCCTCCCATCCCTGGTATCTTTTTTACATTTTTGTGCAAAGATTTTATTTATTTACTTGTAGAGACAGGGGAAGGGGGGGAGAAGGAGAGGGAGAGAAACATCAGTGTGTGAGAGATACCTCAGTCAGATGCCTCCCATGCACCCCCAACTGGAGACCTGGTCCACAACCCAGGCATGTTCCCTAACTGGGAGTCGAACTGGCGACCTTTCAGTTCACAGGCTAGCACTCAATCCACTGAGCCGTACCAACCAGGGCCCATCCCAGGTATCTTGAAGGTTCAACATACAGGGCCTTATTATAACTTAAGCCACGTTGCACTACGTCTTGAAAACATTTTAACAAATGAAATTCCCTTGGTTCCCTTGTTCCAAAGTATGCTATTCTGAAGTGCCAGGGTCTCAGCTTTATTATGATCTCCAGACTAGAAAGATTTGATTAAAATTAACAGACTACAATGTTTTAAAAGATATCCTTTTAAAACCCATGAGGTTTCCTGAGGAAAAAACAGTTGTCGTTTTTAATATTTAGCATTTCGAGTTAATCAAATTATAATATCTTGAAGTTTGAAGACAAGGCACAAGTTGAATTAACAAAATCATAAGTATTATGCTTAAGTGTCAAAAAAAAAGGAAAAAAAACCCAGAACCCTGATTCTAAACCTGCTTTGCCTATCATAGGCCACATGGCCTGCGTCAAATAACAACTCCTCAGGCCGTCAACTTCCACATCAGACAAAGAGCAGGGGACTAAATGCGTAGAACATTACAGTCAGAAGGGCTAGAATAGGGATCTAATGGTTCCCAACCTGGGGTTCCTGGGCCAGCCAAGCTAACGATGCTTTTCAAAGGAGGACAGACAATGAGCTATTTTCCTTACAGGAGCTCCTCCAGAGACCGCTGTCGGGAATACCACGTAACAAAATGGCACAAGGAAAGTAGTTGTACTATGGAAAAAAAAACCCATAAATTAACCACTTATAAAAACAGAGTCCCGCTCTACTCCAATGCTAGCACTAGAGCTAGCATCAGCTTCAATATCTTTGTTGTCTTTGGTAGTTACTACAGGGTCATACCCTTTCAACCACGTAATGCAAATGCAATGCAATGCAAAAATCAACTCCAAACCTAAGTCAAAGATCCAGACAAGGATGATGGATCTGCAAAAGAGAACAATTTAAATATCAAAGGATTAAGAAGGTCCTTGGGCTTCCACTGTTTCAAACCTCCCTGCCCACCCCACAAAAAAAATGACCCTTTTTGCAAATTTGCAGAGAAAGTTAAATGTGAAATGAAGGCTTCTTAAAAAAAATTACACCCAAATGAAACAAATAACATTTTTGTCACTCTTTTTATTATTCTGATACCTTTAGGTACAGATATACTTTTAGCTACAAGTATAATTGAAATAGAATAAACATATTTTCATAACTTTAAACTTCAACGTTCAAGGCAGTGTGACCTCTCTTTTGCATGGGCTCACTTTAAACGGCCCTTTTCTGGAACCAATTATCCTCATATAATAGGCACTGCCTATATTTTACAATGTCTGATAGAAATAATAAATTTTACCACAGTCAACCTGAACAGGTTAACTAAAATATCATATTTCTTTGCCTTTGGCTGAAAGTATATGCACCCAGTGTGGTAATGCTGAATACTTTGCACTGATCAGAAGCAGCGATGAACATGTTTCATTAATAAAATCTGAAAAAGTATTTATTCTTCATTAGATGCAATTTGGTTAGCAAAATTTTCAAACATAGGGCCCATGGAGAGTGAGTGAATAATAAAGGTGGTCCTTAATATGAATAGATTGGGATTCATCAACATACACCATACCTTAAATTTTCCAAGAGCATAAGCTGAGGCCAAATGAGGTTGCATCTTGCCCAAATCCCCCCAACTGAATTTTTATTTGTCTGATGAATCTATGGTACATTTCTAATATATTTCAAGGCTTAATAAATCTCAGTGGTGTTGAATATAATTGGCCTTAATTCCCCGTGGTTTAACTAAATTCCGTGTTCTCTGTAAGTGTTCCATTCCCTCATACCTTAAATAAGTGACTGATTAATTAAAACAATACTAAGATTTGTGTTATAATGGGCTGATGTTTAGGCTTGGTTACCTTAGTTCAGTAATCTCTTACTAGTAAAACATATTTATAAAAGCATTTGCAACTTATGCATTAAATCCCCTTCATAGAACATGTGGCTTTAAATAATGAGGGAAAAATTTGGCAAAAGCATTTTGTGTTCTGCCAAACCCTCAACAAAATGGCTTATGAAATTTAACTAAGGCTAAAGCACTGGTTCCTGCTTTATTTCCCCCTCTGAATTCTTTGTTCTCTTGAAGACAAAGCTTTTCTTAATTTATAATATTTCAAGGCAACTCTTCGCTGTTTTCCCTTGTTTTCTAGAAAGATGAAGAGAATATTAATTGAAAACTAAAAAATAAATACTAATTTATATGATCTCATGTTTAGTATTATTAAATGTCTCCTTAGAATTGCATAAATAATAACAGTAATATCTTTTCTATGAATCATCTTAACATTCCCACAGAAAACGAAAGATCGAAATTAAAGAAAAAATCCATTAAAATGCTATTCTGGCTGACCTAGGCCACTTTGATCACATATACCTCTTGAAATCTATCTGACCCCAAAAGAGCTTGGGTAGGAAAAGGGTAGCTCCTCCCCAATAAACTGGCTACCACCTTGTAATGAAAATAAATGTTAGATCTAATTTTGTCTCACATATAGACATTTATTTAACAAACTTTTTTAACAAGCAGTTTTAAAAACAGTTCTTACAGCCTGATCTGGAGATGAAGACGTACTAGCCCTCTATTTTTTAGGTATTCTGCATGGAAGTTTGTGTGTGAGAGAGAAAACAATAATTCACAGGCAGGATTCTCTCCTTTCCAGTCTGCCCTGGACAGCCAGTAAATCGCAGAACCAGTGAATGGACACAGGATTCTCTGTGCATGCATATTTGGGTCCCCTCCCTACTGGCACAAGTTGCAGGACTGGCCAGGTTCACACTAATGTAGAAAGTGTTTTTAAAAGACCTTGGGGATCGATGAACACTTTTAATGTCACCAGTGATGGCCCATTTCTAACACTCATCATGCCAAAAATAACCCACGAATTTCCTAGATAAAAACCGCTTGTGACATTAGTATGCAATTAGCTAAGTCTCAGGTGTTGAAGTGCAGACAGCTGAAGCCCTGGTACTAGTTACCTCTGAAAAGTGGCCTTTCCTGATAAACTGCTTGCTGCCCATTTCTGTCATCTTCACTGAGGCAACCGTCTGCCCCTTGGATTAAAGCTTAAACTAACAGATACGTATGTGATATTGTACTGTCTATGCTGGAGCCTTTTGAAGAAGATTACAGATTTCACAACCAAGCCTGAATTGTTATTACTGTTAGGCATTTTGAGACAGCATTTACAGCAGCAATCAGTGAAATAACAAAAGGAGAAATTATGTTTAGAATTATCTTTGAGTGCATTTCTCAAGTGTTTTCTTAGTTTTGAGAGTTAAGTTTCATTTCACCATATATATTTTATTTTACCATCAACCTTTACCTCTATGAATCAGTAAATATTATTCATGGTAGAGATCGTGCATAGTTAACTTACTGCTATGTTAACCTTGGAATTTATTATATTTTGCCTTAATTCTCACTGGTTCAAAGCACTCACAGCTAGAGATGGTTTTATAAACAGAACGGTCTTTAAAGGAGAAGGAATGTTGCTGTGCTTTGCTTTCCCTTTTCAATGCTAGTTGCTAAGCATTAGAATTGTGAAAACTATTTTTAAATTTAAAAGCATTTTCATTATCTGGCTCTTGTGAACTCATATGTACACAGAGGTACCTACTGGAAGAGTGAACAGGCTTTGACACTTTTAAAGAAGCATGTTCCAAACTGGCATTCCAGAAAAACCAGGAGAACCAGAAAGAGGTGATTCAAATGCTATTGTCCTGTGGTGTCAGGGGAAGCAAACAGGCAGTGGCTGAGTCACTCTCGGTTAGACGCTGTGCCAAGGGTTTTGCATGCGCTATTCTATTTCATATGTTCACAATCAATCATTCTGTGAGGGATGGAACACTGTGTCGTTGTTCAAAGAACGGGCCTCCAAGTCATGCAGATCTGGATTTAAATCCCAGCCCCATCCCACTACCTCTGGAATCTTTGCCAAATTGTCTTCTTTAAGCTTCAATTTCTTCATCAGTAAATAGCATATTTACCTGATGGGGGGTGTGTGTGTGCATGTGTGTGTTTTAATAACTGGCCTATAGTCATCACTAAAAAGTAGATCTAATTTATTCTTGTTAATGAATTAGAATTTCAAACTGAAATATATGTTATGGGGCAAGTTATGTTCCCTTCAAATTATGCTGAAGCCCTAACTCTCAGTACCCCAAAATGTGATTATATTTGGGATAACACCTTTAAAAAGGTAATCAAGTTAAAGTGAGGCCTTTGGGGTGAGCTCTAATTCAGTCTGACTGGTGACCTTGTGAGGAGTGAACATTTGAACACACAGAGAGACGCCAGGGGCATGTGTGCAGACAGAGAAAAGGCCACGTGAGGACAGTGATAAAGCAGCCAGCTGCAAGCCAAGGAGAGAGGCCTCAGGAGAAACCAACCCAGCCAGGACCTTGAACTTGGACTTCTATCCTCCATAACAGCGAGCAAATAAACTTTCGTTGTTTAAGCCACCCAGTTGGTGGTATTTTGTTATGGCAGTTCTAGCAAAATAATACAAAATAAAAACCTCAATTATCCATGTATTGGTACTGACATCAATTTTAATTAACTATTTTTAAAAATAAAATGTTTCATTATCAAACACTCCCAATGTAGAAGTTAACATGAATTATCTTGAAAAGGAAAATCTTTGCTGAATAACAGAATAGCAAATGGAATACATTTTAATAAGAAGTTTCTATAAGTAGAAAAGCAGCAAATGAAATTTAACATGTCAGCATTTATTTATTGCATATGCATTTATCAGGAATCTGTTGTGCATTCTTTGTTGAGCCCAGGTGATAGAAAGATAAATTTAACACAGTCGCTGCTCTTAAAGAGCTCAGAGGCAAACAGTAAATCATGCAGTTTTGTAAAAATATACCGAACTGCTCAGAAAGGTGGTGAGTTATGAGTTTTCTCATTTCCCAGAGGCATAAAGGGAAGGGACCGTCGGCATCTGCACACACTGCCCCACGAAGACCTTGAGCAGATGAGCTAGTTTGGTCCACAAAGGTCGGCAAGAATTCTGATAAATTCATGATGGTAGCACTAGAATAAAACAGGAAAACAGAACCTTATAAAAAGCTATCAAATCTGCATTTTGTGGATGTCTCTATGGCCTCTACCGACAAGTTATTTTTAAAAAGCATATTCCCTTCCCTCCATGCCTCACCATCCAAGGCCCGGTGACCTCCTGTCTGGACTGCAGGACTTGCCAGCCTCCCACCTTGAGGCTCTGCAGTCCACCCTTCACGGGACAGCCAGAGGAACTCTGTGAGTCCTGAGTATAATCATGCCATCCCCCTGTTCAAATAAATTAGCAAAGATTTTCTATTTTTAACTGGAAAAGAAATCAAGGCCCTTTATCTTTGCCTTTAAGGCCCTGTATGACCTAGTCCCTGCCTACCCCTCCAACCTTATCCCCTGTCACTGTCTTTCATGTCAACTTTTTCTTGTTTTATGGCATGATCAGCTTCTGCCCATGTTAAACTTTGTGCAGTAGTTGTTCTTTCTTTGCCTGGAGTGCCCTTCCCCCACTGCTGACATACCCCCTACCTTCTTTGCATTTCAGCGTAAGTATACTAACCTAAAAGGGACCTCTTCGGAGAGCACAATCTAACATAGCCTGCCAGGGACTATCTACCAGGTTATTTTATTGTTATCATAGCACTTCTCATGGACTGGTATTTCTTCTATTGTTTCCTGTCCTCCCACTCCCAGTCCCTCCAGAATGTTCATTCGCTGGGAGTCATGACCTTGCCTGTCTTGTTCACGGCTGCATCCAACTCCCAAAGTGCCTACTCCACAGTAAGCACTCGGCAAACGTGCTTTCATATCTGTTGATATAGAATGAAGCTTTGGTAGAGTCACAAAGGTATGGTGATGGACTTTGGACTTGGGATATTAAGGACTTGCTTACTTAAAATGTGCTTAGTGAGAACAGGGACTCTGTACTCTGCTCACACAACTGCGGGTCATTGGATTTAAGAAAAGCACTTCTTCAAAGTGGTAGTTTTACTATAAAGGACACATGGACAAAACCAAGGGGGAGGTGGAAGCAGGGAGGGAGGTGGGTTTGGCTGGGGTGGGGGCTAGCGGTGGGGGGACAATGCAGACAACTTAATTGAACAACTTAATTTTAATTAATAAAATAATTTAAAAATGTATTTAACTAAAAAAGTTGTAGTTTTAAGACAAAAATAATAACTAATAAAAAATGATGACTGCTTTTACTCGGAAAGCAGTAGATCCAAGCGGATGCTTTGGCAGAGATGCAGCCCTTGTCATGACTTGCGCTGCCATTCAAAGCAAACCTTGGAATGGGTAGGTGCTGAATTCCTTTTTTTTTGTAAATAAATGCTGACTATGTACAGACCAGAGGAAGGTAAACTCCGATCCTGAATTCCATTTTAAGAAAAGTCAACCAGGAAAGTCCCTTTGTCCTTAGGTTCTAGTTATGGTAAAAGTGTACAAAGTTTTCACTCCATTCATAAAAATGGCTAGCTTGACAGATTTCTGAGTTGATCTGAATTGGAATAAGCCTAAAACTTTATAAAAAATTTATATTTTAGGCATTTAATTGATATTCTGTGGAAGAATGATTTACTAGAACCCTTAAATTAAAACACTTATGTTAGCCTATAGAACTCTTGAGTTAACTTTGTCATAACAATTTGATTGTACAGTTATATATTAGAAGAAGGGGAGTGGTGGAGGGGAAGTGCAGACAACTGTAACTAAACAACAGTAAAATAATTTTTTAAAAAGAACATAGGACTTGGAACAAAATACTGTATTCTACCATGTATAATGTGCCCCTTTTATACCCAAATTTTTGAGGGGAAAATGAGGATGTGTATTCTGCATGGGTAATGTTAATTCTATATCTATATAAATGTTTTTAATTCTTTTATTTATGCTTTTTCATTAGAAGTGTAACTCCAGAAAGCAATAATGATATTCATATACAAAATAATACCCTGGAATATGATAATCAGTTTTGTTTCTAAATATAAATTTTAAAAATTGACTTAAAAATTAAAATGAAAGATTTTTTTCCTTGAAAGTTTGGGCCAAAATGTGGGTGCACAGTATACATGGGAGCACATTATACATGGCAAAGTATAGTATTCCAAATACATATTAATCGGCAAGTTGGTTTTTATTCTCTTGTATTTTGGGAGGTTAAAAATTGGACAATGAACATGGATGGCAGTACTCTACAAATGAGTGATTATCTGGATTTGAAGGTCTTCAAAGAAAATAATTCAGTTTAGCAATCCTTACAGATTTTACTTTTGTTGATAAAGACTATTTCATTATGTCTAAAATACGTGCAGTCCTTAAAGATCATTATCATTTTTTTTTTACTTTCCATCTTCATTATTGTAAAACATGACATTTTAATTTGATATATATGTACTAGTCCCCTGACTTACCCTCTTTTATTTGCTAAAGAATTATTTTAATTTAGTATGTTCTTCTACATTTTTCTGGATTTGACAAATATTTTCTTGGAACCTAGTATCTTCTTCTTTAAGCCATATGCAGTCTAAAAAGAAATCTTACTTTCCCATTCATTGTTTTTTTAATTTTTTCTTTCAAAGAAAAATTTTAAAATTTTAGCATAATTTGTCATACATAAATTTATAACACTGGAGGATTTTTTGTTTAGAAATTTAATTTTTTTCTCATCAGACATACTGGAATATGGAAATTTTAATATTAACTGCTGTTTATACATTAGTGCATGAAAATTCAGCTTTGTTTTCTGAACTAACAATATGTCTTTTCTGTGGATGAGTAAAGGCAGCACCAATGTATAAAGGAATTGTGTTCTAATAGGTGATTTATAAGTTAGCTGTCTAAATCAGAGTGCATTGTCCTATATTGTATGCCTTGGTTTGACTCTAGGCTACTTTCAAAGCCTACTTAACCCATAAGGAAATTAAAATACATCAGTAACAACACAGGCTTAAGTCCTGGCTCCTAGAAACAGCAAGTTATTTAGACCAGAAGGAGAAAGAATAGAAGAAGCATTTCCCAATTTTCCTAGTCATAGGGCCTCCATTAGGTGATATTTAGAAATTTTTAAAAAATTAGGGCAGGGTTTTGTAAACTTTAATGAGCATAAAAACACCTCAGTGTTGTCTTAAAATACAGAGTCTACATTTCTAAGAAGCTTCCAGGTGAGGCCAGAGACCACACTTGGAGTGACACCAGTGCTAAGACTTCTGTACTAGCCACCCCTCTGCCAGGACACCATTGTTGATTGTTCTCTCGATTTACCATGACAACCTGCCACCTCACCTCTTAAAATATTTCCAACTCCCAAACCAGCCACAAACTCCGCATCTCTACAAATAAAGCTGAATGCGGCTAGTGTGTAGGAGATAGCTACTTAATTTAAACTGTTTCATCTTGGTATGACTAATGTCACATTAACCCTAAACATGTACATTGACTTTTTTAAAGAGGATGCGTTAGCCAAATGGAGTTTCCAAATAGGGGAATTTGGAATGTTGTATGAAAATAAAACATTAGCAACTCACACGGAATGCTGAGGGAGGGATATTTTTGAGACGTGGCCTGCCAAGGAACCCTGCTTGGTGTGCCTCAGGGCTCGGGGTCCCAAAGTTATCCCTGCATCCTCCAGGGACTACCTTTTCTCTGATTCTGGACAGACAAGGCCTTTGAGACAGCACACTGACTCCTTATTCCTTATTGAGTTCTATTGGAGACGACTAATGTTTATCAAGTAACTGCTTTGTACAGGCTCAGTGACGAACCTATTAGACGTACATAAATAAACTCTCGGGGAACTTATGGTTCAATATGGCTGTATTTTACCTAAATCTTTTTTTAAAGAAAACGAAACTCTTCGTAAGTCCTAGATGACTCTCCTGTGGTGTAACATACTTAGAACTTGGGGAAGTCACTATTTCTAGGGGTTTTGTTCTCAAACATGAAGAACTTTCTTCCAACTGCAATACTACAGTTTTAATAAGATTGTATCATTTCTGTGTGATCTTTTTTGTGTCTCCCCAGCTCCCTCTGTTTTTTATAATGCTTCTACCCTCATGGACCCTATCTCCAATGCTACTTCTCTGCCCTCTATTAAATCCTTACTTCTTATGTCACTATCTGTATCAATATCAAGTTCCTATAAAATTTCAAGTTTAAATTTATTTGGGTCAAAAATTGATGGCCTAATGTGGTCTATAGATACATTATTTTTATTTGATGAGTATAGTGCTAACTGATGAAGAATAAGAATGAGCATGAGGAGGAAGAGAAGCAGGAGAAGGAAAATAAATCATTGTCAAGTTTACTACACACCACATGCCATACTACTGACTTAAGTACAGACCCCTCTACCTGTTAGGTACTGACTAAGCTACCTACAGGTGTATGTGCTTCCCATCTTCTGTACTAACTATGCTCTGTGATGTATGGGGATAGATCATAAGTTAATTCATTCACCCACTTCCCTGGGACTCTTTAAAAGAATTTCTGACAGCATTTCAGTCTGGTGCTACAGTATATGTCATGTGTATCCTCTCCCAACATGAAGTCTGAGAGTTTTATCCAGACAAGTATATTAGAATTCTCCAGAGAAGCAGACTGGGATACGTAGATAAGGACATACACATATATAGAAAGAGGTTTAGTTTCAGGAATTGGCTCATTTGACTATGGACGCTGGTAAGTCCAAGACCTGCAGGGTGGGCCATCAGGCTGAAGACTCAGGGAAGAGTCGACGCTGTGGTTCAAGTCTGAAAGCCACCTGCTGGCAGAATTCCCTTTTGGTCAAGGGAGGCCAGTCATTTGTTTTGTTGGACCTTCACCTAGTTGGATAAGGCCACCCACGGTACGGAGGACAATCTGCTTTACACAGTGCCCACCAATTTAACTGTAAATCCCATCCTGAAACACTCCCTTATCTGAATACACTACTTGTGCACATTTCGTCCAATGTAACATTTCTCCCTAGATCTTGCTGTCTGCGCTGTATAACCAGGAACACCCCGGGCATGTGAGTGTGTGCACGCAGTGGGAGGATAGTGGGGGTAGAGGAAGAGAGGTCAGTTGTCATTCCTGGAGACGTTAATAGACATTTCTTTCTTTTGTAATGAAAGGGGTTTTATTTCAGCCCCTTTTTGTGAAGTCTTCACTGTAGAGATACTAGATGCATTAAAAACTTTTTAAACTCACATTTTATTTGATTAAACTAAAAAACATAATCCTTTAACTGAAACACTTATTTTTATCTTCTACATTGAACTTCTTCTAACAATTTCTCATTCCTTTCATGTGAAGAAATTTATGAGACATTTGTGCTGACGAATGGGTTCTCCCTTTGTTGTTATGTATCCATTTTATTTGTGATTTTGCCTATTATTTAATATTTAAATTTGCATAAGGTGGAAGAAATGTCCAAGCTGATATCAAAATGCAGATAAAAACTACAGGCTAATTTAGTTCTGTTTAAACTGAGAATGGGAATTGACATTAAGCTCAAGAAAAGATTATCAGAGATTGTTCTTTTAATATCCTCTGCTGAGATTTTCAGAATAAGATAATTTAGGTATTAAAAAAATCATTACTTTATGCATGTATCGGTTTATAAGAAACAGCTTATCACAAAGCTAACATTCAGTTTTTAAGTGTGGAAGAAGTTATTAGATATTAGTCTAATAACTGTGGATAAGAAAAGTCTATATTTATCCAATTTTTTAGTAAAATAAAACTCGGACCTATGAAATGATCAGGAAGCTTGTGCCTCATATACCAGCTTAAGAGGGAGATTATTACCCTGCTACCAAGGGCCTTTATTGTTGTTCTGTTCCTGCGTTTCAGCAGTTTTCCTTCACAGCGTCATTGACACAGTTTTGCCCAAGTAAATGAATGTTTCGGTTTTGACTAATTCAATTGTACAAAGATCAAGTTCACATCCTTTCGAAGAAGGGGATACAGGTAGCACAAGTAAGGTAGAAGTCTTTAAAAGTCCATCAAACAAGGAGTCCAGTGCATGGAGGTGTGAGAACCAATACTACAAGCTTTAAAAAAAGCCCTGCCTAGAAATAACCGTCCCCCACCCCATCCCTAACCCTCCTATTGTATTCAATTCCCAAGCTAAACCTCAATTATTTACCTGAATTGCACATGCATTGTGGAAATCAATGCTGATCTCTATAGAAACGTATGGATTCTATTGAAGTTTTATGACAACCCAAGGTACCATGAAAATGTCATGTATATAGTGCCAGGAAGAAAAGCACAGTTTTTTTTAATTCGCCTCTATTAATCATTTATTGAACAGTAATGGCTTTGTCTCATGTCTGCTTCCACACTAGACTGTCAGCATCTGGCAGGCAGAGCTAGACCTCCCTCATCTCTGCCTACGGGGAGCTAGAGTTAGTGCAGAGCCTGACCCAGGACGTGTGTCTCCATGACCGTAGCTTCAGCTAAGACTGGCACAGTAATTAATGATAAATGGTTCAATAGTAAATAAGCATAAGAAACAGCCTGTCACCCTCAGGCCCAGTTTTTTTGTTAGTTTTCATTAATAACAACATGACTGAGAAATTGTCCTGGTTTTATGTTGCTTGTTGGCAGAATAGCTCTTTTGACTTTAAAGGCAAATCACTCACTCACTGTGGTTAATACTCCATCCCTCCCACCATCCCACCTCCTGACACTCTTTATCTCATGGGGATAAAATTTGAAAACTTCAAATTGCAGTTTGCAAACAAAGTAACTGGCAGCGTTTGCCCTACCTCAGGGCTTGCAGTCAGCGTGGTAATTAATTAAACCTGGTAAGTAGGGAAGTAGGAATTAGACCCATTTTACAAATAATAATTACATATCTTCAAAGCATTCTTTCTTCCCATACCTTACAGCTCTGCTTTATATCAAGTCCATTAAGTATAATTATTCTTCCCTTATTAAAAGTGGGTTGGAAAAATTTTCCTTTTTTTCTGATGGGCCAAGTGTGTTCTGACTACTGTGTAAATGCAGAAATGGAAATACTAATGTATCTGCAATGATAAGTTTTGCAGTAAAACTTGAGCGCATTCCTTATAATAAGGTTTGGATTATATGAAAGTTTTCTCAATTTAACTACCACTTCTTAAATTCCATTGTACTTTATAGAGTTTGCAGAGTAAAGGTTTTGGTTTACTCTAATAGGGCTCATTTTCTAAAAAAGAAAAAAGAAAAGGAGAAATGAAACTCCTTGTCTGTATAATATCAGGGATTTTAAAATGTGGTTAATAATAATGATAGTAATAATAGTAGCTTACACATACAAAAAAGGCTTACCAGATGCTAGCACTGACTTAAGTGCTTTGCAGGCGTTAACTCACTTATTTCTCAAAACAACCTTATGATGTGGGTATTATTATTATTATTATTATTATTATTATCATCTCTCAACTACTTATGAGGACTCTTGAGGTGCGGAGAGGTTAAACCACACATCCACAGTCACCCCTAGCAAGCGGCAGAGCTGGGGTGTGAGCCCAAGCAGCTTGTCTCCACTGTCTGCGCTCTCACGGGAATCTCTGTGTCATAAATATCAGCCCTGTGTAGACAGGGATTGTGTCAGCGTGGTTTACCTTCAAATAGACTGTTTTACCAGGTGCCTGGCATATAGTTCCATACATAATTATAAAATGAACACCAAAAAAATATAGGTACAATGCAGCATATTCTGAAAAAATGCAAATAAGTGAAAAATTAATCTTAATCCCAACATACTGCATTTTGGTATATGCCATTTCAGTCTTTAACAAACATGTACCCATACACACACACAAAATGCAATATCATTTTTTTATTTTTGATGTGTTATTGCTTGTGCGATCATAGATGTCCCATTTTCTCCTTTTTGCGTTTGCCCACCCAACCCTCCCCCTACTTTCATAGTTGATCCCCACACTGGTGTCGACATCCACGGGTCCTTTGTGTACGCTCTTTGACTAATCCCTTCACCTTCTTTCCATCAGTTCCTACCTCCCCCCTCATCTCTTACAGTTGTCACTTTATTTCATGATTCCATGCCTCTGGTTCTCTTTTGCTCATTAGTTTATCTTATTCATTAGATTTCTCTTATCAGTGAGATCATACGATATTTGTCCTTCACCGATGGGCCTATTACACTTAGCATAATAATCTCCTGTTACATCCATGTGGTTGCAAAAGGCAGGAATGCCTTCTTTCTTTCTGCTGCATAATATTTCATTGTGTAAATGTACCACCATTTTTTGATCCACTCATCTACTGATGGGCACTCAGTCTGTTTCCAAACCTTGATTATTGTAAATAACACTGCTATGAACATAAAGGTGCATAAATTCTCTTGAATTGGTATTTTGTGATTCTGAGGGTATATTCCCAGCAGTGGAATCACTGAGTCAAAAGGCAGTTCCATTTTTAAACTGTTGAGGGAATTCCATACTGTTTTCCACAGTGGCTGCACCAGTCTGCATTCCCACCAGCAGTGCACTAGGGTTCCCTTTTCTCCACAACCTCGCCAGCACTTGTTTGTTGATTTACTAATGATAGCCATTTTGGCCAGTGTGAGGTGATAGTGGAAAACAGAGGCAGTAAAATTTCAGATATCTCACATAGTAATATTTTTGCTGACATATCTCCTAGGGCAAAGGAAATAAAGGAAAAATGAACAAATTGGACTACATCAAATTAAAAAGCTTCTGCACGGCTAAAGCAACCATCATCAAAATGAAAAGGTAACCGACTGTATGGGGGACCGTATCTGCCCATGATATATCAGATAAGTGTTTAATCTCCAAAATATATAAAGAACTCATATGACTCACCACCAGGAAGACAAATTATCCAATTAAAAATTGGTCAGAGGACTTGAACTGAAACTTCTCCAAGGAGGACCTACAGATGGTCCATGGACATATGAAAAGGTGCTCAGCATCAGTAGCCATCAGAGAGATACAAAAGAAAAATCATTCTTTATTGTTCTGCAGACTTTTTTCACTGTAGACATTTTTATTATAGGATTTTCCCATGTCCTTTTAAAAGTATTTTTATGTAATAATTATTCTTTTCTTCTCTGACATTAGCTATTCTTCTATGATCAATTTTAATTTACACTTTCTAAATAAAGTCCACGTTGATGGCAAAGCCATTCTCTATATACACATTTAGGATTATGTCATACTACAATATGAAGTATTCCTGTTTCTCTATCTGTAACACAAAATTTGTCATCTGAAATTGTAAGAGGATATTTGAAAACAACCTGGTTCTTAGCAGACATAAGAATGACGAAATTGAATTAAATGAGCATACACATTTATATGAAAATCAGTTCTGTCAATCAATAAGGATGTGGTAGCTTTTCACTTGTCTTTGCCTTTTGTTTTGTTTTGATTTTTTGAATCATTTTGCATCCTTTATGTTGTTTTCAATTTACAAATTTTACTGCTTTAGAAATTTCAGGAGCTGAATTTTCAAATACATGTTAAAATATGACAGCAAACTTATATTCAACCTAATACCACATAATTTCAAAGCCTGGCATTTCTATTCTTGAGTCAGTGGACTATTTTTGGTAACTAGAGGTATAAGAGAGCCCCAAAATAGATATGCTTTTTTGATTAAATTTTCAAATTTTCAAGCTTCAATATACTGTTATACAGAGATGATAGATTTTCAGGTCTTCCTTTAATTTAATTAGTTGAAAATGAAAAAGTTAATTACATGTAATTATAACTTTGCTTGAATATAGGACTTCCACAGTACTGACAGTGGATAAAAGCAGTTCTTTTACTAATAGGTATGCTGATTTAGTCTATAACACCCCAGGAGGGATTTGGTGGTAATGTTTTAGATGTTAACCTACTTTTATAGACTGCTTCTCAACCATAGCACACAAAAAGTAAGAAAATGTTTTTAAACATAAAATAAGCAAATTCTTTTCCTCTTGATTTGAATATTATTCTGTGAGTATCTCCTGATGGCTGCAGATCCCTTACATGTAACTGCTTCTATCTTTTAGAAGAAGTGATTACAAAGAACCCCTCTCAGGGACAATGGGATTGAGGATAGACCTTCTTACTGCTGTGCATATAATCAAGAACAAGTAAGAACTGTCTCCATGAGGCTAGTGCTGGACACAGAAAATTTACTCCATCAAAATATGAGATACTTTCAAAAGTTCAAAAATTCACTACGTCAAACAGCTATTTGAAGTACAAAAGACATTTTTCATATTGAAACAATATAAAACAATGGCAAAGCCAATGGCTTTTCCCTGGATCCTCACATTTCACTTGATTATTCATCTACTTTTTTTTCAATTCTCATGTTACTGCTTCGCTCTTTCCTTCACTGACTCTTCTCTCAGGTCCCTTAATTGTCCACCGTTCCCAAGGTGGATCCTCCCTCTCTCTCTCTCTCTCTCTCTCTCTCTCATGGTTTCTTTTAGACATTCACCCACACACTGTCTTGGCATTATTATAGTTAGTGACTTCCAAATGTTTCTTTCTTTGACCAGATCCCTCTCACATAATTCAGTCCCTCACAATCTGCTTATTGAAGGATTACCCACAATTTTAAGCAGTGTGAGTTGACATATGAGTCCAGATCTGAGCAAATTTGGAGGGAGACTTCTAGAAAGACATGATGTTTTAGAAGAAGAGCAAACAGGTAAGTCAGTTCGTCCAAAGAGTAATGAGGGAAAGGAAGAATGGAAGGACATAGATTGGAGAGGTGATATAGGACCACGTTATTTAACATCTGGTGGGCTATAGATTTTATGAGGCCTTTGGATTTTATCCTAAATATGGTACCTTTGGAGTGCTGAGGCCATGAGAGTGACAAGTTCTGATGTGTGAACAAAAAAGGGGATTCCGTGGAAACTACTAACCTCATAGGATGATCTGATCATAAATTCCTAATTAGCAGGTCAACAGCTGGATGTCATGCCCCAGACATATAACTTCTTTGGTGAAAAGCTTATCTTTGCTTTAAGTAAGCGCTGTGCAGGGTTTCTGTAAGCAAGTGCTGTGCTCTAGGTTGACAAGCTCATTTTTGAAATGCCCCCTGTGGACTCTTCACCTGGTCCCTGACTACCCTTTCAGACCCCACCTTCTAATATGTGCTATAATCCAATCTCCACCTTCATGCACTCTTCCTTACATTCCTTCCTTGACCCAAAATGCATTTTAAAAATTGTAAAACTGTTATTCTCCAGAGCATTTGAGATCTTGCTATTTGGCACATGTTATCAGTTTGGTGCAAATAAACACAAAAATTCTCTACCAGTTTGGACATTTTTTACATGCACAGGTAACCCTTTAAAATGATCACTCTGACTGCTGGGTGAGAAAGAACAGGAATGACAAAGAGAGGAGCAGGTACAGCAGCTACGTGGGATGCTATGTTACCCTTCCAGGCAAAAGATTAGGAATGGATAAGTTGTAAGGGTCAAGGCTAACTCAGAAGTCCCTGTTTAAACCTCAGTATGGCTGAAGTTGTTTAACTTACAATGAAAAATAAAGTGCTATTTCTATAAAAGTAATGAAATAAAACAGAAAAAAACAATGTTACTTAATAATGATTCTCATCGACCCTCAGTTCTGATGCTGGTTTTCAAAGGAAAGCTGGTTTTACTAAACAACTTGGAGTTCAGTGGAGATTTGCAAAACATCTGTTGAGAACTTCTGGATATTTTCAAGAGATTTAGAAGGCAAAGGAAATAGTTCTACATGATATTTAAACTTACTTTAAAACTCATGGCTTTCCACTGTAAGAGTGTGGGAGTTATCACTTATGATTAAAATTATCTTTATCTTTGAGATTACAATGAGGAGAGAACATGAGGGAGAAAAAACATGAAATGTTTTCCTGCAGTAAAGCATTGGAATAAAGCTGAAGGAGGAAGGGAATTAAAAAGGATATTGTATAGACAATAAATACCAGCTAAAGGGGAAGCAACTGAGCTGTGAAAGGTGGTAGATACGAGGATGGGAGACCACAACTAGAGCTCGGCCCACCTCTGGGAGAGGAATCAGTGTGAAAGAGGGAAAAAGAAGGACTGGATGGCAAGTGCTTTACTGCTCTGAAGATGAGAGGCAAACACCATGCAATAAAATACATAAATGGCAAATTTATAAGCCAGGGTCTGTAACTTAGAGAAACCTTACACTGTGAATTAATTAATTAATTGTCAAGAGATTGCCCTTATTGCCTTAAAGAGAATAAAGAATAAAAAAGATTCTTTCTGAAAGTTTAGGGAACAGAAATTATTATCAACATGCTCACTTAAACTTATTTCAATAGTGTCAGGGAATTTTCCAGTCCAGACTATATTGAGAATTAACTATATATATTCTAGCAAAGGATAGTTTTGTGAGATCTATTGGCAAAACACTGTCACATTTTAATTTATGAACATAACTTTATGAAATAGTATATTGGAGGATATGTGATTCTTAATTTTGGGTTCTTATAGAAGTAGTTGCCTGTAGGACTTATCTAAGAAATAGAAGAAGATCAAAAACTATGAACAGTAAAATGACAACAAATTCACAACTATCAGCAACTGAACCTAAAACACAAAAACAAAAACTAAGCAAACAAGTAGCACAGGAACAGAATCACAGATATGGAGATCTCATGGAGGATTATCAGCATGGAGGGGGAGGGGGAGAATGGGGGGAATAAGAAGCATACTTGTTAGGCATAAAATAGACAGGGGGCGGTTAAGAGTAGTATGGGAAATGGAGAATCCAAAGAACTTCCATGTACAACCCATGGATATGAACTAAGGCGGGGAACGCTGGTGGGAAGGGGAGTGTAGAGTGAAGGGGTATAAAGGGGAGGAAAAAATGGGACAACTGTAATAACATAATCAATAAAATATACTTTAAAAAAGTAGTCCCCTTTCTTATTTGATAATATATTCCAAAGTTTATACTTGCCCGTGTGTGTTTGTGTGTGTATGTGGAAAGAACAAGCCATCTTACTTATGGACATTGATTTTATAACTTAAACAAGCCCCCTTAATTATTTCACTGCAATTGCACTTCAATACTCTGTATGTAAAACTGATCATGAAAGTTGAGCTCAAACACATTGATGTAAGGTTATATTCTATGAATTGTTCATATATTTTAAATGTTACTACTTCCAACTCTCCTTGAACTAATTCATTATAAAATAGACAAAAGGATAAATACATGTTAAAGGGCAAATACACACATCATTTATAACAGTAAGAAAATTAATAAGTGGTTAAAATATAAACCCAAAAGAAATTCCTGAACTTTTCTCTTTTCTGGCTACAGAAATTGTGTTAACAGCGTGCTAGCAAGAATCATCCTAATTTTTGCAAATACGATTTTAACTGCAGTGTAGGCAGGGCCTTAAATAAATTTCTCACTACTGCATCTATTTTTAATTTCTAATTCAACATGCAATTCTTAATTCACTGTCTCTAAGTTGCAGGCTATTTACAAAGACTTAGGTGAAACACTAAGCTTTTACTGAGTAATTTATTTTTAACTTTTCTCTTCACCAAGAATAACACAAAATGAATCTTTTTTTTAAAATGTGAGAAGGAAATATCTGGTGCATTTTTCTTCTGCAATATGCAAAACAGACGTCCTGCCTCAGCAATGATAGTGCTCTCCCAACCAAGCAAGCGTCAGCTAAAACGCATTCTGGACATTGAGTGCACAGGGTTGTTCAGCCTCAAAGTATGAAGGTCAAGCTAAGTGAAGTCATTTCAAAACAACACCAAAAATGTTTTTAATAGTTTATGTTTTTTTAAAAAATAATACCTTGGTCTCTCTCAGTCTCAGTCCATCTGTCTCTCTTTCTGTCTGGAAAGTTTGCATGTCTGGGATTTTGATTTGTTGTTTTTGTTAAAAAGAAGTGTATGACAAGTTGGTACTATGCAACGCAGTTCTGTTTTTACTCCTATTCATGGTGATTTTGAACAACATGATTATACTTACTCACAAAGTTCAAATATCACCCATGGGACTAAGATAGACTTTCTTTTAAAGGACACAGATTACCCTGACCAGTACGGCTTAATTGGTTGAGTGTCATCTCACAAGGTGAAAGGTCACTGGTTTGATTTTCGGTGCGTTGCAGTTGGGGAGCATGCAAGAGGCAACCAACTGATGTTTCTCAGCCTCTCTTTCTCTCTCCCTTACCCTCTCTCTAAAAATAAATAAATAAAATCTGTAAGAAATTTAAAGCACACAGATATGCATTTTTATTTTTCCCTATAGTCAGATATGGACTTTTAATGGTTAACTTTGCTGTCCTTATATCCTCAGAATGATAAGGAAGCAGCATAGTACAAGGAGAAGGTTTTATAACAAATGTTTCTCCACAAGTTTATGATATAATCACTTCCAATTCATATAAGCCATGGAATAACAAATAAATTACTACTCGTGAGGTTTTGAGATATTTCTTTTTTAATTGTTGTTCAAGTACAGTTGTCTTCATTTTCCCCCATCACTTCCCCCCACTCCACCCATCTCCATCTCCCACCCTTGATCCTGTTCCCTCTTTGGCTTTGTCCATGGGTCCTTTATACATATTCTTTGCCCACCTTCTCCTTCTTTCTCCCGTTATCCCCCCTCTTCCTTCCCCTCTGGTTACTTTCAGTTTGTTCTTCATTTCAATGTCTCTGGTTATATTTTGCTTGCTTCTTTGTTTTGTTGATTAGGTTCCACTAATAGGTGAGATTATATGGTATTTGTCTTTTACCTCCTGGCTTATTTTACTTAGCATAATGCTCTCCAGATCCACCCATGCTGTTGTAAAGGGTAGGAGCTCCTTCTTTCTTTCTGTTGTATACCATTCCACTGTATAAATGCACCATAGGTTTTTGATCCACTCATTTACTAATGGGCACCTAGGTTGCTTCCAGCACTTGGCTATTGTAAATTGTACTGCTATGAACATTGGGGCACATAGGTTCTTTTGAATTGGTGCTTCAGGATTCTTAGGGTATAATCCCAGGAATGCAATCGCTGGGTCAAAAGGCAGTTTCATTTTTAGTTTTCTGAAGAAATTGCATGCTGCTTTCCACAGTGTCTGCACCAGTTTGCATTCCCACCAACAGTGCTCTAGAGTTCCCCTTTCTCCACAACCTCTCCAGCGCTTGCTGTTTGTTGATTTGTTTGTGATGGCCATTCTCACTGGTGTGAAGGGGTATGAGATTTTTTTTAAGTGTCCATGTGAAACTAATTTTTGGTGGTAGTAGCAAGAATAGTTGTGACCTTGGGGTACAGGTGGCTGATAACCAACAAGAAAGGGGAGCCTGGGGGAGCTTTTTATTATGGTTTTCTGGGTGGTAGTTCCATGAATGGAATCGTACATACAATTCATCTAGTTGTACACTGAGGACTAGTGTCCTTTGTATATATTATACAATTCAAAAAAGTGCATGTGTACACATGTGTGTATACCATGATGCATGATAGTCAAAATTAAACCAAAAAAGGTTTAGGCTTTAATGAGAATCAGACACAATTAAATTACAGGGACATACTATTCTAATTCAATAGTCCATTCTTATTTATACTAATAAAAAATATTTGACATAAAGTTTATGTTCTGTTTGGATAGACATTTATTAACCAATAATAAATAATATGTGTTAAAGTAAAATTGATTGTCTTTGTTCAAATCTCATTTTAGGAAAAATTATTTGTTTATTCTGCACGATAGCGCATCTTCTACTTCTCACCCTCTTCCACCCACCTTTTGTTCTCCATGCTCACTTTTCAGCAACAGAAAAGCTGCTAAGCCCTTCTCTGCGGAGACAGCCTTTGCCCATTCCTTAAAGAGGACAAGTCAGGAGTTGAACTGCAGTGCAAATCTTCTGGGGCTCTGTTCTTCTCTGAACTGGGAGTCTTAGTACCATCTAGGTTGTGTGTCCCTTTTGTGTGGTGAGTTAAAAGGTTTAGGGCTTAAGAAGAACCCAAAACAGATTTTTTTTTAAATGCAGGAAATAGACTAGGCATCAACAAGAAGAAAATATCACCTATGGGAAATTTTTGGAAATGTCTGGGAATCATAAATTTCCTTTAAGAGTTCTGGTTGTTTAAAAAAATTCTCATAACCTCTTGCATCATAGACCTTGTTCTTTTTCTGTACTTGTATTTGAGGATTATATAGTCTCTGAAATGTACTGAGAGTATTTCATAACTTTCATGATCTCTTACCACAAATGTCAATGTCAGTAATCTTCCCTGAAAACATTTAGAATTTTGTCTCAGAGACAAAAGTTTTGTTTTGTTTTTTAAGGAAAACAAAAAAAACATGAAATTAAAAAAATATATTTGTTTTTAGAGAGGGGTAAGGAGGCAGAAAGAGAGGGAGAGAAACATCTCTGTGTGTTTGTCTCTCCCATGCTCCCTACTGGGGACCTGGCGCACACCCCAGGCATGTACCCTAGACTGGGAATTGAACCAGTGACCCTTTCGTTCTCAGGCCCATGCTCAATCCACTGAGCCACACCAGCCTGAGCACAAACGAGATTTTAAAAATTTCTGATTTTAGAGAGTGGATATTGCTTCAAGTTTTTACAAAATGGAGGCATGGGGAGGAGGCAAAGAGTGAAAAAAAGCCCATGCCAGAGTTTAATTATTGGCTATACATTACACATTTAATTTTGTCCTAAAAATTCTGATGAAAGGATGGGATTTCTTTAATCAAGTGCTTCAGGACAAATAGTAAACAGTAGAGAGAGTAAAAAGAAGCCCCTAAAGGAATCTGAGCACAGAAGTTACTTTTAATCTGTTCACAGGTTTCTATTCCTTGCAAATACCACTGTTGGGAGTTTTTAGCAGTTAAGTAACTAGTTATCCTCAAGGCCAGGAGAAATTGGTAGGGAAAAAAATGACGGCAAACCTAAGGACATCTAGAAACATAACAATGTGTAATAGTTCAGCAATACACACATACACAAAGACACACAGATACACACAGACTGCACTGGAAATAAATACTCCAACCTGCCATTTTAGCTTCCTCAATCCTAAAATTATGGCTGAAAAACAATCTCTGAAGTCAGTTACCTGGTTGAAGTAAGCATGTTTTAATATTCTGCTGTTTCTATTTCTCTGTAACGCATCATCCCCCCTAATTTAACAGCTGAAAACAACAATACAAATGCATATTTCATACAGGGTCTGGGATTCAGGAATGGCTTTGCCAAAGGGGTGTGGCTCAGAAACTCTCCTAAGGTTGCAATGAAATGTTGGCTAGAGCTGTAGTCATCTGACCCGGAGTGTCTTTCTCAAAGGTGGCTCAGTTACAGGGCTGGCCAGTTAATAATGGTTGGTGGTGGGCAGCCATAGTTCCTCCCCACATGGCCCTCTACATGGGGTTGCTTGAGTGTCCTTGTGACATGACTGCTGGCTTCTCCCAGAGCTAGTGATCCAGTAGAGAGCACAGCAGAAACTGTAATGACTAGTTGTTGGATCTAGTCTCAAAATTTACCGCCTGCATTTGCACAATGAGCTGTTGCATTTAGAAGTCAGTGTTGTTCATTGTAGAAGTGGACTACACAAGGACATGAGTAATAGGAAGTGAGAATCATCTGGGGCATCAACATGGAAGTTGGCTACCACAGTCCTCCCAGGTCCCCAATGATTCATATCCTCCTACGAGCAAACTGCATTCATTCCTTTCCAAGGCTCCCCAGAGTCTCATCCCAGTAGATCATTAACTCAAAGTCCACAGTCTCATCTCCTGAGTTGGGTCCGGACACAATTCCTCTATGATCTAAAGGCTTAGACCCATGCTGTCTGTCCCCTCCCCACTCACCTATCATACAATGGTGCAACAAGCATAATCTAACTGCTAGAGACACTCTCCTTAGAAAAAGAGGAAACTAGAGGCACAAAAGGAGTTATTGGCCCATAGTAGTTCTGAAAAGCATTGGACTAATATTGAAACTAGAAATATCCATACACACTGAACTTGAAATGAAATCACAGTCCATTATTTCTGCAATATCCTACTGGTTATATAGGTTACAACTGTTCACTGTGGGATGCTGGCTACTACATCTGCAAATGGCAAATCATAGGCAACTCTTGTGTTATGAAAGCTTTCTATTTTAAACTGCTTATGCTTTATGATAAAGAGCTTATAGATTGTAAACAAGTAAACTAATGTTGCTTGTGGACTACTGCATCTATTAAAGATACATAGGTATTAGTTATCGAATCCCAAAAGGGAAGGATATTCAAGATGTGCGATTAAGTCTTATGAAGAAGGAAACACCCTGGTCTTATATATGGCCCACTCTGTATGGACTTCCTGTTCTGCTAGCTTTCCATCTATTGGCTGAGTAGTTTCTTTCAGAGAGAAGAAAGAGGTTTCCTTTTGATGTTCATTAGCCAGCCTGGGGGAAACAAAGGATTCACAAGTATTAGACATTACAGCAAGGTGGTTTAAAGCATTGGTTTTTGTGTCACAAACTCTGCACTTGGAATCACAGCCCTTACCAGTCACTATAATGTGACCTTGGGGAGATCAGTTACCTGAGTCTAACACCTACCAAATAGGGACATTGAGAAGATTAAATGAAATAATGTATGTAAAGCCCTTAGTACACTGTCTGGCCTGGAATAAGCCCTCTAATTATTATTATTATCTCAAATTATGGGAATTATCTGTGCATTTCACTACTCTTTGGGTCAAAGTTTTCCCATCTGCAAAATTAGGGGGTTGGACTCGATTTCTCAGGCTCCTTGCAGTTGTACCAGCCCACAGTTTTTCCAGCTGACTTGCCTACAGCAGCCTTTTTTCCCCCCATAATAATCACTTACATTTGCACAGCACTTTTAACTTCAAATCTTTTCATATCTATTATCTCTCTTGATTCTTATCATCACTCTGCGAGGTGAGTGGGTAGAGCAGGCAATATTATCCTCATTTGACTGGTGAGGGAAATGAGACACTGAGAGGTTGCAACTTGCCTGAGTCAGTTGGTTGCAAAGTCAAAACTAGAGGAACCTGGATCTTTAGGGCTATCACCCCCGTTTTCTTTGTTTTTCTCTGGGCAATATAGCCTATCTTAGTGTTTAATCTACTTTACTTCAGCCCAGGAAACATGAAAAACGGTTCTAAAAATGTGTCCAGGAAAAAAAACATAGAAACTGAATACAAACAACATGGGCAGCAGTGTACATTACATCTCACCTGTCCACACCCATGTGAAAAGGTCACCTTTCCCTGCACCTGCCTCCCTCCTGAGACACCACGGTGTGGGCAATAGTATTGATGCGGCGCTGTCATTTCCATGAGCTGTGCATAACGTTTAACAACAGGATGTGAGTAATCGCTCAGTTCATCACTTTTCTTCCTTTGCTGTTGATTGTTTCCAAATTTCAGCCAAGGTTTTTACATGAGAGTGATTAATTTCTTTGCTATTTTAATCAGTAGCCCTGTTTGAGAACCAACGACTAGAAAAAGGACCGGAGGAGATAAAGGGCATGTAGAGGTGGAGAGCCCGAAAGCATAAGGAGTGGCATAGAGGGAAGACTGAAATAGAGTTTAAAAAAAAAAAAAAAAAAGGAGGGGCTGTTAGCAGCAGTCTCTCTGGCCATGCTCCTTCCCTGAAGTGGAATTCATACTGGGGCACTGAGCCAAGACTTTGGTCAAATATTGACTTTTCATTGACGAGACTATCTGGCCACACCCCGGTTCAGAGCAACAAAGATTTGCTGAAACCACACTAGGGTAAGCCTGATTACTCTGTTCAGTCAAGGTATTTACTATATCCTTTTAGTTCCTAAACCAGAATGCCATATGGGTTTTCACAGTATTTATTTGGTATGGTCTTCAATTGTCAAATTCCTAGGGAGGATAAGACAGCTTTTTTTTTCTTTTCTAATCTTGGAAATATGGTTAAGAAGAATCCAGCTGAAATATCCTGCTAGCCAGAAAACGGAGTATCTAATTACAAATGGGAAGGACTTTAACACACCTGCCTGTCCTCCAAGTCTTAAAATCAACACTTCTGTAGGCTCAACTGAAACATAATAAATTCATGTGGAAGATCTCTGCATTTTTTTCTGAAGAAAAGTTTGGACTTTTTGAATACATGTAAAAATGTTGTTGAATAAGCATTGCAAATGGCAAGACTGGCTGACGCTTTGATTGTTAGTCCACAATTTCCCAACCTTCTCACACACAGCTCTCTATTAATAACTTCTGAGGGAAGACTCTGGAAATAAGTGCTGCCGTATATTTCACCCCTTTGATAATGAATGGCTGAGCATCTCAAAATTAGGATCCATCAAGCATTTTGGAGTATCCCACCAAACCTCACTTACCAAGAACTTACAAGAAGCGAATTTCTGGTTCCTCATGTGGATCTTTGCCTTGTCTGTAAGCACCTGTGGTTATGGCTCACATGGTTTTGACCTGTCTTTTCGTAGTTCCCATCGCATGGGCCTGGGATTCACCTAACTGGAGTTTGATAAGTGCTGGCAAAATTAAATCGGTTCACTAGACTGAGGAGAGAGAGAGCTGAAAGAGACCCCTAGACCCAAATCAGAGTCCAGAAATAAAAAAAAAACTTCACCGCAGGACTAGCTTCTATTTGCCCTGTGACATTGTTGATGAATTTTAGGAAACATACTTAAAAACGATCAGATCCTTTTATTTCAGGTTCATCCGAGCTCTGGCTTTCCTGTGATCGAGGCGAGCACCAATGACCTCTCTTCTGTCTCATATATAATGCCCTGCTCTTGTGTGATATCAGAGAAATCTGCATTGTTACAGTTTAGCAAAGTTATTGGAATGTGCTAGAAAGAATATGTTATGATGACTTTTGTTTCTTTTTCACAGTCAAGATACAAGTTATAAAATATAATTTTTGCTCAGTTTTTATTAGCTTCCAATATATTTTTCATACTGGTACCCCCCAAAAATAGTAAAGAAGATTGTTTAAATGACAAGTAACTGGTTTTCCCAATTGCAGTATAGGCTTCTGTAGAAACTATGAAATTTGGGAGAATTAGTCTTTCCAATCTCCATCACCTTCTTGCACATTAATGACTGCCTGGACCGCGTATTGATGAGTGTTTTCCATTTCCTGGCCACGTCAGCATATCATTCAGAAATGAATTTCCCTTGTTGCTCATCAGCAAATAGCTGAAGAGCGTCTATGCTTACACTGTTTCCTAGGGAAGTAAATGACTAGAACATTTTTCTCTTGACATTTGTTAAAAAATGTTACAGGTTTGTACTGACCAACAAAATAAATGAAATGGGGGCAATTTTATGCAGCAGGGGTCTAAAATATGTGTCAGTGCTAATAAAAAGTGTGTATGGCAAGAAAACACAACATGTCAGTAGGACGGAATGCAGTTTTGTATTGATCTTATGAAACATCGCACATACAGTGATGCTTAAGCAAAAGAATCTTGGGTACTTTCAGATTTATTTTCGTTTGGTTCTGATTCTGCTGGGATTTGGAGTAAATTTAAATTCACATTTTAAATGATTTCCTAAGACTTCCTATTAATGGCTTCTTACATTGTTTTACTTTGTACTAGGATGTTTTGCATTATTTTTTGCATCAAATATAGGCTTAAAATATATTTCTTCATTAATTTCATAGAGTAGTTATATAAATTGTGAGAAGAAATTCTAGAAAAGAAAATATTGAATGAGCTCACTGTCCTTTAAAAGGTACTATTTTCAAAAAAAAAAAGTCCCTTAAAATGGACATCTGGTAACCATTGCATCTTAAACATATGGAAATGAAGTCCATTTTCACAGATATCCAGATGCTTTTTTTTATATCTCCTTTAATAGGCAACTTCAACTACCAAATGTTGTCTACTAAGTGTTTTGAAACATGCTTAGTGTCTGTACCAATATTACTTCACTAAGGAAAAAAATGTGAATTTAGAGTTACATTTTTAACACCAGTTTAATTAGTTTTGCATGTTTTCCCCCCTTGTAAGACAAAAAGTGGTAACATGCCAAATACTCCACCTCCCCGCCCACATTCTTTACAAATCCTCAGCCAAAGGATTTCTACCTTTTACATTTACATGAGGAAGACCAGCAGGAAACTGGAGCCTGCAGGTGGGCAGGGCTGTTGTGGGTCCAGGAACTATAATTAGCCCGGTTACACCAGATCCTTCAAGACTGCCTACTGAAGTGGGAGGCAGGCTCAGAGAACCTGTTCATGAAGCCATTCAAACCCAAAAGAGGCATATCTACCAAAAACGTAATGTATTAATTTAGAGTGAGGGGCTATAATGTTGAGTGTGTAATTTAAAAATTAAAAAAAAAGTAAGATCTCTGGGTAAAGTGTGGTAGACTGTCACTTTCCTTTCTACTTCCTTATATCGGGGTCCTTTAGAAACCATCACTCTATCAGAAATTAATCAGAAAATGCTACCAAAATATGGGCCTCAAATAAATACAATGCTCAGCACTTCAAAGTAATGGTATAATAGATGTTCATACTGAATACTTATGTGTCAAAGTATTCCAGCAGATTATTACTGACATCTTTGTACAAACAGTTAAAAGGAAATATTTTGTAAATAAAAGCACAAAGTATATTTTTGGTTAGTTTTTTTGCAACTGCTTCCTCCTTATAGTGTTAACATTTCTCACAAGGTTTACTCTTTCAGTGGAAAACCTATCCCTAAATTAAAACAAAACTAAAGCAGACAATTAATTTTCATTGTTTCACACTGTAGAACTCTCTCATTTCAGAGTTTATTCTTATAATGTTCTAGAAATACCGCAGATCAAATTGATGACATATAGTAGATATAATATCTACAAGTAGATGTTTTAATAAATATTAGTGTCCCAAACCAATAATAAAGGAATAAGATTTTTTCAGGTAAATCAATCTGATAATTTTAAATTAAAAACTAAGTTCTATGAATATCTTGCCTAAGAAACTAGGTTGAGCCCTGGCTGGTGTTGCTCAGTGGATTGAGCACGGGCCTGTGAACAAAGGGGTCGGTGGCTCAATTCCCCTTTGGGGCACTTGCCTGGATTGCAGGCCACTAGGGGTCTCCAGTAGGGGGCGCATGAGAGGCAACCACACATTGATGTTCCTCTCCCTCACGTTCTTCCCCTCTCTAAAAGTAAATAAATATAGTCTTTAAAAAAAAAAAAGAAAGTAGGTTGAGTTTGGTTGAACAACTAGGTTAAATGTACATCATCAGGAACAATCTTGAGAGAGAGAAAAATGTCACAAGGACTAACATGACCACCCAGAGCCTGTATATGTGTAGAAGGCAAAGAAATTGTTCTATTTCCTTGACTTGCTGATTAATGGTTACAAGCTCCTTTGAAATACTTCTTTTCCAGTGTTTGCCTCTGTAATTACTGCCCAGCTTCCAAATGCCTGATGTCCATGAAAAGCACCCTCCCACCATATGCCAGGAGATGAGCCTGACTATAATAGTCTATCTTTCACTAATATTGTAAAGGGATTCTCCTTTATGATCATGGAATTAATGGAGAAGTGGTGAGATCTTATAATATTAGTGGCAAGAAATTGGACATGAAAGTCATATGTAAAAAAGAGTGCACTGAAGGTGATGAGGTGGGAAGAGGAAATGTAGATAAAGCTAAGAAACTCTTCTTAAAAGAAAAATCTTGTAGGGACGCTTCTAATGCAAACAGGAAGTGATTGGAGAAAGTAGGGACTAAACACCTTTGGCAAAAAACAGCAGAGGCCCTGAAATCTAACTCCAAATGCCAGTGGGTGTAGGGATGTGAGTGCACCAGGTAATAACCAATAAAGCACTTGTTAAAGGCCTCCCTTTCTACACATGACCCCTTTCTGGAGCCAGTACATACTTACTGGGCACCTCTAGGGCTCTTTTGAGAACCTTGAGTCAATAGTTTTCTCTTTGCAAGCCCTACACTCCAACTGGGGCCAAAATATTCCCCTCCTTTTTGCAGTGCTGAGAAGAGAGCTATAAGTGAGTGAAGGTATGCTCATAGTTTGGGATAACCTTCTGATATGTCATAACTTATGAGAATGTTGCCCCAAGGACACAGTGTATGAGGCTCATTAAAGGAAACTCCTGCAAAAGAACTCTGGTGAAACTGCCCAGCCCATTGCCTTTGACACACAGCGCAGTTACAGAAACTGAGGAGGGCTGGGGAAAGCATGACCTTGCATTGCTAAGGCGGAAGCTGGAGAGGAGGAAACCCCCCAATGCGTTCTGACAGATCAGCAGTCCCTGTAGTTATAAACAAGTAAAACTGCAATGTTGTGAGGTAATCCTGGTATGACTCAGTCCTTTATCAGAAGCTCACAGGTCGTTTTTATGAATCTTCTGTTGGGCAAATAAAACAGTTTCACCATGATACACTATTTAGATGTTATGTCTTCGCTTATCCAATCCTCTCCTTATCTTTTATTTACTTCTCTTGAATAGATCCAGTCATAATATATAGCAATGGAAAAGAAAACAAGGGAGGGAACCTTGTCATCTTCCCCTCTTTATGTCCCTGATATCCTGCCACCTGAGGCCACTTTGTACCTGAGCAGATACTTGGGAAAATCCAATGAAAGAAAAGAGACAAAATTACAGCACTTGATTTCCTAAATTTATAGATGAGGAACCTGAAGTTCCAAAGAAGAAGAATGACTTGCCTAAATTACATAGCAAGTTAGAGGAAGAACCTGAATTAGAATTCCAGTCTTTTCATTCCTCATTTTTTTTATATGTGTTTGGTTTTTTTTGATGTTGTTATTATTTTTTAAATCATTTTTTATTTTTTCAGTTACAATGGACTCATTTCTACTCTTAAGCCAAAAAGTTTTTAAAGCTGAAAGAGGCCTCAGAAATTATGGAGCACAAGAGTTCTCAAATATCATTTTTGTTTGGTTCCAAGGAAGTCTTTTTCTTCAGGTGTAGACAAGCTAAAGTGGCGTTGCTGCTTTTGAACCTGGAAAAGGAAGAGCCATCAGGCTCTTGTCCCAAAGCTTCTCCCTCCCGAGGAGGTCACTGGAAGGAACACTGCTCCAAAACAATTCGAAAACCACTGATGTTTCCTGATGACTTCATGTCACTAATGAGCATCAGAAGCCTAGTGAGGCGGAGTGACAGGCTCACTCTCCAGGGCACTCAAGTTAGAACGTAAGGAGGCAGCCCCTGGACTTTAAAACAACCTAAGAATGTAGAATTAAAATTGAGTTCTGAGTACCTCATGGAGGCTAAAGAAAAAGGGGAAACATGATTCACACTGTCCACAAGGAAAAAAGTATCAGTTCCTCCAGAGGAAACTATATACAACATTGCCAACTCTCCTTCCCTTTTTAAAATCAAACCCAGAATCCTCCTTACTCTAGTTTCACAGATGGTACACTCAGACGAAGTGTGAACGTCTGAAGTGGGGTTTGAGAATTTAACTCTAGCCCTCTAGCCCTAAGTGCACACATGTCTTTTTTATGGGCTTTAGATTATCAAACTCTAAGGCCACAAAACATGCATAAACAAATCAAAGATTTTCTCAGTTACTCATCATTCAAAAATGATTGGTCAGATTTCTTTTATGACACTTGGAGAATATATTTGGGATGGTCTGGTTTCTATTATACGCATACATGAAACTCATTTTGGGGTCTTTGGGCTTATTCAAACTTATAACTAGTCACCTTTTGGAGGGGCCATTGGTGAACCTCCCCAGTCCTTCCCTATTGAACATTGGAGGTACACATGCTCTTTGCATTAAGAGCTGCTGTGCATAGAGAAAACAAACCATGGTTTTATGACCATCCAGCAAAACTCAATAAAAGCTGCCCCAATACATTTATTAAACCATGGCCAATGAATCACCTAACAGTACCAGGTAGACCAACCAATATTCCATATGTTTAAATGAATTTAAATAAAACACGTAGGTTTATTAGGCTCTAGCCTTTATTTAACATGACCTGCTTCCCAATACAGCTCCAAGCCAAAATTTACAACCCATTAGCCAGATTTCATCAGAGCAAGGGCAATTCCATATTCAGGTCATTATTTAAGTGAGAGTATAGTTTTTCTCTTCACGGAATTGCCTCACAAATGAGTGGCTTCCACCTATGATGCCGAGACACTGTTTCATGGTTCCTGAGTATCGAGTTTCCTTGCTATAAAGGTCATTCTTCACTCTGGACTCTATAGCTCAGAAGGGACAGGTGCCCAGTGCCCAGATTGAGTGTGGGGCATAGTAAGACACCTGAGCACACTCTCGTTTGCATGTGTGATAGCTCATCCCCTATTTATAGGTGGGAGGAAAAGAAACCTGGAGACTCGGGTCTATGTAGGGTATCTCTTGAATCTTTATCTGAGTTAAAATACACGCACTACTTACAGACTATAGCTAAATTCTAGGGTTGAATTGCGAATGGGTAAGAAGTCAAGACTCTGACATTGCTAGGAAACCGATTTACTCCAAATAATAAAGAAAGTGAGGGAGTAAGGAGGAAAAAGTGTATAATCAATGAAAGGCATTGCTAGAGGACAATTTTGCTGGACATGGAACCTGAGGACAAATAGCCTGTGGAGGGGTGGAGAAGCTCCAAAGATGGCGCATGCGTGCATCAGCCCAGCAACCAGGACAATATGCACCAGGCACAGCAAAAAGAGACACAGAGGGCTGGCGCCAAAAGCTAAGGAGGTGATTGGATGGGAGGGACATGCCTTCCCACCTACTTCCCCATGTGATGAATTATGGGGGGGGGTCTTTAAAAGAGGAGTGCACGGAAACACCATGGTAATTGTTCCCCCATCCCCTTCCTGGGAGGTCTGTGGCTGGGGGCGGAGGTTCCTGAACCTGCAGCCTTGACCGCAGGATTCCCTGTGCCCCTGCTCCAGCACTCCAGGACACGCCTGGCCAGGAGCATGGCCGGTTCCGGTAAGAGAGCAGAGAGGAGCCGCAGGCTCAGGGAGTGCGGCTGGCTGGCAAGCCCCACGCCCTTTTCCGAGATGGGAAGCCACTGTGGCTACTGCCCACCTGCAGTCCGTGCCAGTGTGGGCCTGTCAGTGACAGCTCCAGGGCAGCCAAGTGACAGTTCTACCTGCCATCCCTGCATTCCTCCAGCGGGAGCCCGTAGACAGCAGTTCCTGCCTTGGCTGTCGATCTGCCAGTAGGAGTAGCAGATGCTGGGACCACTAGGGCCTTAGGTCCTTTGCTGTTGGAAGCCAGCTCCCCAGAGGCAAGGTCCCACACTGGGATTGCATGCCTTGCCAGACTCTGCCTTTGGGACGCTTCAACCCTGTGCAGCAAGGCACTTGGGTTGTGGACTGCTTCCACTCTCTTGCTGGAAGAGCAGTGCAGAGACTGAGCTGCACACGGAGGCATGAGCTGGGAAGTTCCTCACAAATGGAGCTTCCCTTGCACAACTGTCCAGGGTGATCTAACAACACAACTCCAGACCCTGAGAGAGAGAGGGAGAGAGAGCTGCTACAAAAAGATGGCAACTCTGAAACCCACTAGTGCATACCCCAGAGAGGATGGAGATCAGTTTGTGTGGCCGGTTTAAGCTCCCAAAGGACAGATAAACAATAATGGGGACCTTCTGGGTTTGGTGTTATACTTTAATCTTCCCGGGGTTGGCTGGTTTGTGTTGCTTTGCAAATGAGGTTGGCTCCGAATGTTTCCAGCTCTCTCAAATTGGGTTTCCTGTTAATGACCTGTTTCCTTCCTCATAATCTCTATAGTATGTGTATGGACGGCGACAAACGGCAGGACCCCATGCTGCCCAGTTACATTCCCTGGGAGCTTACCTCTGATCCAGAAGTGAAATCACAGTGGAATCACCCAACTTCCATATGGGCCTTGCATTTGTCATACTCTGGAAGCTAGATAGAGTCATCTAAAAATTTGAGAGCCCAAGGTAAAAATTAACATCTAGTGCTGCTATTCTGTGGACATGCCTTTCTAGTTTCAAATCTTCTAAATAGCTGTTCTCAATTGTAAGAAATAGGTCTCTTGTATTCTGCCTCACCTATATAGAAGGGCATAGAAATAAGCTAAGGGGCTTCATCCCAGTGGCTCCAGTCCCATTTATTTATTTTCTAGTCAGTGAACAGATGTTTATTAAGCTCTTCTTAGTACTTCCACACACTGATCTGGGCACGGGGAGACAATGTCTCCCTCCTCATTAGGCTTATAAGTAAATTCATAAATAAAAAAACATAATTACAGATTTGATAAATGCAGTGAAACACGTAGGATGCTGGAGCTGCCTACATCAGGGGAGACACACTTTCCCTGGGAAGGGTCACACAGACTGTGTGTGGGCTGCATGGTCTCAGTGGCCACTGTTTCAGTCTGCCCTTGTAGCTGAACTCAGCCATAAAGCCTATATACATGGATACCTTAGCTATGTCCTAATAAAACTTTATTTACACACACTACAATTTGCATTGCTTTTAATTTTTTTTAATTTAATTTATTTAGTTTTAGAGAGGGGAAGGGAGGGAGAAAGACAGGGAAAGAAACATCAATGTGTGGTTGCTTCTCATTCTCCCCACAACTGGGGACCTGGCCTGCAACCCAGGCATGTGCCCTGACGGGGAGTCAAACTGGAGACATTTTGGTTTGCAGTCCAGCGCTCAGTCCACTGAACCACACCAGCCAGAATGCATGTCTTTTAATTTTTATGTCATGAAATATTTGTTTCTTTATTTATTTACTCTAACCATTATAAAAAGGTTAAAACCATTCTTAGCTCATGGGTCATGTTAAAAAACAAACAAACAACAAAATTAAAAAAAAAAAAAAGGCGGGTCAGATCTGGCCTAAAAACATGCCCTGTTATGGTCTGAATTTTTGTGTTCCTCCAAATTCATGTGTTGAAATCCTAATGCCCAGTTATGAAGTCAGACTTTTGGGAGGTGCTTCAGTCATGGGGGCAGAGTTTTCATGGATGTGAAAGGGCCTCATAAAAGACACCCTACAGAGCTGCCTTGCCCAGTGCACCCCACCAGGCAAGGACACAGTGAGAAGTCAGCAATCTGGAAGAAATGCTTCTCCAGAGCCTGACCATGCTGGCACCTGGATCTTGGCCTTCTCCGCCTCCAGCACCATGGCAAATTCAGTTCTGTTGTGTTTAAGCCACCCAGTCTGTGGTATTTTGTGACAGAAGCCTGAACGGACTGCCATTCCTTTCTAATTAACTTCTGGCCACAGGATTCAGGGAGAAGGGAGTACAGTGCACATAGATAGAGCTTAGCACGGCTTCTCTGACAAGGTGACATCTCAGTGGACGAGAGGAAATGGCTGTGGGGACAGACGCCAGGAAAGCACTACAGGCAGAGGAAAGAACACGCGGAAACCCTGAAGTGGCGGGAGCCGCAGACACCTCTTGTTGCCCAACGAGCTTTGTGAAGGAAGAAAATATGTAAGGGTAAAACCTTTAAAAATATATGTCTTATTGCATGTGCGGCCACTGATCTCCAGTCATTAGGTGATAGATGTTTAAAAGAGATGGAATTAACATGGAAATATCCTTTAATGAAATTTCACATTCTCTTACTGTCATCGTCTCTGGCAAAGAGTGATGGGCTGACTTTTAGTTTTTTACTTGTATATGATTACTTGGCAGAGTAAGAAAAGAATCATTTAAAATCTCTGTGTTGATTAAAATGAATTGTCCTGTAGAAAATGGTAGACATTTTTCATTGAAAGTTTTCACTCCGGTTATGTTACCAAGTACATAACGATACGTTTGCCAGCCAAATGTTATAACTCATGTCGAAAGGCTTTGTGCAGTGAAATTATGTGTAAAGATGAACAGCATATACTTACTCAAATATACATTAGAAGTCTATTCATCAGTGCTTTACTTATATATAAAAGGCTTTCATGTTACCGCAGACTTGTAGCCTGGCCATCTGGGTAGTAGGACTGGAGCACACCCATAAAAATGAATGATGAAAAGAAATGTCCAAATACTGTTTTATATAGTGTTTTTTTCTAAACCCATACTTCATTTGTGATTTCAAAGCTTAGCATTGAAAATAAAACAAGAAATAGAAAAAATTACTTGCAGATACCTTATGTGGGAGAGAGATCATTACTTCTGTCCATATTTTAAATCTGTGACAGAACTCCAAATCTCACCCAGATGCTAGGAAAGGGGAACATTTTCTTCATTTAGAAATAATACCCAGAGAACACACCCATCTGTCTGTTGTAAGAAAATGTCCAAGTCATAGGCTTATCAAAGGAAACCACAGTGTTAGTGAAAGATAAAATACGCCAAGGACAACAACAACAGAAAATCAAACGAAATATGGGCAATAGTGTTTTACAACGTGTTTCTGGTAAAAATGATATCCAGGGTGTCTGTTACATAAAAAGTCCCTCAGGGCATATTAAAGATGGCTACGAGATTCATCTCAGACGTGAAACAGAAAAACGTTCAATGATACCATTAAAGACTTGGTGCCTACTTCAAATTTTCAGGGGAATAACCATATCTTAGTTTGCAGAACTTTTACTTTTGTTACCCTGTATCACTGCATAGTTTAAGGATGCACATTATGTAGGAATTTTGAGTGCTTTAGTTTTATATGGGGTTATAACTTTTTTGGATATCACTTTAATTAAATTCAATAATCATTTGTGTGACACTCTATAGGATCCTAAGTATGAAGATGAGCAAGCCTGAAATATTTCCCCAAGATTCCAAATTCATCAGAAAAAACAAATCTCAAAGAACTCTGATTTGAGGGAGAAGAGTTAAGTGCTGTAACAGAGAGAGAATGTGTGAAGGGAGCAGAGAGGAGGAAAAGGTTAATTTTGGTGGAAGAAATCTAGGAGGTTTCATAGATGAGCTGGCACTTGAGCCAGGCCTGCAAGAAATGAAGATATGGGAAAAGCATCTGGCTACAGGTGTTTTCATCCATGGAAACCATCATAGAGGTTTTTGACCAGGATGTGCTCTGATCAGTTTTAATCAGTTCATGTTTTTTTGAAAGTTGCGAAATAGAATAAACTTAGAGAAAAGTATACACATTAAGAATATTCAACTTGTGGCTTTTTCTGAAACAAATATCTATATCACTTTCTTTCTACGGAGTTGAAAAATAAAGCATCTGCAGAAGCCCAGAAATTCTCCAATCAGGGCCAAGGCTTCACGGGGTTGCACCCTGAGCTGTGGTGCAGGGCCTGGTGCTGAGCAGGGTACCCCACTTGCCTTGATGCTCTGCGGCTGCCCCTTGAAATTCTTCATACATTTGGAACAAGGGATCTTTAACTTGCTTTTGGCATTGAGCCCCACAAATTGTGTAGCCTTTCCTATCCCCAACCCTCATTCTGCAACACAATCAAATGTGCTGTTTTCTCCCCACCAGTGCTAACCATAATTTTTTATTTTCTTTCTAGTTAATTCCCTAATTATACCTGCCTGAACAAAATAGTTTAATTTTGTCTTTTATGAATATTCTATCAATAAACTCATACAGTATATATTCTGTTGCCTCTGGCTTTCTCCCTCAACATTATGTCTTCGAGAATCATCATATTGTGATGCATTCACTTAATGAATATTACATAATATTTTGAATGAGCTGTATCTGCTAGATTACACCAGATTGATTGGTATGGGGAGAGCAAGACGGGAAGCAAAGGGAACCTGGGCTTGTTGGCAATTACAACGTGAGAGCCTGGGACCCACCCATTATAGGATAGGAAAGTCTCTGGTCTCCAGAAACCAACACTTCAGAGCCCTTAGACTCATGGAGCTACTGCAGATGCAGAATAAGCTTAAAAATCCAAAACAACAGCAACAACAACAAAACCCTACTTTGGAGCAAAGAAGCAGGCCCTAAGCATCCAACAGCAAATGCTAGTGAAGACAGTTCAATGAACCAAAAATTATTCCCAGAATGCTATGCTGGTCAAGGAAAAAAAAAGTGTTCTAATTGTACAGAATACACACACATACACATAGGTATACAAACGTGTGTGATATATACATCTATATATGCACAATTTTTTGGCCCAAATGAATTAAGGTATAGAAGGAATATGAGACAAGAAATAAGAAAGTAATTTCTAAAAAGGAAAGGAAAAATAGCAGAGACAATCTGAGACTCTGTAGCAAAGTTGGCAGCTGTGTTATGATCACTGAGTCTGTGATTAGAAAGAGACGGGGCCATGGAAGAGGTCAGAGGATGAGGAAGGAACAAGCTACAGAAGACTGGACCACTCGCTCTGCAGGTGTGCGATGGGCTGTCATCTTCACCATGCACTCCTGCTACCAGTGGCTCAGCAGTGGGGGTGTGAAGCAGATTAAAACCACCTAAAGCTTTCGAGACGGAAGAAGATAGGACCCATTTACAACAATAGGGCAATATTTTATTTAGTTGGTAAGACACATCAGACACCACAGTTCAGCATCCTGGGAAAGACATTCATTATTAAACACGGGTGACCTTAGCTAACACAACCCTGCCCAGTGCAGTAGCATGCTAAGGCAATGTGACAGAGCCACTGGGCTCAGCGACATGTATTCCACACTAGTGAAAAGCAAAGGACAAGGACATTTTTAAAAACTGTGCTAATCTAAGAAAAAGGAGTTCTGAAAAGGGTAAACATGTGAAGATCACAAATAAGTGATATTTGTTCATTAATTTTTTCTATGTCCTTATGTTGCAGGAGTTGCATTGGGTAGTTTCACATACACTATCTTATTATCCTCATAAAAACTATTCATATTCCCACTTTATGTTGGGTTGACAAAAAAGGCTGTCTAGTTTTATCTATAATACAAAAGACAGCTTTTTCAGCAATAACTTTATTGATTTGGGATATTTTTAGCATGTCAGCTATCTCCTGCATGGTAAAATGTTGATTGTTCTGAATTAATGTCTCGATTTGATCGCTACCAACTTCAACTGGTCTACCCAACCATGGAGCATTGTCCCGGGAGAAATATCCAGCACAAAACTCTGCAAACCACTTTTGACATGTTAAATCAGTCACAGCACCTTCTCCATTCCCTATACAAATCTCTTTTAGCATTTCAGTTGCGTTTTTACCTTTTTTGAAATAATAAAGCATAATATGTTGCAAATGTTGCATATTTTCTTCCATTTGCAATATTATAACTACACAAAAATTCACCAATTTTGATACTTTTTTAAATGTATGCTGATATGACAGCTGTCACAATACAATCTAACAAAATTGTTTCGAATGAAGTTAAAGACAACTAAGCGCTACTAGAGCCATCTTACAGAAAAAAACAAAGTAATGTTTTGGCCAACCCAATAGATATGACACTGAAGCTTAAAGAAGTTGTATTAGTTCTTTTGCTGTATAACCAATTACTCAGAAACTTAGCAGCTTAAAATATGGAACATTATTATCTCACAGTTTCTAAGAGTCAGGACTCTGGGGGCAGCGTAGCTGGGTGGGTCTGGCTAAGGGTTTTTTCGGAGGCTGAAGCCAAGCTGTTGGCTGCGGCAGCAGTCATCTGACTGCTGGAGGGGTGACTTCCAAGTTCACCTACTTGGTTACGGGCAGGCCTCAGTTACTCACAGCATTTGGAGTAGGGATCTCAGTTCCCAGTAACATGAACTTCTCCACAAAGTTGCCTGGATGTCCAGAGGCTATGGCAGCTGGCTTCTTCTACAGTGAGAAACTAAGGAGAGACAAAGCCCATGAAAGAAGCTGCAGTCCTTTATGACAATCTTGGAAGTGACATACCATCACCTCTGTCATGGGCCGTTGCTTATACAAGACCAACCCTGATATGCTGTGAGAGGAGACTCTTCAAGCGAATGAATGCCAGGAGCAGGGAGTGGTGGGACGCATCCTGAAGACCAACTACCTGAGAAATGAAATGAGTTGTCCAGTTTTATAGGTAGAAAATGTCTGAGCCAAAATTTGAAAGTAATTCTGTCAGACTAGAAATCCAGCATTTTTCTGCTTTATATGAGTGGCTGGACATCAGGAGTAAAAAATGAATATTAAGAAGTTCTTTTCTTGTAGACTTTTGTGTAAACCAAAACTTTGTATCATATATACAACCAAACTTAAAAAAAAGTAAGGCTTTTTAAGTGTGATTTGTAATTTAAAAAAAAGAAGAAGAGGTTATACTTATCTCTCGCCTGTGTTTATGGAACAAGTGCGAAAAAATTATGTGCAAATTCAATTGCCAGAAAGATCCTGAGTTTCTTAAGAGCAGATTGATGTTTGAGGTAGACACTATAGGCTGGCTTACCTAACACCATTCTCCATTTATTTCTCTTTTGTCTCCATCTACTATAAAAGGTAGAAAAGTTAAATATGAATTTTCCCAGCCTCCTTTGCTAGAAGAGCATTCGATGCAGGACCTGCCAAGGAAACTTAACTGCAAGAGTCCTGGTCCTTCTGACAGAAAAGATCTTCCTCATGTATCCTCAGCGCCACCCCGCAGACCTGCCTTTTTTCTGCCACAAAAGCAGACTTGATTTCTGAGACTGCCTTTCTCTTCACCGAACTGCTAAACCAAGGCCAGGAGGACTCCGATTCCAGACTTCTTAAGTGAGAAATGGACCTGTATCTGTTTAGACCCACTCTCCTTACCTAGGTTTCCAGTTCAGTGTGACCTTAAGTATTCCTAATTCTTTCAGTGTGAGGTAACTTGAAAAGACATTAAAAATAAAGTCAGCAAATCCTGGGGGAAGAAGAGGGTGTTAGGAAAGTGACTAGTTAAGAAAACTTATTTCTAAACAATTTCCCATGTAATCTAAATTTCTACATTTTATCAGCTGAGGGGATAAGACAGGGTAACACAACCACAAATGCGTATCTTATTATTTGTCTTAGTCTCTCTAACAACAGTGTCCAGACTTTGATTCCTTGAAAATAGTGCTGGGACCCCTTAGGGTTAGCTCCTACACCCCTGACCCGACCAGCCTGTGAAGGCTCTGTGGGTTGCATCATCCATTCTCTTCGCTCCTGCATGAGCTCATCTGAGGTCTTTGCTGTGACTACCCATGTCCAACGTGATGGTTCTTTAGCTGGTGTCTGCTGAAGACGATGCGTGCTGCTATGGAGGTCTTCCCCAAGACCCTCTGTGGCCGCTGCAGGCCCTGGCATGGAATGCTGCAGAAGCTGTGGGCCGGAGTGCTGCTGACACCTTGCTGACTCAATGGCCCAGCGACTCTGCTGGCATCTCTTTCCCCCAAGGAGTCTCACTGGGGTGGGCGCAAGGGATAGATAGACGTCTACCTGTCCTGAGAGGTAGACGCTACATTGAACAGCCCTCTCCCTTTCTCTCTGGTGAGTTCTGCCATCCTTGAATCACTTTATGAACCTCAATCATCTCTTCTCTTACCCCTCAAGTGGTCCCTTGGTCCTCTAAAGAATAATAGTGCATTTAGTGGCCTGATTTCCTGGTCCTGAACCTTCCTTCCCTGGCTTGCCTGCATCTTCAAATAAAAGACTCTTAGGCTCAAGCTATAATTCTTGATACATAAACGTCATATAAAGCTAACCTAATTGAACTTATAGCTTTATATACTAATAAAAGTTTATCTGAATTAAACAGAATAAGAATAGAGTGATGGTTTAATATTTGGGAAATGACATGGCATGGTCCTATAGCATCCTGGAGTATTACCTGTTGCTTACATTGTGTAAATAATGTGTGGAAAATCAGACAGTTTCTCCGCCACTCCCAGCCTCCTCCTGCCATTTTTACTTACATGTAATGAAGGATTTTTTAGAACCATAGGCTTATCCTGGGATAATAAAACTATTCTGTTGTTACACAATTGTTTTGCTCATCCAGAGGAAATACAGTGGTATCTGTGAGCATTACTTGTATCTCCCAGCCACAGAATATTAACTCCTGGGGTCAGCCTATAGAAAATGTGTTATTCAAGATAGGAAATTCTACCACATGCAAGATTTAATGAGAAAGTAAATTTATCAGGCATGTAATATTCAGAAATTTCCATCCATATGATAAAAATACAATTTTAAATATTGCTTATGCCTGAGATTCTATTCAAATCAAACACCGAAAATAGTTTAGAGAAAATTTCAGCCTGAAACCATGTCAGCAAAAGTATCTTTTTTTTCTGATAAGAATCTTCAGTCTTGAGAATAAGTCATTTCCCAAACACTCTGGAGTGAGGGGCAGAAGAACGTGGAGGGAGAGCGTTGGAAGCCTGGGAGCAAAGTGACAAAGAAAGCACAAACGTGTTAACGATGCTGAAGTCACTGGGTAGCTTTGAATGGCGCTGACACATCAAAGGCCACTGTTCTTCCCCACAAAGAGGATCATTTCTGGACAGGGACAAAACCATGTGGGAGAATGCAGCTGAAGCCTTTGATTCTCCAGTTAATTATGCGGACCAGCAGCTATGTTCTGCTGCCCCCGAGGTCATGAACCTGAACACGCCTCATCCCACCTTCAGGACACACTGGCAAATGACCCCAGCCTGGCTGTCATCAGAGACTTAGTCAAGAAAGTCACAACTTCAGCATATGAAATACACATATTCCCAGAAAAACCATGAAATAAGACAGGAGAATTCTTTAATAAATAAGAATTTAAGATAAGTCTTATTTGACCTTGTATTTCCCGACCAATAGGCTATAGGATACCTCATGCCTACATTAGGATGTAAGTTAAAACAGTCACAAGAAAACTAGAGCTGGTTTTCTATATTCTAAATAATTCTATGATGAAAAGAATGCCATTAGCCAAAATGTTAACTTTTGTTTTGGGGTAATTTGTTATATGTATTTTATTCTTTCTGGTTTGTTGTTTTTTAAACACATTCTAAATGTGTTACAGTATATACTACTTATCTAAGGAAACATATACGCATATTTTTCTCATAGAGACAGCACAAACACCCTGTACAACTGCCACAGTTTCTAGACCAACAGTCAACTCCCCAGAACAACTCAGTTTCTGAGTCCAGGTAGTCCAGGTTTTATTGTGATTTAGCATGCAATAGAAAGACACTCAAGATACTACACACGTAAGGTAGTTTTATTGAGCTCATTTAATTTCCCACTAATAACGGAGTTTTTAATCACATAAGTCACAGGCATGTGTGTGTGTTTCCACTTAAAAGTATGGGCAAATGAGAGATTCGGAGTTAATTTTTTAATTAGTTATTTGCAAATGCTGAGAAAGAGCCTTTAGAACTTTTAACAGAACCTGACCTGACAGACTTAAGAGAAGTTAGCAATGTCTTTCTTCATAAGAAAAAAGCTGAATTGGCATCTTCACAAACTCATGCTACCCCAGTTTAGCCACTTGGCGACTTCATGCTGGGTGCTTGCTGCACAGTCTCTGTTGGAAACAGTTTCGTTTCTACTCCATTCCCAAACCCACCCCTGGCCTTCTTTCTCTGAGCAGGCGCCTTGTCATGTTTATTTGCAGAGAGAAACTTATTTGCAGCCTGCACTCTCCACGTTCACCTCCTCAGCTCCAGCTTGCAGGTCCCTTGGCTCTTCTTTCCTGTTCAGGAGGAGGGATGCTTCCTGTGCCTTCCCACCAGAGTTCTCGCACTTCTCCTCCGCAGTCACCCTCCTCAGAAACTGCTACTCAGCGGCATCCTATGGCTTGGATTTCCCTCTCTCCGTATTTACTGAGGCTCTCTTTTCAGCTGAAAAGCAAGCCAAAAGGTACCAATAAAAAAAAATGAAACCTTAAAAATGCTAAAAGAAAACACTAATTGTATAAAATATCTTGTAGTGTGAGACGTCTTTTAATTGGGTGTGAAACCCACCAAAAAAAAAATCAAGGAAAAGATCAATACATTCAAAATAGGAATATTTTTCAATATCTTAATGAAAGAAAGCATAAACAAATCAAAGGCTAATAACAAGCTGATGCAAGTATTTGCACCATAAAAGAAACTCATTACTTTGCATAAATGAAGAGGCCAGGTGGTACTTATTTTCCTGAGGATTCTGAAGATTCGTGCTCTAAGAAATGAGTTAATACACTGAAGGCCCAACCCAGTGTCAGAGATCCTCAGTAGTCAGTCCCACTGTGTGAGCAAAAACCAGTAACCTTCAGTACCAGAGGTTAAACGGTCCTTACCTGGTAGCTTTTACTGTCAGTTGTTTCCACGAAATGTCATTTCATATTATCTGCAAATGTTAAATCTTCTTCAGAGTAAGGGTTTATGCAATTGGACACTTGGGTGTCTTTCTCCAAGACAGCACTGATTTAGTGTTTCCACTGAAATAAGGATAGACTCTGATTATCTTTATGACTCAGGGAGACTGAAACATTATTACATATTTTTCTGCAGCTCCAGGAAATGTTATGTCTCAGCAAAAACTAGTATATATTCATACATTCAATAAATATTTATTGAGGGCCTCATATATTAGGCACTGCAGTATATGTTATGGGGCACAGAGGTGGCTCCAAAGATAAGCCCGATATGTATGAGCTCTGCCCTCAAGGAATTGTCATGGTACTGGGTGACAAGATACAGACAGGTAAATAAGTATCATACAGGACGTATAAGGCCCCTAAGTAAGGTAAATGAAGACTCCTAACAGATTTCCTAAGAGGAAATGACCAACCTTAAAAATGTCTGCATTAGCAATTTTACTACTTCATTTTGAATCCCAAACCTTTCTGTGGGAGACTATCTGAATGTAATAAAAATAGCTATTGAGGAGTCCCTAAAAGAAAGTATTCAAGCTGTGGCATCCTTCTGGTACTGCAGATGCCACCAAGGTTCAACAACACCCATCCACCAGTCCCAAGGATGGTCTCTTCTAGATGGGGTTGTCAGGCCCGAGTCTGGGTAATTGTCATGTATTTGAGGTGCTGCAATTTTAAAAGCATGTTTCCATCCATTATCTGTTAATCATTATCCCCAAGGACAGGCTGGCACCAAGAAAAGGACAGCCAGGACACCAGGATTCTAATTCTGCCCAGCTCTGTCTGACGTAAATGAGGGGTTTGGTCACTGGATTCTCTCTCTTCAAGGTTCAAGGTATAGGTGGGTAGGGCCAATTTTATTATCACCACTTAATAGCTGGGGAAACTAAGGTCAGGAGTCCTTAAGGGACTTGCCCACATTCTCAAGTAATAATTGCTATCCAATACCTGAGATGAGACACCAGACATACAAGGACAAAGCATTTTCTACTGGATCATACTCAGAACCACACCTAATAGTCGTGTGCAAGAGGACAAATAGAGGGCCACATAGCATTAATCTAAGTACTTAAGTTATAACTCACAATACACTGTTAAAATATGATCCTCCTATTTTGACAAATGAACCTGGATGGTCAGGTAAGAACTGTGAATTTTTAGACTCCTCCAAGGGCCAGGCTGGGAAGTCACAGGGAAAGGATAGCTGACTCCAACTGACCCCTCCTCCTACCCTAAGGAGGGGCTCGAAGTGCCAGGAAGGGCACACACCTCAACCCGTAGGTCCAAGCACTGTGCACACCCCAAAAAGATCCGTTCCTGGACGCAGGGTGAGTTCAGGGGACCAGGCCCATCCTGACAGAAGGTTTGGTACTATTTAGGTAGGGCATTCCAGAATTATGACCGTCAGGACTAGGGTCTGAAGGAGGGTTCAGGCTCTTTTACCAGCGAGAAGGGGCGCTGCCCAAGGAGACCAGACGGTGGTGGTGGAGGACAGAGGTCCCTTTTGCTTGGGTTTCAGAACCAGTCTGATTACATGACCTGAAGATTCAACCCAAGAGTAAAATCTTGGAATTTTCTTGTGTAATAGTATGGACGATTGGTTACAAGCAGCCGAACACCTGTGACCCTAGCTTGGCCACACGCTAGCTGTGAAATCTCGTTACTGAACACTTCACGGTCTCAGTTTCCTCATGTTACAACAGATATTATAATTACTATGCGGATTAAATAAGAGCGCACGTGTAGAAAGGCGTGGCAGACATTAAAAGCCGGTTAAAGGTTGTGAGGTTCTCTCCAGCTGTGTTACGTGTATCTGTCTCAGAGAGATTTATCTGGAGAATTATATAAACATAATTATATACAAGCACTATGATCATCAAGGTTCAATCTCTCTCTCCACTAAACACCAGGGCCAGGCGCGGGGTTGGGCACCGTCCACCCCCATCTAAGGCGTAGGCTGCCGCCCATGTCCCGAGGGTCCCGTGGCCAAGGACTTCAGACTGCAGACACTCACAGCATGAGCCACAGCCAGGGATCGTGGCTGTGAGTCACGGCGGGGCTCGGGAACTGAAACCAAGTGTGAGCCCAGCACCCTGCCTGGCTCATCCCTGCGCTGCGGATGGCTAAGCTAGTGTGAAGTGGTATCGGATAAAACAAGGCAGGACGCGGAGCCAAGGGTTGACACAGCTCAGTCCCCTCCACTCCCCCCTTCACCATGGAGCTCGCACTAACTTTGCTAAGCCTTCCGACAGGTCTTAACGTCTCTCCTCCGCCAGGAAGGAGGGTGACTCGGAGGCAAGTTGAGGCATCTCCCTTTCACCTCCCGAGAGTGCGAGCCGAGCCAAGTCTAGCGACTGCCCGCCCAATGCGAAGACGTTTTCTAAGAGCAAGCCTGGGCATTCCCCCAACCCTCCGGGTGGAAAGAATTCAAAGTGGTCCCTTTTCCACGTCGTGGCCACCCTACCCCTTCTACAAGCAAAAAAAAGGAGAGAGAAAAAAACCACCTTGGAAACTTTGCTGTTGCTTGTGGACCGAGAACTGTAACCAGCCCTTTCTGCTCCCTTTAAGGGACAGTCGTGACTGGGCACCGAGAAGTCAGACTCTGGAAAACACCAACAAAGGGCTATTTTTAGCTCTGAGCTCTCCGCCTAAATTCCTCTTATTTTTGCACTCTTAGCTTCAAAACGACTAGGTTGGGGAAGTGGGAGGAAGGGGGTGGGGAGCAGCAGAGAAAGAACAGCTGTGCCTCCGCCTCTTAACTCAATCTCTATAAATAACCAATCGTGAGCGGAGGCTACTTTTTAGCCAATGAAGGAGCCCAAACTGACAAAACCTTGGCGGTAGCCAATGGGACAACAGATGAGGGTGTGAGATTTGCGCCCCGGGACCAATGGATCCCGAGTCTGGGAGAGGTAATTTGAGCAGAAGTGTGGGTGTGTGGTGCAAAAGCTTCCTGCTTCTAAGCCCGAAAACCTTCTCTACCCACTGAGCATGCCCTGACTAGTCGCGGGCGCCACCGCCACAGACGGACTGGGTTGCCTTCTGGTCTCCGGGTTTTGGCCCTAGCCCGGTAGGGAGGTGGGTGGGACTCGCCAAATCCGAGCCCAGGGAGGGCTTCAGTCACGAGAGCCAGCCCCTTCCCTCCTCGGGACAGGGTCGCAGGCACAATGTTCTTGTTTTCTTTGTCCGGCGGGATGTAGTGCGGGAAGTCAGCCAGAGAAGGCTGAATAATATTTTGAAGCGAGCGGTTTAAAAAAAGAGCTGCACCGCAGGCAGGAGAAGATGCTCCACTCGCCGCTCCTACATGCAAATATCCTTCGGGTCTCCAGCCCCAGACGCACCCCTCTGGGGCTCAGGAGGGGGAATCCAAGGACTTTTGATTACTGGAGTCAGCAAGACCAGAACCCGCTCTAGGTCGAGGTGCCCGCCGCGCCCACAACTTCTCGCAGACCTACCACCGTAGGCACAATCCCCAAAGCCGTGAGAAAAGACGGCCGCCACCGTCCCACCAGAGCTTTCCCGGCCCCTCTTCCAACACTTTCACAGACCCGCACGCTTCCCAACCAGCTCCCAGGCTCTCTCTTCTCCGAAATCCGCTGGTCCAGACTCAAATCGCGAGCCCCACCCACAGTCCCGCCCCCGCCCCCGCCTGGCCCTATGGAAAACCAGGAGCGCTTAATCCAGCGGGCGCGGCTGGCTGCGCACTGGGCATGCTCGCCGGTGCGGGGAGGGCCGGGTTGCGCGCGGCGAGTAGGAAGCCCTGGCCCCGCGGAGGCTGCGGTAGAGAGCACGATGGGCCGCGGCAGTAGGCACACGCTCTGCGGGAACTCATGCCACGCGCGTCCCGGCTCGGGGCGCAATTAGCAGCCACCTCCGCAGCCCGCCGCCACCAGGTCCCCGCCCTCCCGGGTCGCCGCTGCGAGGAGCTGCCGCCGTCGCCTCGCACAGGCTGCCTGCATTGTCCTCCCAGTCCGCCGCCGAGGCTGCCGCTGCCGGTGCCGCTGCTGCTGCCACCGTGGGCTGCTGCGGGGCCCCAGACCCGCGCCCCAGGGACGCGCCGCCGCCGCCGGTCGGCGGGGCGCCCAGTTTCCGTTTGCTGATTTCTGCGCCCTGCACTCCCCAGCCACCCTCTCCTAGGTTTTCTCTGCGGAGCTGAGGAAGGCGAGAAGTCCAGCCGCCAAGCCTAGCCTCTCCCAGGCGCGCAGCCCCGACGGGGCCGCGGCAGGCGCGGCGAGAGCGCCGACGGAGCCATGAGAGAGTACAAAGTGGTGGTGCTGGGCTCAGGCGGCGTGGGCAAGTCCGCGCTCACCGTGCAGTTCGTGACCGGCTCCTTCATCGAGAAGTACGACCCCACCATCGAGGACTTCTACCGAAAGGAGATCGAGGTGGACTCGTCGCCGTCGGTGTTGGAGATCCTGGACACGGCGGGCACGGAGCAGTTCGCGTCCATGCGGGACCTGTACATCAAGAACGGCCAGGGCTTCATCCTCGTCTACAGCCTCGTCAACCAGCAGAGCTTCCAGGACATCAAGCCAATGCGGGACCAGATCATCCGCGTGAAGCGGTACGAACGCGTGCCCATGATCCTGGTGGGTAACAAGGTGGACCTGGAGGGAGAGCGCGAGGTCTCGTACGGCGAGGGCAAGGCCCTGGCGGAGGAGTGGAGCTGCCCCTTTATGGAGACGTCGGCCAAAAACAAAGCCTCGGTGGACGAGCTGTTCGCCGAGATCGTGCGGCAGATGAACTACGCGGCGCAGCCCAACGGCGACGAGGGCTGCTGCTCGGCCTGCGTGATCCTCTGAGGCGCCCTCGGCCGCCGCGCGCCGGCTGCGCTTTGCGCACAAAAGCCAAACACACCCGACTCTCTAAATGTGATTTCTTTTCTTGCTTTGAGATTGGAGACGACTTTGCATTGGCCGGGATGTCCTAGGGGCCCGGCTGGCCTGTGCGACCGACGTCCCCTGCCTCCTCCCGGCGTCCGAAGGGGTGTCCGGTCCTGACCATCTGAGACCCATTGGAAATGTGGCTCTTTGCAGCATGTACGTTTTTCATTGATTTTAGTTGACGCATATTTCTCCCTTTAAATAACCGTTAAGGGCGCTGTATTGGCAGCTTGACACCAGCAAGCGAAAGTTTCAGCCTGGAAAAAATGGGGTGGGGGAGGAAGAGGACAGGGAGAAGGTGGAAGTAGGGTTTTTTTTTGTTGTTATTTTTTGTTTTTGTTAACAACCGTTTTCCAGTTCCAAGTTTAAATACGTGGAAGGAAGTCCGGGAGAACCAAATGAAGGAGCTGGAGGAGAGGAAGAAACTTTTGTTTTTTTCCTTGTTTTCCAGGAGTAGCTGGAAATTAATGTCGGGTTCCTTTTCTGCCAGCTTGGAAGGGCAACCCCGTGACTGATTACGATTCTGAGGATGTCTATGCAAAGTTGGATTCTTGTTACAGTGTATCCAATCTGAAGTATTGCACATCTGAACTGGGACTGTTAACACTGATGCCAATACAGTGTGGGGTGCCAGAAAGTGTCTGCTGATATTTGTGGGAAAAAAATCTATTTTGTTTACCTACTGTATCTAAGGGGAGTCTGGGAAGAACGGTAGTATTTTTTTTTTATCAGCTGTGAAAAAAAAATGTTACAGATCTGCACATTTTTGTGTGTATTGTTGTGTGTGTGTGTGTGTGTGTATGTATGTGTTTAAGTTTAGTTTTTTTGTTCTTACTGGTTGGCAGTAACAGATTTTGATGACTAGCTCTTTAAAATACAGTACAAAGACTTCACAAATGTGATTCAGGGCCCCCAGCACCCCTGTGTCTGCAGAGTGCCTTCAAAACTCAGCTGTTCCAGCCGGTGCCAACCTGTGAACCTCCCACCCTATCCCAGAATCTGTTATTCCCCAGACCACTTCCCAGTTTCCTTTCAGTAGTATTTTCGAAGGAGCCAGGACAATAGGGCCTGTTGTTCGGTGAATTTCTTCTTTATTATTTCCAACCTTTAAAGTGTAATTTCCATGTCTTGCAATTTTTTTTACTTTCTTTTTTGCTTCATTTTGTTAAAATGTTCAGGTATTTAGCTCCCCTTTTATATTATTTTTAAATTTTTTTTGGTTATCAGTTAATAGGGTGTTCCTCCGAAAGCAAAGAGAAAAATTTTACTGTTGTGATGTACCAAGAGAATTCTAACCAATTGTAATTTTTAATTCCAGACACGAGCTTAATCATTGTCTCTTCATTTTAAGACTTTTAATACAAATGTCATTTTTAAAGAAACAAACCAAAAACTATTGTTTGTGTTTCTGTGTTTTATATTCAGTGATTTAATACAGTATCATGGCTGGGGTGGACAGGGGCAGGTGATGCATGAAGTCCCCAGGAGTTGCTGGTCAAATTTTGAAGACAGATGTATCTCAGTGGTAAGTTGGGTGTCGTCACTCCCAACTTATTAAAATATGGGAAAAATCATGAAGGTCTAGGAAGCCCTGGGGCATGGTCATACAATCTGACTGCAAGATAAGCAGGATGTTGAATCTCTTCTGCTGGAATGGAGCAGTTAACCTCACAGTAGGTAAGGAAGGGAGAAACTAACTGCTAATACTGCCTTATATCTGGGAAAGTAACCATCTACTACCTACCAGGCACACAGCACTTTTCATTTGTTTTGTTTAAATTAGGTCACGTTATCAAGTCAAAAAAAAATATGTTTGGCGAAGATGACTTCCATTCTGAAGTCATACTTAGTGTTTTCTGCAGGAATTTGTATGGGTTGTACACAGCATCTCAACTCGTGGGGTTTTCATTTGGAAATAGATCATTAGATTTCAAAAGAAAAAACAGCCCCCCAAAAACCCCTGGACTCATTACAGATTGTGGACCATTTTGACCTCATGAAATTTTCCTTCTAACAGTAGGAGGCAGTGTGAGCTTTTTATTTTCTGTTTTATTTTTCTCAAGGGCCACTTGACTAATGTTACCTCTATAAAATAAAAGGTTTATGGCTCTATCAACAGCCGTGGATATATCTTAAGTCTGGGTGTAGATGAAGTCTTCTCACAGGTCTTTTGACAAAGGGATTTATTCTGTTGAGGAAGCCAAGATAAATTACAGGCCACAAGTTTCTTTAAAGCAGTATTAACATGCCTTGCCTTAAAATGTATCCTTTGCCTAGGAGACACCTCAGTCAGTATTCCAGGGTGGAGGAGGAATAAAGAACTTCGCTTGTGGTGGTCCTATGGCCTTTTTTTCCCACTCTTGATCTCACTTAAGTTTAGTATCAAATTCAGTTAGAAGGTACTATATATATTCTAAATAAATTAAGGGAAGCTGCTCAAATGTATGCCTTGGCAAAGATTCACCTTTTGCATTTGAGGAAATTTAGGTGTTTCAGTAGATCTAAAGTGTTGAAAATTCTGAAGACATGCATCAGGTATTATGAAGGATATTTTTAAAATGGCATCTGTTGACTTTTTTTTTAATGGTTTTCTTTTTTTTTGAAGCCTTTGACCTAAAATGGTGCCAAATACCTTAAGAAATGTATATGCTCCTGATGGAATACTTGAAAATGGAAAATTGGAAATGAAATAAATTGCTGGTGCATTAATCATTTCTGCACAGGATTTAGTCACTTGTATGACTAAATTCTTAATAGGTCTAGGGTGGCAAGGCAGGAGAATTTAATATGCTTTTACTGAGTACTGTAAAATAAGTGCTTTTTGGATTCTCAATGAAAGCAGTTTTGTGTGTGTTCCTGGAGCAGGAAGATAGTAGTTAGTTCCTAGTTTGATAGTCTTCTCCATTATGTTCTTGACAAGACAGAGAGAAATGAGGGCATTGTTTTTAAGAATGTGTCAGTTTATTTGGCTATTAAGAAACCTGTTGTAGTATTAGGGTGTGAAGAGATGGAGCATTTGTTTCCTTGAAAAAGTTAGGCTGACTTGAGTTAAAAGAAGGGAGGGAGGGCAGGAGGGTGAGGTGGGGAGGGGTTTGCTATAAGGCAATCACCTGTCAAAACATACTGGGTGGGAAAGGAACCTATATCTTGGGGAGCAAAAGTTAACTTAAACTTGACCCCTGCTGTTTTCAAACAGATTTTCCTTTTGGTCCCTGACAGTCATCTAGGCTTATGATATATTAAAGGACTATTTTTGTACTCTTTTTGTAACAGCTTTATTGAAAGTATCATCCTAAGTCTAACATTTTTGTGTTTGTGAGTTTATGGTTCTTAGGTAAAACAATTTCCTACTGTTGAAATAGACTTCACTGAATCACTTTTTAGGAAAAGATCTAGCTGAGGTTAGAATTCTTTCAATGTATGAGGCTTTATACTTCCTGATGAGTTAACCTTTCCTGTAGGTGGAAATCCTAAAATGCCTGGTCTGCGTGAACTGTTAAGGTAGTTTTATAAATGTTTTCACCAGCATGTGATTGTACCTCTTTTAAATATCCAGTATTTCTTATAGGTGTGATGGGAAAGTGAGAAAACACCATGTGTAGTAGCTGGTCTTGAGAAATATACACAAAATGCCTGCACCTTAACTGTCATAAAACAATATACTTACTTTTTACAACAGCTGCAATATGAAGGAAACAAAGATTTAATTTGGAAATCGCCACTCTTAGTTAAAATGATACCAAACATTTGTCACAATGTCTACTTAATTGGTAAAAGCTTGCTAAGAGAACTTTTGTCCTTGTGAGAATGTGTCAAATTTTTAAATACTACTAATAGAACGTAGTATTCTTGATTTTATTTTACTCAGACTACTAGGAATAATTGAATGCTAGTTCTAGGAGATATAATTGATCTAATAACAGTAAGGTATTGATAGTTTGAGAAGGCTTTAAGGATCATCTACTCTAGAGGTTCTCAAATGACCACATATCAAAATTACCTGGAGGGTAAAACGGGTTACTAGTTTCTTATTCAGCATGTGTGGCTGTGACCTCATGCTTTTCACTTCTAACAGGTTTCCAAGTGATGGTAATATTGCAGTGACCACACTTTGAGAACCAATGATCTAGTCCAAATTCCAAATGAGTACTATATGGAGTGCCACCTAGTTATTTAGGGACATAGACTTAAGACCCATGCCATACATTTGAGAGTACTGCCTACCACAGAGTCATAAAATATCTTGATTGGAAATCTACAGCTGAAGACCATATATACCATTGACGTTAAACCTGTTAAATTAGTGGATATGAATAAAATGGGATGAACTTTGCAAGTAGAATGATTATTTTTGCATTTTGGCAATGACTTTCAGCATTAATTCAGAATTGACCAAAATAAGAAAGTGATTAGAATAGGGCATGGCCTGCATATTCAGGATCAACATTTTCTCCCCCCAATATTTTTTAAAGAATATCTTTGATAAAAGGGAGTACTTTTTAAGTATTTGTCTTCAAGATTAAAAGGCAAGAATTTAAACTTTTCACACTTCTTACTAAGGATTCTAGAAAAAAATCTGAGTATTTAAATCTTCAGGTCATGGTAAGCATATGTGTGTGTCTATATGTATATGTGTATGTATGTAATATATACACTCAATTTTTAGACTTATAGGAATTAGTTGAGTGTTATATAGTTGTACAGGGACAACATGTAACGTAAAACTGCCATTTGTCCTGTTTTTTATGCGTCTTAATCTATTGAAATGGTGAGTGTTGATCTGCTTGTAAGTTGAATGGGACAACTCTCCATGTTCTTTGATATTAAACGGAAGTCTTCGAGGAGGTGTTTTTTCTTAGATTAGCAGAATAGAAAATATGTGGGGTTTTTTTTGTCCAGTTGACTAATCTTGCTATTTTTAAAACGAGTTATCTGGCAAAACTATGTGGGGCTAAGTTTATCAGAGGTTTGAAAATGTGTGGTTGGTTTATTTGTGGCAATTGCACAAATGCAGCAAAATAGGAAATAGGAAATAGGAAAGAGAAAGATCACTGATGCATTGAGAATACAGGTGCCGGAAAAGGGCCCGAGATTGTTTCTTCTTTGTTAACGTGGTTGCAGCGGAGCTGAACCTCAATAGCTGGAATGCATTCATTCATTATTCAACAAGCATTTATTGAGCAAATGCTGTGGTTTGAAGACTAAGCTTACACGGGAGGAAAACAGGCAAAAGAGCAACAACTTTGTGCTTTTACCACCATAGGCTGTGAAAATAATATATGTTAATCAATAGGAGTATATGGAAGAGCAGAGCTGTACATATCGTCAATTATAGTACAAACCATGGGTCCGTCTGGCAAGCAATAAAGTAGTACATTTGTTGAAAATGGGTTTTTACTTTGAAGGATATGTGGATCTTACAAGCAAAAATGGATCCCATGGAGACTTAAGTAACTAATAGTTGTTTGGGTGCATGCAGAACTCTGATTTTGTCTGTCATTTCCAAAGTCTCTATTGAGATTAGCTTAAATTGAACATTTAGAAATAGGAAATCAGTTTGCTTTCATATTTTCATATGAAAGGCAAGAAGAGAAAATGGAGAAAAAGACATGAAATGTATTCACCGTCTTTTTTAAATGAGGAAACAGGAAAGAATGATTTTGGTGATATTCATAAAGAGAGGAGTTGCTGGCATAAACTTTTAGGGTTCTTCATGTAAAGAAGATTCAAGGCAGGGTATGTCTTTTGTGAAAGATAATCCTCCAAAAATGAGTGTGCCAAAGAATTAAGCTAATGTTTTAAGTTTGCTAAGCTTACAGCTATTTTATACAAAAGCTTGTTCTCACACCTTTAGTGCTTATTGGATGGAAGAAGGCAACCAGCTCAGAGAGAAATGGTTGGCAACAAGCTGTAACAATAATAGTAATTATTACAAAACCATATGAAAAGAAGGGAATTATAGTTATTAACCTACTGCAGTTTGCAAAACAATTTCTAGTCACTTTTCTATAGACTCATGAATTTAACAACATACTTTTTAAACGTTGAAAGTTACAGAATTATGGAGACAGTTCATCTGAAAGTACTTCATGTTTATTTTTTTAAAATCTGATTACTACAGAACCATTTATGAGATGCAAATTTATTAATTATAGTTTTATAGCTTCAGTAAAAGTCTTGATATTTTATATCTGTAATCTGACCATTTATAAAATGTTTTCAAAATCTAGTTTTAATCATGAAGTCAGAATATTTTAACTTATTAAATATGTGTATTAATATTAATATTTTAAAATATTCTCTTTAAAGGCTAACCTGTTGAATCGTACATCATTCAAGTAAAGAGCCTCTACGGAGATCTAGCATAAAACTATAAGAATGTATATTTCAATAAAATATATTTTTAAATATATTTTAGATAGTTTTGAATTCAACATTGTGAGTAGGTAAGAGGGTTACAAGTATATCGTGTTTGATTTCAACATCATTTTTCATTTAGTAGAAAAAGTCTTGAGTTTGGTTATATTAGCTGTACTTCGTCATACTCTGTTAACTTTCTGTGTATCACTTCATTCATCTGCATCTGATTTATGCAAATGTTTTTCTCTGTCACAAATGTAATCCATATTAATCGATAAAAATTCCAAGAACTGCTTAATTAATGGCTATATAAATGTGTTTTCCATGTAATAGTGTAAAGAGAGAAGTATTTTTCACAGTTTGAGATACACTGGAACAGATCCAACTAGAGAAGATTGCTCACTAAGTGGACATTACCTGTGGATTTGGGCATAGCCTTTGCGTTTCATTTTTAAAACTGATAAAGGAAACTTTGAAAAAACAAATTCAGTCGTACGAATATTCATTTAATATATTTAGAACGGCCTAAACATATTTCCAGAACATCTCTTATTTCTGACTAATGTGCTGAGGTCAAATTGTGAGAAATCACCCAAATTCATTCTCTTCCTTTAAGAGAATCATGTACCTTGAAAGGCAGGGCCAACAACAAACAAAAATCAAACCCGAAGAGCAAAACCATTTTTGTGCGTTTGTGTACAAACCAACTTTTTGTCATTGGGGAAGAACACGTAGTGCAATGAATATGTTCCTTGAACACTTAGGTTGTATTCGACTGACAGTCTTGGTACTCTTGCTGCTAAGGCAGGACACTGACAGAGCTGAGAAGAGAATCCACAGCAGGCTGGTGGGCGTGGGACTCAAGCCACACCCCACACCTGCAGTCCTCCAATGCGAGAGCTTTTCCTTATGTTCAAATTCATGAGTCTGTGACTCAGGATCTACTGAAGTTGAATGCTGCTGCTGGCCAAGGCGAAGAAGCCTATGGGATGGGTTCATAATGCTACTGCAGTAAACTTGACTCTAACTTGGGGTTTCTCAGCCTCAGTACTATTACCATCGTGGGCTTGATAATTCTGTTTTGCGGAGGGCTTTTCCTGTGTGTTGTAGGACATTTAGGAGCACGCCTGGCCTGTATCCACCTGATCAGGGGTGTCAAACTCTTTCACCAGGGGCCACATCAGCCTTATGGTTGTCTTCAAAGGGCCAAATGTAATTTCAACTCCTTAACAGTTAAGGAGTAGTTACATTTATACAGTCCTAAAATTACTTTGGCCCTTTGAAGGCAACCTGGAGGCTGGTGTGACCCTTGGTGAAAATGAGTTTGACACCCTTGCACTAGATGCCGGTGGCATCCTCCCACCCCAGTCTTGATAATCAAAAATATCTGCAGACATTGACACATAATTCCCTGGGAGGCGTAATAGCCCCTGGTTGAGAACCATTTCTCTGAACTAGACTATGTAGAGATGGAGGAGGCAGAGACCAGAGGAGAGGATGGTTTAACCTAGAGTAAGATCAGTTAAGACCTTAACTCCGGAGCATTGCAATGAATGCTTTCCTTTGAAAATGTCTGTGTTCTTTATTGTGCTTGGGACAGTATCACTTTGATTAGCTCATTAAATTCACACCTAAGAGGAAAACACAGTATTCAGGGATTAAGATTTATTGGGACTTTTAGTTATCTGGAAATAAGGAGTATGATTCAAAAGGAGGTTGTGGTTGGGGTCATGAACCTGAATGGTTGGGGATTACCTCAAGGCATGCTGGTGACAGTCTGGGGACTTAGAAGTACAGGAGGAATCCTGGAACGGAGGTCAAGGGCAACAATGTAATTTTGTTAGGTGCCCTTTAAACCTCCACGGGAGACGTCCTGAAGGTTTTCAGTTTCACTCAAGTTTCCCCACTTCACCTCACAATCTTTTTCCAGTTAATTCAGAGCTTATTTCGTATCTGGACTCCTCACTTTGGTAGAAAATGTGTTGTATGCATCCCATCCCTCTTTATTTTCACCTTTTTTCCTTCCTTCTTTCCTTCCTTTTTCTTAGCCTCCAGGTCAAATGAGTGATTGTGTCCAGAACACACAACTGCCTATGTCCAAACCCCTTAGCCAGGTTGTCAGGAGCGGGCAGCGGAGGAGGTGGTGGCCTTGTGAAAAAGAGCTTCTGGAATCTGCTGGTCTCTAGCCAGCCTGTGGCTGCCAGCCCCTGAAATACAGCATTAAATATCCTGTCAGCAAGTTCATTAATGTGGAATTAACTTAATGACCACAGATCTTTAATTCACTCCAAACCAAACATGGTTGTTTTTGTTCTTCTTTTAAACGAAATAGATATTTTAATACCTGTGAAATATATCCCAAAATCTTTCAGTAACCAGGCACCCTACCTGGTGGGAACCATTCTACATTAATAGGGGACACATTTGGAAATCTAACATTCTTAGAAAGTAGGAGATGTAATGTTCTGGCCAAAAACTCCATGTGTTTTTTTCCCCATAAAACAAAAGGCACGTTTTTCATTTTCACCAATAACTTTATTGATTTGGATATTTTGAGTATGTCAACTATCTCCCTTGTGGTTGATTGTTCTCAATTCATATCTTGATTTGATGGCTATTAACTTCAACTTGTCTACCTGAGCATCGTCCAGCGAGAACGCTCCAGCATGAAACTTTGCAAACCACTTTTGACACATTCAATCAGTCACGGCATCTTCTCCATACACTGCACAAATCTTTTTTTGCATTCAGTTGTGTTTTTACCTTTCTTGAAATAATAAAACATAATATGCTGAAAATGTTGCTTATTTTCTTCCATTTTCATTATTAAAATGGCAATACAAAAGTTCACCAATTTTGATAAGTCCTTTTTTAAATGCATGCTGATGTGACAGCTGTCACAACACAATCTAACAAAATTGTTTCAAATGAACTTAAAGACAGCTAAGTGCTCCTAGATTCACCTTAAAGAAAAAACCAAACCAACTTTTTGGCAAACCCAATAACAGTTTTGTAACTCAGCAAGAACAATCTCCAAGCACATTAAAAGGTTCTAAGCAGCTGGAAGAGTCTCTATAAGAAAGGTAGGCAGTAAATGAAATAATTCTGGGTGGGGCTTTTTTTGCATTTTTTTATTGTTCAAGAACAGTTGTTTCCATTTAAAATAATTCTATACAGTAAAAAGTACTGTTTGGTGAAATGAGTGAATGAGTTATTGGATAGTTGATACTTGCTTCTCAAATTTAGGAACTGTCTTATGTTAAAATGGATGGTTTTGATAGAATATTGTATCCTGTGTAGCATCTTTGCATTACATTAAAAATGGAAAAATCATATTTAATCAGTAATGTGATCACAAGATAGAGAAAACAGATTTGGTATATCTAAATTTCCTATTTTTCTTTTTCTCTGTTTTCTTCTATAATCATCTATGCTGTTTGGCAACATTTTTTTCTTATCTGTAGGTTTTATTGGCTTTGGGAATATTATGTTTTCTTTGTAATTAAAAAGTCTGTGATGAGAAAGTATTCCGTTATGAATCACCATAGTCAGTAGCCAAGAAAATGTATGTATTCATAAATATAAACAAATTGTGTAGGGTGTTTTGCAATGTCATTATTTGCATTTACCTTTTATAGCTTAGAAATGATTTTCAATGTAGCATTTTCAGTGAAAATGAAATCTACTCTTTTTTTGATTAATTACCATTTAACTATTATTTGGAAAAAATAGTAATTATTTTTTAAATTACTTTTATGAACTCTCTAGTTTATTTTTAGCAGCAAAATTACTAACACTTTTCCTATTTAATGTTTTTCTCAGAAGAATTGTACTTTATGAATAGAAAAAAAAAACATGTATGTGAATTACCCAAAAGTCATACAGTAGTTGTTTGGATTTATCATGGTGGTCATGGTGATTTTGGAAAAATATTTGCCCTCGTAATTACAAGTGGTACAATTGATCTGTACCAGCCCACAGGGAAGCATCACAAATGCCTGCACAGTGGGACTATCTATAGTGCTGTTTTAGTCTTAGCAATTTTGGATAATGTATAGAGTAGATAACACACCACAAATAAATAAACTAAATTGGGCTCCTAGCAAATATTTTTGTTCAGTCATTTGAACATGCAGTTTTAAAAAAGTGACAAAAATTATAAGTATGGTAACACAGAGCCATACAGGGAGAATCGCCAATTTTCTATGTTAAAAAAACTTCTGACCTCTTAAAGTACCTTCTTTTTCTTCAAAGCTATCTTCAAAATTACCCTTGAAGTGGCTGGCCCACTTTGACTATTGAAAACACAGTCTTTCACTTGCCAGAGAAGATGAAAAGAGTTTGTTTTCTGCAATGAATTCCAAATGGAATTTAAAGTATTGCATATGAGACCTTAAATAGATTACAAGAACCTGATTTGTACATTGTTGGTATCAGAATGCCAGTTTGTGTAGTGTCCGGCTTTGTTAAGCAGTAGAACATTTGATCCAAAATAATCAAATAATATAGTAGAGAAAGTGAGTGAGTTTTATAATTGTTGTCAATATCAGTGCCACTGAAATTTCATTTCCTTATTCAAGTTTGTGAAACAGGTATTTTCTTGACTATTATTTATGTGCATTTTAGAGTAAAAATGAAATCTCTGTAAATTTGTTATTTAAAACAAGTGAACTTTCAGAGTATTTTCCTCTTGGCATTATTCTGTAAAATATAATTGGCCTGAATAGAGTTGAAGCTTTTGCCCAAAATACTAAATTATGGTTCCCATAGCAACCATAATTTACTCTCTTATGTAACTCCCTGCTCCATGCCATGGTAATATATGCAATGTAACTCTAATTAGCTTTCCTCTTTCCCTAGTTTGAGTATGTGGTTTCCAGGAATAGAAGGTAGAGGAAGGTGGGGAGTGATGCTGTGTTTGTAGAATCTGCAGACTGAGAATGGGGAGGATTGTTAAGTAATGGAGGATTTACTAAGGATTTCAGCCATAATGTTTTTACTATGTATCAAATCAGAAAAAGAACATTAAAATGAGCATTTAGATTCATGATATATAGTATACATGAAGTTTCTTAACTAACATTATAGGTCTTGAATTAGAGTCTCTATAATAAATATCAGAAAGCTTGTTAGTTTATTAGATTAGAATACTGCTTTCTACGATGATGTATTCAAATATATATTTCAGCTAGTTACCATTATTTTAGGGATATAACCATCTGCAAACCATAAAGCATGTATTCATGTAATTAATTAAATATTGAACACCAAAGAAGCACTGTATCAAGAATAAGATACCATCTGTCCCTTCAATATATTTAATTTGTTTATTCATTGAATTTTATTATGGATTTCCTCTATTAGAAGATAGGTCAAAAGGGCAAGGACCCACCCTTCTATCCCCAGGGCCTAGCGGTGAGCCTGTCATGTTTCAACACTCGGTATCAGTTGAGTGAATGAATGAGTCACAGGAGAAAAGGACATAAGTGTGACTGAAACACTAAATAGGTCACAATTACCAAGAAAGTTGGAATATTGCAAAGCTCTGCATCAACTGCAGGAAAATGTCATAGAATGAAGAGTTGTAGCCTGTTCTTTTATGCCTCATCCTGAGAATGTATAGCTTGCAATGGCAATGCCATTATAGTGTTAATGGGACTTAAATTTTCTGTAAAGTTATCAGAAGCAAAGTCAATACGGTTCCAGAGCCTTGGGGAAATTAGTATACTGCATTATAAACCTGTGGCCTGCTCTCCATTGGTTTGCCAAAGTCAGGTATGCCTTGGTTTATGCAGTGGATATGACTTGGAAAAAAGCTATATAAAATTAAATCGTATTTAAACTACAACTTACTATTTAATGGACCCACTCTTGAGTCATTAGAAAGGAAATGATTTTATGATACAAATAACCACTAGCTAACAATTTGAATTTCTATTATCATACTAGATTTTTCTTATGTTAGGCATTTGTTTCTTAAATTACTTCATCTGTTTAATTTGAACACTTGGAATTCCATTTCTCAGAATGTCAGACTCTCATTAAACTTAGTAGTAAACTCGATAGTGTTCACCCCAGTCATGAACGTCAGCTTTTCAAGAAACATCGGAAAGTTTGACAGAGAACTTAGAAAAATGTACACGAGCAGAAACAAATTGAACTTTCATGTTATAATATTTTCATGTTAGAATTTTACTATCCTTAAGGTTTTTAGGCAGTTTCTCTGTGAGAAGACATTAGCCAGTAAGAAAAGATTAAGAAAAGGATAAATCATAGTGTGCCCATCAAAGACAATAGTCCATGTTCTGATTTCTAAAAAATAGATGGCATGTAAATATCACACATAATATAAACATACCTATATCTAGTCTATCCTTGTTTCAGGCTCTTTCTTAATGTTTTATACATATACAATCCTATAACTTTTCTGATTGAATTCCTTACTCTTAGCCAACACTCTTAAGTCTTCTGAAGCACCACAAGCAAACCCCATGTGCCCAGCGGGGTTTGCTCCTTGGCAGTGGATCTCACAATGGGGTCCCCCCACTACAGCATCAGCAGCTCCTTTTACGAAGCGCTGACCCTCACACCTACCTACTCTATCAGAAACTCGGAGAGTGGGACTCAACCATGTGTGTTAATGCATGCACCAGATGCTTTCCTCCATGGTAACGTTGGATGGTATTTGCCATAAAATAGTCATGAAGTGTAATTGGAATTTGGGTAGAGAAGAGATTACTCCACTATGGAGATGATATGCCCAATTGTTCATTTGTTTACTGAAGTATTCTACGGCTGGGGCTCAGTAAGGTATAACCCTTGACTGAACTCATTGAGTCCTTGACTGAAGCTCATAAATTGGCAGTTGTATCTGCCAGTGACCTCACAGCTAGAAGAAACTTAAAAGATCACATAATGCAACTGGAGAGCACAGCCAGTCATCTGGCTGCCTCGTTAAAACACGGTGCTGAAGCCCACCCCCAGAGTTTCTGATTCAGTAAGTAGAGGGTGAGGCCTGGGAAGCAGCATTCCTAACAATTTCCCAGGGAGTACTGATGCTTCTGGTCCTCAGCTTGAGAATCATTGATATAGTAAATAACTTCAAGTTAAAGTAGGTAATACCAACACTCAGAAATATGATTTGTCCAACAAAGTTCACTGAAGGCTAAAATGGAAATAGAACCAGGTTGCCGACTCCCAATTCCATGCAACCTGCACTGCAGACTGCCTTTGGACAACTGAAGGGGACACCTGCTTGACCTCACAGTAATTCTAAGAACAACTGTGGGAGTAAAGAATTGATAACTTGATGAAATTTCATCTGGCTCTTGTTTATATTGTACTTTCATCCCTTATTCCAAAAATCGGCCATGGTCTTGACACCTACAATCCCAATTTTGAACCCCCAGGCATTCTGGTGTTTGTATAGAGATCTGATCTGTATAAAAAATTAATATTTGAATCACATTATTATTTTTAAAAGGCAATTCTAAAACTTGCTAATATTATCTTTCTGAGAACAGGGAGTTCTCAGGATAAAGATCTTCTATTACAAGAATACTTTTCTCTGTAGTACCTCTCTGTCAGAGACTAATTGTGGAGCTAACAAAAAACTTACCCGGTGTGCTGAGGAATTAAAATACGTACTAGGGGACAATTAATGGAGATAATGTGCTTTGAGTTCTTTGACTGCTGATAATTCACTTCTATTTCAGAAACGGGTGTGCTTTATCCCTAAATCCATGATTAAGTTCTCTAATTCTTTAAATTAGAGAAAATATATTAATCTTTTAAGTGGTGATAAAGATAGATTTCTCTCAAATTTAATTAATCTACTTTGTATTCTTGAGTGATTACATGTAACACTCAGACCCCCTCAGCACAAATCATGTCATTGCATTTTAAGTGATAATGTGGAAAAATTGGGCATGGAAAAAATAATATATTCTGAATTGTATTATGACTTCCTCTGAAAATTTCAAAATCTGTTTTTAATTGCCTTCTTTTAAAAGCAACTCTTATAAGAAAACTGTTTTAATTACCTGAAGGTTAACACTGAGGAAGAATTAGAAATGAGAAAAAGGCATAGTATGACAGAGGGTATCTTAGCCTCAGTGGTTGAATTCTTGTAAATATTGGAGGGATGATCTGCTTAGTCCCATTGTGATTAATGGTCTATTAAGGGAAAACAGCATGTTTTAGACACTATGTCAAATATATATGTGTGTGTATATATGTACACACACACACACACACACACTAATTTTCTACTACTGAGTCAGTTATCACATGTAAGATAGGGGAATTATCTCTGTCTCCAGGTCTCTCTTCTTCCTGTAGTTAATCTTTCCTTTCTCGAATTTTGTCAAATAGGGTTTAAAAAATGTTCAGGCTCCAGTGCAGTTACATCTTGGGCCCTTGCACTGTCAGTCATCATCCAGTCTCCCAAATAAAGAACAGCTGTTCAGATCCTCGTGGGGAGGACATGATGAGCCTTATTTCCAACTTCCTGTGGAGCTCAATGTGAACTATTTCTGATTCTCTAGAACTTCAAGTAATCATCCACGCTTCATCAGGAGACAAAAACTCAATATTACTTTCTTGAGTAATTTGGATGACCATTGATTACGTTCATCTTGAGGACAACTGGTTTATGTTGTCCCTAAATATAGCATTCTTACAATTACAGAAAAAGTTTATTGGGTGTACCTATATTGTTACAAATAACGCTGTTTCTTCCCTGGTGAGATAAGGCCAAATAATTGCATGCTTTTTCTTAATCAAAAGTTTGATGGCTTCAATAACCCCACTTCGGTAGAAAACTGTTTTCTAATGCAAATGACTCAGTTTCCTGAAATTGGTTTCTTGGGCTTTAAAAAGAAAAGCGAAGTTGGTGGAAGAGAAGAGATAGTTTAAACTAAGGATGAAACAGATGTCTAACAGACTTTTTTCCTTCTACCTATTTCTCTTAGGGGTGGAGTTTTAGAGGAATTTCTAAAGTGACTTTCAACTCCCGTTTCCTAGGTTTTAAGTATATAGAGTAACTTCATTACTGAGTCAACGTAATTTCCTTATTGATAAGAGCTAAGAATCAGTTGTTTCTAATATCAGTGTACTAGATTGCTTTACAATCAAGACTCAAGCTTGAATATGCATGTAAGTTACCTGCAGATCTTACTACAATGCAGGTTCTATTGAGTAGATCTGGAATTCTGGGATTCTGACAAAGCTCCATGCTGATGCTGATGCCATTGGCCATGGACCTCGCTGAGTATCTGGAGTGTGTACAATACAACCCATAAATGACCTTTTTCACTAGCTATCTGGTTCTCTCCCTTATCTTTTTTGATTCATACACAAACAACTTCACAAAGTAAAATAATGTCTTTGGAGTTAAAGAGTTCCATTGTAGAACACAAGATTATTTAAAAAGCATAAAAAATAATTGTTTTTCAAGGTAAAGAATTTGGACTGAGAAGGGAATATAATTTTTTTTCAATAATGGAAACAAGATACTACAATTGAAAACTTGGTATCTTTTTTAAATTAAGAAGTTTGAAATGTGACTAACTTCTAATGATTCATTTTGACTCCTGCCTGAATGCTTCAGGTCTCCCTGAGAAATGAATGTCAGCACTTAGAAACGTACTGTCACTCAAAATCAGCTTCCATGTTATGGATATTAGTGAGTGATTTTCAGATTCGATTTAATTTCAGAATGTGAAGTTTTAGAAATCTGGATAGCCTGAGTGGGTCACAGGTCAATGGCAGTGGAACTGTTTAAGATGTTTTTTCTCTTCATAAAATATACATTTCAGGAAATAATAGAAGCCCAGGAAATTTGGAGTTCCAGCAAAAGAATGGCATATTCGTCACCCAGTTTATAATTAAATGGTAAGCCCTGATAATACATAATTAAATTACATTATGTAGTAACGTATATTATAATATGAATAAAATAATTAAACTATAAAGCCTTACAGACAAGATTAAGTCATTTAGATTATACTGTTCATATCCATGTGGTGATTTATATAAAGATAATAAGCACCCATGAAATTTTACAGTTCTTTTAAAGGGGCAAATAAAGCCCTGGCTGGTGTGGCTCAGTGGATTGAGCATGGGCCTGCAAACCAAAGGGTCACTGGTTTGATTCCCAGTCAGGGCACATGCCTGGGTCGCAGGCCAGGTCCCCAGAAGGGGCATGTGAGAGGCAACCACACATTGATGTTTCTCTCCCCCTCTCTCCCTCCCTTCCCCTCTCTCTAAAACTAAATAAATAAACTCTTTTTTTAAAAAAGCAAAACAAAACCACAGACATTAAAGTACTGATATTATAAATCTTACCAGCCTTTTAATATGAATTTGCAATGCCTAAATACAACCACATTTTAAAGTATGCACACATCCCAAACTATAAGAAAGGCCATATAATAAATTCTTATGGCTACAGAATAGGTCTTCTGGTTAATCAATGGAATTGCTATATATTATATGTTGATGAGAAAGTTTAAAAGAATAAGAATAAATTTAATTTTATCTCAAAAAAAAATAAAGGGGCAAATAAGATTTTTATTATTACTAGCAACACAATTTAAGCCAGTAGAGTTATGATGATTTTTATTATTAATTTACATAAACTCTAAAATTTAGAGTCTAATCTTTTATAGCCTGAGCAATATACAGTTCATTATATCTCTATGGGAAAATGTTTGTTTTTTGATAGAATACTTTAAATACTTTAAAAAAACAGTATAGGTGTACACAGGGTGGGGCAAAAGTAGACTTACAGTTGTTTGTAGGGAAAATAATACGATAATTAATAAATATAAGAATAAACTCTGTGTTTTGTGTACTCACAACTATAAACCTGCTTTTGCCACACTCTATTTTTAAAGGAGTTATGTAAATCCATGTTGATTCCTCCTGACATATATAATTCTCAGTTTTGTATTGGTGAAAGTTATTCTATATGTTGTTTAGATTCTGGGTGGTCCCCTGAGCTGCCCTTTCTAACAGCTAGCTGGTCTTCTGTTGGATTTCTGATTTATAGATGCCTTTATCAATCAACTGCAATTGTCAATTTCAGTAGTTTATTTAGCACCTGTTATGTGCCAAGCACTTTGTATATGACCTTATATAAGCCTCAGAATAATCCTACTTGTGATAACATGTTTTCTTTTACAAACTCAGAGAAGTTAAGTAATTTATGGGCTGTCCAGATGAGAAGACACTGAACTGGTTTTCTGTGTCTGCCCTCTGTCTCCAAAGATCACACTCTTACTCTGATGTCCTTCCATACTGCTGTTGAAAAGCCCACTAATTTTAACTATAGGTCTACAAAGAACACAACGGTGATTCATGTTGTTATTGTTGCATAAAAAGGTAAGTTACATTACATTCTCATACCCAGTAGTCAGTATGTGGCCATTATGGCACTGTTAATTTTCCCTTTTTATTGTTTTATTCTGGTAATTAGGGTATTTAATCTTTTAAATTTTTTTTATTTCATGACCATTATTATAGTTGTTTTGAAAATTCTAATCCAGTGTTTGTGCAGTAGTCTCTCCTTGTCCGCAGTTTTGCTTTCTGCAGTTTGTAACCCACAATCAACCTCGGTCTGAAAAGTTCCAGTAATAAACAATTCATAAGATTTAAATTGCATGCAATTCTGAGCTGCGTGGTGACCTCTCACACTGTCCTGCTCTGCCTGTTCCACTCAAGATGTGCATCTCCCCTTTGTCCAGCATGTCCCCTCCCATCAATCACTTAGTCACCTAGCAATCTGGGTTATTAGACCAAATCTCCAGGTATCTCACTGATGTGTTCAAGGAGCCCTTATTTTACTTAATAATAGCCCCGAAGCACAGCAGTAGTGATGTAATTCAGACAGGCCACAGAGAGGCCATAAAGTGCTTCTTTGAAGTGAGAGAGGTGAGTACAGTTTAATACATTCTGAGCGAAAACATATTCACCTACTTTTATTACATATTATTTTTATAATTGTTCTATTTTATTATTAGTTGTTAATCTCTTACTGGACCTGCTTTCTAAATTAAACTTTATACTAGGTGTGTCTTCAGGAAAAAACATAGTATATATGGGGTCTTGTACGAGCCGTGGTGTCCGGTGTCCACCGAGGGGTCTTGGAATGCCCCCAGGTTATGGCAGGTGACTGTCGTTCATCAGAGGCAGCCATGGGTGCTGTCTTGGAACCTCTGCCCTGGATACATTTCCTAGCATTTCTTCACGACATTATTGTCTAGTTTTTTTTTTAATTTTAAGAGTAATAAATGTTCAGCATAAAAATAATTCCAACAATAAATAAATAAATAAATAAATGTTTAAAGTCAAATTTCTCAAATAAAATTGTTATGTTACAATTAATCTTTTTCATAGTAGTTTGCTCTACAGTTTCCTCTTCAGCACTTTCTAAGGATAAAGTGTTTTGTCTCATTTACTTGTAAAGCCAGGGTGAGCACGGAGTGACTAGGACAAGGAAGAATACAGGTTATGTCTGGTGGAGCTACTGACATTTACCAGTTGCTATCTCCATTCCTCTCACCTCTATTTAAATCGAAAACTTGTCACACACTACTCCAATGAATGAAGCCTTTTGCAAAACCCTGCCGGCTATTCCAGTATAGCTGAAATATAATGAATCAGTTAAATTACTTTTAAATTAATTTATAAATAAAATATTTAATTTTAATTCTAACATAGATTTTGAAACAAACAAAAAAATCTCTGGTCCAGGAAGGCATTTCTTTAATTTTTTCCCCAAGAAACTTTTTCACACATTCATAGAACTCTTCCTCAAGTAATCACGGTTAAAAGTGTGGCTGGAATATTTCCCCAGAAGCTATGTCTGCTTTGTAGATATAAAACAGTCGCCTATCTTCATAGGTGAAGCAGAGAAAGGGGAATGCTATCTCTTCAACATTGTCCAGCAAGTTACATGAATTTACTTGCCATGAGACACACTCATCTGATATGCTTTTTTCTGCCATTAGCTTGTTAGACTGTCAATTGGTGTCACCATCCTCATCGAAGGAAAATATTGCCCCTTCTATACTCAGGCAAGATGCCCCTATTCTGGCTCTTCGTTTAAAGTTTCTTCCCTGTGACCTCTTTTGCACTTATTAGTAGGGCATTCCAGCCTTCACAGCTCCCCCGCCCTGCCCCGTGTGAGTAATGAGTCACCATCAGTGTGTGACCGTCATTTCAGTGCAATAGAAGTAAGTGTCCAGTTGTCAATACTGCTAGCGTAAACCTTTTTCTAAAAATGAAAATTTGGGTGTCTACCATCATTAACTGGTAACTGAACTGAAGTCAAAAGAGGAAAGTCTTATTTTTTAATCAAATAGCTTGGATAGATGTTTTAAATGTGACAGAGACTTTTTATTTTATTGAAGGAGGCTTTTTATTTATTCATGTGTTGAATCAAACTGTTAAGTGCAGTGTTTAATTAGAGCACAGCATCAGCCCGTTATGTTGTAGGTTTCAAGAACAGAAAATAGCTTATAAAATATTAGTCTTCATAATTCAATTCATTCAAGCACTTAAGATTTTAAGATAATTGGTGTCAACATCAGATAATTTTGAAAGATTGTGGTGCAATTGGTTGACATACCTTGAAATAAGACAATGAGATGAATAGAGAAAATCTCAAATACTAAGAAGCAAAACTAAGTATATTTTCTTAGTCTTTGCATGGGAAAATTGTTTTTAATAACTTTAAAATACAAGTCTGAAAAGTATAGCTGTACTCGACAGGAACAGTGGATTTCATTTTTGAAATTGAATACACACAAGAAAATCTTATTTTAAAAAAACCTAAAATATAATTCTCCACTGAAGAGTTACAATACATCAATGTATCATATGGAATTATTTACCAATAGCAATTACATTATGAAAACTTGAGGAATGGCCATAAAGCAGGCCATGTTCAAGGTTAGCCCTTCTTATTCTCATTCCCTGGCATTTGGATGGAGCCTCTGGAGAGGGAAGAGGAATGGAGTTAGAGTGAGCATTCTAGGGAGTATGCACAGGAGGGTGTCTGCAGTGTGAATGGCGTCACTCGTGAGTTTCTGCAGAAAAATAGCAGAGAGCTGCTCTTGTAAGACACTTGGCCACAGTAAACGTGGCTTTTGAACTTGCTATGTCCTATTGTGCAGAAAACAAAGGGAAGTGGAATAAGTTTTATATGGAGAAAATAAATGCTTACCTTTCTCCTTTTGATCCATTTTAGTTAGTTACCAAAAATAGATCTAAACCATCCCCATTTGGCTTCAAATAAATAGAGAATGAACCGTGAATAAATGAAAAGCCTCTAATTTTTATTCTACGTCTTAGGTGAAAATCAGCAAAATTCCAGAAGGATTTAAATGATTTTTAAATGTGCTTTAACAATCTGCCAAAAAGATAACAGGAAACATTAGCCTTAGCTCTGAATTCTTTCCTTTCAAATGCATTTTAGAATTTGAATGTTTGGAGAGAATTGTATTGCAAAAGTACAAAAAATATCTGGAGCAAAAAACAAAGAAATGGGACTTTATACCATGTGCTTATGAGGGTACGTGTTTGGATACTCACAAGTACAGCATCTGAATTGGATTTCCGGAAAATGAAAGTGTGGGAAGGGTTCTAATAGTACAGTGACATTACCTGTTGCTCTCTTTGGTGAGAAGTGGAGTGTAATTCCAGGCTGATTCAGGGAGTTGGAAGCATTATCTTGAGGTGTTTTACTGCTGGAGTCTTTGTTAGGTTCTCCTTCTATTGTTTCTCAAATGCTCAGATAGATTCAGTGCACCCCACAGGGCTGAGCGGGCGACTGAAACTCCACAGGGAATACCTCTGCAGCTAGATAGCCCGTCTGGAAAACCCAAACCAAACCTACCAACTGATGGCAGGGTTTTCAGAAAAGCAGCGCACATTACTTAATTATAGAAGATGATTTATTCAAAAGCATTAGGAATATGAAATAAATTCAATTTAGGAAGATTGGTTTCTTACTCTGTACTATTATATGCAATAAGATAGAAGGTTAAGTGGCTTATCCTCAGTGACTTGACCTTTCTCTTTATTTTCATTATCTTAACGATTTGATTTCATTAAAGAAACATTAAACAAGGCATTTTATGGTGAATAACTCAGGCCTGGCACTTCAGAATTCATCTCTTTGACTGTTACTTGCAGATAGATTAAGCTATACATCAATGACTCCTACAACATTTAAAATCTTCATTCAAAAATTCTTAAAGCTTTGTTTCCTATCAAAGTCACTTGTGCTTTGCAAATTAGAGAGTTTTATCAATAATTTTTTGTAGCGCTGAGGTTAATATGTTCAGATAAAGCTGATTCATTATCTATATCTTCTACTAATCACTAAAAGCAAGAAGATGCATGACAGATGATCTTTGTCCTCGAATGCTAGAGGACAAATGATGTGTGAGGAGAGCAGGTGGTGGGCGCTACAGTGCGTCTGCTGTGAAATGATTTCCTACCCAATCACTCTGAGCGTAGTTCCTCAACATATTTGTTTAACCCTACCCTGAAGTTTGTAATATGTCCTCTGATTCATTTTTCCAAATAATTCCATTTCTGTTATTTTAAATATTAAAATAATAAATAGGGCTAGACTCTAGAATGAAAATATATAATCTGTAATATTTTATTGACTACATGCATTCTGCTATATTCCAGGTCTGCACTGATATAGATGTAGTTTCAGTGACCAACCCACCTGCAAATCGGCAGATGATGGAACAAGAAAAAAGTTGAATTATAGCTTATGAAGTAGGGATGGTAATTTTTTAAAAAACTAAAATATTTATTAAACTGACCTAAAGTTTTCAAATGAATTACTTTCCTCAGATTTATCAAATTTATGTATTGCATTTTTAAGTTTTATTAATTTTGAAGTCACTGCTTTTTAAATTAACTTTTAAAAAATCATTTAACTCCACATTTTTTTCTGTTTGTTCTTTGGCTCTTGGCCATTTCTTCACTGACAATTTGCAAATGAACTCTAAAAAATATTATGTTCTCTGTGTGGCATAGAGAAATAACTATAAAGAATTCATTTGTCGATACTATTTTTCATTATTATAGTTAAGTTGTGACTTGAATTCTATTATATTTAATTTAGGAAGACTTCTTTTCACACAGATTTAGGTATCCATAATTATGTTTTTCTAAAAATTTTAATTCATTGGAGTGATTTATAATTATGACAGATTTCATAGAGTTAGGTGTCAATAATTTATGCTAGCTCCACAGAAAAGTAATTAGAAATAAGTAATGTGATGTTGTGATGGCAGAATTTTGTCCATTAAATTCATATGTTGCAATCTTAACACTTAGCACCTCAGAATGCTACTGTATTTGGAGATAAGGGCTTAATAAAGATAAGTAAAATGAGGTCATTAAAGAGGGATTTAATGTAATTTGGTGTCCTTATAAAGAGAGTATTAGGTCACGGATAGTCACAGAGGGAAAGTAATGGGGGGGGGTTGCTGAGCTAGAGGTCCCCAAAATGAGGAAGCCCCCAAACCTCCACTAATGTGGCTGAGAGAAGGGGAAGAGGAGCAGGGCCATTGAGAGTTACTTCGCATATCTAAAGAACTTGGCCAATGTTTTAGTAATGTTAATATAGCTGTGCTTGCACTCAGAGCCAGGGAGATGGGCATGGCTTGGACTCCAGCTGTGCAGAGCAAGAAGGCCATTCCCCTACATCACAGGACTGAGCCTGCCTGGACTAACAATGGTAGCTCGGAAAGGCAGAGGAGACCAGAGTACTGCCAGATGTAACCCTTTGTGGGAGGAGTTGGAAATGGGGTTATGGAGGAAGATCTGTGCTGGGGTTTAAACCCAAATGCAGAGCAGCCATGCTCTCTTAGCCATATGGGAGTCTCTGCCACACAGCTTAGAAAGGAGCAGAAAAATCAGGATGTAACAACCATGAGGGGGTCTTGGCCACATGGTTTGAAAGGATGCAGAAGAATTTCCACTGGCCCACCATGAGGACGGGTCATGCAGGTTTGGATTAAGAGCAGGAGCCTAGTCAAGCAAGGACGACTGGGAGAAGCCAGAATGTTAAAATAGGAATCTGTCCAGCCAAGGTATAAACTTTTATTTCTTTTCTTCAGAGACAGTATATTTGACTGGCTTGGTTTGGCAAGGGGAGGCAGGATTGTTTGTGTTTGTGGGTATTTCTTTTGTTTTTGAGGGAGTGGGATTTAACAGAAAAATTCTGCCATTATTTTAATCCTGTATAACTTTTGAATAAATAGTTCCTTTCCTTTTCATAAGACTCTGGCATTGGGAGTCACAGTTTTTGTTGGCAGCAGGCAATAGAACCCAGTGGTTCTGTTACAGGAAGACCATGTGAAAATTCGAGGAGAAGAAGGCATCTGTAAGCCAAGGAGAAAGGTTTCAGAAGAAACCAACACTGCTGCTGCCTTGATCTCAGACTTCTGGCCTCCAGAATTGTGAGAAAATAAATTCCTGTTGTCCAGGCCTCCCAGTGAGTGGCACTGTGTTATGGCGGCCCTAGTAAACTAATACAGGCATGTTTAGGACTAGAAAACAAATAACAATCACAACTAGAACTGGAATTTTGAAGTTTAAAGAACATCATTTCTTGTTTGTTGCTTTTACCTACTTAACCACCCAATATGAGAGACAAGGAAGAATTTGAAACTCAGATTGATATAAGAAGCATTGAGGAGGAATGTGAATTTACTGACAATTTACAGTGTAACCCAGCCAAAACACAGGCATAAATTGAAAGCTGAGGCTGATGTAATAACAGAAAAATCGTCACCAACGTATAGTTTTCGTTAGGTTCCAGGCATTGCTCTCAGTATTTTGCATTTATCAACTAATTTTAACCATTGTGAGTTTATGAGACCTAGGTATTACAATCATTATTTTCAGAAGAGGAAACTGAAGCCAAAAAGGATAAATGACTCGCTAAGGCCATACAAATAGTAAGGGGCAGACAGGATTTGAACCCAAACAATCTAGGTCAAGGGTTTGTGCTCTTAACCAGTATGAAATATTGCAGCAATCTTTAGTAGCCTCCAGTGTCATAAGTTACTGTCAGCTTCTCTTGTAGTATTCTCTGGAGCTACAAAAGTGCCATGAAAGACACAGGGGACCTAAGTGCAAAGGAGGGCATTTAAACTGTGAGTGTCAGAGAAGACTTAGCAATTCTGTGTCTCCAAGGAATGTTGTGAGTGAGGGGTGGAGCAAGTAAGAGTGCCCTGTGGCATTGAGGACTTGGGAAAAATGTCATTTCGGGATAATAGTCATATGCCGACATGGGTTCAACAAGAGTGAACCCAAATATAAACTATAGACTTTTGGTGGTAATGATGGGGCAATGTAGGTTTATCGGTTGTGATGAATGTACCACTTTTGTGCCAGATGTTGATAGTCAGGAGACTGTGCATATGTAGGGGCAGGGGGAGAGGATATATGGGAAATCTCTGCACCTTCTGCTCAATTTTGTTGTGCACTTAAAGTTGCTCTAAAAAAATTAAGTGTGGTGCATATATGTGTGTGTGTTTGTGTATAAACCATTAAATATAAATAAGTATATATATATATATATAGATATATATATATATATTTAAACACTGGTCCATTGTTTCCTCATTGATTCAGTCAATAGTTCCACAGACATTCAGGAACTATTTTAAAGCTTTAGAGACAACAATGAATAAAACTCATCAAATCCTTGCCTTCAGGGAGATTATGGGGAAGACAGATAACAGCAGCTACATACAGAACAGCAGGTAGTGATAAGTACTATGAAGGAAAATTAACCATCTTAAAAGGATAGAGAGTGATGTGGGTGATGTGGAGTTGTTTTAGAGAGTCTTCAGATATCTCTTCCTTCATATATCTTTAGATAGGCTTTCAGGGATGGCCTCTCTGAGGAGGTGATTCTGACAGACACCAGGGAGAAATACTAAGGGTTGAGTCATGCAGAGATTTGGGGTTAGAGGAATTCAGGTGGCAGAGGCACCAAGAGAAAAGGCCCTGAGGCTAGGACAGACTTGCTACCTGAGAGAAACAGCAAGACACTTGTGAACTTGGGCTCAGGGAGTCCTGGGAGAGAGGTCAGTGAGTTAGTTAGAAACCAGAAACCAGATCACTTGGAGCCTGGTCCGCAGGGGTGAAGACTTCGGTTTTACATTGATTGTGAGGGAAAGCCAACAGAGAGTGACGAGCTAGGGAAAGGAATGATCTGACATAATGTAGACAATGCAGAACAAGACTAAAAGCAGAATGGCTATTGGGTCTTGATGGCTTGGAATAAATTGAGGTTGATGGGAAGTGTGTTAGCCAAGATAGACTTTTCAGTTACAGCCAAATGGGTTTGCTGATGACTTGAACGTGGGTTGAGATTGAGAATCAAGGGCAATACTGAGGTTTGGTTCAGATAGTTAGATGAATGGTGAGATGGGAAACATTAAGGAGGATCAAGTCTGGGTGGAAAAAATTATGAATTTGGTTTTGGTTAAGGTCAAGATACTTGAGGAGACAGCAGGGTATATGGAGCTCAGGACAGAGGTCAGGTCTGGAAAGAGATGGTTGAGGCTCATATGTGCATGGACAACCCATACGTGTGTGTGTGTGGGACTGAGGCCTACACTCCAGCATTTAGAGGAGGCGAGCCCAACACAAGAGCCTGAGATGGAGATCTGGGCTAGTGATCGGGTTGCCAAAATTAGTCACCCACTCGAAACAGCTCACTTTGCAAATCCAATAGCAGACCGATTAACATGATTAAAACAGGAGACTGGAATATTTCAGGTTTTGGTATACTCATGAATTAATTTATAGCTGAAAGATGCCCCCAAATCCCTCTTTTCTCCTCTGTTCCATTCTGGGGCATAATTAAGCTACCATTTTGCTTGACCCATCAGAGAAACTAGCAAAATCTGAACTGTTCTGATGTTTAACCACAGATGAGAAATACCAAAACAAAAAAGAACTCATGAATATGTGAATATTCCAAGTTGTAAATAAGTGAATGTATAAAAATGAAATTTTTCTTTACTTATTGTACATTGTTTATTTTTTTGTATTCTAAAGCTTTTGTTAATGGTTGTGCATCCAAATCACCTAACGAGCTTCAGCAAATACCAATGACTGGGCTGTACACCAGACCAATTATATTAGAATTTTTGAGGCATCAACAGTTTTTACATTTTTAACAATCCTCCCCAGGAGTTTCTAATATGCAACCAGAGTTGAGAATTGCTTGTCTTCATTTATGTATCACTTTATATAGGTGTAACTATTATAGTAAGTGCAACTTTTTTATTCTTTTCACTTAATATTATATCAGAAATATTTCTTTTTTGCATAATCTTTATAATTTAAGACTTGAATAATATAATGTTGATATGATTGTCAACATTATTATCCATTGTCCTACAGTTAAGATTTAGGTTGCATTTAATAGTTTGATGCCATATATAACACTGCAATTAACAATTATTTACCTGTCATACTGTATTTTTAAGCAGGATTTTAGGACATTATATATTGTTGATTATATTCATATTGCTTTCCAAACCTTTAAAATGATTTATACATCCTGGCTGTATAGGTAGCTCAGTTAGTTAGAACATCATGTACCAAGGTTGCGGGTTTGGTCCCCAGTCAGGACAAGAATCAACCAATTAATAAGTGTTCTATTAAGTAGAACAACAAATTAATATTTCTCTCTCTCTCTCCTTTCTGTCTCTCAAATCAATAAATAAAAAAAAAATTAAAACGATTTACAATCCCCTGGAGTATTTTGGAAATCAGATTTATTGTAATCTTGCCCATCTTGAGTATAAGCATTTTTTCTTTAAATTTCTAGAGTAATGGGTTATATTAATAAGGATATTTTCCCTTGCAAACAGTAGAAAGCAACTCAGCACCTCTTAAAACAGCAAACAAAAAGAAAAGAGAGAATTATTTTCTTGTGTGACTAAAAAGCAAGGAGGGTATTTGAATCTGGGCAGTGATGAACCCAGACCCTCAAATAATGGTACAGAATTAAATTTCTATTTCTATTGTGGTCAGCATTGCATGCTTCTTGCTGGGCTTTCTTCTTGGGCAGGTGCTACATCCTGCTACTTTCGATGCTTTCATAAACCTAGCCTATGATAGGACTTCATTCTGATTGGCTCAGTCTGAATTAATCAATGCAGCTGCTGCTGCTAGGATTTGGAATTTTTCACATTCCTCTCCTGGATCCAGATTTGAAGTTTACCATTTGGAAGGATATGGAATCAGAATTGAAGGGGAGTGGTACTCTAGAGAGAGGCTGGGCGTGCAAAACACGTGTCTGCAACACAGATTTAATATGATGCTTACCTTTCAACTGCGTTCATCTTCATATTCTCACATTGTTTTAATACAATGCTTAGGATGTTGATACTGCAATACATACCACATTATTTAAGAATATATATGCATGTAAACAGGTCCTATAGAACGTTTATGAAGAGAAAAATAAGTGATTTTAAGAATAAGAACATTGTTTTGCTTGAGCTCCAATGCTTAGTTGTGAAATTAGAAGTGGAGACTGTCCTGTTGCACACAGTGTTCCGGGTGACAGTCACTGTGGACATACTGAGCTCCCACAAATCATGTCTCTGTTGAATTTTAAGAATCGGGGGACATTCAGCAGCTCCCAGAAATGTTCCTTTTTAATCTGTTGGTGGCTTATTACAAAGATAAACCATACTTTAACCACCGTCATTTTAAAGTTCACAAACCAAACCAGCAGTCATATATAACCGAAGTTGTTTTTCATAATGTTGAAAAATATCAATAAGCTATTTAAGGTCATGGAACACAACACCCAGGCTTTAAATATTCCCATCTGAAGGGAGAATGAGAAAGCAGTACAACAATTTCTCCCCAGAACCAGCTTATCATTTCTCTGATTCAAGTACAAGAGCAAAATGATACAGAGTGTTTATGTTCATTTCTGAAAGCAGCACTGATATATTACAATCTAAATGTGTTAGGGTCAAGATTACATCAAATGGTATCTATAATTATACTGAAACATTAGTTACACGCAAAAATAGCGTATACTGTTTTATATTTGCATCTTTTCGTTTTCATCTATTACAATTAATGTGATCTCTAATAGCAGTGTGCCACATTCCTATATAAGGTGCATTTTAATGTGCTATATTAACAAGAAAACTGCCTAGAAAAGGTTGTTCTTTGTTTTTAATGTTTTTAGTGTTGACAAATTGAGACCATTCAGCAGGAGAAAGAGTGGAAACACAGCAAGGTAGCAAACCTTTATAATTATGACAATGCATTATGTTTTGAAATGATGAATCTGTATTAATTTTTATATAGGCTGAAATAACTAACAAAATGTATCTGCTACAGGTAAATATACAAAAAAATAAAATGTATAGCTTGATATTTGTAACAATTGAGGTTCACAGTAATTTGGCTTTTAACTTTGTTTTAACCCATGAAGTTTACTTGTAATTCATTATATATAAAAGTGTTCCAGAGACTAAAGGGTATAAAAATAATATTGGCATTAATTTACCTAAGGACAAAGACATTGTTCACAGTTAGAATTTCTTAAATGCTTTTGCACCTATTGATTAGATACAGGCAACCATCTCATTAAGTGTTCCATTCTAGGTCTTCAGGTGTGTCGAATTATTAGACCCTAGTACACATTCTGTCCTTGTAAATGTCCCGGTAATAAACAACATTTTTATTGATGATCTCTTCATTTCTATGATTCTAATCAGGGTTCATTCTTGCAAGTTGAGTTTTTCTTACTTTATTCTTAAAATAAGAGCTAACACTTACTGGGTGTTTCTATATACCACTATTCTTCATGTGACCTGGATGTTGGTACTGTTTTGCAAATGAGGAAACTGAGTTAGGGGAAGTTAAGTGTCTTACCTATAAACATACAGCTGGTAAATGGAGGCATTCTGGTTTGGGTGTGTAACAACACTGCATGACCTCTTATGAGGCCCAGAGGGTGGAACTGCCCTTCTTTGAAAGAGCTAAAGTGCCCACCAATGGAATGGTGATATCGCAGAGTGCTTAAAGAGCTATTAGAGGTAGCTGGAGCTTTCTTTCTGGGATACCAATCAGTGAACTTTGGAAGAGATGCTAGGAACCAGTTAAATTTTGGCTAAATGTTCCCTTTAAACATGACATAACTTAGAAATTTGTCAAAGGCTGTGTCTTTCAAAAACTAATATTGAAATTTAGTTCTAGTGATTTTTTTAATGGACTCAGTGGGACCTAGTAGTAGAATTTTACAAAAAGATTCAAAAATTTCTCCCAGCATTGTTCTTAACTGTGCTGAAGAATCACACAGATGATTGAGTCTCTCTCTCTCTCTCTCTCTCTCTCTCTCTCTCTCTCTCTCTCTCTCTCTCTCTTCCTTTACTTGGAAAATTTTAATGACTATGAGAGTCAAATGTTCCTTGGAATTTTTTTTATTATAGCAGCTGATTTTTAGAGTGAATATTAAAAAGCCCATCTAACTACTAACACTAATTGCTTTTTATTTCCTATTTCTTTAGTTGCCTTGGTAAAATAAGCGATGGAGGAAAAAAGAGTTTTAAACAAGCAATTTTTACCCAATAGATCTTTAGTTGTCTTTATTTAGTATTTGGTACTTCAGATCATGCCCCTCCCACTGCCTGATTTGGTAGTTGTTAGCAATTGATAGATTCATTGTCTTTGAGGTTAGAACAAGTAGGTTATATTCCCAGGTCTGCTTCTATCAGCTGGGTGATGGGTGAGTTTCTTAAATTCTCTTTATTTGAAAAATAAGAATTCATGTAGTCAATAATATTGTAGTAACTATGTATGGTGCCAGGTGGGTCCTAAACTTATTGGGGATCATTGTGTAAGTTATACAAATGTCTAAACACTATGCCGCACATCTGAAACTGATATACAATAATATTGCGTGTCAAGTATAATTGACACATCTTAACATTTTTAAAAATAAAAAAATGAAATTATTATATAATTATTGTGAGAATTCAATTATATTTAGCCTATAAATTACAATGCCTAATGCCTGGCAGAAAGTTGATACTTAATAACAATTCTCCTTTCTTTAGTTCTTCCTAAAAATACCCTAATAAATAAATATGGATATGTACTACCTTTAGAACAATTTCTTTGTCTTGCCCTAGTTTTGATTCAGGGTTAGGTTCCTTTTGAGGTCTTGCTATATATTTAGTAGATTTGAAGTTTGGTTCCAGGTAATAATTATCCATATTGTTCTTCTTCTGTTGGAGGAAAGCTGTGGATAGAGTGTTTAGAAAGAATAGATGGGCTCAGGAGATTAAGGAAGCTCTGTAACTTTCCAGGACTTGACAAAGGAATTGACAAATAGCCTGTTCTTAGTAAGTGCTATTTGAACAATTAATGTATTTCTTCTGTGCTGTTTATGTTGGGTGTCTTTGGGTGTGCTGCTGAGCAGGTGGAAGTCTCTTTTCAGAGTCTGGCTCAGCATTAGATATTTTTATAATTAACATATTTTATCTGATTGCAAAAAACTATAAATATTGTATAGCCATTAGAAACTTCATGTGAGAACAAGCAAGAATTTAAAAATAATCCACAGTCACAGTTCTCAGTGTTTTAGCTACTTTACCACAAACATATTTTTAACAAAAGCAAAACCTAAAATTTAATGTCATGTTCCTACCTGACTACTTCTAAAACAAATGTTTGAGAGTTGAGTACACTAAATTCATACTTTGAAAATCAGGTTTTAGTGTTGAGACAAAATAAAGTATAATAGAAAATTCAGAATGAAATTTTGGGCAAGTTTAAGGCATGTTCAGGCCTAAGAATTCTAAGTTTTTAAAGGATTGAATATTTATTTATAAATAGTAATATGTTACAGTGTCTTTTTAAATTTTTTATTTTACCTATTTGAGAGAGAGAGAGAAGAAGGAGGAAGAGGTGGAGGAGGAGGAGGAAGAAACATCCATTAGCTGTTCCACTTATTTATGAATTCATTGGTTGATTCTTATATGTGCCCTAATCAGATATCAAGCCTGCAAGCTTGGCATATGCGGATGATGCTCTGACCAACTGAGCTACCCAGCCAAGGCAACAGTACCTTATTTCTAACTTTTCAAATCCATACTGACACTATTTGCTGACCTGTTTTTTGAATGAATTACTAAGTTGCCTTAATATTTCAATCCTATTTATATAGAGAACAGGATTCAACCTCTAATCATTCCGAAGCTTATATCGAAGTCTAGATTTCTACCTCCATAGAAAGAAGGCAGAAAATTATGCAGAGGGACAACAAACCTTCACTGGTTGTTCTCCCAGCTTTTAGCACAAAATTGTCATTCACGCAAATGGTGTCAACTCTGCCTTTCACCTGCTTGCAAATGTGAAGTCAGCCATGATGGTCCATCTGGTTATTGACTTCAGGCATCTCACTTCAAAGGTGATGGAAATACACGAACTGTCCCAGGGAGGTGTGAAAACTTTGCTCTGAGGAACTCTGTGGCCAATCTGAGCAGATTGCTTTGAAAGTTTATGAAGACTTCCCAGGGCAATAAGAGTATGTGTAACCATTCTTTTTAAATTTTACTGTCAAATTTTAAACATCACGTCCAGTTTTCCTAACAACACTAAATTATGGGAAGGGAAAGCTTGCTTTGGATGTCTAAACAGCAATTAAATATTCACTTATGAAACTCTAAATTTGTATCTGCAGTTGTTTAGATCAGCTTAGTTGAATCAGCCAAAAACTTGCACTTCTTTGTATACCGACTTTCAGAACAGTTTAAGTGCTTTTTGCTATTAAAATAGATACATGAGATTCAGAGAAGTAAAAGCCAAATTCGCCATTATTGCACCAATTTTGTGATTTCAAATTTGCTTGGAAGGTGTCTAAAAGCTTTCATGCAATTGGTAGCTCAGCCTATTTAAAGAACAAGTAGTCATAACTCTGTGCCTTAAGCTTCACATTAAATGTACATTGCTCTCTGATGTCAATACTTACCATCTTTATAATGGAGTCCAGTTTGCACTTATCATCCAAACCAGGCAATCAAACTAAGCAACTTTGCCTTTCCCCTCCCTTCCCTTTCCTTTAAAAGAGTATTTGGCGACTCCTCAGTTTACTCATCTCTTTTCAAATGCCACAATTCCCTCCTCAACCTGGTCCTATATCATGAGAACCTATACAGCAATGAATGGTGGTGAAAAGGCCTGAGGTTCAGCATCATGGAGAGTATTGACCCTTGTAACGGCATTTTTTAAAATGAGACTTCACCAGTTCTCTTTTACAATGAGATGTTAGAATACAGAATGAAAATCCCAGCCTTGCTTTGCAGTTCATCTACACAAACAAAAGTCATGAAGAGTTGCTCTGCAGGCATCCTGTTTGTAAAAACAACGCTCCCGAAGGAACCCCAGACCATTATTGTTCTCCCCGGTTCCTGTCCATGATTGATTCAGGAAGCTTCCTTGAAGAATGAGGTTTTCTACTTTATTATCCCTACTGCCGAATGTGTTGCACATGGATTGTCAAGAATTTAAATGTAATAAAATGAATAGCGATACATCCATAATGAATATAATTTAGTCTTTCAGGATGTAGAATTTGCTGTTGTGCAGAGCTCCATTATAAACAGCAGTGATAATTATGTTGTAGCTATAAAAATATAGGAAATGGACTGAAACAGTCTTCATCCTGTCATATTCTGTAAGTTGTTTGATAAAGGGAACCCTTTCCATTATTTGTTTACTTGTCTCTCTTTTTCAATATAGGCCAAAGCAGTAAAGGAGTTAGGGAAGGGAGATAAAGAGAGAAGAGTAGATGGGTGTGGGTGGGATGTAGTTCCTTGTTCTGTGAAAGTATCACAGTATGGAAGAAATAGTGACCTTAGCCAGCTTCCACAAGGATCCACCGTAAATGTAATCAGAGGCAGGGCACTGAGACCATGTAACGTGTCTCAATGCCAACGTGACAATGCCAACGTGTCCTCTTTTTTCCTAGGGAGCTGAGATCAAACAGTAAGTGGAAGACTTTCAAGCTTAGTCACTAGGTCATGCCCTGATGGTCAAACTGATCTCTCTCTTTACTTCCTTCCACCCCACAGGGAGTCCTCAGGTCCCTTGGAACTCTACACCCGCTGGGTTGTGGAAAGATAGACACTTTCAGGGCTGGAGTGAAGGGCCCCAAGTCATCCTGAGTCATGCCCCAGCTTCCCCTCAGGCCTGCTGATTCTCCTCTGAGGCATGTGGAGGGCAGCGAGCCAGGGTGGCACGGTCTCCCTCCTCTGCATCGCCAGCGCACTCAGCGTCCGGTCTGGTTTCCTCTGGGTTAATTCCTCCCCATCCTATTTTAACGTAATTAGACTTTCTCCACTCTGTTCCCAGCGTTACCAGTTTTTCTGAGCGGGTATATTAGGTAATTCTCACACGCTGCAGCTTCCTGCGGAGCTGCGCCCTCCTGCAAGGCTGCATTTCCTGTTGAGTGCCCGCTGAAAGGTGCTGCTCCTGGTGAGTCCAGTTAATAAATAGCTCCTCCAGCGGAGACCATTTGTCTGAGGGGTTTTCCATCAGTTACAAGAGGATCCTGAAATATTTTCACTGTTGTATGCTGCAGTCTCCTTGAGCACGTGGATCTCTTCTTCTTTTTTTAAAACTGTAGTTTCACCAATAGGAAGACGCCTCCCTCTAAATTGAGCAAGACTCAGCAGGTCTGGCACAGCTAACCTTGATCCTTCCTAGCTGGTGTCTTATTGCTGCTTCTTGCCCAGCCTCCTTTCTGATTTTTCACCTAGCCTTCTCTTTTATGTTCACTTATTTCATTACTTGAAAGAAAACAGCAGGACCTGGAAACTCTAGTCCAGTCATGTGCCTGGACTCCTGTGTTGCCCCGCGGTCTCTTTTGATCTCAATTTCTTTCTGGCTATTACAAATGTGGCAGCTGAGAAGCCTGGGGAATCTGAAATAAACCAAGGGATTGTATGAAGACGTTTGTGAGTGCGCGAAGCCAGGACTGTCTCCCATATCGCCGTCTGATCTCAGGTTGGCTGCAATTACAGATGTGCAGCCTCCCTCCCCAAGCAGAGGGTTTATGGCCACACAGAAGTGTGAGCTCCTACATTTAATTACAACATATGGTGAGTTACAACACGTTCTGGTGCTGACTTAACACTTGTGAAGCAATCGCAGGATTGTCCGTTCTTAGATATTTAATTGGCTCACGGCTGGAGAAGCTGGTCTCGCCATGAAAGGCCGCTGCGGAGACGCACCAGCACAGGCTGGCCCGCTGCTCCTTGGCAAAGGCAGCGGGAGCTCCAGCCCGCCTTTTTAATACCGTGTTCGACAGACTGCTCTTTCATGTGTATTTTTTGCTTTCTCAGCTGGCTCTTAAAAAATGGTCTTTTTTTTTTTAAATCGGGGTTTAAATTGGAAATTAGACACACACTATTCAGGTGGGGAGGACACATATGACATTCAATGGTAGACACGTGCTATTTTATACATTTCATACACATTTTTATTTGAGTTCTCATGAGTGGTTACCTTTTTCTTAAATCTCCTCAATTTAATAAATTTAATTTAATAAAAAATTTCATTCAATAAAAATGTTGGCACCAGACATACCAGACACTAAGGGTTTTTCATTTCATGTTTCACAATTTAAATCATATTTTGAGCTTATATTTTCAAGCTGAACCATTTTAAATTTCTTGAAGAACTTCAGGATACAAACTATCTTCATTTGCACTGTTGCATGGAATCGTAATGATTTCCAACCCACTTAAAATACTAGGTTTTTAATTTAATTAATTTATTTTGCAGACTAATTTTATGTGTTAATCAAAATGTTCATTTTAGACATACTTCAGTACACTTTGTTGCTTTGGATTCATTCCTCACATCTACTTCCTGATCCTGGGGGGAAAAATAACTAAAAATCAAGCTTAGAGTATTTATATTCTAGATGAGACCCAATGCCTTTTCAGTTCTGATTCTCTGTCCTACAAAAAGCAGGAGATCTGTTTTAGAAAGAGCTGAGTGACCTCCATGGAGTCAACTTCAAAAATCTGTCAAGTTAAATACCATTCCCTACTGAGAGCATCTTGAGATGGCTGATCCCTGGGCAGGTACCTTATGAGCCTGAGGTTTTTTGTTTTGTTTTGTTTTATGCCAGAAAGAGTGAAGTGCTGAAAATATGATGAGAACATGTGAAATGTACACAGAAACCAGCTTGAATGAATTCCACAGGCCAAATGTAGGATGATTTGGGGATGAGAAAGAGTGAGAGAAACAGACATACATTTGTGGAATATAAGTGAATAAGGAATAAGTAATTCATAAGTGCAAACCGACAATAAATAAATAAGAAATAAAAAGAAAGCTGTTCCTTACTGCCTGTGGCTAGAGAAGGTCAGTAGCTAAATACATCAGAGTTAGAAAATTACCATTCTGGAACCACCCCCGTAAAATTGATTCAAACTAGCATAACCAATAGACTAAATAGACTTTCCTTTCCTCTAAGGGAAGGGAAGTTTGATGAGGAACAAGATATTTACATAGTCTCAAAATATCCCTCCACAAATTAATTATAAAAGGAAAAAGAGTGTATAATGGAGAAATGGGATAACATCTTAACTAAGTAGATTGCATCCACATCACCAATAAGAGGCAAAGTTCTATCTAGTGCCTCTAAACATAAAACTGTGAGAAAGACTTAACTTCACTCCTGGAGCAATCCAACCCAAAATGGGTAATCTGAAGTTAATCACAAGGAAGCAACAGAGCAACCCAAAAGTTAATCAGTATATTCAGTGAAGTAACTGGCTTGTATTGCTCAGATATGCCAATGGCATGAAAGACAAAGGAAGGCAGAGGAAAAGTTCCAAATTAAATGAGACTAAAGCGACATGACAACTAAATGCAGTATGTCATACTAGACGATATCCTGAATCAGAAAAAAAAAAGCCCTATAGCTCTGGCTGGTATAGCTCAGTGGATTGAGCATGGGCTGCAAACCAAAGGGTCACTGGTTCGATTCCCAGTCAGGGCACATGCCTGGGTTGCAAGCCAGGTCCCCAGTGAGGTCCACGTGAGAGGCAACCACACATTGATGTTTCTCTTCCTCTCTCTCCCTCCCTTCCCCTCTCTCTAAAAATAAGTAAAATCTTAAAAAAAGACACACATTTAAAAAAATTCTTAAAAAAGAGAAATCTGTAAAAAATATTATATTTGAAATGTTCTACTTTATGTATGAATGAAAATAATGTGGGGACATTTTTGTCTTGTCCAAATGAATGATCATCCTTAAAAATAAATAAATAAATGAGTGAATAGTATTATTAGGGAAACTGATGAAATTAAAATGTGGGCTTCAAAATGTGATATTAATATCAAGTGTTCTAAATTTGATAATTATACTGTGACTATGTAAAAAATCTTGGTCTTAGGAAATTAAACTCAATTATTAAGGAATAAAGGGGCATAATGTGTACAACCTACTCTCCTATGGGTCAGAAAGAATATGTGTATTTTCAAAATGTGTACTATGTAATATTGATGCATGATAGATGATAGATATAGAGAGATAAATAGAGCAGAGAGATAAGGAAAATGTTAAAATTAGGTAAATCTTGGTAAGGAGTAATCAGTTGTTCTTTGTACTGTTTTTGCAACTTTTCTGTAAGTTTCAGATGACTTCAAACACAAACTTAAAAGGAAAAACCCAGAAGGAAAACACTAAGCCAACTCATTTTTATACAATGCTCACAATAGGCCCATTACCCTGAACTAAGAGGCTTTGAACTGAAGGAAATTGTACTCCCCATTAGAATTTTTAAATCTACTTGATAAGACTACATTAGCATATAAAACAATTCAATGAATGAACTGTATATAATAAAATTATTACAAGTGCTTATAAGTTATAGAATTAACCTTTACAAGTTAGGACTGCACATTTATTTATACCAATGAACAGTGCTGATCATATGAAACTAGAGGGTTCTTACATTTCTCCTGAAGTCATGTATATTCATTTTATTATCTGGACTTAGTATATAATCATAATTATAATGACAATTGTTATTTGGCTACTTATCTATGTCATAGGAAAACACTGCCTTAGTACTTAGGACACTTACAGTTTTAGGACCAAGTCTGTCATTTAAGAGCTGTTTGACTTTATCAAGTCAGATAACTTCGTGCAGCCTCAGGTTACTCACCTATGAAATGATGAAGGTGAACTCAAGGATATTTGAAAGCCCTTTCAACTTTAAAGGCCTGGAGTTCTACATGGATGGAAATTCTGAGAACTGCAGAGAGCAGAAAGCTGATGAAAGGACCTGGGTGTATTCAATGTAGTTGATGACTTACAGTTAGGGTTCACAAGCAAATGGTCAAACTTCCATAGGAGCTACACACTTTGATGATAAAAACACTTGTATTTCCCCAATAGCTTCCATACCTTTTATTTTTTTTAAAAAAAAATATCTATGGTCAAGCTACTGTGAGATACATAAGGTGTACATCGCCAATCCAACTTTTCAGGAAACAAAACAGGCTTTGAGAGATGGACTTTATATCTGTAAGTAATATTATTTTGCTGGTCTGCCATCTTCTGAAATTGGGATTCACAATCACATACAATGAGAAAACTAATGCTCCACATGCTCTTCTCCATCTCTGCTCCATTCACACAGCCCAGCTTTTTATATTGTCAGTGTTTCTGTTACTGGAGTTTTTCTCAATGGTTGGTTATTCTACACTTTTCCAATAGGTTGAGTCAAAAAAATTAAGTAAAAATCTTCTTTACTATTATAATAATGTGAATATTATTACTTAAGGCACAAAGTAGCATGATTAGACTCATAAAGAAAGAACTATAACCTTGCATAAATAAGCTTATACTAATTGAAGGATATTTCAAGTGTCAAGGTCAAATTGATTTCTCTTTTCCAATTCACTAAATATCACATGATATTATAGTTTGTTTTACATTTAGGCCATACTTTCTTTATATATGTTAGTTATTTAAAATTTCTAATTAATTTTCTTTTTCTTGAGGACTGAATTTAGTATTCTTTCATCTTGTCAAAGATTACTTAGTTTATTAAAAAGAATGTTTCCTAAAAGAATATTTCTGCTTGAGCAGTAACTCTTGAGAGCCTTCTATTACCTATTACTATTTGGACTGTTGATTTTCTAAGCTTGCCAAACAGCTTTCATCTAATAATTATTTGTCATAGATTTGTAAGTCAAATTCACTTTTTTTTTGGCTGCCATGACCTTATTTTTCTTGGATTACTTTTTTTTTTTTTGCTCTATATACATCCCCCAATATTTTTTCCCGAAAGTGCACTAGGGATAAAATTTTCTAAGCTCTCGAATGTCTAAAAATGCCTTTTAGATATTGAAAAAACAATTTAAATGCACATACAATTCTAATGTCAAAAGAATTTCTCCTCAGAACTTTTCAAGCATTTTCCATTATCTTCTAGCAACTGATTTTGCTGGGAAGGAGATCGACACCAGGCTGATTCTCATTTCCTCATAGATAACTTATTTTTGCTTCCAGAAAGCTTTTAGGCATTTACCTTTTGACCTCGTAAAATTTCAGAAGAGGTGCCTAGGTGTGGATCCCTATGTTTTCATGTGTCAGTCAAACTTAAGGTTATTCCATTAAGTAATTATTTCATGTAGTTAACAAAAATAGAGGCCATCCATTGTGGACCTGGCACTAATGCAGAAACCGTGGCCCCTCAGAGGAAGGCTGTTCACCTTTACAAAACACATCTTTGGCTTTAGTTTAATCAGGTTACAAATCACCCATGCATGTCATTGTAGGGTTAGAGAATGGGGTGAAGATGGACTTGCATAGTTTTTCTGTGGACATTAAACTAATACCCTTGACTTTCTGCCTCACTTTCCCCTGGAATTCTTGCCAATTCTAACCTTTGAACTTCCAGCTTTTTTCTGTGTAATTTCTTAGGTATAACGTTTTTGGCCACTGTTTATAACAGTGAACTCTAACTTTTATTGAGTTGTGTTCAGGAAGTGTCCTAGGTACTTCACATAAGTTGACCAATTCAACAACCCTATGAAGTTGGTCGTATAATTATCTATACTTTATAAAGAGGACTCGCTCAAAGTATACAGCATATGATGGGTCGACGAGCTGTTATTTGAATCCAGACAGACTATGATCCCATCGTCCGCACATCTTGGAGAAATATATTGAAATCTTTCATTTCCTGATACTGGGATTTATGATGAAACTTTTCCTTTCATATATATTTTTAAACAGATATTTTAGTGAAATACAAGGTGTAAAGGCTGGGAAGGAAAGGCATGTGTTTTGTCTGCAAACTTAACTGAAATTTAGCCATGCCTCCCGGAAGCTAAATACACAAACATTGCCAGGCAAATCTGGGTCCGGCCATTGCTTCTGCTGCGAAGTTACGGGCACCACAGTGGCAGACAATAGCCAGAGGCTTACTTCCAGAGGTAAGACTGCTGTGGTCACTCCTTCCCATCACTTTAACTACCTTCTGCTGCAGCAGAAGGGACAACCTCTGGCTGACAGAGACCCTAATGATGAGGATGAATTTCCCAGGTCCCAACCACGCTCCCTTCTCAGATTGGGCTGTCTGTTGACGCCAAGGGGGAGCAGCTGGAATGGAGCTGCTGTAGACACGCCCATGCACACACGTGGGTAACTATTCCAATCAATATTTATTGAGCAGTTACATACTAGGTATTTGGTAGAGTCAAATCATGCATCTGAAGCACACTGTGATGAAACTCTTTATGGGGCAGTGTGGGGGGGTGGTGTGGAGTCTCCGCTCAGGTAGGTGGCTGCCTCTAGATCAGGACGTGCTAAGCGAGTGGTTTCTGCAGAAGAACAGCTGCTCATCCGCCGCTGTGCCTGCAATTCTGACTCTGGAGGTTGATTCCCTTCGGGTGAGATATTTGCCAAGAAGCAAAGTACCCTATTAGGAGTTCTTATCACTTCAGTCTAAATTAAACATATGTTTTTTTTTTCCCCAGAATGATAGTGTAGTGGATCACAGAATGGTCACAAATTACTTATATCTCTGTGTGCACGTTTCTTTTCAATGGGATTTTTGCCATTCCTTCCATCGAAAGGTTGAGTTTATTTCTCTATCTTTTGATCCTGGGCATGGCCAGCTCACTTCCTTTGGCCAAAGGGGCTTTAGAAAATGTGGCAAAGAGGCTTGAAAAGTGCTTGCAATTAGGTTTGCCTTCTCTTGCTGCTGGGAACCCTTCCGCCACCATGTGGAACAGCCTCTTTGAGGTGAGAGACCAGGTATGACAGGGAGGCCATTTTTGATCATTCAGCCCCGGATGAGCTGGGCTAATGCAGAACTGGCCAGACCTCTCACAGAATTGTGAGACATTATAAATGGTTATTTAAGTCAAGTTTTGTGGTGTTTCTCATGCCAACTGATGATAGATGTTATAGATAGATGATAGATGATGGATACACAGAGAGACAGTTCTCTTTACACCACTCGAGGATGCTAGATGTTTAGGTAGAGGCAAGGGAGGCCCTGAGGAGACTGAAGTACAGAAAAGGAGGAAGGAATACATTGAAAAAACGTCACTGTTCCTCAGGACTGATCTTTCTATAGCTCCAGGGTGGAACGTTTACAATGTGAGCACGCTCCGCAGTGTCAGCCTAGTGTCAGGGCTTTGCTGTAATTTGAACCACCCAAAAGTAATCTGACCCTCTTGTTTACTATTTATTTAATAGTCTGGAAGAGATAAGTAATGTCTCAATAGATTCACTGAGTCTCATCTTGACCCGGAACTCTAAGTCCAAACACAGCCACTGTGCGAAACTGTAAAACAGGAGGAGAAGCTGACTCAATTTGTTGTCTGTCAAACTCCTGCCACTTTTGTTTTGACTCCCACTCTGTCAAGGAACACCAGGCCCTGATGTTGTGAATCAGCATTGCACCCTCGGGCGGAAGCGTTTTCTCCCTCCTCTGGCCTCAGATATACTGCTCTCTCTCTCCTGCAGCAACAGTAATCTACTTTGCAATCTGGTTATTTGAGTGGATGTCTGTTGTCTCTAGAGATTAAGCTCTCTGAGGGCAGGGACCTTGTTTTATTTATTCATTCTTTCGTTAATTTATTCATGCAGGGAATGATCATTGTGTAACAATGGGTCACCCATGCTTTCAAGGCTCTTATTGTCTAAGTAGAAGAGGAAAACCATTCATCAGTTTTCAAAGACCATGTTAATGTTAATACTGAGGATTTACAAAAAGATGTGTGAGCACAGAGAATCACCTTGACTCATGCTCCTGTATCTTCACTTGTCTTTCTGCTTCTGCACTTGACCCCCTAAAATCCAATGTACACCCGTCAGAGGAATTTATTAAAATGTATTTACTTATATCAATTAATTGATATAAATAAATACATTTTATCAATTCTCCACTTTAACATTTCAGTTTAAGCTTCTACTGGTCTTACAGAGCCAGTGGGATCTGGCAGCTGCCTTTCTCTCTGAATGCGCCTCGGCCACACTGGCTCCTTTCAGTGCTCCGGGAATCTAGCTTGCTCCCTAGCTTACCACCTTTGAACTAGTGGTACCTCTGTCTGCAGGACTGGCTCCTTGTCGTCATTCAGAGCTCTGCTCTGGTAGCTAGATGCCTGACACCTGATGTAAGTAGTCATCTAGTCTCCCATTTTCCTATGGCCCTGCATTACTCTAATCATGACACGGTTGTAGTGCCTGCCTATTTTCTTTCTTTTGTTCTTTCCTCCCCTCCCCTCTCCTCCCCTTCCTTCCTTCCTTCCTGCCTTCCTTTCTTCCTTTCTTCCTTCTTTCCTTCCTGCCTTCCTGCCTTCCTCTTGTTCCCTTCTTTTCTTTTCTCTCTCCTCCACCTTTCTTTCATTTTTCTTTCTTAACTTTGTGTCTCTCTTTGCACCCCATGTCTACTTCATGAGAAGTGTTTAATAAATACTCCTTGAGTGTATGAACAAATGAACAGAATCGTCAATGCTGGAGGATTTGATGGGTGGAATGGGGGAGGGGTGCTTTTTAGAAAGAGAAAACAGCGCTTTGATCAAAGACACAAAACAGTGGACAAGTGCATTAGAAGTATTTTGGTGTGGTTAGAACATGGGGTGTAATTTTAGCTTGGAAAGAGCAGGAAAACAAAAGGAGGTGAGAACTGAAAAGTTTTATATCTATACCCACTCTCCTCCCCTCCCCACCAAAAGTGATTTTCCAACCTGAAACCTGGTTTCTTCATTGACACAGAATGCAGACTCCTGCTCCTCTGACATCGCTGACAGCTCAATGACAGGGAAGAGGCTTCTAAAAGATACTGACAGCTTTGCATTTTTGTAGTAACTCATTTTAGAGTCTTGACAGTTTTGTAGGGATTTTTTTTACCATTGAGAATGAATGGGAAATATACTACTGAGCTTGATCAAACCTGAGAAACATGCATATCATCATTTTGTGTCATTCATTCATTCATTCATTCATTCACAAAAAATTGCTGCAAGGGGCAGTTTTATTTTAGATATTTCTTTTTGTCTGAGCTTGATTTGTTTACTATTTGTAAGGTTTAAAAACAATTTTGGGAGACAGTGAAGAGGCTTTCATTTACTCCTCATCTGAAACAACAGTAATGCTTATCTCAAAGGATAGTTGTACAACTTAAATGACTTAAGATGATTTAAGGGAAGTGCTTGGAGCAGTCCTTGGCATGAATTGCTAGCCTTTATCACCATTTTAATCATGTGCTGCTCTTATAATGAGAAACTGAAACTCCACTGAAGGAATTTTACACTGTGTACAAAAATCTACTGTGAATGTGTTTGCATTTTGCTGGAGATACATGTTGTACCATTTTGCTATTGTGGCAACATTCATTGATGATGATGCTTAATGTCATTTCTTGTATGCTTGTAAAACAAGGCATCAATGAAGACCACTCAACTGAATTGCGTCAAGCCCATTGTCTTCATGTTTAAAAACAATGCAAATGGCCAGAATAACCTGGGGAGATGCTGGGTAAAGGTGAAAGGAGACATCTCGACAGAAAAAGTCTTTTCTAGGACAAAGGGAACATCTTTTTCTAATTCATTTGGAGGGCTTACTGCTAGAGGCCCTGTCTCTCCTCCAGCCCTTCTCACCAAGACTCTAGGCTGGTTGTGGCTTTGGTTCTGCAACTCTGCTGGCAGGGAGGGCAGGAAGGAAGGGTGGACCTGTTGAGATTTCCTGTCTCACTGTGAGTCACTGATACTGAGCACTTTTCTGGTACTTCACTGCCTACTATCCGGAAAGCAGGAATGTGGCTACAGAAGTCAAACCGGAACCATTGCTCTGTGGCTCGGCACTATGGTAACTGCTCTCACCACTGCGAACAAGCGTGGTCTGGAGCGTGGCCTGCATCTCTCCCTCCTGTGGGAGCCAGAAACCGAAAGAAGCATGCTCTGTTACCCCCTTGTAAGAAGATAATGCAGCTTACGAGAACGAACATCCTTAAGTATCACTTAGGTGCCCTGGAAAAGGAGAATCATTTTGGAGACTGACGGCAAACTTTCCAATTCTGACTGACCCCTCTGGGAAAGACTGTAAGCCTGTCTCACATCTACTTTCCCTTCCATGCCCTGCTTCCTTGCATTGCAAGCAAACTGAAGTTGAATATGGGATTTTGGAATTGCTGTACCTAAATGCCTTGTAAATAAAAATTCGAAAATAATTCTTGTTTGTGGAGTATAATGTGAAAGGGATCAATTTTTACAAAGTCTGTTTAAAGGGAATGATACCATCATGGTACAGCTGGTACCATCTACCTACTAAATCTTTTGGGAGAATCAATAATAATAATAATAATTAACAATAATAACAACAGCTATTGAGCACTTGCTTTATACCTGGTATTATATTTTATATACATTATTCCTAATCCTCATAAGTACCCCCACAAGCCCTCCATTCTACCAGCTGCCTCGATGTGGGATGCTGTATGTGAGAGTGCTTTGAAAATATTAGTCATTAAATAAAGGCATTTTTATATCAGGGTATAATTATAATTAACATTAGTAAAAATTCCAGGGATAATCTTTTACTTTGTTGACAAAAAACTTAGAAGTTATACACAACTAGGTGCAGATACCACTTTTGCCCAGCTATATCTGTAGGAATATTGCTAACGCTCTGTGGGCCTTAATTTCCTCCCCTGAAAAATGGGTTCAATAACAGTGAACTCTTAGGATTACAGCATTCATAAGGATCATGTGTAGAAATTCCACAACTGTGTTTGACACATAGAAGCTTCATCACAAATATGGACTCCCTTTACTTTTCCATTTTTCCTAGAGATACTAGAACTGATGCCAAAACCTTTAGAATTGTTAATTAGGTATTTGACCATTTTTCAGAGTGATTGCAGAAATATTAAGAAAGAGGAAGTACAGATATAAGAATGAGCAACAATGGAATATTATAGATAGAGGATTTTGCTGCCCGTAGGAAAAACGTCTGATTGTTCCCATAAGGTGTATCTGAAAGCAACTGTTTGCATTTGAGACTTGAAAAAAAGTTGGGATGGAAAAGGAATTGTTAAAAAATGCATTTTAATTTCCTTAAAATTGTCTGATCATAACGACATGACTTGATTCTAGGGCTTTGGTAGGGGTGTTGCAGTGAATTCACTTGTGATACAAACGAATTTAAATTGCCAGTGATTGAGTGCCTGCCTCAGAACGCCAGAAACCTAGCCTCTCACACCGTGTATTCATTGAAGGGAGAGAGTGTAGTGGTCGCTGCGGTGCTTTAGAGAATTAGATATTGTCAATATTTTTGTTTTACCCATGAAACTTTTAAACTTTTAAAACACAATTAAACTTTTTCTTTTATCCATGAAAGCTGGGTGAGTTCACAAAGTGATAATTATTTTATTAAATAAATAGCTCATCTTCTTAAACTCTCCTTAACTTTACACTTTAGAGCAGAAAATAAATAGTACTTTTTTCCCCCTTTACATCCATACAGGTTACTTTCAAAATACAGTTCATGATATACTCGATTTTTTTTCTTTTATTGATTCTAGAGAGAGAAGAAGGGAGGGAGTAGGAGAGGGAGAGAAACATCAATACGAGGGAGAAACATCTATTGGTTGCCGCTGGCACATTCCCTGACTGGGGACCGAACTCGAAACCTGAGCACGTGCCCTGACTGGGAAAAGAGCCCATGACCCTTCAGTTTGTGGGATGACACCCAGTTACTGAACCACACCAGCCAGGGCTATACTCTATTTTTCACGGAAAATTTTTTGGATGTGGAGCTATTTAGTGCAGTTAATAGACTCAGAAAACACATGGGCATCACCCTGGTATGTGCCTGAAGCATTACTGCTTTCTGTCCTGGCAAGCTTTTTATGGACCTGAGCCCTGTGTTATTGTGTTAGGCCTGAAGACTTAGTAAACAAGTAGCATTCATTTCCACAATTTGGGAATCTTAAAACACTGGGTTCTAATTATATCTGCACCACAAAAACTAAAGTATACTTTGCAAAGGAAAGGCACAAAGACTGGAATAAACCTTCTTAAATAATGATAAACTACTACAAAGTCTTCATTTTTTTTTCACAGTATTTGCTCACAAAATTTTTACTGTACCTGTGCCTACAACCTCGGCTACCGGAAAGGCTGCAGTTATGGGTAACAAACTGAGTGCATGACCCTGGTGATTTCTTGTATTATGTTTCCAGGGGCCCAGACAGTTGTATTTTCCTCTGGTAGTTGATGTTTATTGAGTAAATACTTGGTAAGTTGTTGAAATGGTATTATCCAGACATGTGAGTCCACTTCTTTAGAAAGGATTAAAGGTGATAAAAGGAAATGAGTAGAATGTGATATCTCTCTCTTTTCGGAGGAATTTATAAGATATTTGTATGAACCAAGTTAACGAATGGCAACAGTGTCCATTGGAGCTTTTATTGTTCATAAATGTCCTGAAGATATGACAAAAGTATGTTAATGCTCCTATTATTGCTAAGCTTCACATGAGTTTTTCGGTCATGAAAGGGGATTTTCTAGTTGTTTAGTAGAATTTTAAACAAGTTCTACTTGCTTAAGACACAATTATTCTTAGACTAAAATATAAGCTGTGCATTTTTTCCATATTTTAGATATTTGATATCCCTTAGCCACACAATGTAGAACCCACATCTAAGGCACAGCAATTTGCTAGTGAGTCACATGGAAAAGAAACTTGAGTGTTTTTCATGGCAAAGGAATTTAACAGTGATGATGTAAAGCAGGAAAACTGAACCTTGCTTCATCTCCAAGAATATTTTTTTCTTCCGTTCCCCTTAATCTTCCACATTTACATAAACTAAATCTAGAAAGGTGTGTCATTTTCAAAATAATTATATTTAACACAAGAAACAACAAAAGCAATTTGAAAAGGTGAAATTGTTTTACTAGTTTTCCTTATAAAACCAGAAACACTCCCTTTAAGTTCTGAAATATGCAGAGTTGAAACTTCTACTGAAGGAGTTAAGATGGGGGTGAGGCTTCAGCCACAGCAGACCTAGCTGTCCTTAGAGAATCGGAGTTCCCACTTTGATCCTGCCGTCAGGATCTCCCTCCTGTCACTACCTCCTACTCCTACCATTTAACCCAAACATCTCTTTCTCCTGTCACAGTGAATCCTCATTCCACTCACAAATGTTCAAGTCTGATGATGCTTGGCTTCTGCCTGCTCAGATGCAGTCTTGATCCAAATGGGCTTCTCGTGCATTCTATGAGAGAGACACATCCGGGTAAAGTGGCTCTCAAACTTTATTATGCATCAGAACCGCCTGGAGCCCTTGTTAAAACACTGCTTCCTGGAGTTTCTGGAATGGTGCCTGAGAAGCAGCATTTCTAACAAGTCTTCAGCGGGTGCTAATGCTGCCAGTCAGGGAGCCCACTTGAGGACCACTGCTGTGGTGTGAAGAGCCCGTGGTTGAGAGCTAAGAAAATCTTGCCTTCATGGAGTTTCACAACTACCCTTCTCTAAAACACTAACGAGTCACCTCTGTGCCTTGTTTCTTCATTTGTAAAACAAAAAGGGTTGAGCTGGTAAACTCTTGTTCAGTATTTCTCAATTTTTCTGTCCATCTCAAAAAGAATTTATGGAATGATCACTTCAGCACAAAAGCCTCATTCCAATGGCTTCTCCTCTGACTACATATCCTAGTCTCTTCAAAAATGTTAGGGGTTGGGGGTTAGAAAAACCACATCAGTTATTTATGAACATGAAATACTTCACGTTCAAATTCTTCGATCCGAGTTTCCCAAACTCTTCAAGTCTGAAGAGTTTACAGGTTGCTGAGATACTGGTTCCTTTGGACCTTGAGGCATCAGAGCCCGCTAATAGTTCATCTTCAAAAGTGTTCCTTGACCCCAGCAAACTCTTCAAATATTGTGATTTTTTTATGATCCACGAAATGGCAGGGTTTGGAAAGCACTGTTAGGTTAAGTAAAATGACTTTGCTACTTTATATATTGTGCAGATCTGACATTCTTCATATTAATTTAATTCAGAAATGAGCACAGCTATATGATAAAGTCTGAAGATCAGAACAGAGATAAAAAATAGAGTCTAAAAAATGCAAAAGATCAATTAAACTAATGGGTGGAATGCTGAAAAGATAAATAAGATTGACAAACCTTTAACTAGACTCATCAAGAAAAAGAGGACTCAAATAAAATCAGAAATGAAACAGAAGCTGAACCACAAAATTAAAACCACAATGAGATATTACCTCACACCTGTCAGAAGGCCATCATCAATAAATCAACAAGCAACATGTGAGGATGTGGGGAAAGGGGAACCCTAGTCCACTGTTGGTGGGAATGCAAACTGGTGCAGCTACTGTGGGAAACAAAATAGAATTTCCCCAAAAACATTAAAAATGAAACTGCCTTATGACCCAGTGATTCCACTTCTGGAAATAAATTCAAAGAAATCTGAAACACTAATTTGGAAGAATATATACACCTCTATATTCTTTGCACTGTTATTTCCAATAGCCAAGACTAGGCAGCAGCCTCCCTGCCCATCAGTAGATGAGTGGATTAAAAACACAGTGGTACATTTACACGATGGAATACTACTCAGCCATAGAAAAGAAGGCAATCTTACCTTTTGTGACAGTATGGATGGACCTGGATAATATTTTGCTAAGTGAAACAAGCCAGTCAGAGAAAGACAAATATATACTTCACTTATATGTGGAATTTAAAGAACAAAATAAACAAACAAAATAGAAACAGACTTACAGATACAGAAAGCAGAGTGATGGCTCTCAGAAGGGAGAGAGGTTGGGGAGCTGGGTGAAAAAGGTGAGGGGATTAAAAAGAACAAATTCAGAGACACAGACAATAGTATAGTCACTATAAGAGGGAAAGGGGGAGGTGAAAGAGGGTAAAGGGGGATAAATGGTGACAGAAAGAGCCTTGCCTTTGGATGGTGAGCACACACTACAATATACAGGTGATATATAATTATAAACTTGAAACCTATGTAATTTATTAACCAATATCACCTCAATAAATTCAATAAAATTTTAAAAATAAGTATTAAAAATTAAACAAAAATCCAAAAATGAAAAAATCTGATTGTAGTATGCTAATGTATTATTTTAGTTTATTTTTAAAGATTTTATTTATTTATTTTTAGAGAGGGGAAGGGAGAGAGAGAGGGAGAAAAACATCAGTGTGTGGTTGCCTCTCGCACGCCCCCTACTGGGGACCTGACCGGCAACCCAGGCATGTGCCCTGGACTGAGAATCAAACCCACAACCCTTTGGTTCACTAGCTGGCACTCAATCCACTGAGCCACACCAGTCAAGGCAAATTTATTATTTTAAATGTTAGATAAACCACTGCCATCATTCTGGATGTCTTTTATTTTGAGATAGGAATTTGATAGGGTATGGAAGAGATAATTTGATTTTCCTGTAGCTACCTGGGCAAGAGCTCTTCAGTCTAGCACTACATCATTTTTGTTGAGTTTTCCAGCTGCACACTAGGCTTTGCATGGGGCATAAAGAGGAACTGAAGCACTGTGATTGACCAGAAGTGGAGGCTCCTGTATATGTGTGCATGTGTGCAGTGGCTGTAGTTTGAGGCTAGAGAATAGGAAGAATGGTACTGAAGTCCTTGAGTGGGACTTTCAAATCCCCTGAAAGTATGGGCATTACTATCATCTCAGTCTGCATCTTCACTGAAATTGCATAGAACTCTGGATAGGGGCCGGATATACCTCACTGCATTCTCAATTACTAGAATGGTACTTGGAATAAGATGAGTGCTCAGAATTTAGCTTGAGTTGCTTGGTTAAGGGTTGACAGGGAGCCTCTACTGCCTGGGAACCTATATTATTTACACAGCATATAGATAGAACCCTAAAATGGGGAGTGGAACAGAAAAGAAGCATTTCCCTCTGCAAACTGAACCGACATTATATTCACTAGCTCCCCTGTCTTATCAATTTATTAACAACTCATTTTCTAGTGTTCTAATTCCTGATTGTTTTTAGAAAAACAGTATTCTGTTACCTTTATTACTAATTAGTCTTTAAATGTTTGTCACCTTCTTTTTTATATAGTAAATTTCCAAAGCCGTTCTGCTTGCTAAAGCATTGTCTAATTTATTTCTTAAGAAATTGTTTAAACTGACCTGTGAGCTCCTAAGAGAACTGCTCTCCATTAACAATTGCCTCTTCCACCATGAAAAACCATGCCAAAACTCTGTGATATTTTATATCGAAGCCCATACAATATGGCTCCTACACAACCATGAAAAAATTAATTTATAAACATCTTTCATTTTTGTGGTACTCCTAGCTGACTTTTCACCTCTAGTTATTTACTTTTAGTAGAGGAAAATGAATGACAACATTGAGGTCAGTTCTTGAAAAAAAAAAAAAGGCAAAGTTCAGAAGGGGCTTAAGGCTGCCCTAGCTCTGAACTGAAGAAAAAAATCACTTCCCTGGAGTTCAGTTCCATTTTATACTTCTCTTTCAAACTTCATTTCTCAATTTGTTACTCATTACTGATAATGCTGTTTGATGCTGGTTGGGCAAGATTTTGAAATGGCCAGTCATGCATTATTATTTTTTTGAAGTTACTTCTGGCTAAAAAGAGTCTGAAGATCACTATTCTTTGATAGAAGAATCTTCCAGATTTACATTCCAACAGATATGAAATTCCTTTCCTTTATGATACACATCTGCTTTATGTAAGCTGGCCTTCTCCTACCCTAGAGAGAGACAACCATCAACTTATGATTTCTACTATGATGCTCTGCAGAACATTGTCCTGGTTCCCCTGGGAATATTTCTACTGTTATTCTCTTGAGTATTAAAAACAAATGTAGTATACACAAGACAGCTCTTTGCTAATCGTCACCACCACCAACACCATCATCTCCAAAGCTTCACCTGTCATCTCATAGTATCCCATCTAATCTTTGTCTGTCTACCTTTCAACAGGAGCTCCAGCTCCTCGAAACAGGGATCCTCTTATGCATCACCTGCGTTCATTCTAGTGTCTAACGTAGAACTGAGTATCATGTGGATATTTAATAAATAACTGTTGAATCATGGTGAATTAAATTAAAAATTTCCATATTCTCAGTGCTAATCAAGAAAGCAACTGGACCTACCCCTGCTCTCTAGTCAGAAAACTATCATGAAAAATAAGGTAAAAGAAGATTACTGGGAAGGAAAAAGCAAAGGGCAATGCAAAATAGTACAAAGAAGGGTGAGAAGAATACTAATTCCCCCCATATACCAAAATAAACTCAAGATGGATAAAAGACTTAAATATAAGTTGGGACACCATAAAAGTACTAGAGGAAAACATAGGCAGGAAAATTTCAGGTATTCTATGCAGCAATATTTTCACTGACACAACCCCTGGGGCAAGGAATATAAAGGAAAGAATAAACAAATGTCAAACTAAACTAAAAAGCTTCTGCATTGCTAAAGAAAACATCAGCAAGATGGAAAGATATATTTGCCAATGGCACCTCAAACAAGGGTTTGATGTCCAAATTATACAAAGAACTCACAGGACTCCACTCCAGGAAGACAAACAATCCCATTAAAAATGGGCAAAGAACCTGAATAAACACTTCTCCAAGGAGGATATAAAGAGGGTCCATAGACTCGTGAAAAAATGCTTGACATCACTAGCCATCAGAGAGACTGCAAACTAAAACCACAATAAGATACCACTTTACACCGATCAAAATGGCCATCATAAACAAATCAACAAACAACAAGTGCTGGCGAGACTGTGGAGAAAAGGGAACCCTAGTGCACTGTTGGTAGGAATGCAGACTGGTGCAGCCACTGTGGAAAACAGTATGGAAATTCCTCAGAAAACTAAAGATGGAACTGCCTTTCAATCCAGAGATCCCACTGCTGGGACTATAACCTAAGAACCCTGAATCACCGATTCAAAAGAACCTATGCACCCCAATGTTCATAGCAACATGATTTACAATAGCCAAGTGCTGGAAACAGCCTAAGTGCCCATCAGTGAATGAGTGGATCAAAAAACTCTGGTACATTTACATAATGAAATACTATGCAGCAGAAAGAAAGAAGGAACTCCTGTCTTTTGGGACAGCATGGGTGGAACTGGAGAGCATTATGCTAAGTGAAATAAGCCAGGCAGTGAATGACAAATACCATATGATCTCACCTATAAGTGGAACCTAATCAACAAAATGAACAAATGAGCAAAATAGAACGAGAGACTTGGAAATAAAGAACAAACTGACAGTGACCAGAAGGGAGGGGGGAGGGGGATAACAGGGAAAGAAACAAAAGGGGAAGCAAAAGAACACGAATAGAAGACTCATGGACAAGGACAATGAGGGGGATTGACTGTGGGAGTGGGGGATGTTGGGGTAGGAGAGAGCAATGGTGAAAAAGGCGGGACAACTGTAGCTGAACAACAATAAGAAAAATAATAATTCCCCCATAACCTAGTCCTATCTCTGCTGCAGAAAGGGGATGTTTGGTAAATATTTGATAAAAGTTACAACACAAACAGATGATGTGATTGTCACATGTACCAGCAGCATACAGCAAAACAGCTTAAAAATATTTTTAAGCCTGAAGTTCTAATAGAAAGCTCTGTGTTTATTGCATACTATTTCTTTGATTTCTTGATTAGTAAGCTTGGGTATAAATAATGAAAAGTACTTCTCCAAGTCCATGACTAATTCCTAACTATGAATGCAGTGCTCAGGCACTTGCTTTTACTGCCTTCTCTTCCCTAGTGTAAGCCTTGTGAGTGTCAGGTGCGGGAAGTAAGACAGAGAACAGAGGTTGTCTGTGAGCTTTAGTGCATCACATGGGCTTCCCGGAGAACTGCGTGCTTGGCCCCACGTGCTGCACCCGGGACCTCGTGTTGCTCCTTCGGGTGGCTGGGTGAGCCTCTGGTTTTTAAAAACTACTTTTGCTCTCTTGTTTTTTAATGGTTATATTATAAAATCTTTCACTTCATACATCTTTTCCATCCTTTTCAGTGTCTAGTGGAAAAACTAGCATCTTAATAAATAATTATTGAATTTAATAATTGATTTGAATTTAATCAATTTTGATCAGATCAATTTAAATTGATCAATCCATCAATTGATTTAAATTGTTCAAATCAATTTAATCAATGTTGATTTGAATTTAAAATTTAAAAGAAATTTAAAAATACTGTTTTTCTTTCCAGGATGACAGTTTTACATAATATCTGTGGAATAATACTATTACTGAGTAATTTTTATGTATTAAAAATTATACAATATTATCGCAGTTTAACCCAAACTGGGCAATTGCATACAAGCCCAGTCCGGCTATGACTGTTTTCTGTGACATATTTGTCTTACAACTTTTATGTAGAGTATGGAAAAGCATTAACTGCATGAAAAAAGTATTTGGAATGTTTTTGTTGTGTAAAAATGTTTGGTGGGACCACATGGGATCCTTTTTTGCTCTTATCTTGGCTTTTGAAAAAGTAAATTTAATTTTCTTTAATAAGAAAACTTTAATAAGTTTGTGAAAGTGACATGGTATGGGCTATGTGTTGTCCTAGAGATAGCCTTACCTGTGGGATTGGTCTAGCAATGTTATCAAGCAGAAGTGGGGTTGGCTGCCCTCTGCCGCCCTTAGGCAAGTTCCAGAAGCAGAGGTGTGGTGAGAAAATAAAAGGGGTCTTTTATTCAAAAACTGCACAGTCTGGGAGGATGGCAACCTCCTGCCTCCGAGCCCAGCCCTTCTGGAACACTCAGAGGAGAACCCGGCCACCCTCTGCCAGACTGGTCCAAGGCCGTGCTCAGAGTTCCCGCTCCCGTTTACGAATACCATCCTTCAGGAACCGCTGGCGGCTGCAGCACAATCCTTCAAGTGACTTAGCTTGTTCCCCGTTGCAGTCCAGCATTAGGCTTCTTCCTGGAGTCTGCATGGGTGGCCTTTTCCACCATTTGCCAAGCGGTTTCCAGGACCAAAAACGTATGACAAGCCCTGCCTCATCCATGCCTGAGGTGCACGTTTCTCCATTCCCTTGGTTTAAATCTCCGGACCCAAACATCTGTGGGTTCTGGGAGGGTCCAGCCCCTGGGAAGGTCCAGCCTTCCAGGCAATGCTGCCCTTTTCCCAGGCTAGACTGACAGGACAGCACCTCCTTCTGCCACCACGTTGACTTTTTCCATACAGGTGCTGCTGAGGTCCTCTGGCCCCACCTTCAATGGAAGAGGGTAGGAGGGCTTCTACCTTTGCTAATCACTCTCTAGCCTTGTGCATGCTCTGTGCCAGGGCCTCCTGTGGCATCTTTACCTGGGGGTGGAAAATCTGTCATCATGCGCCTGCTAGCTTGTTTACCTGGGCAATGCAGCTTCACCTGTGCTGCCTGGGGTGTTTTCTGCAGCCCCTCCCTGGCCCCATGGTCTTGCCAGGCCTTCAGGCCACATATACCTGTATCAGTAACGTGTTAATGTCTTGGCACCATGCCACCTTCATTTTAAGGGATACTCTCTAATAGTAAATTTTCATCCATTCGCGATAGAGATTTTCTTCTTTTGAAGATGGTATTTTAGTGCTACTCTGAGTAACTACCGTTAGGTGAATACAAGTGTAAAGAAAATATTAACAGGAAATAAAATTATACCCATATGAAAGGTGTTTTTATTTAAATTACAAAAATTGTATTATAAAGATGGCAGTTTTAGTTTTCCTAGTCTAAATTCTCCCTCTTGTAATCTCACTGGCCCTCATTCGACAAGATGAAAATCGAGTGCCTTTGTTTTATTGTACGTACATAAATATCCCTTCAATGCACTAAAGGACCACCCTTGTAAGACAGTCATTTTGACTAGAAGTTTTGAGTTTGCTTATCAAAACTGAGCGAGGAGCAGGCACACTTTGCTGTGCTCACAGGTCTGATTAGCTGCCATTTTTCATGTACAGCAGAACCACAAACAGTTTTCCAAAGCGTGGTCTGAGAATCATCTGTGAAGCTTGTAAATTATGCTGATTTCCAGGCCCCACACAGAACAGCACAAAGGGAACTTCTGGGTACAGGGCCTAGACATCTACAGCAAAACAGGTACCCCAAGTGATCATTATGCTCACCAGGTTCGAGAGCCTCTGATTGTAGGCTCATACTTAATAAGTTAAAATCTGCAACTCATCTTTTGTTAAGAAAAGAAAGGATAAACTTGGTAAAACTTTTCTTGGTTCTCTATTTTAATACACATCCACTCAGTGGGTGTCATTTCCTACTCCCTTCCTCTTCTCTTTTCTCTTGCTAGTCTCACTGAATTTTAGAGCCATGTGTAATTAAGATTTTTTGATTCCGAGTAACAGATTCTAACTCTGAATGCGTTAAGCTAAAATAATATATATTGTAATCTATGAGGGCAGCTCCTACATCAAAAGTAAATCTGAAGATCCAGTGCTAGGAAATGATAAGAATGAGAGTAGCTCCAGGCATGTAGAGCAGGAATAACTCACCATATCCAGCTACTGTGTCATTTTATTCAAATTTCAAATTAATTTCAAAAGCACAGGCTTTACCCAGCATGGTCACGTGCCCATATCTTGGTCAGAAGAGGGAATATAACTTAGGGGCACTTTCCATGACTATATCCAGTGACTGATGCAAAGTAGCAGTAGGGTTACAAGAACGGAGGAGGATTTCTGTGCAGTCAAAAATAACAGATTCATCACAGTATCGAAAACTTGAGAACACAGAATGAAAAGCCCTGATTTTATTCAAAAGTCAACTTTTTCCTGAGAGTTACTTAACAAATACTGATTACACACTTAGTCCTCCGAGTCACTGCTGTTCGGTGTTGGTGAAATAATAATGAAGTTACTGGAGGTCAGGGGCACCAAATTAAGGCAAACTGTAGGTAGGCTAGTTTAGATAGGATATAATTACAAGTATAATAGAACGTCTCTAATCAAGACTTACTAGGACAGAGCCTGTTTATATAAACAGAAAGTCTGAATCAGATATTTTTTTTATTTAAATGAACTATTGTTTCTATTAACTAAAAATAGCACGGTAAAAATCTCTTCGCTTGCTGGCTGTTCTTATGGGTCCTGCCTAAAGGAATAGGTATGGGGGTTTGCAATTTGTATAATCGTTTCAATAATATTTCCTGATTACAAATTCTTCTTGTTAAGTAGGTGGGTAGTCTCTCTGAAATTATATTCTGTTGTATTATATTACATTACATTATTTATTTGAACAGACCCTATCATATCAACCAACATTTACTGAGCACCTAATACGTGCCAACTACTGTGGATAAAATATTGTTCCCGCACTGAGGGTGCTCACGTTCATTTTTAGGGAGTGCCTGTCTTCCGAGATCATGGAAAGGCAAACTTTAGCCTGGTTTTATATCAACTTATCACAAGTTACATGATTTGTCTTCTTAAAGTCGTCTTTGCATAAGTCATGCTCCAGCCCCCATTCATCCACCAAATAAGTGTCGACTCATTCTCCATGTTCGTGATCAAAAGATTCTTTGGGTAGATTTTTCTCTGGCTTCTAAAACTTAAGCCCTCCATGACAGTTTATGCCAGTATTTTCTTCCCATAATTGCTTGTCTGCCTTGTTTGTTCCCCATTAGACCTTTTCTTCTTTGTCTTCCAGGAGCCTAGAACCTCTTTAGATCATGTCTTACAATCTGGTTTTAACGACCATTTATATTCTGAAAGTGCTCAAAGCTATGTCTACAGCTCAGAACTGTTTGTTGATTTCTGGATTTACACAGTCTGCTGCACACATAGAATTTCCAAATCTGATCTCATTGATCTTAAACTCACTTCTTTCCTCCTCATGGAATTCTCTGTCTGGGTGAAAGGTATTGCCTTCTATCTAGTGTTTGAAGGCAGAAACCAGGAATAGCCTGTGACTCCTCCCTCTCTTCGTCCTTCTGAATTCAGTCAGAATTCCTTCACCTTCATTTCTTTCTCCTCTTCCCACTCTTCTATGATCTAACCTTTGCTCAGGCCAGCCTGATTTTTGTCAGAAGCATTTCAATAACTTCTAAATTAGAGTTATGGATCCCTTGTCTAGCCCCTTCTTATCTGTCTTCCAATATAAAACTAAACCTATTTCTCTTCCCTCTTTTTATAAACACTCCAAAAGCTCCTGTGTATGAAGGATATAATTCAAGTTGTTTTGCACAACACAAGAACCTCCTCATTACCCACCCTTTCCTGTCAGAGTCCAGCTTCTAGGTATACCCAATATAGCAACTGACACCTCTGCCTCCCACCCCATTTTGGGGCCTTACCATTGTAGTGAGATAGACTTCCAATTGCCTGAGGCCTTTCTTCTCTAGCTTTTCAACTGACAGTATCAAAAGCTGATGCATAAGTAAATACTCCAACTTCTTTAGGCTCTGGTTAGATAACTCTGAGGCCTGGTCCTGTATCAACTCCCCGAGTTGCACGGGGTAGCTGATTTCCATTTATCCACAGAGGCAACAGGCTTGTTCAAGTAGCCTTTGTGGCTGCCTTCCTTTTCTAGCTTACTTTGCCACCGCACGCCCACCGTTTCCTGGGATCACATCATGGATACACTGAGCTCTCATTTCTACACCTGATTTTCAGGTAGCCAAATAAAGCACCCAAAATATATCCTTTGTTTCAGCCAAAATAGAATCACATTTTGTAATGTCACATTTTCCCATATTGCCTCTGCTGGAATGATTCTATCTCCCACCTTCCTTACCTAGTTAAATTTTACTAATTTCTTAAAATTATGCCCAAACACCACCTCTTTAATGGAAGCTTTTCTTACCCTAAATTGTACAGACTAGAAGTTTTACCTCAGCGTACCTGAGCATACCTGTATCATGGCAAACACCTTCATCCTTGATTTGTTTGTTTGACTTCTCTAGAGGGCTGTGATCTCCTTAATGGCAGAGACTGAGATATATTCGAATGTTCAGTCCATCCCTAAAAATATGAGGGAAGACAGCATTGATTAAGCTCACTAAATGTTTGCTTGAGTGAAGAGTTTTTACTGAACAAGTTTATGAATGAATGTGTGTATAAAAAAATGAAACCAACAAGGGCAGATTTAATTAGAGAAAATGAAATCATTTTCTAAGTAAAAATTTATACAACTAATTCCAAATTTCAGAAGAGATCATTTTGATTTATTTGTACCAGTGTAAGTATAAACAAGAATAATAATAAAACTAACACAAATTAAACAATTGTTGTTTCCCAGACACTGTGTAAACACATTAAAAATGTTACACATCTAATCTTCCCATTGTTACCTAACGAAAGTGGAGTTTGGCTGCCTGCAGCCACCAAAAGGCAAACTCTAGAGGCTGAGGATGGTGAGAAAGGAAAGAGGTTTTTATTCGGATGCTGAACAAGCTGGGAGAATGGGGAACTCCCTGTCTCAAAGTTTACCTCCTACACAAAACCCAGACAAAATCCATCTGCCCTCAGCAAGACCAAAACCAAAGGCAGTGCCCTGAATTCCTGCATAATTTTAAAGTACTATCCTTTGGAGCCAGAAGTGGCTACTGAGCAGTCCTCCAGGTAGCTTAGCTCATTCCCAGCTGTTGTCTGGCTTCAGGCTCCATCTTGGAGGCTGTGTGTGGAGCTGGCACCTCATTGGCCATGTGACTTCTAGGCCCACAAAGGTCCCATGCTTCTGGCTGGAGAGCTTGAATGCACTGGTGAATGGTCCACCGGGTTGGTGAGAGAGAGGCAGAGAGATAGAGAGAGAAAGAGAGGGAGACTTACTCCTGGAGGCCAAGGACCACATGACTGCTAAGGTCAAGTGGCTCATGGAGAGGACAGGCTAGTGAACCATCTGAGTGCATGTCCTGGGCAGCGAACAATGAGCAAGAGATAGAGTTTCTTAGTTCCCTTGGGCTTGTATTAATTTCGGATGTGGGATGGACCATGTGCTTTCTTAGAATGACCAATTAACTTCCTAAACTTTCCCATGCCGAGGGAGGCTTCAGGGGGAGTGGCAGGACATTGCAGCAAGGAGCAGAACCTCTGCACAGGGCGTGGAGTGTTTGCAAGGCACAAGCTCGGTTCAATGCAGCCTCACATCCCACTGACGTGTTACAAAACTCAATGTCTTTGCCATGGCTCCAGACAGGTAGGGAAGGTATTGTCTGGCTGTACCTTACACCCTCAGTGCTAGAACCTGGCTTGGTGGAGAAGCGACTCCCAGGTTCCATTCCAATGGCCCAGCTCCATCTCTCCTGGAGGCCCCTCCTATTCTCAGCCTTCAGTCCACTCCCAGCAGTCTGGACAGTTTGTCTATCACTATCACCATTGCACAGGACATTATGGTATTGTATTATGTTACACCTATTATTATGTTAGGTAGAGTTTATTTTTAGTATGGCTTTATTATTATTATTACTATTGTTACTGTTAGTTCCATATCACAGAGTAAATATTGATCATGCAGGATATCTTAAAATAGTTTCTTTTCATAAGTTCATGAGTCTCTGAAAGCCCCATGCTTATCAAGTAGGTGCAGAATGATAAATGATGGGTTTGTTTTGAACTTCCCTTTCTTGCCCAGCCCAGTACAAAGGGTTAATAATTACCAGAGGCAAGCTTCTTGTCTCACACGGGTTAATAGTTCAACATATCCATTGTACTACTAGTTTGATGATAGCCTAGAATTTCTTAAACCTGTTTCAGAGTTATATTTCCAAATACATTGAAAATTTGGTTTCACTAAAAAGTGGTGAAACTGTTTTTCAACAAATACATGATGAACCTTTTTTGGATATATTACATGGTGTTAACTTCTGGGGATATAGATTTGACTAACTCAGGATTCCATTCATTGATATGTGATAGCTTATCTTGAATAATAATTGACTTTACAGCTTCTGAATCAATGACCAAAATATACCATCTAAGTCTTTTCTACCGTGTATAGAATTAAAACTTGATTAACTTGTCTTTGAGAATTTTTGTATTTATTTAGAGTTTTCTGCTAAGAAACTCCAAATGCTTTATGGATAACATTTATCTTGACATGACTACTCAATTTATGTTAAAACTGAACTAAGTAATGTTTTGATTTTATGTCTGTATTATTTATTGTCTTATTAAAATGTATTTTTTCTTTTCTCTTCTAGTTTTCTGTCTGTAAGAGTAAGTTTTTAAAGGAAAGGAACCATGTCTTATCTAGTTTTGTAACACCAGGACCTGATGTAGCTCACTCGCTTCAGAAGCATGCTATGAATGTTTCTGCAATAATGAGACAAAATTTTTCTATAAGACATTTAATATAGTAGTGCTTTTAAGCATGAAAAACTGGAAATAATTTGGCAAAGTGATTGTATATGAATTGTATGAATAAATGCATTTTAGTTTAAGTCTTAAGAACAAATCTGTACCTGCTTACCTCCCCACCCCAATAACTTTTCTTCCAGGCATAATTTGAAGTCAGTGATAAATTCCAATTCATAATACTAATCTGAGTGTAACATCCTGTCTGCCTCATTCACTAGCTTTCCAACAATCATCTGAAGTAGTCAGCATGTAGTAATCAGGAAACCTTTACTGGCACGCTTCCAAGGCCTAGTCATCTTTTATGAGCCTTACCACTGCTAAGTCACATTGACTTAGGCTGGGAATGAAAATTCCACAATAGTTTAAGGCAGGTCTACAATTTACAAAAAAGCTGTGTTTACAAGTCTGTTTTCACATCAGTATCTGCAATTTAAAGAACATTTTCATGAGTTCCAAATTAGCCAACCAAATTCTTTTGTGAACTTCATTTAAAAGTAGCTGAATCACCTGGCGGGGTCTCTCAGTTAGTTCCAGTGCCCTCCTGATATGCGAGGTTGCAAGTTCCATCTCCAATCAGAGCACGCACCAGAGCCAGCCAATGAATGCCTAAATAAATGAAAGAACAAAATCAGTGTTGCTCTCTCTCCCTCTCTCTATCTCTCTCTCAAATCAATCAATAAAAAACTTAAAAAGTAGCTGAGTCCTAATGCTAACAGTTCTATTCAAAGTCTTGGATTCCGGGTCCTGGAAAACTGGCATGAAAATCTGGGGAGTGCTGACGGGGTTGTCAGGAAGACACGCCCACCCCTGAGTAGACCAGTGCAGCAAAGGCCCCAGTCTTTGCGAATCCTGTGCGGCACATGTGGGGCACAGACATGACATTGCTTCTAAGTCCCATGGACCTTGGCTGACCTTATGGCAGGATGAAGGAGGAGGGTTGCTTTGCTTTGTTTTTTAAAGATTTTATTTATTTTATCTTTAGAGAGAGAGGAAGGAAGGGGGAAAGAGGAGAGAACACTGATGGGAGAGAAACAGCAATCGGTTGTCTCTTGTACGCTCCCCGACCAGGGGGTCAAACCTGCGAACCAGGCATGTGCCCTGACCAGAAATCGAACTGGCAACACTTTGCAATGCGGACGATGCCCAAGCAACTGAGCTACACTGATCAGGGCAAGAGAGTTTCTTTACCCATTTCTTGACTTTAGCTTTCTTTATACATTCCTGCCAGCTTTTCCTGAAAGGGACCAGACAATCAATATTTTATGCTTTGTGGGTCATACACTCTCTATCACAAGTATTCAAGTCTGCTGTTTTAGAGTGAATGTAGCCTTTGATGATATATAGACATGGCTGTGTTACAATGAAACTTAATTAACAAATAGTGAAATGAATTTTACACAATTTTCATATCTCACAAGTATTATTCTTTTTTTAATTTTTTCCCCCAGCCATTTAAAAATGTTGAAACATTTGTAACTGTGTTTTACAATGACAGACAGAAGGTTGGACTTGGCTCGTGGGCCATAGATTGCCAACCCTGCTCTAAAACAACCCAAGTTTAAGATCAAATTTGATAAAATCTTTTCCTGCCTCCCGTTCCATCTTCCTCATGTGCCAGGTGCTCCCATTTGCCTGTAACCCCCCTTTACAGCCGCCCTCGCAAGGCAGCCCGATGCCGGAGCGGCCCCTGCTCTGACGTGTCTGGCTTCTTCCTTTCTGCCTCCCTCGTTCCTGGATAGTTTTCCAGCTGGTTCTTACAAGATATTAAGTGTGATTCACTAAGAAGTTCTGTTGCCAGCATTATCTTTTGAAAATGCAAACTGGGACCTGTCACTCTAGTCTAATGTTTTTGTATCTTTCCTTTGACTAAACGTCGAAACCCACAGAAAGTAGGCCACCGAGTAGAGAGAACCCTGATGCGCAAAATGGACTTGGGGTCATGTTGTGTCAGAGTGGGTACATCTGCGGTCACAAAGGAAACACCCTGGTGTGGGATGTAGATAGTGGGGGGACAAGGATGTGGGGAATCTTTGTACATTGTACTCATTAGGTTCATAGTTTTGCTATGAACCTAAAATTGCTCTAAAAAATAAAATCTATTTTAAAAAAGAAAAATAAAGAAAAAACCTTTTAATCTTTTAAATTTAGCTCATTTGGCCCTTGGCAATCTGGCTGTCATGTACGCCCTTTGTTCCCTATCAGCTCTGTGATTCCCTACCTGCACTGCAGACTAGGGCCAGACCACGTATTTCCTCATTGCTAAGCGGGGACCTTTCCTGACCTTTTGCCCTCGGGCAGACAGTCTCTCTGCATGAAATGCTTTGAGGTTTCTTCTGCAATTGTGGAAATTCGGTGAACTCTCCAAGTTCCAGCTCCAAAGTCATATGCAAAGCCTTTGCTGATACCTTGTGAGATCACTTAAGAAATTACATTATTTTTATTAAAAGATTGTAGATTCATTTTCATTAAAAAGGTTGTAAGTTAATTTTAACTGGTTATAAAAGAGGTGCTCATAAGCTGGAACTCGTGATGCCCTTAAGAAGCCCCCCTTCCCCCTGCAAAAAACCCTAACCAACCAGAAGTGGTCCTTGCTTTTGTGAAACACTCCCACTTACCCCTCTGCATTATCTATACTCTGGTCCGTTTGGATATCATTTCTGTATTATTCAGCCCTCAATACTTTACATCATGTTTGGTTCTCAGTAAACATTGGTTGAGTGTCAACAGAGGAAAGAGACCAAGAGTTTGAAGATGCTGGGGTGAGAAACAGATACCACGTGGAGGTCAACTAAAATGAAAGGACTCAACTGACTACCAATATGCAAAGTTCTTATTCTGGGGGAAAAAGATGGATTCAATAGTACAAGGAAGACACATTCAGTTTAGAAAGAACCAGTTGAATTCATATTTATTGAGGTCCCTTCAGATATCAACATGGATTTATTAGTCAAGTTAATTTGCTCAGCTTTCCAAGTGTAGGGAGCTCAGATGTGATGAAGAAAGGGGAGAGCAGGACATTAGCTTATGGGGGTAAATAGCAGGCAAGAGCAAAATCTGAATAAGAAAAATGGCTGAAAATAATTTCCCACTGGGTAGATTTACCTAACTGAGGGTAAAACATTCTAAACTCCAGGATATCTGGGTCTTTGAAACATGGAAATAAAACCTTTTTTTGTTGGTTTTAAATGAAAATGAATGCTGGTAAGGTAATATATGTATATAGTTTTTGAAATAGTTCTTGTGATATGAGATGCCCTGTAAAAACTTGGGGGGTGGGGTCAGAAAACCCTGAAACAAATTCTGATTTTTTAACTTTTAGCATGTCACTTTAACTTTAGATTCTTCCTGGGTCCCCTTTGAGTTCACTTCTCAAAGGCAAAATCTATTCTGTGTCACGTTGGATTACAAACTGTGCAAACACATACTATTTTGAAAGAATCCAGAGCCCGAATGAAATCAGAACTGTAATGGGATCTAGGGCATTATCAGGAACATTTGAATAGCTTTACTTAAGCAGATGTGCCACGTAGTTTAAATAAATTCCTGCAGGAGGTATTGCGTGATCTTTCAGGTTAAGTGCACTACAATTCAGTCAAGTATTCTATGCTGATACATATATTTTTAAGCAAATAGAAGCAGCGAGGGCAGATTCCAGCAGTGGCCAACATGGCCCACTTTTGAATTCTTGGCAACTGAAGATTGTGTGATAAGTATCTTCAGGCCCAAGTTACAAATTCAAAGGTTTTTTTTCAATGAGGGTGGAAAACAGGCCCCGGGGTTTATCTCCCATCAGATGGCACAGCTGCGATCTTCAGGGCTAGTGGAGTCAATGGAGATTAAGAAAAAGGCAGGTATTTAGATAAAGAAGCGCTTATCAGAACAGGAGTCATAAGCATTGGACATTCAGTCTAGCGTTTAAAAATCCAAAAAGAACCAGTTTGATCTGCCTTTCCCAGGATTACTAAGTGGTTTGTTGAGAGAGCTGTCGCAACATTTTGTAGGTCAAAGGTCACAAGGAAAACTTTGAAATTGATTCATGAAGACAATAAAATTTAATTTGATCAATATCTCCTTTGTTTCCTTTTTAAATAAATTCCTATTCTTGGTTTTTATCTATTTCCATGGCGGTTGTTTCTCTTGTGATGTAATTCTACATAGGGTTTTGAAAAGTGACACTTATTTTCAGTCACAATTTTTTTAAAAAGTGAATATATAAGGAATATTGTTAGAAAACTGTAGATTCTCTATACCTGAGAACATAGATAGTTTAATATTTTGTCTGGCTCTTTCTTTTCCTTAACAATGCACCTATCTAATTTTGACATGATAATTAATATAATCATGTCAGCTTTATTTTATTTTTATCATATTACTTCCTATATCTAATAGTGTTCACATTTTAATTTTTAAATTACATTGTAATCCAGGGAAATAATGTAATATAGTTTGTTAAAAACTGAACCTGATTGCAGTTTCAGTTTTTACAAAAATTAACAAGTGAGCACAACTAACAATAAGCATAATTCTGTATATGTTATATTACTGAGGGGTCTGTATAACCTGGCACTATTATAGGAAATATTATTTTTTCTTTGTAAGAAAGTAACTCAGAAGCACAAGATATGGTACAATTATGCTATTGTTGTTTTGATTAATGTTCTTGATTTCTGTGGTAATTAACTCAGACTATAAATTTTAAGAATACACAAAGAAAGCATAGGAAGTTATAACACATCACAGATCTTTAATTTGTTAACAATCATAAGTAGGCCACTAGAGAGAAATTATAAGGGGCCTTCCCTTCACCTTTTTCAAATAACTGTTTGGCAGGCAGCTCTGACAGTTATATCCATTGCCAACTTTTTTTTCTTAATGACCAACTACTTATTCTGCAACAGCGTTTGCACGCTCTGCATCTCAGGCACGTAGCTTTGCATTTTCTGTTACTACGAAGTCATACATATTTATTAGGTTGAGAAGCTTGTTTCTTATAAAAATTATTTATATTTGTTGTGTGGAAGGAAAGAATATAGAGACATTTCATGGCGACTAATAGAGTGAGCTTTCTGAAGTCTTCGTTTTTAAATCTCCTCTGACTACCCAGTAGTAATGATTCCTCCAGGGACTTGGGTGTGCTACTTCCTCATTCCTGTGCATACAGAATAGCAAATAGTGAATAGCAAGTTTACAGGCAAAGTGCTGTTCTAGGCACTTTACTTAAATTAATTATTTAATGTTTCCAATGACACGCAGGCAAGCGTGCTATTAATAGTGAGGACAATGAGGTACAGAGAGGTTAAGTACCTGCTCAAGGTCCCTGCTAGCAAGGGTGGGGCCAGGATGCTTACTCTTACTCTGAAGCCCACGTTCCCTCCACCAGGTTTTCCCCACATGGCCAGAGTCCTACAGGCGAGGCCAGGAAACGGTGATACATAGCACATCATGCTGTCTTTCAACATTAGGGAAGAAGGAGAGTTAATGAAAGATTGACATCATCTTGCCATGGAAAAGTGGACAACAATGTGGGGAGGTGATCAGTGCTTGTGCTTTTCTCCTGTGTTACAGCTTATGCTGGCTCTGCCTGGACTCTCATTACATCATCTTCAAAAACTTCTCTGAAAGTATGTCTTCATGGGAATATTATGGTTACCTTATACTTGGAAACTTGCATACTTATGGTACTACATAGTTTTGCAATTTCTTAAGCTATGTTCAAAATTCCTTTGAGAAGGGGTATCACTGGTTTTAAGGTGACTTCAAAGGCAGCCATCTGACAAATCTTTAGATATGAGAAAATATGGGTGAGTTATCTGCAGCAGGGGAAGGCAGATGTTGAGGGAGAGGAATCTGGAGCTAAAGGCTCCAGTGGGGTTAGTGCAGGCTGGGAAGAAGTCTGTCTAACCGGTAAATTCCAGGAACATGGGAGCATGCAATGTTATGAAGTGAAAAGCATATGGAATTCAGAGCCAGGAGGCCTGGACCTGAGTGCTGGCATTACAGATGCTAACTGGTGTGAGTTATTTAACCTCTCAAATTTCTGGATTTCTTTAAGGTTCTTAGGATTAAATAGGATAACAGATGTCAATGTGCTCTCTGAACTGTTACTTGCTAAATACATTTGAGTTAATAAAAAGAAAGGTGGACAGTGGGCACTGAATTAGACAAACAAAGTGAGTCTGAATCTCTGATGTTCTCTGCGGTGGTCAAGTGCTATAATAACTAATCCAGACCTGAGGAAGAGCTCGAGTCATAGATCTCAAGGACTTCTGTGAGCACTTTTCAGATCTCCAGCCACTGGACTGGGGAGAAGGCTGAAAGCCCCAGTTTTAAATGTATTAAGATAGTGGGCAATACTTCAGTTATTCAAATAGGGAGAAACAAGGCCAGTACCCAGCTCCTGGGCCATAATATTATCTGGGAGAACAGCAGGGCATCCTTGCATCTGGGTCCCAATATTTGGGCTAACGTGCCTTCAGTCCTTTTGACTATGAGGTAGAGCTGAGTGCCGGAATAGGGCTCTCACCATGGGATACCAGGACTGCCAAGTGTGGGAACCTGATATTACTCTTCCAAAACCACACATGATTCTTGGATTACAGAAATGCAGACAGCTTCAAGGAGGTGGAAAATGAAGACTCAAAGGTTTTCACCCAGAGTGGCTGGAACCACAGATATCTCATTTACAAAAGTTGCAAGGTAGGGGCCAAAGGTGAGAAAGAAGGGGGATGGGAGAAGAATAATATTCTGGACAAGCAGTGTCCTGGTTGGGTAGTCATGAGGTCATGTTGACATTGTAGACCTAGAATGTAGAAGGATAATTAAGACCAGAGGTGTGAGTTTGAGAAACCGTTCACCTTTGAAGCAAGGTAGTTGCTTCTAAGCCTTTTAAAAGTGTTTAGTTTCCAGGAGCTGCCATACAAAGTACCATAAACTGAGGGGTGGGGGTGGGGGGAGGGGTGTGCCTTAAACAACAAAATTTATTCTCTTACTGTCGTGGGGGATAGAAGTCTGAAACCAAGTTATCAGCATGACTTGTTCCTTTTGAGAGGTTTTAAGGGGGAATCAGTTACATTCCTCTCTCCTAGCTTCTGGTGTCCCCTGTATTCTTTGTAGATTGCATTCATGTCCGTGTCTGTGTCCAAAGTTCTCCCTTTTATAAGGACACAGTCATGTTGGAGTAAAATCTGCTCAAATGATCTCATCTAACTTGATCATTTGCAAAGATCCTATTTTCAAACAAGATCACATTCACAGGTGCAGAGAAGAAATGTATAACAACAGAGAAAAAGGATGGTTTCTAGAGAGTGTAGAATGAGCCAAGAAGCAGACTGAATTAGGACCTTTGAACTTGTGAGCAGGAGGAAAGACACAGAAAACCGAAGAAGGTGATGTCATTATCTCCAGGAAGTAAGAGAAGAACCAGGGTAAGGAGTTTACCAGAGAAAAAGTCATGATTTGAAGTGACAGAGGAAAAGTTTGGCAGTAGAATGAAGAGTGAGAAAAGATAACTGGATTTGGTAATGAGGAGGCTACTGATGTCCATTATAAGAGGTGCCTATGAATGACATGGTATTCCTGCAACAAACCTCATGGGCTATGTCTTAGTCTGTTCAGGCTGCTGTGACAAAGTACCATAGACTAAGTGACTTATAAATAACAAACATTTATTTCTCAAGTTCTGGAGGCTGAAAGTTTGAGATCAGCCAGACTAACAGGGTAAGATTCCTCTTCCCAGTTATAGACTGCTGAATTCTCATTACATCCTCACCTGGAGGAGAGAAGACAGGAGACAAACTTTCTCATAACTTTTATAAAAGTATAAATCCTTTATCTCATCTAATCTTAATTGCCTCCCAAAAGCTCCACCTTTCAATACCAGCACACTGAGAAGCAGAATTTCGACATATGAATTTAGGGAGGATGCCAACATTGAGTTCCTAACAATCTGAAATCTAAGCTCAGTCATTACTAAACCCTGTGTGTCTCAGTATTCTTATCAGTAAATGGGGATAATAATAATAGTACCTACCTCATGGAGTTGCTCTGAAGATTAAATTAGTTGTGCTTAAAATTTACCATGTTACTTTTGTTTATCAAAAGCCACTATTAACAGAGTTTGAAGGCAACCCATGGAATGGAAGAAAATATTTGTAAATCATGTATCTGATAAGGGACTGATATAAAGAATACATAAAGAACTCCTACAGCTCACTGAATTGACTAAATGACTTGATTAAATGACTTAATTGAGAAATGGGTAAAGGGCCTGAATAGACATTTCTTCAAAGAAGACATGTGAATAGCCAAAAAGCACATGAAAAGATACATCACTAAATCAAAACTACAGTGAGATACCTCTTCACACCCGTGAAGGTGGCTACTAGCAAGAAGAAAAAAAGGACAAGTGTTGACGAAAATGTGGAGAAATTGGAATCCTTGCACATTGCTCATGGGAATGTCATAGGGGTGGCTGCTGTAGAAAATGGCATGACAATTATTCAAAAACATGAAAAATAAAATTACCATAGAATCCAGCAATTTCACTTCTGGGTATTTACCCAAAGCAGATGAAAGCAAGGACTTGGACAGATATTTGTTCACCTGCGTTCACAGTGGCATTGTTTACAGAAGCCGAAAAGTGGAAGCAAACCAAGTGTCCATCAACAGATGAATGAATAAACAAAATGTGGTGTATGCATACGACAGAACATTATCCAGTCTTCAAAAAGATGGACGTTCTGACACATGATACAACATGGATAAACCTCGAAAACATTATGGTAAAGGAAATAGGCCAGACATGAAAGGACAACTATTGTGTGATTCCACTAACGTGAGGCACGTAGATTAATCAAAGGAACAGAGACAGAAAGTAGATTAGCGGTTGCCAGGGGCTGGGTTTGGGGGCAGACGAAGGGGGAGACAGGGAATGATTGTTTGTTGCGTACAAGGTTTCAGCTGGAGAGGATGAAAAAGTTCTGGAGATGGAGGGTTGCACAGCAATGTGAATGAGCTTAATGTCACAGAACTGGACACTTTCAAGTGATTAGAATGTTAATTTCATGTTAGGTATGTTTTACCACAATAAAAAGTATCCTGAACTAAAAAGAAAAACATTGTCATGTAAGTGTTACCATTATCTCATGTAAGGTCGACTACAGAGGGTTTAAGAAATAAATGAGAGGCAAGGAAAGGAAAGTACTGAGTCATACCTACCACTCAGCAAAGTGTTTGGGAAAGGAATAGAGGACAGTGGTATGGAAAGACAGGGAGGGATGAGGAACTTCTGTTCTTTCAGGTACAGAGAGGATAGGGCTTTTTACAGGTGGCTTGGAGGGGCCAGCTCAGAAGGAGAAATTAAGGCCATGAAAGAGGGATGGACTGATGGAGTGATATTTCAAACACTTCAGTGAGAGCCAGAGGGGAGGGACTCGGTGGAGGAGAGAAGGAGTTTGGTTATAGAGATGCATTAGACTTTTATAGCCTATGACTTTTTAAAGAATCTGCGAGATTGTTTTGGAAACTTCCAATTTTTGTCTCTTTATTTCATGGCAGCAAGTATTAAAACACTTAAAAAAAACCCTCAAAGCATCATTTAACCCATCTATCATTTATCTTTTCCTGAAAGAAGACACACACCTCATTCCACACTAAGGCCAACATGTGCCAAAGGATTTTTTCCTCCTGTTTGGTGGCGTGTTCACAGTCTCAATTACAATAAATTTGGATCATGACCTGCCTAATTTAGGGAATAATTCTAATGATTTACTTAAGGTTCAGCAAGTGGCTTCCCTAATATTGGCTTTGGGAATAATTGGAGTAGATTTTACTGATTAATTGAATCTAAATTAATAGCATTAAAAATTCTAAAACTCCAAGATCAAATATATTACGAGTTACATGCAAATTCAGGTTTAGATTTGGAGACATTTCTGGTGAAAAACAGAAATGTAGTATCAGCTATCATCTGAACTACCTCCAAAAGTTAAGCCCTTGACAGGATTATTCTGAAACTAAGCCTGAAGACTTAAACTAACCAAATGGGGAAAAGAAATGAAAGCTCTCGGGCTTTAATTATTTGTATACTATCATCATTTTGCTAAAATATATTTTAATTGAAGAGTTAAGATATTTTCAGCTTCTTAGTCAACTCAAGCAAAATAAGTGCAGTTCTGCCTCAGTAATTTCACAGTCTTATGTTTACTGAACTGTGCTGTTCAGGTTAAATCCTCCAATTAATTTTCAGAACCTTTCATAGTTGCTGAAATATGGTAAAACAATGTGAAGCTCTCTATTTTTAGATATAAGGTGTTATTATATATCCAAATATTAGTTCAGGTAAGGTAAATTTCATTGTAGATTCACAATTTAGAAAAACACTTTGCATTGATGTGTTTAAAAAATTAATTTCCACAAAATTCATCATTTGGTGCTCTTTTCATTTAGTAGGGTGATAAGTTCTTTACTCTGGCTCTATGCTGCTAGGGTAAAGATCTGGGATGATCCCGCCAGACTTAAAGTCCTAGTTAGATATGAAAAGAAATTCAGATTTTAAGATACAGTTAGTAATTACAGTTGGTAATACAGTTAGATTTATATCTTCTTTATATAATATTGTAGCAATTTGAGTAATGGACCCTAAAGATATTAAATCCTCATCTCTGGAACATTTCCCATATCTTATTTACAAAATGGGTCTTTCGAGGTGTGATTATGTTAACATTTTTGAGATGGGAGATTATCCTGGGTCACCTGTTTTTCCCCTAAATGCCATCGCATGAATCTTTACAGAAGAGACACAGATGACACGTCCACAGGGGAGAAGGGCATACGAAGACAGGTAGATTGCAGAGAAGGGGCCACGAGCGGAAGAATCACAGCTGCCACCAGAGACAGAGGTAGGCAAGGGTTTTCCCAGAGCCTCCAGAGGAGTCTGCCCCACTGCCACTTCGATTTTGGCCCCGTGATGTGGGCTTTGGACTTCTGCCTTCCAGCGCTATATGAAAATAAACTTTTGTTGTTTTAAGCCACCAAGTTGTGGTGATTCGTTATAGCAGGTCCAGGAAGCTAAAACAAATACACAGCAACAAGTTTTCACACAGTCACTTTATCGCTGGGGGCAATTCTGATGCTTTCACAAAGAATCTGGAAAAGAATAATTAATAAGTTGAACCCCAACAATTCCATAGTTAAAGTGCTATGCAGAACTAGTAAAAGAGTGTAGCTTACATGATGAGTCAATAGAAACGGTTCCCCTTGCATGTAATATTTCATTGGCTTGTTTGTAAGGCTAAAAAGAAATTTCATTAATGGCAGAGAAATAGACACCAATTTAAGTATTTTAATCTTTCTTCCTATTGATTACTATAAAATATTTTTGACAATATAAAAATAGCATAATCACATTAAATAACCTTTGCAAAATAAAAGGAACAAACTCCTTTGTAAAAATCTCAGTACAACCACTAGCATCACGTTGTTATCACCACTTACTTCCGGTTTCTTCTAAAACGGCAGTCATTCAGCTCGTACACTTTTGTATTTTTGATTTTTTTACTTAATGCATATGCAGCTTTTGCTATTGTTACTTAGTCTTTATAACTATTATTTTAAAATATAGCTTAAGTTGATACTGGGTCGCTACACTATAACTCAAGAATCATTTTCAGAAATATTCAAACTACCTTCTATTTTTTTAAAAAAATTTTGTTCATTTATTTTTAGAGAGAGGGGAAAGGGAGAGAAAGAGATGCAGAGAAACATCAATGTGTGGTTGCCTCTCGCATACCCCCTACTGGGGACTTGGCCTATAACCCAGGCATACGGCTTGAACTGGTGACCCTTTGGTTTGCAGGCTGGCACTCAATCCACTGAGCTACACCAGCCAGGGCAACTACTTTCTATATTTTTTAAAGAATTATGGATGTCACAATTCATAAATTCCCTTTTTTAACATTACAGAAATTGAGACCTATAAACTTGACTTTCTTAATCTCAGCATTATTGACATTTTGAGCTGAATAATTCTTTGTTGTTGGGGGCTGTCTTGTGCATTGGTGAGTGTTTAGCACTATCTCTTGGTTTCTGTGCTGCCTGATGCCAGTAGCTTTCCTCTCACAACCAAAAGTTTTCAGATATTGCCAATGTCACCTGGCAGGCCAAGTAGCCCCTTGTTAATTATCACTGCCATAAAGCCAAGATTGAAACACAAGTTCGGCAACTTTTATTCTACTTTCAATGGTCTTACTTCACCATTTCTGTGGAAGTTTTGAACCCATGGTGGTAAGATAGTTGCTTCATCTCCTGGTGTCATATTCACATTCCCAGCAGGAAGATGGGAGACTGTCAAATAATGAGGCAAGAACCTTCCTCTTAAAGAGCTTGTCATTTTATTGAGAAGAGATGCCCTCCCCAGTTACTCTTCCTACATATTATTGTTTAAATGTGTTACATGACCAGCTCTAATAATGAAAAAAAGCTAGTTCAAATTCTTAGCTTTAACAGTCTCTATGATAGAATTAGGGAGAAGGGTGTTGTGGATGATTTTTAGATCATCCAAAATATTTGCTAGATTCTCACCCCAGTTTAGTCACTTTCCTGTGGCATATAGGATTTTGGAATTGGGAAGTAGCTAAAAATGTTTAGTCATATATATGTGAAGTCTTAGTGTGCTGTGATTTATCATCTAGAAATTGCTCCAAAAATCCTTTCTAGCTGATTGATTTTGTGACTTCTCTAGTCTGTTTTCTCTGAATAAGGAAAGTATATTCATGTACAAGTAGTGTCATTGAAAAGACCCAATTAATTTCAGCTGGAAAGGTCACTACTCCAAATCAGCAGTGCTTTTATCAGTTGTAATGAATATGCCTATCAATTCATATCACCCACAGGCCAACATTTAGAAGACATACTGGTTCCATTCCCCATCCAGCAATGTGCAGCAGTGACCTGAAGTGCTAGGTGCTCACTGCACTGAAGAGGAAGAGGCCACGGACGTACCGGACATCCAACAGGGACGCAATACAAGCAGCAGCACAACTCACTACCTAAAAATAGAACAGTTTGTTTCCTTATCTACCAAGTACCTGAAAAATTTTGTTTAGTTATGCGGCTTTCCATTTCCATTCAAAGAAACACGGTCCTACCCAAGTTTTTGGGTTGCGTTGTGTCTCTCAAAAGATACACTGAAGTCCTAGCCTTGGGGACCCATGCCTTTATTTTAAAATATTGTAGTGTCTTGGCAGATGGAATCAAGTGACGATGAGGTCCTTAGGGTGTTCCTTAATCCTTATAGCTTGTGTTCTTATAAGAGGAGACACAGGGACTTCCAAGGAAAACATCACATGACTACTCAGGCAGAGATTGGACTGAAAACAGTAAGCCAAGAAACATCAAGGATTGTTAGCAACACCAGAAGCTCCTCTAGGGGAGGAACAGATCCTCCCCTAGAGCCTTCGGAGAGAGCGCAGCCATGCCAACACCTTGATTTCAGACTGCTAACCTCCAGGACTTCATCTGTTGTTCAGAGGTACCCAGTTTGTGGTACTTTTTATTATTTATTTATTTATTTTTAGAGAGAGGGTAAGGAAGAGAAACATCAATGTGTGGTTGTCTCTCGCATGCCTCTGCTGGGGGCTTGGCCTGCAACCCAGGCATGTGCCCTGACTGGGAACTGAATGGGCGACCTTTTTGTTCCCAGGCTGGTACTCAATCCACTGAGCCACCAGCCAGGGCTGTGGTACTTTGTTATGCAGCCCCAAGAATGTAACACACTAATAAGGAAAAATAGTAACTACTTGCTGATTGAGAAATCAGAAGAACTTTCTGTTAGGCTCCTCAAGAAAGAATTTTATACAAGTCCTCTATTTTTCAAAAATTCTCTTTCCTTCTTATTTGAGTGGCCAATGTCCCAGTGTTAATTTCCTTTCTTTTGTATTTATCAAATGACAAGATCTTTTCCAAAATGAACCCCTTTTAGGAGGAAAGGTAGATGTGGTTCTGTTCTCAAAATCAAGGTAAAAGTAGTACTGAGAGATGGAGACCCTACCCCTCTTTGTATGATTGTAGAGCATTGGGATGCTTGTGAGAGAGAAATATTTTACCTAAAAGCACAACAGAATGGAACCTCAGAATGGATTGTGTCACAGTTGGGTATCTGTGTTAACTGGGGCTCTCTGAAAAGACGACACCAAGCTGGGATTAGATGTGCAAGAAATGTATCAGGGGAAATGCTAGAGAAGGATAATGAAAGCTAAAAAGAAGGATCTGGAGAAGATAAGTAAGCTTTTGGATTACAGTGTTGATTTGGCTCCTGCAAAGAAGACAGATACAGAAGGAAATTCAGAAAGGAACAGTCTCGGGCTTCAGCCCAGTTCCAAGAACCATTCAGCCAAGTCAATGGGGAATCTTTCAGTGGGGCAGAAGAGTCCCACATCCCAGCAACGGGCTTGCACTAGGACCCTAACCATGCTTAGTCTTTGGCTAGGAGCACTCACAGAAAGTGTGGTCCAAGATCTAATGTGATGGTGGAACCAGAGAGATAGCTGGACCAATACTCCTAGCAACGGGAGATCTGAGCAGTGTATTTTCATGACCATGACTGTCCAAAACCAGAACAAACTTTGGGTGTTGCCAGGAGTTTACAAGGCAGCTAGAATTTTTGAGTAATAAGGCAACATCAGGTTCATTCTTTGGCTGGTCTCTGAAATAAGCTCTCTTTGGCAATGGCTAGTCAGAGGCAGTGTTTTTGTTTGCTTGCTTGGTGGTTCCAGGTTCTTGACCACAGCTCATAGCTGTGTTTCTTGATACCAGCTCTTGCCCTATGCATGTCCCATTGAGAAGGACCCTTTGTGGTGTCAGGTCTCTGGTGAGCCCCAACTGGGCTGCAGAATGCCTAACGGTAGCAGGCCCTGACCGCAGGAGCTCCAGCCGTTGTCTCCCAGCCTCACGAGTGGTTAGATCCTGGCAGCGATTCCTGGTGCCCACCACCATTCCTTTGCTCTCATGGTTCCCCGGCTCAGGGCAGTTCCTTCTCTGCACATTAAAATGCTGCCCAAACATCAAAGCTTAGCTTAATTCCACTGACCACTTCTTTTCCAGAATTCAGAACACATCATATAATCTGTTCATCATCCAATCAAGTGTTTCCTTGTTTATTAACTTTCCATGTGGGGCCCATCTTATCTCTCTAGTAATAAAGATGATAGAATCTTAAATGCATGAGCCATGATATGTAAATTTCTATAGGGGAAAAAATTTCAGAAAAACACTGACACCATTGATATTATTCAGTAATATCCAGTTAATGTCTGCAGTAACAGTGGGCCCAGTCACCCGATAACAATTCCTGGCTCCCTAGTTGCTGATCGCATTGGTCATGTTTCCAGAAACTGATGATTCACTGTGAGTCGATATTATAGTATTCTGGAAGCTCAAAAGTGTTCCAAACTATTTTGTAGTTAAAATAACCTTGGAAATACTAGATTAAAAATTTTTATTTTTCTCTGCAATCTATTTCAGAAACTGTATTTAATATGTTCTTTGGCATTGTGAATTTTAAAAAGTTAACAAAGAATAGAGCATTTACCAAATGTCTTTGACTGCAGAACTTTTTTTTTTTTTTAATGAAGCCTCTTGAGGGGCTGGAAATGTATATTTTTGGAAATGCTGGATTAAATATCAAATGTTCCAAGGGGTGATATTTATTTTGGTGGAAAATTCTAGGAGACCAAAAAGACTTCACACTCTAAAAGAGTGACGCCCTCGTGGTGGAATTTCAGGCATTGAGAAAGTCAGGAAAGTTATGAAGAGGAGGAGAAACTATTTTGGCACGGTCTGATGTGCCCTGCCTGATAACGCTGGCCCTTCCAGTGACCTCATGGAAGTTCACAGCAGGAGCTCCCGGTTCGGAGCATGCGGCTGTGAGGTGGACTGAAACCGAACTGTTCTGTTACTCACGGCCTTGGTGTTTTCACTTGTCCCTCCTCTCTCCCGTCTCAGAGCTGAGCTCTCCTGTGAGACCAGTTGTTGAGCCCAGAAGAGCAGTCTGAGAATTAGCGTGACTCCTCCATTCTGAGAAACGATACTCTTCGTTTGTAGCCAACAGTCAGGGCACCCCAACCTTATCAAATCAACAAATATCCATTGAGCAACCAAAATGTGCAAAGTCCTAGGCTTTCTGTTTGTCTAAGGCTGCCGTTTTCCCTGTTCCTCCAGGGCAATCTCCATGAATAGAACAGATGTAAACTTGGTCATCCAATTATTTAATATTTAACCAAATGTCATGGTCTTATTTTGAATGCAAATAGAAAGCAAAGTAATATCTTTGTTAAGTCTCCACTAAAGCTATTTTCCTTTTCAGCTGTACCTCTAACTGTGTCATGCCCTGCCCCTGTAGCTTTCTAGTTCAGAAGATTGTTGTGTAGTTCATTATTAAAAACCCCCTTCAGAGATGTGAGGTGCTCCTGTGGAACACATACTCTGAACTGTGCGCATTAGTTTCTTGTAGATTACCCACAGTCATTAAAGTTAGCAAATGTGGCTCATATGTTTGGTTTAAATAATCAATATTAAATAAATTTCATAGGTGCTCTTCTGGTAAGCATATGTTATTTCCCATCTTACTTTCTCTTTTGAAGATAACATTATCACTACTATTAATGTAATTCCTCTTTCCCAGCTAAGTTTTGCTATATAGACATTACTTTACCAATATTGTTTGTTGTAAATTTTTCCAGATACAGGGCAGATGTAATTATCAATATTCAATGACAAAGAGAAGGGAAATAATCAAGATTTCTTTATACATTCATAATAGCCAAACTTTTATTAACTGGCCTCGGCAAAGGGAAGGGTATCCCTTTTACCCACTGGGGTAGTATGTTGATGACTGAGCTGAGACTAGGCTCATCACCCTGTGATGTCTTGCTTTGTCATTTATTTTGAGTGTCTTGGCCTGGGTGTGTCCTGAGGAGGGAGGACCTGCGAAGTGCAGGTTGGTGTGTGGGCAGCTGCAGTGAGACCAGTGGACAGTGGGGAGGACAACATGGTGTCCGTTCCCCACCCAGCCCTGGGGGGCTAAGTCTGAGTTCTTTGTGGGGGGGGGGTGTTAAAAAAGCCAAAAGAACTGTTTTAACCCAAAGACTGGTGAGGAACCAGAAGGGTCCATTGCCTGAGAGCCCTGTATGGAAAGGGAACTCTATACATGTTGACTATACGTACGGTTTGCCTTGGAGAGGCCCTGTTAAGTCTCCTGTGGTGGGGTCCTATTAACTAGAGGCCCCTTTTAGTCTCAGAGATTTTCAAGTTAAGAAAATAAATTATATATTCATCCACCACATAGAGCGAGGCAGAAGACAGATTCCCTTTCCGTGAGCAAGGAAGACACCATGAAGACAGATTCCCTTTCCGTGAGCAAGGAAGACACCGTGCAGCCCTGAGGTTGGGGTGAAGGTAAAGCAGAGACACTTTGGCATCTCCCAGAGGGCCTAGGCGTGGTGGTCAGTGCGCTCCAAGGGGCTGCCTGAGTGGTGGGCCTCACTAAGGGGCTGCAGTGCTGAAGAACTTGAGTGGATTTGCTTGGGACACACGGGGAGGTGCCCTGGGGACTCTCTGAACTACTGGGGAGAGACGTCTGCTGGGAGGGAATTTTTGTTATGTGACCTGACTTGATTTCCAGGCTGGAGAGGCAGGTGGAACCTAATACATGGACTGGCAGTGATTATATGTGGAAAATGAGAGCACTAATTAATTCTAAGAATGTATTTTTTTAATGGAGTCAGTAACTTTAGGGAATGGATGAGATTCAATCACAGTGAATCTTAAGTAGTTAATGGACCTAAATAATGCCAAATCCCTTATCATAGAGTGGAGTTTAGCAATCTATCGGTCCCCATCTGGGTCTTTTGAAATCCCGTGGCTCCCGTGTCAGGTAGTCACTCAAGTGTTCTCATAGTGATGACAAAGTTGAGGGAGGTGACTAAGTTTGCTTCCAGGTGTGGAACCAGTTTGATAATAACCATAGCTCATTTTTGGCTGATGAGCTCATGCTCTCACTGTAACATGATCGTGTCCGTCTGATTTATGTTTATTATGTTATATAACCCCAAAGTTGCCCAACACAGGAACAAAGAGCGAGAGAACTGCCGTAGTGGTTTATGCATTGCTTTCCCAGGGATGGTTTCCTATTCTGTGGGTTCTCAGAGAACTGCTTTAAATGGCCTCGTGCTTCCTCATAAAAAGGGTTAAAGACAAAGTGATTATCCTCATTTTTGGTTTTGGTGATTTAACCTTTGGATTTAAAAAGGCCTTTGTATTAGTGTCCTGAATAAGTCGATGTATAGAAAAACTGAACTGATCTCCAAAAACCAATGTACTTCCCCAAATAGACAATCAATCCCCCCACCTTCTTTTCGGCATTTGTCCTTAAATACATTAATAAAAAGTATTTTTCTGCTTTTCTACATTTTTTGTGCATAATATTCACTTTATAAAAGAAAGGCACTAAGTTCTTTTTAGCATTTTATTTTCCACAGCATAGTAACAAATAAATACAGATAATTATGAATGCCCTTTGCATTAATGTACTTCATATTGTATTTTTGTTTCTCAGAGTATTGATTCTGAATATTCTGAATTATTCTAGTTTTGAATAATCTGCTATTTTATCTTCTTAATGTTTTTGTATGTTTAATTTTTCCATACTTGGATATTACATATCTATATTATATTTTAACTTCATAATGTCCCAAATAAAATTATTATTGATTTTTTCCATTGCAATCTAAACATTTTTTAAATATGAAAAACAAGTCAGTGAAAATAGTTCCTTAGTGTTGACTAAAATATTGGGGAGTAAAAATTATCTGACTATTGAGTCTTTTTAAAACAATTATAAGAGAGATATAAAAATAGGGGCACTCAGGCAACTACACACTGATGTTTCCTTCTCTTGCCCTCTCCCTTGCCCTCTCTAAAAATACATAACTGAAATCTTAAAAAAAGAGAAAGAGATAGAAACCTAGATTCTCTAGGACCTTCCTCCACGAGACATCTTCTTTTGCCTGAAATTGACAACTCTCTCTTGACTGGCTCCTTCCCTTCTACCTACAAACCGCATCAACACTGCCCTATGTGTAAAAACAAACAAACAAAACACCATCACTTTGCCCACAGTCCTGCGACTTCCTTTACTGCTAAATATCTCGCAAAATCTATCCTTGCCTACTTTGCTTCAATAACCTCTTTCTTCCCACTTGCCCAGGCCTCAGCAGCCTTTGATGTCTCAGAGTTCTCTAGCAACTGTCAAGCCTCTAAAGTCTCTGAGCACCTGACAATTTAATCACACGCTCCCTTTCCTGAACCTCTGTTGTTCTCTTTTGACTGTTACGGTGTGGTCCTGCTCATGATCACTGGACCAACTTCGGACCATCATCACTGCCCCAAATGTAATATAATGTGTTCATCCAAACTCTAGCTCTTCATTTTGGAAAAATAACAATTCACCTATGTAAACATTTAACATCAGGATATAACAAAAATAGCTCAAGTTTTCCTGCTTTTGAACACTTTCATGAACAAAGTTCCCAATAGTTAAGTTGAAGTCAGCAATGCTTTAGCTTTGCAGCTACCTTGTACCTTAAACCCAAGTCCCTAGGGTATCACAGACCAGAACTTTCAGTGATTCAGTGGCAGAATTGGTACAAAACTATATGGAGATGGTATAATTTTAATCATCCCCTGAACATTCTTAACTGTTATTAAGAAGAGAGACATTAAGTTTTAAATGAAGCCTCTCTGACTGATGTCAGCTGAGTAATAAGGCAGTGTATCCTCTTGGAAACATCTTCTAATTGATTTAAAGGTTAAGAGCTACTTATTCTTAATACTTCTGATCCTCTGCAGATCGTCTGCCGTTGGCAGCCCGGGCACTCACACTCTGATGTGCTTCAGTGCTATTTCAGCACAGTCTGCCCTCTCTCTCTTCTCCTCCCAGGTGGTTATTTACATCACTTTACATCCTATTTACTCAATAAGCATTTATTGAACACTGACTATGGGTAGATCTTGTACTAGTTACTGAGTATATGAAGACTAATAAAGCAACCTTTGTTCTAGCATGTGGTCCATTAGAGGAGAAAGATGCACAACAAAATATTCATAAAACACTTGAAGTGACACTTGTCTGCATAGTACACGTCTTTGAAAAAACAACTATTCCATCACCCATGTTTTCTTTATGGAACTCAGAGACTGGTGCAAGGGAAAGAGTGTGAACCAAACAATTCCAATCAGTGTCCTCTCATAACAGCTAATATGTGAATGCCAAGAGACAAGATTTCTCCTTCTTTTGGATTACAGATTTGGGACTGCTCCCATAAAAAGAGGGCTAGCCTGAGGATGAGAATAGCAGACAGAGGGAACTGTAAGTCACAGACAGAAAGAGACCTGGTCAGCATGGCCTCATTAGATCACTTACATCCAGCCATTCCCACCCTAGCTTCTGTGAACTGCCAGGAGTTCAAGCTAAAACAATAACATAATAACACACTGAGAGAGCGTTCGTGGGCATTAAGGAGTTGCAAACGCCAACACCTGATCTAGAAGGATAAGGCCAGGCTCAATGGAGTCAGCAAAGTGTTCCTGAAAAAAAGTATGTAGCATTCTTTGGATAGAATGTGCGACTCTGAGAATATGATGTCCAGAAGCACCAACACCCCCTAAACTCTGTTGATGCACACTCAAAAACCACATTTATTTTAATCATCAACAGACATAACCAACTTGATCAATGAATAATCTGGAAAGTTTACTTCATCAGAAATAGTGCATCTGGAAGGTTGATGTATCACAGGTAGAATTGTTTACTGTGTCTAAAACACAGATTTGTTCTGGGGTTCTTTGGACCAAACAAAATCTCTGTAGTCCAACATGTGGCAGGACTTAAAATTTGTTTTATGCTCCCCATAGCTCCCTGCACTTCACCTTCATAAAACTAGTAAATAGCAGGTGCTGAATAAGCCAAGGAAAGCACTTCTGACAATAATTTTTAAAATAAATCATTATTCCCACAGTGTTTAAGAGGTTTTGAGGATCCATTGTCAATACTGACAATATAATGAATGAGTCCAAAGGGCATAATATTTTATTGCTTCCAATTTAAAGCCTCAGCCTATAACACTCTTAAGGTCATGCACCATAATTATTTTACATTAATAAATAATTTATAAAATTAATGTGCAAATAAACACATGATGCATAACCAAGTGTGTTAATGTATAGAAAACATTGAGCTTGTGGAATCTGCATCTTTGAGTTACAATTTTTTTCCTTAGTATATTAAAAAGTCAGATTTATGTTCTACTTTTATAGGTTAATTGGTGAGCAGGATAAAAAAATATAGAAAATTGTAAAATCTTCATTTAGCTTTTCTTCTTAAAGAGGATTTTGCCATCTAGAAAATCATGAAACATTCTGTCGCCTGAGCAGCCTTTTGGCTGAAGAAAAGCTTCGTGTAGGAGGCAACTCCCCCTGCTGTGATGTCTGAGAACAGGAAAACAGAAGCCTGTGGTTAAGGGACGTTAAAATGTGGAGGTTTTCACAGAATTAATAGTGCTGAGATAATTTTCTTTTTATACCAGGATCAGATGAGGAAACGCTTTCATGGTCAATGTTGTGTTGCTGGAAAGAAACAGAAGCAATCTTTGCTGTCTTGAACGTGCAGCTTTTTCAGTGACTTTCAAGAGTTCTTCCCGTAGAACGTTGCTTTCCATTTTACTGGACCACACAGTGCCTTTTCCCTCCACTTCAGCCTCAGTTACATTTAATTGTATGAAAGCTTTCCACCTGGCTGGCAGAGCTTCAGGATAAACCAGATTTTCAAAAGAACATCGGCTTTTGTGTACTGAAAAGATTGAATTATTTCAAAATTACATCTGTTGTTTTCACAAGAAAGTGTATATATTGTAATGATTTTTAAAAAGATATTGTTTCTGAACCAAATATGGAGTCAGTAAACTACCTGAACTATATTAAGAGTAAACTGACAGAGATAAACAATGGGTTGTACAATACAATGGACTCAGTGTCTGTGGTATTCAATTGATAAGAACGTTCGGTTTCAAAACAATAGGCAATGCAGGCATCTGTGCTCTTCAAAAGCTTTAAACATGTTTATCTTGGGTAACACCACACTTGGATAACATACAGAAGACATTTTTTCTTTTGAGTTTTCTTTCTAATTATACGGGCCTGATGAATCTGGTTTCTTGTGATGGAGTCAGTAGAGGGAGCCAGAGTTACCCAGCCAGCGGTCCTGACCTAGGGAGCTTCAAATAGGCAAAAAACAAAAAAAAAAAAAAAAAAAAAAGGATGATGCCTGCAAACCTCCTTTGTGTCACAAACAAATAGGAAAAGGTGCAGTCAGAGTAGCAGAATCAGATATGGCAGCACTCTTATTAAGCGTTTTGGTGTTCCATAAATAAAAGACTTATCATCTGCAAGTGTGATCTTTATGATTTCCCATTGTAAAGAGCAGAATTTGCAGTTTATGCAAATGAAGCATTGCATAATCTATATAATCTCTCTATATATAATCTATATATAAAATCTATATATAGTTTTCCTTGGAAATATGAGTGTGTGGAAACTGTAATTGTCAGATTAGGCGCTAATGTACCAGTTAGTGTACAGAAGTGGAAACTGCTAGATTTTGTCATAGTTGTTGTTCCCTAAGTAAGCAATTGTTTTTTCTCTCATGGATGCCTGCATTAGCCCCCTGAGAGGGGGCTTCTGTGCTTCTCTGTCCCGTATATTTTGCTTTTGACCTGGGAGGCAGGGTGATCATTCACAAATATGCCACTCTGTTCAGAGACCTTTCAAAGACTTCTCAACTCGGAGAAAAAGCCGACATCCTTACAGTGACCTCAGAGGTCCTCCATCCTTCGGTTCTTTGCAGTTCTCTGACTTCATCACCTGCTGCTCTTCCTCTGATATCTCTGCTCCACCCAGATGGCCCCTTGTAGTTCCTTACACACTCCAGTTCATTCCTACCTTAGAGGCTTCGCAGTGGCTGTTCCCACCAATGAATGCTGTTCCCTCGGGCAAACCCCTATCTCCTAAGTCTTTGCTCAGATGTCATCTTCTTAATAGACCTAGTTGTTCTTCCTAGTTCTTCTTACCCTGATCTATTTTTTTTATAATACTTAACAACTTTCTAAACTACTATACAATTCACTTATTTACTATGTTTGTTATTTCTTCTCTCTCTCTGGGCACTAGAATTTAAACTCTGAGGATAAGAAATTAAAACAAATTTTTCAGATGATTGCTGATTCACGTAGAGTTGTAAGAAATACTAGAAAGAGACCCTTTGTGTCAGCCGCCCAGTTTCCCCCAGTTTTGTAGCATCTTACAAAACAGTAGTACCATCTGATAAGAGAAAACTGACAGTGATACAGGTCAGTCAGCTTATTCAGATTTCACTGATTTTACATGAACTCATTTGTGTGTATTCATTGCACACAATTGTGTCATGTGTGAGGATTTGTGTGACCCTTATCACAGTCAAGAAACATAACAGTTCCCTTGTAAGGATCAAGACTAGGAAGTTTTGTTTGTTTAAATCATTGATGTATTCCAATGGTCTGGCTCAATAAATATTTGTATAATAAATTAATCAAGTTATTTTAGCAATAGAATTTATATAAAATAAGTTCTACATAGAAGTTATGTAAAATAAATAATTTAGCAGCATTAGGTTCCCAAATAATTTGAAACCATATTCAACTTGGTGTCTTTTTTAGGTTGTTAACTGAAAATGTATTTATTAACATGATTCGTTTAGAATACATAATTACTCTCTTCTTTCTAAAGTGCTATGTAGTGTTCTTGGGAAATACAACAAATATGTTACTGTATAAAAGCTAACCGTATTTCGACATTGTACATATCAGAAAAGTAGTATGAGAATGCGTCATGGTAGAACTGGTAAGCTGTCTCGCATCTTACCACTCTTCTCTGAAGGAATTTGTTAATACAGTAAAACTGGTTCAGAACAAGGCTGGTTCCACAGGGACTACAGTCTGGTCATTATTTTCTACCTAATTTTTTGTTGTTATGTGGATTCACTATAGCAACAGTAATGGTTGCTCGGTTTCATTTAATTGTTAGTTTATGATATGGCTGACTGGATTACTTAGTCTGGAAATGAGGAAAGTTTTCCTTTCTGTCAAGTTTCTGGGCACGTTCAGGCGTTGAACTCACATTTTTAACTGTACTGAACACCACAATACGATAACAGGAGGTGACTGGGGTAGATAACCCTGAAAAGGCCTTCTACGTTCACACATTCTATCAAGGTGGTTCTCCAACCAGTGGAATAAATGAGCCTTAACCATTTCTACAGAATTTTTACAAAATAGTAAGTTCCCTTTTTCTCATGCCTCATATGCAAGAGTTGAAGATTAATCATCTAAAAGCAATCTAACTTCTTATAATTTTTCCTAGGATTTCATACCTCTTATAGTGTTGGATGACATTATTTACTTGATCAGAAAAAAATAAAACAAAAAATGAGAGCCCTACTAATCTTGGAATGAATCTCTCTCTACTTAGATACTTCTGAAGTATTTTTTTTGTTCGGAGCTACAGACACAGAAATTTTGATTAAGTCTAAACTAATTTTTAATAACTTTGATTTTTCATTTAGATCATTAGCTTCATTAGCAAAAGTAGAATGTTAGAGAAAATGTAGCTAAATCATGTGGGATTAAAAATAATCTAAGGTCAATAGTCTAAAACTATTAAATGAAGAAATTGAAGAAAATACTTGGTACCTAACTGGGGAAGGGTTTCACTAGCTGAAGTCTTAAAGGAAATTATAAATAAAATCAATAGGTGTGATTAAAATGTAAAGGTTTACATTTAAAAAAGACCATATATGTGTGTATTTGCAATATATATATATATATATATATATATATATATATATATATCAAACCACCAACAAGGAAATATTTAAAACAAACAGATAAAAAGTTAGTATCTTTAACATATGAAGCATTCTTCTCTGCCTTCAGTACTATTTCAAGTATTTTACGTAGTTTATTTTACATGGCAATTTGTAAATACATGTCAAAAGCCCTAAAAATACTAATCATTTTTGACCAAGTAATTATATTTCTGGGGCTCTACTCTAAGTCAATAATTACAAATGAAGAAAATGATTTATTTAGAAAAGGTATTCTTTATACTAAAACAAGAATAGTCAGACATGATTCTCATTTATAGAATGAGATTTTATACAGCTATTAAAATCATATTTAAGAAAGGTTTTGAATAAGTGAAAAAAATATATATGATGTATAAAATGTCATATAATTTGGTAACAACTCTGGAAAAAATAAGTGTAGAAAGATTTTGGAAGAAAAATACAAACTACAAAGTAGCTGCCTTTAGTAATTTGGGGGGGAGAATACTTAGATAATTACATAAACTTAGATAATTTAGATAATTACATAAGCTATAATTACATAATTTCCCTAAATTATACAATCTTTCCTTGCTTTTATAATAAAAATCCATAAAGATACTTTGTTAGTTTAATAACTTAGATTAAAGGCTTTAGTTACAGGTTTGCATGAATATAAAGTCAGAGCTTTATTTTAAAAATTTTCCTAAATTGTTACTAAAAATCAGTAACAACAGCAACAACACATCCATGACGTTGGTATTTTTATTTTCTTCATTTTGTAAATGACACCAAGGCACAGAGGTCAAAGCAACTCTTGCAAGATCACAGAGCAAGTGAATGGGAAAGCTGGAATTCCTACCAAAGCCTGTGTTCTCCACTGCCATGGTGTGCATCGCCAGGACTGATGTGAAAGATGGGAAGCCAAACACACTGTGATTTGGCATCAGAGGATTTGTCTTCGTATACCTGCTCATGTACCACTTATGAGCTGCTTGACTCTGGTTAATTTACTCATGTAAAATATCAGTTTCCCAATCTAAACTTAATAGGTATAATAATGTTCATGTCAGAGGAATTTAGTGATATAAAAGAATATATAACAGTATTTTGTAAGTATTTGACATTTACATTTATGTGGGTGATAAATGCATATGGTATCACTTAATTCTCTTTAAGTGATATTAATAGATCAGGGAAACAGTATACCTTTACCCTATCTCTCCATCTTTTTCCTTTTCAGTTCTAGCTAATGCTGTTTTAATCATTTCTTTATTCAACCATAATCCCCACTTTTTTAAAAATATTTTATTATTTATTTTTAGAGGGAAGGGAAGGAAAGGAGAGAGAGAGAGAAACGTCAACGTGTGGTTGCCTCTCATGTACCCCCCCTATTGGGGGCCTGGCCCTCAACCCAGGCATGTGCCCTGGCTCGGAATTGAACCAGTGACCATTTGATTCACAGGCCCATGCTCAATCCACTGAGCTACACCAGCCAGGGCTCCACTTTTTCATTTTAAGTTTTCTGCTGATAAAAGGCAGTTAACACTCATTGCCAGTCAGTTTATTATCATGTTTCCAGGCATGTCTGAGTTGTTTGAAATGTGTCCTCTAACAATTTTTTAAATTAATTAATTTTATTTTCCAGCTCTGTTGAGATATAACAGACATAATTTTGTGTAAGTTTAAGGTGTATAGCATGATGATTTCATATATATGTCTATTGTGACCTAATAACTTTATAAAGAGCTGATGGAAAGTATATTCTCTGGGTCCTTGCATAGTCAGAAATTGCTTTCAATGGCCTTTGTACTCAAATAATGGTTTGGCTAGGGAGACAATGTCTGGGCACTTTCTTCCTTTGTGGTCTTTGCGGGCACTCCTCCAATGTTATTTCGAGTTGAATATTACTTCGTGGGTATCTGAGGACAGCCGGCTTGTTTCTTGTCGTGTGTGATATGGTCATTATGCCTACTATTTCAAGGGATTCTTTATTTTAGAATCCAAAAATTTTGCCAGGATATATCTCAAAGTGAAGCATTCTGAGCCCTTTCTGTTTGTTTATTTAGGATACAATAGGCCATTTCAGTCAGTAGAACCAACTTTTCTTTCCCGGTCATTTTCTAGAAGTTTACCCTTAAGTGTTTCCTGTTCTCAATTTTTTTTATTGGGAACACTAATTGTGTACATAATTATGTGTATTATCTATCTTTTGCTCACCTATAGTCATAATTTTCCTTCTAAAATATTCTTAATTATTTCATTTCTTTATATTTCATGTTCTTTGCTTTTCTCCGTTCTGTTCTGTAAGGCTCACCATATTTTCACCTGCTTTCTGTATGCTTCATGATGCTCTTTCTGAAATAGTTTGATCTTTTCTTGCTTGAGTTCTGCCAGCTCATGTTTCATCTCTTTTTGTTACCTCACCATTCTGAGCTCTTATATATCAGTTAATCTTTATTTAATTAAAAAATTGCACCAATATGCTTGATTGCCTTTTAATCTGTTTCCTGGCAACTCTTGTTTTGTTTCTGTTGTTTTGTTTTAGTTTTCTTACTCTTTATTTTTTGCTATTCCTGTCCTCCATTTTTTCTTGTTATTCTCTGTCATGTCTGTGTAGGATTCTTTTTGATTTTTATTTACATCCAGATTGGGTACAATGTGTTCCTCCTACAACAGCCAGGCCTTTATTTCGTAATAGCAGGCATTTTCTGTATGCCTCGAGGTTGGCGCATGTGAATTCTTGTAGCCTCTGTCCTCCACAGATGGAGCAGGATTCGCACACAGGGCTGATGATGAGGGGAGGAGCTCGGTTCCTGCTGCCTCTCGGAGGGTGTAGTTAGTTTATCACGCAGCCCCGCCTCCCCTGCTCCTGCGGGCCTCGCTGGGGATAGACCAGCTCCCACCGCCAGATCCCTTACACTTTTCCTGATGCCATGATCAGTGTGTGGCTTGTTTTAAAAATCACCTTTTTTTAAAAGGATGAAGTCTGACATCATTTTCTGAGACTGTAGAGCTATGGGAATATCTTTTTTTTTTCACATCTTCCAACACATCTGTTTGACCTTCACTGTTTTTGGTAGCCCTTCTGCTTTTATATCCTGATTTGGGGTTTTATTTATTTTCTAAATTCTCGAAGTATAGAGTTTTCATTTTGTTTCTTGTTCTCCTTGTGGGTATTGGGTGATTTCTAAGAGGGAAATGAGAAAAATCCAAATTTATTGAAACTAGAAGTCTGGTTGTAAACAGAAGCAATTGGAACAAATGGTTATGGAAAAGATACGATAAAAATAAATTTAAAAAGTATTTATTTTACAAAAATGTCAAAATAATCATTGAAAGACAATGGACATGAAAGAATTTCCATTTATATATTATGTTATTTAGGTACTTCAGCATGGACACTGCATAATGGAAGCTTATCTCAATAATTTATATACACCAAAACCCAGAAATCAAAGGAAATGATCTGGTATGTGATATTTTTAATATAAATAAAAATTACACTTGTTTTTTATTTTGAAATAACTATCTGAACTTTTTATTCATCTAAGATTAATTTGTGGGCTACTCTCTGAAGGCAGTTTCCCTAGAGGAGGCCGCTCTCTGCCGCGGGGGCAGATCCGAGGGAGGTCTGGCTGGGGTCTGCTGTTGGCCCGCACAGGGGCAGCCAGCCCTTCCACGGAGGGGTACTGGGCAGCGCGCCTCCGTGTCTGCCGTGGCAGGAAGTGTGAACGGGCCCTGTCCTCCTGCAAGCGCCCTGGCACAGCGGCACGTTCTTAGCCGGCCTTTTGAACTGTGAGGCTGCTTTCTCCTTCGATGGAGCTCGATTCCTGATCACCACCTTTTCTCTTGCTCCACTCATTCAGGGCTCGTTGCTACCAGCATGAAGGACTGTTGGCCTTTTTTTAATAATGTGTATAAATTCCAACTTTTGTTAAAAAAATATCACATTTTCCTTGCAGTGGCTTTTTTGTCCTTGCTATAACCTACGGCTCTTGGCACTTCCAGCACCGTCGCGCTTGCCTCACGTTGGCGCTGGTTATTTAACGGTCTCTCTTCTTAGGGTTAAGGATGGGACCGTCTTTGTTCATTAAAATTCCTAACACCTATAGGAACAACTATTTATAGCAGGAATAAATTATAGTGGGTAGTTAATAAAAACTCTTTATAGTGAAATAGAATAGCTATTTATAGCATGAATAAATTACAGTGTATAGTTAATAAAAACTCCTGACCTCCCTAGAACCATCCATGATCAAGATGCAGTAGAGAGTAAAGTTGAAGAGCACAAACCTTGGAACCAGGTACGATCATGGGCACATTTCTTATCTTTCTGTAACTTAGTTTCCTTATCTGTAACAAAGAAGAGACAAACAGTATTCACTTTGTAAAGCTGACATCTGGACTAAATGAATATGGTGTATTTGGGACAGAATGTGGCAAATATATGTTGTTATTGCTGTTGTTGTTGTTATTATTATTAATGTTGCTGTTATCATTTTTTTGGCAGAAAGGAGCAAGAGATGGAAACTGCAAGTTTGATGAGTCTTATGAACATAAAATAAACTTCAGTCTAATACTGACTCACAGATGTCCTAAGTACGTGGCATCTAAGAACATCAAAGAATTCACTTGGTCATAGATAAGTAAAAATGTTTTACAAGTAGGTGAAAATAGCTTTCAGGGATAAACAGATTATTTAATGAATTCTTTCCCAGTGATCTGGTAATTACCATAACTACATGTCACACACAGCAGAGACAATTTTAGACAGAATTTAGTTTTCAAGGCCTTTAATCCTACAATTTATCATCTACTGAAATCTATCTCACAGTTTCTTTCTTTTTTAACTTTAAAGTTATTTTAATTATGAAATACTTGACATGTATCTGAAAGTAAAAATAATATGCCCTCTTCTTTAAAAATCATCCTTTTACTAATGTTTGCTCTATTGTCTTCAGGTCTCACTCTGTCATTATCTCTCTCTTTCTCTCCTGTAAAGTCTCCCACTTACTGAGTATAAGTATACTGGTTATGAAAGTATGAGTATACTTTCATTTCAGCATTTCAGTTTGGGCACAAATGGGCACCTTATCAAGCAGGTAAAAGGACACATATACTTGTCCTTCATTAAAACATTTCTGTAGATCAACCTAAAGAAAAATAATCAGGCCTAAATCTAAAGGGGAAGATTGGTGGATATTTCCCTTTATGCAACTTAATTTTAAGGAAAGCATACCTATGGCTGTTTTAATAAATGAAGCTAAAGTTTCTCAGATCCCAGAATTAAAACCATATTTATTAATGTATAATTCAGCTACTTCTTGGTTGAAATGGGCTAGCCTGGGGAATGCTATCATTTTTATTATATTCTATAGAGAAAATATTTTCCACTGTATGATCTTTTAAAATACAACCCATTTTTACATTGAATTTATCTATACAGTGGTTTCTTTACAATTGTACATAAAAGGTTTTTACTATAAAATTGAGTTAATGTATAAAATACTGCCTTATTCCATAATAAAAGTATTAGTACTTGTTAAAAAATTGTCTTATTTCATAGGACTTGTCTATATCTCATTGATTCTCCTCCTGCTTTCCTAAGATTTTATGGCATCAACTTAATGACTAAGATTGCATATCATAGTTGTTTTCCTTCCCAACCTAGTCTAAAGTTCTAATTGACAAGAAATATTTCGAGTCCTGGTTCAAACCTATTTGCTTCTAAAGAGAGTTTTAAATTCCTTCACCCGGAGGAAGGGGACGCATCCTGTGGGGATCCAGTGGCAGTTGTGTCTGCCTCTGCCTTAAATATCTTCACCTGACTTGAACACTAGTACGTGTTCTTTACCTCTGAGATAAACTCTGATGTAATGAGGTAAAGAAAAGAAAAAATCACCTTTGGTCACCTAAAAGATGAAAAGAAGAATTTCTTATTGCTGTGGATAATCGAGTCTTATTGGCCTTCTCTCATTAAAACACCGATATTGTAACATTCTAGCCAAAACTTTCCTCTTACATAGTGGATTAGTTAAATATATAATTATTTCAAAACTTTAAGGCTGGGAAATGTCATGTTCCTTGCAAACCACCACACATTGATATAAAGGCTCTATTGTCAAAGTGAAAATATTAACTTTGGATTCTGTAATTTGGAAATATACTTAGGGTTGCCTTGATGATAAACACAAAGCATTACTAATCTAGCCACTTGAAAATTAGTCAAGCCTCTTCTAAAATCTAAGGGCCCTTTTCATTGGAAGAAATGGGTTACACATTCATAGGTAGAATCAATGAAATAAATGTATGAATTGTGAGCACAGATGATCTATTTATTCATTTGACAAGTGTTTACTGAACACCTACTGTATTCAAAGCATGGTCTAGATGCAAGGGATATATTAGGAAACCAAACAGAAAAATAAATTACTGTTCATATGGAGCTTATAGTCCAATAAGGGGAGATTGATAATTAATATATTAGATAATCGTATGTTTTCTTCTAGGTGGAAAGTGAAATTTAACTGGAGCAGGGATTTTGTCAGATGAGTACAAAGAAGAGAAGGGAAAAGGATTTCAGGGTGTATGCAAAGGGATTCCACAAGGCTTGGCCATAGAACTGAATATTCTGGGTGCAAAGAATATAATTTTGGGGGGTAGGGAGAGCAGAAAGGGGAGAAAGAAAGCCAGAGAAAAACTAGTATTTGGGTCACTGGGTTGTAGCTTCCCGTAAAGTTGAAGGGCTGATGCAGTAAGATCCTTGCATGGGTGCTTGGGATTAAGATTTTAGAGGGATTGCTTTATTTGTCGTGACAGGTCTACTATTCAGCCATGGACAAGTGTCCAAGGTATTCTAGAGAATATAACCATTGGAGCAGAGGAGTTTTGAGAATTCAGTGAAAAGGATATTGGACAAGCAGATTAAATCATTAAGGGCTAGTGTTGGACAGAGACCAATAATGTAGGAGCTGAAAGCTTCTAAGAATGAAGGGAACTAATAAAGACTGCACCAAAGAAGTAAGTGTAGGATTATCTAATATTTTATACATGGGGGGACTGAGGTCCAGAATTGTGAACTGACTCAGCCAGTTCTCTAAGTTATTAACACAGACTGTACAACTCACACTCAAGCTATCTGTCTCCAAGCTAAATGTTATTCCCACCATATCACACTATCAACAGGGGTCATTTCTACGAATTCAACACTGAATGAAGATAAGAAATACCAGGAAGCAGCAAGTTTGTTGGGTGGTGGATAGGGAGATTATAATTTTTTGCAACTTTAATTTGGAGTGCCTGTAGACACTATAATAAAGAGGGCTGTTAATTAATCAGAGGTTACACATTCTAATGGAGAGGTTTTTGTAGGCACTTGGAGGTCTCAGAGATCTTAGAGATATATAGCTTTGTAAGCCATCAGGCTATAAGTCATTCGAAGCAATAAATATGGGTGAGATAAAACCAGGAGAGTGCAGAAAGAGAGAAGGTTAGCAAAAAATTGGAAACAACATATAGGGGTTGAACAGAGAAAATGGAAACACACAGGAAACTGAAAGAACAGAGCCAAAGAAGTAGAAGAATCAAGAATTCAAGAATTTCAAATCATAGTGAGCGATCAATTACATCAAATGCTCCAAAGAGACTAAATGGGATAAGGAATGGAAAGAGTCCTTTGGATTCATCACTGAGAAGGTCATAGGACTCCTTACTGGTCAAGTTATTGTTTAATCACACAAATATTTGACAATGAGTAGTAGACACAAAACTTTGGAATTTAAGTGACCAAACAAAAGGTAGAAGAGACCAGTTATGATCACCCCCGTTCTGCTGAAATTATTATCCACCAGCTGGTAGAAAAGTTCCACCAGGCTTACCATCAGAAAAGTGTTACAAAAAGTGTCAAAGGATTACAGATAATGAATTACAGAAGCATTTTCTGGAGCCCTTGTCCAAAAAGTATTCCTTAAAATAATGCTCAGTAGGCAGATAATTTGGGAAACTGACAGTTAATTCCCTGGGAAATGGGTAATTCATTTTAGCATATTCAAGGCTCTGAGAAATCCTATAGCAAGGAAAGCAAACTTTGAGTAGCTCAGAGTTTCATTCCTAAGTTTATTGACAAATTGACATTATTATTATTGTTGTTGCTACTATTGTTTGCAAAGTACCTTATAGCATTGTAAGATTATGTTCTGCAGAACGCACTTGAGGGAATGCTGACTTATAGGCCAGAATGCACTGGTGAAGAGAAAGTGCTTCAACTCATTAACTTATTAAGGGGGGAAAACCATGACTGAGGGATGTAGAAGGACTAGAGCAACAACCAGATGTGGTATGTTTTCTTCCTGATTATACCCCCAATTAAATCTGTTATTACTTTCACTTACTGTCATTACTGTTTTTATTTTTCAATTCCATTTATGTTCAATATTATTTTGATTTAGTTTTGGGTGTACCGCATAGTGATTAGACAATCATGTACCTTACAAAGTGTTTTAGCACTGATATTTCCAGTACCCACCTGGTACCATACACAGTTATTACAATATTATTGACTATATTTCCTGTGCTTTACTTTACATCCTTGTGACTATTTAGCATTATTATTATCATAACTTAAATTTTCAATCAATCAGAGTTGGGGGTCAATAAGATAACACTTTAGTTATTAAATCATGTCATATCATTTGCTATGTATTAAGCTTGCAATAATGACTGGGTTGGAAAAGTCATTAAAAGTGCCTTGATTTGCCCTGGCTGGTGTGGCTCAGTGGACTGAGTGCTGCCCTGTGAAACAAAGGGTCATCAGTTCGATTCCCAATCAGGGGGCATGCCTGGGTTGTGGGCCAGGTCCCCAGTTGGGGGCATGTGAGAGTCAACCACACATTGATGTTTCTCTCCCTCTCTTCCTCCCTCCCTCCCCACTCTTTAAAAATAAAATAAAGAAAATCTACAAAAAAAGTGCCTTGATTTAAGTGCATAAATCTGATTGATATAGGTAAAGAAAAAATAAGCCCCAACCTGTCTAGAATTTTGATCAGGTTGTTTTGGCATTAGGGGGAGAAAATGTTATTCACCTGGGGCTGTTGCTGACTTTCTCTGGAATTTATAGATGGCCCTTGCTGAGTACATTAAAAAATGACATCAGAATTTTTTGTGACTGACATGCATCAATTTTTAGATAGGTACTTTGCTAATAGGCTACCTAGTGAAAAACACTCTTGGTGATGACAAATGACATAATTGGGGAATTTGAACTGCCACAGAAATGAATGGCCTTAAAGTCAATACAAAAGGGAGATATTTTTAAACACTTAACTTTAAGTGGTTATTTTTGAGATTAAGACTTATTTGAATAATGAAAATTAACCTATTATATGAAAAATTTATAATTTGTGCTGTAGGTAGAAGTTATGACTGCACCATACTTTACTACATGATACAGGTGAGATAGGTTTTTCTGAATGCCCATGTCTCTGTTCTTAGCAATGTTAACAGAAATATTTTAGAAAAAAAATCTGCATTTTTAAAAAAATTCCGAAGAGATATGGAATAAAAATGGAAGGTACAGTAAACCTTACAAGTGGGTAGAATTCTAAAAGTATAACACATATGCTAATAAGTTCTTCTCATTTGTTTATTCAATCAACAAATGCTTATTCAATGCATACTATGTAACAGACACTATTAGAGACCCAGAGGATGCAGCAGTAAAATATACAAAGTCCATGTGCTCACAAAACTTCCTCTAATAGGGAAACAGGCAAGAAAAAATTAAATAACTTCTATAATAATAGGTGTTATGTAAAAAATTAAGCAGGGGAAGGGAGGATAGAGAAAATATTTAGAAACACACTCTCTGAGGAGATGATATCTGAGCAGATACCTGAATGATGAGTTATGGCAATAAAAAGGTAAAGAAACCTTACAGGCAAGAAGGAGCTGGAGAGAAGTATTTGGAATCATAAAAGGCAAGGACCTACATCCAAGATTACTCTATCCAGCAAAGTTTTCATTTAGAATGGAAGGGCACATAAAGTGCTTCCTAGATAAGGTCAAGTTAAAGGAATTCATCACCGCCAAGCCCTTATTGTATGAAATGTTAAAGGGACTTATCTAAGAAAAAGAAGATCAAAAATATGAACAATAAAATGACAACAAATTTACAACTATCAACAACTGAAGCTAAAGAAACAAAAATAGAAAAGAACTAAGCAATAACTAGAACAGGAACAGATTCACAGAAATGGAGATCACATAGAGGGTTATGAGTGGGAAGAGGGAGAGGAGGAGAATGGGGAAAAGGCACAGGGAATAAGAAGCATAAATGGTAGCTACAAAATATACAGGGGGAGGTTAAGAATAGTTTGGGAAATGGAGAAGCCAAAGAACTTATATGTATGACCCATGGACATGAACTAAGGTGGGAGAACGCTCATGAGAGAAGGGGACGGAGGGAAGGACATAAAAGGGAGAAAAAATGGGACAACTGTAATGGCATAATCAATAAAATGTATTTTTAAAAAAGTTGTAGGTAAAGAACCTTCCTAGAAGAAAGAAGAGCAAGGGAAAAGGCCCAGATACCCATAATCTTTGAGTATGTGAGAAATTGTGAGAAATCCATCATGGCTGGGCTTCAGGGAGCAAATGGGGGTGTGGTAAGAGGTGAGGTTGGAGAGGTAGGCAGGACCAGGTCATGATGGGCACAGTCAAGAATTTGGAGCTTGTTTTAAGCTTGATAGGAAGCTATTGGTCAGTCTTAAGCAGAGGAAAAGGCGCGCTTCGATTTACATTTTTTAAAGACACCTTTGAGTGTTGAGTGGAGAATGGACATAGGAAAGCATGGAGAGAGGGGAGGCTGGTATGGCCCAAGATTGTAAGGGTGAAGGGGGGGTGCAAAAACGATTGGAGATCTACTTCAGAGGCACCGGTGACAGGCTTAGCTATTGGATTTTGATATGAGGCCCAAGGGGAGAAAAGCAAACAAAGATGTATGACTCTGTTTGGGCCTCAGGAACCTGGACAATGATTCAGAGATGGAGAAAACTAAGATAAAGGCAGGTTTATGCCAAATGTTAAAAGAAGGATGATCTCATTAACACAACCAGTGAGTACCTAAAAATTCCTTAAGGCTGTTTCTGTAAAGCTTATTTACTTTGATAAAAAAGTAAAAACAGTAGAATTTCTATCTTTAATTATGATGAATATCTTCACTGTACTAACAGGTGGCAAAAATGTAGGTTTAAAGATGTTGTTTACAAAGATTTTCATTATTTTGAGAATATAAAGAAGGACAAAAATGGCTCATAATAAGATATAAATTTCTCTCTTAACATGAGAAAACCTTCAAAGATTTTGTGTATATATTCTCAACAAGCTTAATTAGTGTTTTTTAATAAACACAAAAATGTTTATTTATAATCAGAAAGAAAACAAAACTAGTTTCTTCCAGGCACCCACAATGAAAAAAACAAGTCAGCAGGTAGAATGTGTCACTTACCTTTAAAAACAAAAGTAGCTATCTTCATACTGAGTTATATATGAGGAAGAATAAGATGCTAACCTCTTCCTTCATTCACAACATAAGAACAAATTGTAGAGCTGTGTCGGTGTTCGGCATGGGCAAAGAGTTTTTGGCAGTAAATCAGTCTTCTAAACAAGTAGATGCTGGAAAGACTGATGTAGACTGGATTCTCATGAAACATTTTTTATGTGGCAGGGTGATAAAGAAACAATAAATTTTATTTTATCTCCACAGGAATCTGTTCTAAAATTATATTACATAAGAGAAGAAGGGAGAATAATTCTGTTCATCTGAAAGTACAACCAAATTTTCTTCAGTGATGCTGACAGTTACGTGACAGTGTTTGGGAACAGTTGTGCAATAATCTATACTGCGCTGTATGGAGACCACTCAGCAGCTCTTTCTGATGATGTTGCTTTGACGGTCCCTGCCAGGATTGAACCGATATATTCAAGTGTGTGTTTTGAGTTAAGAGATGGACCAGATAATCTGTCATTAAATTTTCTGGGTCATTGCCAGTGTTAATTTTTTCTTAGTTTCACAAATTTTTGATATTTGACTACCTTTCCTAGGCTATGACACAATAAAAATAATTATTTGACTTTTCATGGGCTTATAGTTTTTTTAAAAAGTGAACAAACCTTGTATGATTATAGCTTCTGGTTGAACCCATTGTATTTTTGTTATTTTCAAGTTGTCTTTATGGGTACAACTGAATTATAAAGTGTTCAAGTCTTTGAAGATTAAAAAATTATTGGAAAGCAGAATTGCAAGATATTTCAGCATGTTGACCTCAGGGACCGAAGAGAGAAAGCCTGTTGCTTTTGTCTGAATTGACTGCAGGCGGTGAATATTGATCCAATCACCCTTGCTTAGCTTTGGTCAGAGATGTGTAGCGTGCACATATTTTGAAAGAAGAGAAATATAAGGAAAAAGAAAGTATTTTTTCACTATGAAATGCTCCCAGCAGCAAGGAATATTGCCAAAAATTGTGATTTCAATTTTCCTAAATGCCCATTGGCAAGGTCAGTATGAAAACTTAAATTTATTTTCTATGATGCGTGAATTCACAACTCTCATTAAATTTGTAGAGGCAATCTCTGCTCTAGTACAACAGTGCATGATCCCAAGAATTGAATTAATACCCAGGAAAATGTTTCCATTCATCTCTACGTGATTTATTACTTTATAACAACTTTGTGTTTATTGCTGCACTTTCATATTCATTGGAAGCGTGTAATAGCAGACGATGGGTTTAATTCAGTACAAATTACAGGATGAAAATCTACATCAATTTGCTTATGTAAGAAAGTAAGCCAGCATAATATTGTGTTTCTTTATATTCAACCATCTTTAGAGTGGTGTTAAATGCTTAATTAATTCATACATTTTATGCACTGATTTAAAGTAAACAACCTTCTTAGTTGTTTCTGTGCCTTATGGTAAATGTATCCAATGCTCAGAATTAGATTTTCAAAGGACTGTCAAATTTGCAGGATACAAATTACTCCCCACCCAATTTTTTCAAAATTATCCTAACTTTCTGCAGACCTGAAGAGCCAGGTAATTCCCTCTGGAACAGGGCAGCTGCCCTCCTCAAGGTCAAATACACACAGTCAGACTGACCCTGTCTGCCAGGCAGCTCCCTCTGTCATGTGACTGCACCACTGGGGTGAAAAGGTGGCCAGAGGTGACTTTTCTCTTCTCAAAATATAAAGAATGACTTACCTCGGTGTACTTTGCAAACATCCTATGTAAAAGTATATTTGGATTAAAACACACACATTTTGATTCACATGTGCAAACCTGGAGTTAGAAACCCGACAGCCTTGATAGTGACTGCCTTCCAAGGAACCTGCGAGGCTTTAGAAGATGCCGAAGGGCAGGGCAGCCAAGGGACACTTTAGAAAAAGTATATCTTCAAGGTCAAGTCGACAGAGAGTGAGTGGAGGGAAGCATGAAAATGGGTTGTATAGCAATATGGTCCTGCTTCCTGGCATTAGGTGAAGGGACCCTGCAAGCAGAGAGCCCTGAAGATGTGAATAGGAAATGGCCCTGTGACGATCCATAAACACAATTTAGAGTGAGCCAATAGCTGATTCTAGATCTAAGGAATATCTGACTGTTCATAAAAGGCTTAACTTAAGTAACTAATTGAGGGATGTGATGGAATTAGACCAGGAAACTGTGAGCTATCCTATCTTTGCGAGTTGCCAAGGCAACTCAGAAGGATTGAACTGGGTATCTACGGAGTAGATTTTTAAAATGAAACCTGGAGGAGGACCAGAGAGAGCAAACAGCTGGTATGAACAGTAGCTGAAGGCTACAGGGCTGGGAGCCCCAGCTCGAGGACAAAGTTGATTGGGCCTGGCTGTGCGTGCCGAGCTTTTGGAATCTACATGTGATAAAAATTTAGTAACCAAGTCCCTGGTTGGTGTTGCATATAATCTAGACCAAATAACATGCAAAAGCAGGATTGCGTATTAAATGTGGTAAGGTCATTGAACTCAGTTGTCACTATTGATTGTACATGTCTCCGTTTTTTCCAACCCTTTTTCATGTGTCTTCCTAAGAATACTGCATTTGAAGTAGACAAAAAGAGAACTGCTAGAAACTGGTCCACATTTCAACCAAGCAGGGTAATGAAACATAACTTAATAAATCTGCTGTGTTTTATCTATCTCCCAAATTTAAAACCAAAATGATTTACTGTGACAGAGTACATCTCTAGCCTCCAACAAATTCCTTTCTGTGCTGTCAAATCCCAGCATGCTTTACCTAAACTCCCTTCTCCTCCCAGGAAACCCCTAGGACCGCAGTGTTCTTTATATGGAAATGTGTGTGCACTGGATATTTTTTTCCTGAAGTTCAAAACTAAGTATATTAAATAACAGAGAACTTTTCACATGGAATAATTCATTGTGACTATTTTAAAAATCCCGTCCATTTTTCTTTGGGCTTATTTTCAAAACAACTTTTCGTAGGTGTGCATGAAATCTTAATTAGCTCACTGTCCAAGGAGACCTATTCATAGACTTTGTGAAAGAATTTCATTTAAACAGCTAATCCTAAAAAGCTTGCAGCCAAATGGAAAAGTTGACGCTGGGTTTAAAACGTGGCCTTTTGCCATGGTCTCTCTGGATTTACCTACACAAATCTGGTCATACCCACTGCGTGAGTTCTTTTGAGCAGACATGTAAACAGTGTCTGCTAATGAAGTCTTGAGCTGCATGAGCATTAGTTATGCTCCCATAACTCCCCAGCATGCTGATAAATGTTGAACAACTGGCTCTGAAAAAAAAGTGAGTGTGTGTGCTATGACATATAGGAAGCACACTATCTACAAATAATAATAAAATACATAATAGTCATTATTGTAGATTCCACATAGCCAATTGATTCTCATGGAATGCCTTACTGATTTTGGCCAAACTCTTAGTATCTGTAGGCTACATATGGCTGCAATTGAATGAATAAGTCCTATATGAATATTAGGTAATATTTCTGTTTTTGTTAATGAGTAAGGTAGAAATAAAACATTGGAGTCTTATGTTGGAATTTCATTTGACATTCAATGATATATGCAACTTTACTGAATCATAAGTTTTCAGTACTAGAACAGTTCTTCAGCTTTTTGTACAATTTATAATGTAATGGCTATAGATGAAAGCAGCATTTAAATTTAATCTGCACTATTAACATTTTCTCCATCTTTTTGTAAGACAATAAAACAATAAATGAAGAGCTGATTTGTAGGAAATTATTGATGAAGATATGGCTAACAGAAACACATCTTGTAGTAGGCACCTTTGAAGAACAGTCTTCCTGATTAGAGGGATAGTGTGCCAAGCAACTAACTACTTATTCTTGAATAGTTTTCAGCTTTAGGATTATTGCATGAGCTATACATAATATCACACTGTATGTGTTGAAGTATTTTAACACACACCATTTAATATCACTGAGATTTATAGGTTGTCATGTGCCAACACATGCAAATAATGAGGTACAAGATCACAAAATATAAGACATGAAGCCTTAGAGAATGCACAGAGCAGTGCAATAGCAATATATGCCTTTGTAAAAGTAAAAAGGAAGCATATAAAGTAAAAAAAGTGAAAGTTACTATCCTCTTGCTCACTGCTTTAATAGTCCTCCACATAACCATTCTTAATGGCTGACATGTACCCTTCAAGTTTTTCTGACCACATTTTTAATGAGATTGTATTTATGCTTTACTTATGTTCAATAAGATAATACTATATTATTTTTATTTTTGAAGGAACACATTTATACATATTGTTATGCAACATGTGTGTTTTTTCTGTTCATAATATATTCTCCTTGATCAGGACACATAACCCTACCTCATATTCTGTAAGAGCTCTGGACTCTTCTGTAGTTATAATCATTCTCCAACTAATTAATGTTTTATCATTATAATCATTGCCTACTAATAGATGTTTGTGTTTCTTTCAAGTTTTTGAATCTTTCCTATGCTTTTTGCTTTTGCAAAAAATGCATATAACACTGTGCATACCACTGCACATACATATCTGCACAGTATGTAAATTTTATAGGAGATAGAATCCTAGAAATAAAATTTGCAGGTTTCTTTGATCATTGATCATATATTTATTTACCTTGTAATTATTGAAATAATCCTGGCTTTAATTCTAAATTTGTATTCAAATATTTGCCAATTCATTGGCAAAGCCAGCCAGCTGCCAACTAAACTCCAAAGGTACCCCATCCTTTGAATTCAGAGTTCTGCATTATTCTGCTTGAATATTTTGTGGTTCAGAATCTTTGGTTCTGGAACTCACATCAGCTACACATTCCTTTGTTTATGAATTACCTATTCATTAATTTTAGGAAAGAGTGAAATAATATCTCCTATCATGTTTATTGTTAACAAATCAGAGTAAATTGGATTCTTGTATTTCAGGGTCCATTAGCACATCTTCAGAATGAGATTGTCTGTGTTGTACTTATTTGGGAAAGAGAATGTATGTCCTTAAGGTATGCTTGTAATTAAAGAAGAGAAAATCATTTAAAATTTCTCAAGTTGCAGAGACTGATGTTCATGAAGTAGAATCTGTCAAAGTGCTGTGCTCAGTTGTGAATAGGTGTATGTCTATTATTCTGATTGTAACTTTCAGAGCTGGACCACAATGCCAGGTTATTAAGCCAAAATGCATGGAGGTCTATTCAATGTGCTGTTATAAAACACTTACATTACAAATATATGTCATATTTCTTTTTATTAGATATGTGAGCATTCTTATCTGCAATTAAGCTAAGTAATTTGCAACAAAAACTTGCTTCACATATATTCAGTGGTGTTATATGAAACTTAATTATCTGTTTTTTTAATAAGATATTCTTTTCTGTCACTTTGAATTGCTCATTATTTAAACCCAACTAAGAAGAAAATAAGTCAGGCTGAGGCATCTCTGATACAATCTCTGTTGAGCAAATAAGGAGTGGTGTGTGTGTGCATCTACTCTCATGAGTGCCTTAAAAACCTGAAGCTGTTATGTTCCCCAAAATAAGAATAAACCCCACTAAGTGGGCTCTCTCAAGAAATGGACCAGTGGATGAGAATAGGGACCCCTGGCATGATATGAAATACTCACTGAGGAAACAGCCTGATAAAGGTAACAGAAAGAACTTCAGTCCCGCATTTATTTATTTTTGCAAACACTGAAATTATCCTGGTTTCAATTCTTGTCAAAAACTTTTTTTTGTTAGAAGACCAAGAGTGGTCATGGGACCTGAGTAGAACCTCAATGACCTTATAGATTTTTCTGTCTAGTTCAGAGGGACAGTCAAGGAGCTATATTCTTAAGCAGCTTTTCTTTCCACAGCTGGGTGAACTCAAACGTCCACCTTCAGGACTTACACTGCATTGTCAGTGCAGAACTTTAAGTAAATCACTTAGGTCGTTCTGAGCTAGGAAGTCTGTAGATCTAAGTTACAAGCTATCACAGAACTATGACCTAAAAAGACCAAGGTGATTCTTCATCTTTACTCAAAGGTCATCTGTATTTGATTGACAGGCCCAGCAGTTAAGAAATGGCAGTAGGACAGAAGCTCCTGAACTATGTTTTGTTGCTGTTTACAACATTTTACTTTTTTAAAAATCAAAACCATTTAGGTGTTTAATTTTGAGGAAACTAAATGGTAGGTTTTAGAAAGGCCATGAGAATATCTATTTTGGTCCCCCCGATTTCCAGGGCCTAGAACAAAGTACAGGCTCAGTGAATACTGGCAGATGAATGGATGATGAAAGAAACGGCATCTCTCCATGAATAAAGTGTTGAATAAGTGTCATCGTAGGAGGTACTCTCTAGAGAGTCGATTCCTAATGATCTCTGCCTCCTGGTATTCACTCCCTTTGTAATCTCTCTCCTGAGTGTGGGCTGGACCTAGTAACCTGTTTCTATGGAATAAAATATAGCAAATGTGATGAGACATCACTTCTGAGATAAGGTTACAAAAACACTGTGACTTCTTGGTGTACCCCACCCTGCCCTCATTCCAGGGAAAGCAAGTTGGAATGTCGTAAGTTGCTAGATGGAGAGACCCATGCAGCAGAGACCTGATGCCTCTGGGTAACAGCCAGAGAAACCCTGAGACCCCCAACAGCCACATGAGTGGGCTTGGAAGCAGAGACTCTGCAGCGGAACCTGGAGATGACCGCCGTCCTGGCCAACACCCTGACCGCAGCCCAGGGGAGAGCTGGAGTCCGAGTCACCCAGTTAAGCTGCATCTTAACTCTTGACCCACAAAAATCTGTGAGATAATGTTTGTCGTTACATTGCATGGTAATTTGTTAGGCAGCAATAGAAAGTCAATACAGTTGAAACTGATACATTAAATCGAGTTCATTACTTACAAAAACTCTATCTAACTGCACCGTCCCTGAAAGGCATTGATAGTTTGTTGACAAATATAATCTTTCTATTTCCAACTTAATTCAATGGCTGTAAATCAGATTGCTTCACTCAAAGTCATGAATTACTTCAAATAGTTAAAATAGAAATATTTATTCTGATTTACTTGAAGAATAAGAAACATCTTTTTTCATATTTATATAGTGTCAGATTTTATTTTCATAATTGTCTTCCCATAAAAGTAATAATCTGCATTTCCATAACAACACATTTAATATTCTACTCGTCAAAGAGCTGGAAAAAGTAGAAATAAAGCACAAATGCCATATTCTGCATATAAGCAAATAAACTCAATATATTAAATACATTTTGTAGGGTGACTGTACTTGCAGTACATATTTTATTTATTTTTAGAGAGGGGGGAAGGGAGGGAAAAAGAGAGAGAAACATCGGATGTGCAAGGGACATATCAATCAGCTGCCCCTTGCACCGCCCTCCTGGGGACCTAGCCCACAACCCGAGGCAAGTGCCCCAGCGGGGAATCAAACTGGCGACCTTTGCTTCATGAAACCAGTGGCCATTTGGTTCATGGGCCTGTGTTCAATCCAGTGAGCCACGCCAGCGAGCCACATCAACCAGGGCAGAAGTAGACTCATCTTGATGGTTTTTTACACTATCATATGTGTGAGCATTACGTTAAGATCAAGGTGCCTAATATACTGCTTTAGACGTGTACCCTCTTCAACAGACTGTGCCCACCCATTCAGATGGAGCTGGCACACAGCATACTGTGGTGAACTTGGGGTTGACAGTGCCCGACTGCCCGGAGTTGAGTCCAGTTACACTGCTTATTAACCGAATAAATTTGGGTAAGTGGCATGGTCACTTACCTGCATTACTATTTTTACCTATTCAGAGAAGGGAATGTGTTGTAAAAACACATGAAATATAGAAAGAGTAGTCTGATACCACCAATTTCCACTTGGCTACCTCCCTCACCTGCTCTGTGACGCCTGTCTGACCGCCCTCTGAAAACTGCAGCTGGCCTCCCTCCCTCCACCTGCATTCCTGCCCTCCCACTACCTTTTCCTTGAAGATTCTTTATGGTGCATATCACATTATATCATCTGGTCTATTTTCCAGTTCATGAGTTCTCTTTTTACTTTGACCTAACCTTCTGTTTGACCCATCATTTTTCCTTCAGTTATTACACATTTATTTCTAATAGTTTTTTTCAAGTATGTTGGGTCATTTTGGATTGTCCCTTTCTCTTAACTCATCTTTTTTTATTCTCTTTTTTAATACTTTTAGACACAGTAAATATATATTTTCTTTATAGTCAGTCTCTAATAATTCCACTCTCTGAAGTCTTTGTCTGGTTTCGGTGTTTGTTGTGTCTACTAACTCCTGTTTCTGTGTATTTATAATTTTTTTCACTTTCTAACTAAATTTATTTGGGTGACATTGGTTAATAAAATTATATAGGTTTGGGGGTACAGTTAGATATCATCTGTATGATGTGTTCACCACCCCAAGGCACATCTCTGTCCATCGGCGTTTATGCTTCCTACATCCTTTTCCCCCTTCCCCACCCCTTTGTCCCTCCGGCACTAAAGGTACTGTCATCTGTGTCTATGAGTTTGTTTTTTCTTAATCCCATCATCCTTTCCTTTTTCATGCAGCCCTGCAACACCCCTCACCTCTGATAGCCGTCAGTCTGTTCTCTGTCTATGATCTGTTTCTATTTTGCTTGTTAGTTTAGATTCCACATATTAGTGAAATCATATGGTATTTGTCGTTCTGTGACTGGCTTTTTTCACTTAGCCTAATATACTCTAGGTCCATCCATTCTGTCTGTCACAAAGGGTAAGATTTCATTCTTTTTTTTACAGTCGAGTATAAATTCTTAATTTTTAAAATTCTATGCGGGACTTCTGTGAGGCCTAGGTTAAAAAGGAATCAATATTTACTTCTGCTAGGGTGCCGGGAGCACTTTTCTCACATAAGATTCTCTTTGGAGTGTTTTGAGACCACATAGATGAGTGATACCAGGCTTGTGTGGGCTGGTGTGTCCTTGCTAAATTCCATAATTTTTTTCTGTTAATTAAAACAGAGATCAGACCATTTTTTAAAAGTTAACCATTGCTAAAAAGATTTTCTTTCTGTAAAAGATTTTTTTACATCATTCTGTTTTTATATGCACAGTACTGCCAAAGTCCCAGGTTTAGAAGGCTTGGCTTCAGATCTCTTAGCCCGCTCCGCACAGGCGCCCGAGGCTCCACGCTACCTTCCTGATCCCTTAGATGCCTCCAGGTTATGCTGCACACTCAGCTTCTCGTCCCTGCTGAGATTTTCTGCTTCTATTTTGCTTCCGGTTGCAGAGGATAGTCCAAACCTTTAAAGATACTAGTCCATCCATTTAAAAATATTTTATGTGGCACATTTAACTCTTTCTAATGAGGAATTTTAGGATCATTCATGCGCCATAACTGTGAAAACAAAACACTAGAAGCAGAAATAAAAGGCTTTTTTAAAGTTACGAATTATTTTGTCACATATACACTGTAATGTTGAAATGCAAAGCATAATATATATACCATTTGAGGTCTCACTAACCACCTCGAGAATGAGAACATTTTCAGTGTGTTTGAACCTCCTTGTTTGCTCTCCATGATTGCACAGCCCTCCTTCCCTAGTAGAACTGTAGTCATCCTGAATTCCATGGCATGGCCCTGGTTTTCTTAATGACTTTATTTCTTATGTGACTACCCCTTAAAATAATGTTTACTTTTGTATGCCATCAGACTCTATGTAAAAATCATACTGGTGCAATTTATCAACAACTTGCTTTTTTATTCAACTTGTTGAAGTTTATGAGATTCTATAAATAGGTTTTTTTTTAATTTCTCATGAGTAAACTAACCATTATTCACATAATTGTTTTGTCAATGAATAAGCACCATAAAACAAATAATTACTAGCAAGCTTAGGAGTTTCGATGTTTTCCTTTTATTTTGGAATTGAAAATTCAGTTGAAAAGCTTACTATTTACAAAATGTCCCTTTACTTGGAAAAAAATTATGATGATTACATGGAAGAAAATGCTAATTATTCTGTTGTGGTAGCAGTTTTACATTGTGTTTGTTATTCTCCTTCCTACAACCCCAAAGTAACCCCAGTGGTTTTTAAAGATTATAAAACTAATCAGGAATGAAGTAATAAATAAATACCAACAAGCTTCCTGCTTATTTCTGTACACAGGCACACAAAACATGTTAAATTGTAAGGAGTTTTAAATGGAATAAAATGTGTTTACACTTTATTTATCCATTCAACTTCAAACAAGCTAATCAATCTAACATTTCCTTCCTTTTGTTTACTTTTGTTTTGGGAAGAAGGCTGAAAAATTTCTACAAGAATTATACATCTCACAAAATCCCTCCCTTTCTCCCAGGCTGTTTTCAGAGGTCCAGGAATTGCTTTCTGGAAGGATAAGAGCCAAATGCAGAGAACAAAACAAAGAGGGAAAGACTTCTGGTCTTTTTGTTTTAAGTAAATTTCAAATGTCCATTTAGATTTTCACCCACCATTGCTTTTTAATCACATCATAATACAAATTTTAAAATGTTAAAATATTTATGGACAAATGTTAAAATATCCTTTATACTTTTCTCTAAATGCCATTTAATAGGAGTTCTATTGTTACAGAGTTCTTTTATAGTTAAAATTTAGCCATAAATATTTCTGGTGTATTTGTCATATTTCAACATTTGGAAACTACAATAGTTTCCTGTGGAAGTTACCATCTTAATTGTTTTTCTGAAAACTTATTTGTTACTTAGCACGACTACATTGCCTTCTATGTTTCTGTTTTCTTCATTCATGACCGCTTTCACTCTTCAACCAGATACTCAGCTCCCCGTGCTTTCTGATTTCTGTGTGTTCGTCACTTTCACGAAACTGTTGTTGAACAACCTATCATCCAACAAATATTTATGGGGCATTGCTTTGAGAGCGCAGGACACAGGATAAGAAAGACAAATACTCTGTTGTTAGGTAAATTATGACATACAGAGTGGGGCAAAAGTAGGTTTATAGTTGCCCATATCAAAATGTATTAATAAATAACAATATAAGAATAAACTCTGTTTCATGTACTCACAACTGTAAGCCTACTTTTGCCACACCCTGTATAACCATCTATTCTCAAATTCTTAGAAAAAACTGTACCATCTTTATTTTTCTCTTACTAATGAGCTAAAAAATTAATATTCATTCAGCATTAGTATGAGGGTCCTGATTTTAATTTTTTGAAAATTATAATTTGAACAGAGATGAAGGAAACACTTTTCTGAAAGTGAAACCTTTGTGCGCAAATCTAAATGGCAAGAAGGAGACAGCCATGTGAACAAGTGGGGTCAACGTGCTCCAGGCAGACAGAACAGGACTTTTAAAAACCTACAGTTCGGAATGAACTTGTAATATTGAAGGATCAAAGATGATATGAGGAGAAGGGGTGGAGTAGGGGGAGATAAATTCAGAGAACTAGTCAGAGATAGATTATGTAGGGCTTGGGAGTCTATGAAGAATGATGCCAATAAATATATATTTTTTTAATTTTAGTTTATTCAGTACAGTTTCTATCCTTTATTCCCATTCCAGCCCGCCCACCCATTCCTCCCCTCTTC